>OX422223.1:292847560-294075417 GCA_949130495.1 Sambucus nigra
TACTCTAATCAGCATAATATTATATTGTGTTTATTAATATATTAGATCTTCAACATTCTTTTGTTTTATTTAATCGAATATCAAATGTAAAGCTTTTTAAAGGGTATCAATATTTTTTTGGAGGTATTCCCTAATTTTTCCTATCATGTGACATTTGACAACATTCACTAATTTTTCCTACCATGTGATATTTGAGTTCATGTGAAACAAGTTGTATAAATTCAATTAGTCCATGTTTTGTCGTGGAGTGTGGGGCTGAATTTGCAGTTTAGTAGGTCTCGACTCACCATTTTTATTAAGAAAACATGAATTAAGTAAATCACTTTTTCGCTGAACACAAGTTTTCATTTTACATGTTCTTTTTTATGTTGGTTGTTTCATTTCGTAGGACACATGTTGCTTTATTTGATGTTGACAAATTTTCATCTAAATAAGAATGGGTACCAAGTTTATGAAGAGGATTTACGTTGGCATTGCATTTTGATATTTATACTTTTTAGTAGTTTTGCTGATATTACATGTAATAAAGGGGTTTTATTGATTTTTTTCCAAGGGAAAGAAATTTGGATTTACTTAGCTATATATAGTTGGTCTCTTCAAATTGTGAATGAAGATTTTTAAACACACACTAAATGTTTGATAGTTTGTTTCAAAAATAAAATAAATGTATTACATTTTTAACTTTTGAATTTTAATTAGGCCTTTTATCTTCTATGTTTAAATTTGTAATTTGTCAATTTTTTGATACAGTGTCCATTGACTCAATAATGATGCATCTTATGTTAAATAGTAGTTCATACAATGTGTGATTAATTGAGATATATTTACTTAGGATTTGTACTATATTATCATATAGGTTATTTATTCCCATTGAGTGGCTTTTAATATGTTTGTTTATTACTTCCATTTTACTTCTACCTTTATGGTTTTCTTCAAGAGTGATATCATTAGTAAGGGTATCAAATTGGTATCAAATTATTTCATGACTTCGTGTTTTTTGCTTGACACGATCACAACTTATTACAAATAATATGATAGATTTGATTCATGATTTTCCCATCCAATTCAGTCTAACAAATCACGAAAATACAAGAAGCACAACTAATGAGTCATAATTTTGCACGGACATGACGTGGTATGACTTTGAGTCAAATCCCAATATGAACACATTTATCATGTCATTTTTGTAATGTTTATACAATTGTCACCACTATTCAATTTTCTATGGTATTTTTCATTGAAGGTTGAATGTTATGAGCTTCATGATTATGTAATTCAATAATGATTATTGATTACTTATTAACAAATGTTATTTAATTTTAAAATCTTTCCTTTAATTATATTAGAATTAGAATGAAATGGATGTGAAAAATTATTTGTTGTTGACATAGTTACTCGGTTTGAATTCTGCTCAGTTACATTTTGTTAATTTAATTTAGTTTTATCCACTGGAAAAAAGACTTGATTTGGTTTACTTTTTGCACGTACAAGATGGAAGTGAAGTTTGATTGGAACTTTTATATGTAAGCTGAATTGGAAGTTATTTAGTTTCATAATGTTGTAATTGTTTTGATTTGTTCCTTTGGCATTTTTACTAAAAACCTGTTTGTGGACAAAGGTTAAGGATGTTGAAGATATCAACATCAATAGAATCACTTTTTTTTTCTTTTTCCTCAAGTTGGAAAAAGTTTTTCATAATCTTTATCAAAAATTTGAAATATATGTGGTATGGTGGTAATGCTTTATTACGCCAACATGCACTCGCGCATCGGGCGGGTTTATTCCTAGTTTATATTCTTAAACCACACTATAGAGCTATATATACACAAAACCATATATATATATATGTGTGTGTGTGTGTGTGTGTATATTTTTTTTCAAAGGTTCGGAGATTATATATACACATACCATTAATTCACCATAAACTCGTTTGATTTGCTGTCGAATCTCCACTTTATTTGGGACATGAGAACGAGAGATCGAGAGTTGTGCCTTCGGTTGTATTCCTTCTCACCATTAATTTTTTTGAACCTTAAGCGCTCATGATTGATGAACCTAAGGCCATCTTTGGGGTCGATTCAAGGGAGTAAAAAATAGAGATTAAAAAATCTGTCGCGAGAGAGAAAGAGAGATATATAGAGATGTACATGGGAGGTGGGCCCTTTTCTGTGGGGTGGCTGAATGAATGAAGGATATTTTTTTGTTAATTCATTATTATTCTTTATTATTTGTACGTTTATCTTGTAGTCATTTACCTTATTTAAAGGCCTTGCTCACTAGCAGTAGCTATTACTTAGTAGCTATTACTTCGTGCTTAGAAGATAATTACCTTATTTAGAGGTCCTTGCCTTCCCTCGTACCCAGAAGATAATTACTTCGTTAAATATATAGAGATAGATAGATAAATAGAGATAAATAGAGAGAGAGAGAGGCCCAAATTATTTGTGTGTGTATGCTTGTTTGAGCTTATATGTGTGTGAGAGAGAGATGCTCCTAGGAAGAGCAACTACATGTGTATCCTAACCTATCCGAGCTTCATCTCCGAAGACCAGAGTTTCTGGTTGGTTGCTTCATGAATACGGGTTTCTAATTGGTCCGAGGAGTGGGGAGGGGAGCTGGGCTTATCCTTAGAATACCCAAACTCGGTAGACATTGCATATGCTTTACGGTTTGGGTTTACAGCTAGGGCTATGCATGACTGAGTAGACACAAAGTTCATTTTGAGAGACCGAACCGACAATGATTTTTAATATTCTTGGATGGAGACTGAGTCGTGAAGTTTCTTGACCGCCAATGTCGCGTGCTGGACGCAAGTGTCTTGACAGATGAGTGTCGATTTTGTTCAGAGATGAAGAAGTGAAGAAAATTAACAAACACAAATCAATTAAAACAACATATATATGCTTAGATCACAAAACATATTTGCATATGCATAAAATCTTACATATATGTTAAAGCGGGGGAGGTTGTAAGAGGTTATATACACACATATGTAAGTTTGATTCGCCTTCGATTTGTAGTGATCTACCTCCGCTTCGTGGTGTGAGAATAGGAGATCAGAGCTGTGTTTTATATTGTATTTCTTCTAACCATTAGTGTTTTATATTTTTTGATGGCTTACGATAAATGAACTTGAGGCCGTCTTCTATTAAAGAGAGAGAGAGAGAGAGAGAGAGAGAGATGTACATGGGAAATGGCCCAATTTTATGGACTGCCCAAATTAATAAGGTGATATATTTTTGTTGCTTAATTTTTTGGATATTACTCTTTCGGCCCCAAATTAGTCGTCGTGAATTCCCGTTTTTGTTCTTCCCAAATTAATAGTCATGTTTCTAAAATTAGTATATAAAACTAGGTGAGATTATAAAGTTACCCATCCGAACAATACTCATAAAAGGGCGATGATCTAAGTGTGTCTGTAGTTGATCTCATCATTGGTAGAAGCATACATTTGGAAATGATGTGAATGAAGAATACAGAGGATTTTTCCATCATTTTTAGGATTTTATAGTATTTTTGTTATTTTGTTAATTGGTTGTATTTTTCTTTTGTTTGTTGTTTAGTATTTAGAGGTGGGAAGGACAAGTGTCATCTAGGGACGTAATTGTAATTAGTTTAATAGCTTAGAGCCCAAGTTACTTCCCACCTATAAATACCCCTTTTGTAGCCTCATTTGAGATATTATATATTTTGGAGAGTTTAGTGATTGAGGGTTGAAGTGTGAGATATCTTCCTCTTATTACCCATTAGACGTCATTTACGTCAATTGGTATTAGAGCTGCGTTTATTCTTGGTGTTCGTCGTGGTGCGTAAAGCGGGTCACGAGTTGTGATTCCAACTCCGGCAACCCTTCAATCGGTAGATTGATAAATGTCCAAATGGGAATCTGGTGGATGAAAACCCTAAATTCCATCACCTCTAAAAGGGGAGATACCAACCCTTTTAGCCTCCTCCACCCTCCATCTCCACCATCACCCACCTCCACCTCCACCTCCACTTCTTACCGCCACACAACCGCCACCTCGTTTATATGAATCTCTATCTTCTATCTTACCCATACCCTAACCCAAGAAACCCACAACCCTAAATTGAAACTCTTACCCCCAAAAAATAAAGAACCTATAAACCCTATCCCAAACTCAATTCAAACCCTAACTTCCCTACCCCTGGCTGACCCCCGACCACCCCTAGGCCTAATCCGGCACCGACCCCCTTCCCAAACACCTCCCAAGCCGCCGACAGAGGCCGGCCCCCTTTTTTTTCCCCACCAACAGACATTCCCGCCTCCGTTTGGCACCCATTTCCTCCTCAGTCTCCGATCCCTTCTCCATTCCTAGTGGCATACCCACCCTGCCTCAAACCCGATCTGGATTTGACCGGGAACCCACCCGAAATCTGCCCCCCCTATTTTTACCCTTTCCCCCTTCCCCCCCCCCCCCCCCCCCCCCCCCCCCCCCCGAATTTATCCCAACCACAATCAAATCCAACAAAACTGTGCTTCTCTACTACGATCCAATCCTCCATCCTCTTTGACCTCACATCCGGTCAAAATTGGTCACCGGACCTCTTTGTGACACAACATATGACTTCCATGAAAAATGCATTCCACTAGGGATCCATTTTTTGACTATTTGCCATTTTGGGTCCGGCTTTCCGGAATGTCGCCACCTTCAATCTCGGAGTTCCCGTACGGTCATTCAAGGGTCCACCACTCCAAGTAGCAACCATGTACTCGTCGTGTTGAGAAGGTGTGTATGGTCATCAATTTTTGGTTGCTCGGATTTCGTAGAGGGACATTGCGCCAAGATTTGGGTTTATTAGACCCATTTTTGACGAGGTTCACACGCATGGGACTAATCCCAGATGGGCTTCCCGCTTTTTGTTGATTTTGATTGCGGTCCGAAGCGTCTTCTTGGTTCATATCATGTGGCATTGATGATTCTTTTTCAAAGACGGGGAGAATGATGTGAATGAAGAATATGGAGGATATATTCGTCATTTTTAGGATTTTATAGTATTTTTGTTATTTTGTTAATTGGTTGTATTTTCCTTTTGTTTATTGTTTAGTATTTAGAGGTGGGAAGGACAAGTGGCATCTAGGGACATAATTGTAATTAGTTCAATAGCTTAGAGTCTAAGCTATTTCCCACCTATAAATACCCCTTTTGTAGCCTCATTTGAGGTATTCTATATTTTGGAGAGTTTAGTGATTGAGGGTTGAAGTGTGAGATATTTTCCTCGTATTACGCATTTGGCGTCCTTTACGTCAGGAAAGTAATAACTTTTCTTAAAATATTTGAATTTCAAACGAAGACTATTAATTTGGGACGGAGAGAGTATTAGATTATGATTTTTATTATTTTCATATTTATTCTTTAGTTATTCACTTTATTTAGATGTCTTGGTGAGCAAGACTATTATTAGCTATAAATACGGCCCTTGCCTCCCCTTGTACTTAGAACATGGTGAATACAATTACTTTCAGAATGGGATGAAATAGAGATAAACCTAATTGCTCGTGTGTGTGTGTTTACATATGAGGAAGAGAGAGAGAGAGAGAGAGATGCTCTTAAGAAGAGAAACTACATGTGGATCCCGACACGTCCGAGTCTCTTCCTTAGAGACCAAAGTTCTTGTCTGGTTGCTTGATGTGGATGGTTTCATGGAGTGGGGAGAGGAGTAGGAATTATCCTCAATTCCCTCAACTCGACAAAACGTTGAGTAAGCTTAGGGTTCACAACTAGGCTTATGCAAGAGTCGGTGGATATTTGCAATGCGTTTCGACCGACTGAAATGACAGCGGTTTTGAAATTCGAGACCGAATCGTAAAGTTGGTTGACTGACGACGTCGCTTGTTGGTCACATGTCGGCCGTCCTATGGGTGTTAGTTCTGTACAAAGATGAAGAAGAGTTGCAAATTTACAAACACAAATCAATACATACAACATACTTTTACGCGTAAATCATAAAACATAGCTGTATGATCACCAAAATAACTGTATGACCACAAAACCTTATATATATTTCTAGGAAGCTGTATATAGTACATACACATATGTACCTTCGATTCACCACAGGTTCACATTTTCCCCAGACTGTTGGTATGAGAATGAGAGATCAAGAGTTGTACCTTCGCTGAATTCCTTCTAACAAATAGTTTCTTCGAATGTGGCGGCATTCACAATTAATGAACCTGAGGCTATCTTCGATTTGAGAGATTTATTTAAATTCATACATGATTGTTATTGACCTAATTTGTGTATACAAATTACAATGAACTCTTACATTATTACATATGTTAATACATACATGATTCTCAAATTAAAGATCAATGCAGAAGATTCTCAAGTAACAATATAGGGAATTTCATAGGTTAATACATATGTATTACATATGGGAAGCAGACCAAAATAGGTATTATTACATATGTAAATACATACATGGAATGCAGACTAATGGAGAATATTCCCAAGTAACAAAATAGACAATTTCATAGCCCTTCATTTCTCAAGGACTTGATTTCTTTCTCATGGAAACAAGCTATCACTTCTCCCAATCAACTTTACATAGTGATAATCACTAATTAACGTAGAACTCACCACCTCTACAGCCCTTCATCCTCAATCTATCTACCCCTCCCATCGGGAACTCTCTCCCCACCCCCCGCACAGCACCCCTTTTACTCCAGATTTATCATTAACCCAGCTATGATTGTTTTCTATATAACTGGCGGTGCTGTATGGGTGCAATGTGGTTGAAATCCAAATTGGTGTAATAAATGGATATCTTATTATGAAAGAGTCTTCCATAAGTAAACCAAGACCATACATTCAATAAAGGAGATTTTCTTGTATTGAAATGCTGTTAAGTTTTAACTGACATTTTATAGTAATGATTATTATAAACATGTATAATTTGAACGCAAATCGAGTTCTCAGAACTGAAAACTGGGCTAGTTATTATTGGTTATATTATATCATCTTTGAATTTTGTGAACATCGATTAATCATTGATGTTTAATCGTTAATACTGTTTTGTGATTTAAAATCAGTTGAAGAATGCCTTTTTTTTTTTGCTTCTTGTTTTAATACCTCTCCCCCTATTTTAGGGGCCAGCCGATTAGTCAATCATCTCCATGCAACTGGAATACCTATATGTGTGGCAACAGGGTAAGAGGCATGCATGCATACAATTTGACGCCTACTTTCTTTTTTGTCATCTGTAGGGAGAAATTTGGAGGATGTATTTGTATTTTATTTATTTATTAGTCGCCTCTTCCTCAGATTTGATGGATTTAAATCTACTTGAATTATAAAATGTAAAAGAGTGTCGAAAGCTTACTCATCTGAAGATATATCTTCCAGTTCTCACAGGCGACATTTTGAATTAAAAACGCAACGGCATGGTGAACTATTTTCGCTGATGCATCATGTTGTCATGGGTGATGATCCAGAAGTTAAACAAGGCAAGCCATCACCAGATATATTCCTTGCTGCAGCCAAAAGATTTGAGGTACGGTTGAGACAAACTTTGTCACCGCTATCACTTCTTAGGGTTATTGTAATTTTCGATCCTACTTATGTTCTAACTTTTGTGTTGCACCACATCTTGCCTTGTTAAATATATGAGATACTTCCTGAAGTGTTGCTAAGGTTACAGTGTCTTAACGGACCAGCATAAAGTGACACTGCGTTTTAACCATGGAGCTTTTGGGGATACATCTCAAAATTTCAAAAAAATGGGGATGGAACTCAAAAGTTGGAAAAAAGTGGGGATGAAAATCACAATGGACATTTTTTTGTTGGGCTCACTGCTTCCTTTCTTACAATACATCAAGAATGGTAATTTAATTGGATCATGGAATTGTGAGTGAATAGGGCGAACCAGTGGATCCACGTAACATCCTTGTTTTTGAAGATGCGCCATCAGGAGTCCTTGCTGCAAAGAACGCTGGGATGTAAGTGCTCTTAGTTAAGTTTCTATATACACGTAAATTTTCAATACCAAAGTGTATGCTTAGCCATACACGGCCCACTTGTTACTAAGATGGTAATAATTTTCATGTAAAGTAAGATTGATCTTTTTTCAATGGAAGTAATTATTTTCTTTCTTGGTAATATTATTTTTAGATAGAAATATGATACATGGGCGCGGCCCCCCTGGTCTGGCTAGCTTAGGCAGAGAGAGGGAGAGGGAGAGGGAGAGGGACTTATCTTTCTCTTATTTTATTGAATTTAGTCTTTAGATAAAGATTTGTCTCTTAATTAGATTAAGTGATAACTGTTATGTTTTCTAAATATCTTTATTCTTCCTATGAGAATCCTTGTAAGGATTGCTCCACATGTTAGTATAAATAATGACCCAACGCCTCCTTGTATTTAATCACGAGTTTATGAGAGTTTAGTTTATATTGTGTCTTCAAATTGATTGGTATGAGAACTACGTCCATCCTGGTCCTGATCGACGAAGATGCCGCCAAGATAGCTGACCACGTGGAGGAGTCTATCGGCCACCCGCCAGGCCTAATTTAAGCCTTAGTTTCAAACCTCACTCCAGCCATCCCATCTCCTTTCACCGCTGCTAATGATGCCATCAGTTTATCACGACCTCTGCATTTGTAGTAGTTTCCCCGCTCCAGTTGCACACAACCTCTGCTGGAAGCTCTATGCTACGCTTTATGGCCTCCCCATCAGCGCCGCTTGCCGCTAGGCCCCTCCATGTTGCAGGTGCCTCGGGACAGCATTGCCGACCCGTTTAACCTAGCTTTCAGGGGCTCTCACGGTGGACTTCAGCATACCTGCTATGTACCCGCCGTCTTAGAGGCGCATCCCCAGGGCTTCGGCCCTTAGTCTCTAGCAGTGTATTAGTTTGAGTTGCATTCAACATAACTAGAGTTCTCTAGAGTTGGGAACACGGGGGAAGCAAATAGTTATTGGGGCTAGATACTGAGGGCATTGTTGTTTAAGGCGCAAGGCGCACCCAAGCGCAAAGGTGTTTCTGGAACCTAGGCGCTAGGCGCAAGGCGAGGCGCGCGCCTGATTGAAGCTAGGCGCACTTTTAAAAAATAAAAAATAAAAAAATTAAAGCAATATATTGATGTTATAATAATATCATGGCATAAATTATAAACTTAATGGCATAATTAAGATTCCAAAATATAACATATCATCATGTTAAGCTAAACTTTAACCAATAAAGGCAAGTATTAAAATATATAAAGACAACCATTGCCGCCATCAAGTTTAAGTTTCATAATAAATAACAAACTAACAAAGAAAGATGCAAAATGAAATGAAAGACGCAAACATCTTCATCTGAATCATCATCTAAGTCGTCATCCAAATGATCAAAATCAGTTTCATCAAAGTTTGTCTCCTCCTCTTCAAATCCTTCTTCTTCTTCTTCCTCATCAGTTTCATCTTCTTCATTTATGATTTCAAGTGGAACACGTGAGCTTGAAGTATCCCGAACTCGATCCCGAAATAACTGATCTAGAATTGTAGGCACTCTCCAACCTCGGCAGCACGACTAGCCATTCCCCACGTGAGTGCGTCGTCATCATCATCATAAAAAACAAGCTCACTATCTTCATCTGAATCTCCATCAATCCTTTCCAGCAACCACTCGTTGCTTTCATCAATGTCATTTAAGGCGATGGGGTCAATTGTATCGCGCAATTTGAACCGACGCTTCAATGCTCGATTATACTTAACGAACACCAAATCATTCAGACGAGATTGACTCAACGTATTCCTTTTCTTGATATGAAGCTGCCAAAAAACATATATAACTAATTAGTATTCTAACATAGAAATAGTGTTAACCAAATAATTGTAATATTAATTATCAAATAATACTAATGACTTACATGTTCAAAAACACTCCAATTCCTCTCGCAATCAGACGCACTGCATGTAAGGCTTAGAATCTTAATTGCAAATTTTTGCAGATTTGGGGTTGAAGTTCCATATGAACCCCACCACTCAGCTGTTAAATATAAAAAATTCAATTAATATGTTACGTTAATTGCAATATATGTATGAAAAGAAAAATCACTTGTAATTCATGAAGATTACCTGGCGCTTTCTTGGCTTTTTGCCTCACAGCCATATCTAAACCAAAGAGACCATCAGCTCTCTTATACTTCACTAACTCGTCAGTAATTATATCTTGTGTTTCAATGCTTGGCACCAATCTTGCAATGCATTTATACAAACCCAACATCACCTCTTCATCTTGCTCGATGTTCGGATTAGTATAGAAGAACTCCGGGTTCAAGAAATACCCAGCTGCATGCAAGGGGCGATGAAGTTGGACATCCCACCTCTTGTCAATAATCTCAAAAATTTCCTTATATTGGGCTTCATTCCCCCCAAAAGACTTCGCAATGACTTGTTTTGCCCTATCCATTGCCTCGTAAATATATCCCATTGGAGGCTTCCTTTCACCATCAACCAATCGAAGAACACGAATAAGAGGACCCGTGGCCTTAAGACCAAACACAATATGATTCCAAAAGGAAGGCATCATTATTATTCCCACCACCCTTTTCCCTTGTGCCTCCTTTGCCCACTTGCTAGTGTTCCATTCTTCGGAAGTGAACTTTTTTCGCAAGTTGTTCTTTTGTTAATGAATTCTTGACAATGTAATAAAGGTCGTCGCAAACCTAGTTTTTGCGGGCCTAAGCAACTCCTTATTGTTTGTGAATTTTCTTAACATGTTCACCACCCCCGGCCTTCATGTTTGTATACTTGAATATATCCTCCAACATCAAGTCCAAACAATGAGCCACACATAGTGACCAATACAAGTGTGGATACTTCGCCTCCAAATAAGAACCTATCAAGAGAAAATAAATAAATTTTATAATATGAAATTGAAATATATTTTACATAAATAATAAAAGATGTATACTTAAAAAACAAAGATATAAATATAAAGATATCTTACCAGCTAAGACGTTAACGGACGCGCTATCCGTGACAACTTGTACCACCTTCGACGCTCCCACCTTTTCCACGAAATTACCAAGTAATTCAAACATTTTTGTAGCATTTTTTGAATAGGTCGAAGCGTCATTGGACTCTATAAACATACTACCTTTTGGAGAGTTGACTAAAAAGTTTATCAAAGTTCTCTCTCTCTTGTCTTGCCAACCATCTGCCATAAGAGAAGACCCATTCTTCGCCCATTCCACTTTGTGATCATTCATTGATTTTTCCGTGCTTGCAACCTCCTTTTTAAGCCTCACCTCATGGTAACTACGTGGTTTCATACCCGGTCCGTATTGTCCAACCGATTCGATAAATAAGTGAAAGCTTTCATATTTAACGGAATTGAAAGAAAGCCCCGCATCATACATCCATCGAGCAAATTGGGTGCATACCCGATTTCTCAACTCTATTTTGGTCGGATTATTATCATCCAACTTCATTTGTTTCCCCTTTCGGTTTTGCACCACAACCTCGGGATCGGGAGTGTAATAAAAAATCGATTGGACCTTTTTGTTTTGGGGGTTTTCTTCCAACAACTTTTGAGGGGTTATTACTCTACCGTTGAGAACCATCAACGAAAGATCGCTTCTTACTTGTAACCTCAACAACATCATCCTCATCCTCATCATCACCAATGCCCACAAATTCATCCAATTCCGGTATCAAATTTATTTGATCTTTTAACTGTTTTTTTCCTTCCATAAACCCCTTAATTTGTTCCCTTACATGCGCGGGACATGTCGGACAACATGTTACATTCCTATACCCACCCACGAGATGTTGTTTTGCCTGATATATTCCCCCTTTGCTAACCTTTTGACAGTATTTACAAGTCACTGCATTTTTGTCATTAGGATTGGCCAAATAAACGTGATCCCAAGCCGGATCTCTCGCTCGTTCGCTTGCCATTTATAAACCTAGAAGGGACCAATACAAAAACTAATTTAAATCCAGCAAACAATCTGAATTAATATGCTATAAATATAAATTGTCAATATGAAATATGAAATATACTATATAACAGTAAACAATTAAATTTCAAAACAGTAAACAATTCAAAACAGTAAACAAAGGGTTAATTTTCAACTGATATTGCAAAACAGTAATTAATTCAAAACAGTAATTAATAAAATTGTAAAACAGTTCTTTAAAAAAAAAAAAGTCATGAATTAGTTTCAACTGATATTTCTTTTTTATTTCTTTTTATTTCAACTTCTTTCTTTTTAGAGAAAACAGTCAAAAGATGGAAGAAAAAAGAGGCCAAAAGGAAAAGGGAGAAAAAAGAAAGACAGAAAAAGGAAAAAGAAAAAAAAAAAAGAAGAAAGACAGAAAAAGGAAAAAAAGAAAAAATATCAGCCGGAGATAAGAGAAATGGGTCGGAAAAAGAGAAAAAATAAAAAACGAAACAGTTTGGAGAAGAAAAAGACAGAAAAAGAAAGAAAAAAGAAAAAAAACAAAACAGAAGGGAGAAAAATACATACCGGAGATGTGGTGTAGCCGGTGAGGAGAAGAGAGTAACCGGAGGTATTTTTTTCTTTTGTGAGACTAGGGTTTCGTTTTTTTTTATGTTATGTTAAAAACATAAGCGTAGTTATGAAAAAAAAAAGAGCTGACGTAAGCATGGTTATAAGAAAAGAGAATGAGGCGCGCCTAGGCTAGCGCCTTCACCACCAGCGCACCTAGCGCCTTTGTCCCTTAGAGCGCACGCCTTAGTAAACCCGCTGCGCCTACCCTCCTGTCAGGCGCTGTAGCTGCCTTTGATAACTATGATTGAGGGTTGGATTGATATCGCAAGAATGATAGAAGCACTTCTTTTTTTTGGAAGAGGAAGGTAATTGGTGAGAAACATGCAAGGTGTTCCTTACAAAAAACGGGGCCATCACTCCAGAATTTGGCACTGGGTTTAAACTAAAAAAGGGTTGTCATGTATGTGTTAAAGAATTATTATTACCTTGGAACTACATTGAGGCTGCGTTGAAGAGACATTTTAATTTTGATTTTATTTCTGAACTCTATTTGATAGTGTGCTAGGTGTATGCTATTCCAAAGCAAGGCTAAACTTATAGCTGGTGAGACGTTATGGCTAGAAGAGATTCAAAGTCAAATTGTATCGAGTGGAGCAAAATGTGAATTTGTGTTGATAAGAGGCTGATTTTCACAGGAGGATAGTTAACCATTCAAGGTATTTTATGGGCTCGGTTATTTGCCAAAGTACTCATTGATGACAAGGAACTTCCTTTTTTCTCCAATTAAAGCGACACACGGCAGTGCAGTTCCCCCTCCAGGGGGGGGGATGGATTTTCTCTTCTCTTTTTTTTTTCAGCAAGTTATTTTAATTTTTAGGATTTACCTATACTTAATTACCTATTTTAACTAGGTTATTTTGTTATCTACTTTAATTAGGAAACTTGCTCCCCAAATTCTATTAGGCTATAAATAAAAGCTTAAGCTCTCATTATGTAATTAGTTTTTCACTCTCTAATTATGAGTTAATGAAAAAATAGTGCCTTAAAGCAATATTGAGATTGCTCTTTTATGTTCATGTGATTTATTTACGCTTCCGCATCCTAATACACATCAAAGTGGTTTAAGAGCTAGCTTTGCTCTTGGAGGATACAATTGGTGATAATGGTGGATAAGCAAAACAAGCAAATGAACAAGCGCGTTAAACCCTTGGAAGGACTCGAAGAGATCAAGGGGATGCTCCAAACCCTCCTCGTCGGATCTACATCCGTGATGGCTAACGGTGACATTGTCGCATCAACTTCGCAACAAACCTTAGTCTTGTAACAATCGAACAATCAAACCCTAGCCGCCAAAATCCCAAACGCAACCACCGCCCAATAAATATGCATTCACACCACCCAAACCCCAGTCGTTCTGCTCCAAACCCGCACCCCAGGCCACCCCGCAACCCAACTCAGCACCCCTGGCCCTCGCAGACCACCGACGACCCTTGTCGTGGCTGTGAGATGCTTGCAAGAGCTCCGACGCACCAAAAATCCACGGTCCCATCACCTTACGGCCAAGTCCTTTCCCGAAACCCTAGTTCTGCCAACCCCTTGCTCAATCCCTTATCCCCCTAGGTTGCGCCGACACTCGATGACTCTCGCCGTTATCACCAGGCTCGCGACAAAACTTCGGTGAGGAAAGTTTTTATCACCCTTTGCTATGAGTGTGGCGTCTTCGGCCACCGAGCGTAAGAATATTCAAAGAAGAAGATACTCGTCCCGGTGACTGAAGGAGAGATGATAGAAGAGAACGGTGAGCCAACCGAGGGGAAAGTTTTGATCACCCTTGTGCATGTACCGTCTGCGACATTCCAATTTAGCGATCAAGACGGGCTTTTCAAAGGAGGGATTGATGCTGACAGCACAATTCCCCCTCGAGGGTACTCTTCTCTTTTTATTTTTTTATTTTTTCAGCAAGTTATTTTAATTATTAGGATTCATTTATATTTTTGTTCCCTATATTAACTAGGTTATTTAGTTATCTACTTTAATTAGGAGACTTGCTCCCCAAGCTACTATTAGGCTATAAATAAAAGCTTAGACTCTTATTTTGTAATTAGTTTTTCACTCTTTGATTACGATAATTAGAAAATAGTGTCTTTAGGCAATATTGAGATTACTTATTTATGTTTGGTTTATTTACTCTTTCGCGTCCTAATACACATCATAAAGCTATAGGAAAAAAAGAGTGGATTCATACGATACAAGATCATTACGGTGGAATAGGGGAATCAAATTTATGAGTGTTATTTGTAAGCTGGAGCAAAATGGCCCGAATCTTCGGTGATAGGATGATTAGCGGAGACCATGGTTCAAAGTTATGGCCGAAACTAAGACAACTTGGTCGAGTTGGCTAGGTTTCGCAGGATTGAACTGAATTCGATTTACTAGTCCTGAAATAGATAAAATAGTACTAATTCGGTCCGTCTCGCCTTAAATATATATACGACTCGGTCTAAATACTAGAGAACTCGACCACTATCAGCTTCCGCTTGTGGCCCGTTCGTACGTTTTCTTTGCGATTTCCCTCGTTTGGTTATAAATGTTTTAACTACTCAATGTAGGAGCCACAATTCGTGTCTTTTAGTCATGTTTGGGTTTGAGATCACATGACATGAGAAGCACTATTTAGGCACAAACACGACATGACACAAAATCATGTTATTCACTTAACACGTACAAAATCATGTTATTTACCTAACATGATTAATAATTTTTACACGCAATTAAACACGATAATACACAAGAACACGAGAAAAAACACAAAGAACACAAGACACGATGACACGACACGGGTCATATTTTTTACACTAACATGACATGACTTCATGTCAGAAAAACTTGAGATGAATATGACACGAGCACGACATACTGTGTTGTTTCGTGTTATTGTTTCCTGTTTAAATTTGCCACCCCACCCCTACTTATATGTAAAAATTAAGTTATATATGTATACATGGAGTCTCTCTAAAGGCTTCTTATCTACATGCTCCTATACATACCTTTTCTTTTTAAATAGTAAAAAAATGAATTGTTTGATGACACTTCTTGGATATGATCTCCATAGTGAGGAGATCATCCCCAACTTTTTTCATCAAAAAATTTAATTAAAAAATGGATGAGGTGAGGTGATATGTAAAACTGGTGTAAATATGCATTTTCGGCTTGAAACTTTTTGATGTTCATCTCACCCAATGTTTGATGAAAAAAATTGAAAATGATCTCACTATGGAGATCATATCCAAGAAGTATGAAAAATTCAATTTTTTACTTTTTAACAAAATGGTATGTATCGGAGGATGTAGATAAGAAGCCCCTTCAGGAAGGGAGTTTCCTTTAAGGGTTTCTTATCTACATGCTCCGATGCATACTATTTTTTTTAAATAGTAAAAAAAAAGAATTATTTGATTAAATATCTTGGTTATGATCTCCATAATGAGGAGATCCCTCTAATTTTTTTCTTCAAAAAATTCAATCAAAAGGTCAGTGAGATGGGGAGTCTTCTCTAAGCACTTCTTATCTACATACTTCGGTACATACCATTTTTTAAAATAGTAAAAAAATTGAATTTTTAGATGAAACTTCTTGGATATTATCTATATAATGAGGAGATCATCTCCAACTTTTTTCATCAACAAATTCAATCAAAATGTGAGTGAGGTGAGGTAATATGCAATAATGGTGTAAATATGCATTTCCAGTCGTTGAAATTTTGATGATCATCTCACTCACTTTTTGAATGAATTTTTTGATGAAAAAATTGAAGACGATCTCCTCGCTATGGTGATCATATCCAATAACTTTCATAAAAAATTCAATTTTTTACTATTTTAAAAAAATGGTATGTATAGGAGCATGTAGAGTCTTCTGTAAGGTCTTCTTATCCACATGCCCTAGTACATACAATTTTTTTAAAATAGTAAGAAAAATTGATCGCTTGATGAAACTTTTTCGATATGATCTCCATAGTGAGGAGATCATCTCCAATTTTTTTCATTGAAAAATCCAATCCATAAATATTCATGTTGGACACTGATGTTGAGTGGACCCATAAAAGATTAAAGGTTTGTCTTCCTTAATAACAATTGGTTTTAGATGAGATGGTGACTTGAGGAGGTCAGACTAGAGGTATCAAAGTCAATTTTTACGGTTTCGACTCTTATTTCCCCCCTTAACAAACTCTTCCAAAAAATAAAAAAGATGAGAAATTGAAGTCGGGCCTCCTCCTTCCACCAAAGATGCAAAGAACTCGGAAGGGGATATGAAAGTCACGATGGATCCAACTTCTCTCCCTTAAAACACCTCATTCCTTTTCTTTACATGTCGTCCAAAAAAATACACAAAGGTACTTTACACCACACTTAACGTAACCCCTAAAACTCCCATTGACAACCTCTAGGTTGTCACCTCCTCATTAATTGACTTAAAACACACCCATTTCACCTTAAAGAGGGAGTAAATAGTATCCCATATACCCCTAGCCACTTGGCAGCGTAGAAGCAATTGATTTGTCATCTCCCCGGCAGCCTTACACATCCAACACTTATTGGTCATGCACCCACCTCTGGGATGTATACCCTATATCATCAAAATGGCTTATCTTGCTGCAGGCCAGGCAAAAAAGATACTTTAGGAGGGGTTCTCGTCCACCAAGTACTCCTTTACGACAAATGTTCTCACCTGAGCCAATCAACAAATGGTAGAATGCTCTCGCTAAAAACTCACCTCTCCCCCTTAGGGGTCTACCTTTCTCCAACCAATTAGATAACTCCTTCCCTGTCCCTGGGCCTCCTCCTAAACCTAAAATTCCACACCACCCTATTACCCTCCTGCATAACATGATATGCAACTGAACCCTTCCTCTCACGAACAATACGAAAAAGCTGAGGGAACCTCTTCTCTAAAGATAACTCTCCTCCCTATATATATCTATCTCGAACCAAAAAATATACCGACTCCTCAATTAGAAGGATGTATGACTAAAGAACTCACTCCATGCCCGGGTTACATGCTTCCACTAACCCACCCCATGAGGAAAGTGACCCTCTCCCAACTCCATTATGACCAAGTCCAATCCTAGTCATTACCCTCCTCCATAACCTATGCTCTTCTAATAGAGACCTCCACCACCACTTGCTAGAAGGGCCTTGTTGAAAAACGACAAATTTTTCACTCCAGCGCCCCATCCCCCACTAGCTTGTTCACCTCCTCCCAACCTATGAAGCACCGACACTCTCCCGGAAGCCACGAGTCGGCTTTGACACGAGTCCGACATGCGACACGCTCCGACATGTTGCTGACACGCTGGGACACGGAACATATTTGGACACGCTGTCGACACATTGCCAACACGCTGGGACACGTAAAAAGGACACTTTTTTTTTATACTTTTTTTTTCTTATGTGATTATGATTCTGCCTTATTTATGATTTTTAATGTTAAAGTGTGTTTGAATTTTGTTTTATATGGTCCATTTTCTTAATCTCATGTTAAGAATGCTCTAATAATGTATTTTATGGAAAAAAAATCTATTTTATTTCATTAATATATATATTTAAATATATATTATATATTTTAGCATATATTATATATTATACTTATCCTAGCGTGTCGCACCCTAGTTTTGAAAAAATCACGTGTCGCGTGTCGTCTCGAAACACGTGTTACGTGTCGAGTCCGTGCTTCATAGCTCCCAACCCACCAGACAATACTTGAAACTTTTCTCATTACCTCTCCACATAAAGTCCCTTGTTAACTTTTCAAATTTTCTCCTCACAGAGACGGGGGAGGGAGAATAGAAAAGTAATAAGTGGGAAGATTAGAAAGAGTACCCGTAATCAACATCAATCTCTCCCTCCTTCGACATATAGCTCTTCTTCCACCCAGCCAACCTCTTTTCCACCCTTTCCACTATTGGATCCCAAATAGCCTTGGATTTAAACATGCCCCTTGAAGGAAGCCCCAGGAAAGAGGAGGGGGAGGGATTCCACCTTGCACCTAACACAATCACCTCTACTAAATGATCAACCTAATAAAGGGTGGAGCAACTAGGCTCTGACACCAATTGATGTAAACAGTGTCAATGGCACACAAATAAATTACACTAAAAAAGAGAGCAGTAATACTTGAAATATCTCTGAGAGGAATGATTACCCCAAATGGGGTAGTGCACTATTTATAAGACCAAAAAAGGATTTAAAGGGCCTTTACTTGCTCCGAAAGGAATGCTAGCATCCATGTGATGCCATGGGTGACATCACTAAAGGTCCCCACTATGATATCACACGGGCTTAGAACATCCTTATTACAAAATACCTAAAATGACCCTCACTAAATCTAATAACTACAACTAAAAATGAAAAATAAAAGGGAAAGTTACAATTAAAAATATAAGAGGACGGGAGGGGCTCTATCTTGCACCCAACCCAATCACCTTTGCTAAATGATCAACCCAACAAAGGGTGAAACAACTAGGCTCTGACAGCAATTGACGTAAACGGTGTCAATGACGCACAAATAAATCACACTAAATAATATAGTAATACTTCAAATATCTATTAGAGGAATGATTACTCCAAATGGGTTAGTAGACTATTTATAAGACTAAAAAAAGATTAGAAGGGTCTTTACTTGCTCCGAAAGGAATGCTAGCATCCATGTCATATCATGGGTCTCCACCATGATATCACATGGGCTTAGAACATCCTTATTACAAAATACCAAAAATGACCCTCACTAAATCTAATAACTACAACTAAAAATGAAAAATAAAAAGGAAAATTATAATAACAAATATAAGAAAATGCTGAAAATGCATCGAAATACAATTCGTATCAGAAAGACGAGCGCTGAATCTGAACTCCACCAGGGCAATTTCATCTCTCCTTGCCCCAAGCCACCATATCCTCCTCCGATGGCGGCTCGTGCTTTCACTCTCCAACTCGCCCTAATAAAACCCTCTGAAGAAAATTCACCCTTATTGAATAAAAACTAGCCTCAACCGACACGATTTCCTTCGAGTTTCATCCATAGAGCACCTTAACTGTAGAAGAAGACCATGCCTCTAAGGAAGTCGCATTAAGATGGGACCAAGAACCTTCCCAACCCCCTTTAAGAAGCTCTCTTTCCTCCTTTCTAATAGTCTTTGGCTGATAATTGCACAAAACCACTGGTTCCACCGTCCTAAAAGCTTCACCAGCATACACCCAACCCTTCCCATCTTCCAATTCAGGCAACTGAAAAACTACCCTAGAACCCGCTTCTCGAATCACAATGACAAGGAGGGCTCCATTCCTGCTAAAGCAATGCAATTAGCTCCCTGGCTTTATCCCATCTTCTTTTGTAAAACCTACCGTTTCTACTTTAGGCTTCCACAATATGAGAAATCAGCCACTTCACCTCCCCTTTAGCATAGAACTCCACGTGCAAATATCCTCTCCCTTTTTCACAAAACCTAAACCAATAGCTGCTTCCACGAGTTTCCTTGTTGAGATCAAACGTTTTTCATCTTGCTTGTAAAAGGACTTTGCTTTCTTTCTCACTCTCTAGCCATGAAAACATGGGAGAGATAAATCATGAGTATCACACCTAGTATACGTGTAAGTTAATGATTTTCAAGTAAATTCTTTTTTAATTAAAAATATTTGTAGATTATATGCTCATAACTTTTGGAAAATGCAATTGACAAGTGCATCGTGCGCCACTAAATGATGATTTTATAATTATCTAATTGATCCATGTTATTATACTTATTTTAAAAAAATTTCTATTGTCTATATAAAAAATTTGGATTCTCTAAACAATATATCATTGCATATCGACCGATACCAATACCGATAATGTGTTGGAATTGGGCGGTCGATCCACGACTTTGAACTATGCTGGAGACGAGAAGGTAGAACGGATTGTATGTACTCTAAGAACATTCTAGAAATTGGTAAGCTGGACCTGTCTGATGTGGGGACAAGCAAGGATACTGTTTCTTTAGCACAAAATAAGACCAATGGTCCGTATAATTGTAGAGCACATGACCAAAGGAATGGAGAAGGAATTCTCGAAGATCTGGGGTCCAACTATAAAGATCAAGATTGGGCTGATACAGGGAGCTCTCCCTTGTAAATGGGGTAAAAGAAAAATGGGCCATGTTTCAAAATCTGGCCAAGAACTCCACTTTGAAGCCTGAAGGAGAGACCCAGAGTTCCATGTGTAGCTTCAATATGTAACTGAGAGAACTTTAAGCAAGTGGAGCCCATTAGCCCAATGTTTTCTTCTTTTAATTAAAACCCAACAGGTTATTGGTTCGTGGTTTTCAGTTTTTATGACACAGTCAAGGGTGTTCATTAAAAAGCAATCAACTGAATTAAGGAAAATGAGGAGAAGTTCAAGGAGAATATGTATGGAAAGATGTGTAGGAGGTTCACCAAATCTGTCTGAAACGGTGAAACTAATGAACAATGAGAAGACTGACATTTTTGTTGTGTGTGTGTGTGTGTGTGTGTGGGGGGGGGGGGGGGGGGGGGGGGGGGAGGGGGAACGACCTAGAGGTGCTCGGACATGAGACCAACAATTTTCTACAGAGAAAATAGAGTTTTCTTGGATTTTGTATCATGTTTTTTTAGAAAGTTAATAAAATATTAAATGGATGGAAGACAACACTTGTCTAGGGGAGGGAGGCTTATTTTGGTGCAAGTGGTACTATGTATCATTCCCATTTAGCTTTTGTTTATGGTTAAGATTCCTATCAGGTTGGCTATAAAAATTGAGAAAAGAATCGGAAGGTATGGAAGAGTGAAAAAGATCATTTCGTCAAATCGAGTCTAATGGTAAAACCAGAAGAAAAGAAGGGGACTCTGTGGGGAACCTAATTTTAAAAAGCAAAGCTTTGTTGGGAAAGTTGTCGTGGACTCTGTGGAGAGGTTCCCTTGCGTTGAAGAATCACTTGGGCACTCTGTTATTAGAAGCAAATAAAATATGTAGGAAACTGGATTGAGCTCTACGGGGGATAGAAAAAGGATCTTGTAGAACCTTTAGAAATGTAATTTTCATTTTTGGGAGCAGGGGCGAAGCCAGGAATTTATTTTGGGAGGGGCCACAATGTACCGGGGGTTCGGGGACGGGAGCCCCCGAGGCGATTTTTTTTAGAGTTATTTACACTTTTATGTAATATTTTAGCACTAAAAATATATTAACCATAAGCGTTTTTTCCAATAATATCGTATATATTCACCATCAAAATATAATAGTTGCACCACATACAAAACACATTTTTTTACCAAAACTAAGATACGACATAATAAAGTAATTGTTGGAACATAATACAAAAAGACTAGTAAAACACATGTTGAGATTATCAGAATTGCATACGGCGTTCTTTCAAATCGCGAAATCCATCTATGATTGACTCCGCACTAAACTGTGTCCCATATCTTTTTCGATGTAAATAATAAGAGAATTTGTAGAATTAATTACGATAAAACAATTGATTTATAATTCGTCCCTAAACACAAATTAATTAATAACAGTGGAGGGTGAGATGGTTGGGAGAGAGAGATACCTTTGAATGAAAGGTTTGAAAAAGTGGAGAAAGTTTTGGAAGATGCAAATTTCGGCTGCTGTGCTGAATGGAATAAATGTAATAGGTTAAAGTTAAAGGTGAGGTTAGTTAAATAGGAAAAAGGCTTGTGGTGTGTGAATTTGTGATTTGGGCTTGGACTTTTTATTTATTTATTGGGTTTAAAAATAAACTAAATATATGATATAGGGTGTTTTTTTCCAAAAGTTTGGAGGGGGCCATGGACCCCCTCTGCCATAAGCTGCCTTCGCCCCTGTTTGGGAGGTTGTGAGGTTGGTTGAGTTTTTGTAAAAATGTTTCTTTATTTGTACTCTCTTTGAATTCAAATGCTTCCATTGTGTCATTGGCTTCTTTACTCTTTTCCTATACTGTATATCGAACTTGGATATTTTTCTTGAGAAGGAATTGCAACAACATGAGTTTGGGAATTACTTCTCTGTTAAAAATAATTGAGGGGTTTTGATTGGGATCTAGGCATAGAAGGAAATGGTCTTTGGAAGGTTGGGATTCTCTTGTCACGTGGTGTAAAAGAGGACACCAAATGTGCCTCTTTTCCCCAGTGGTGTTGTCTGTGTAAGTTTGCAGAGAGAGTTGGTCATTTTAGTTTTCCAGCGTACATACTTTTTATTAAGTAAGATTTCATGATATTGATATAGTAGAAGTGTTGCTCAGCAGCTTCAGAGACGCGGGGATTTGATGCTTGTGGAGTTTTTGGTTGAAGGATATAAATCTAGGTTGAAATGAATTTGAAGGAGTATCCTTTTGGCTCTCGTTTTGGTGGTCTTGAAGGAAATTTGAGGGGTAAATAGAAGGAAGGAGAATGACTGTGGGTGACAATTACTTTTTTGGCCTCAATGAAAGCATCTTTGTATAATGCCTTTTGGATCTCTCTGTCTTGCATCTTGTCAAAATTTTAAGTTGGAAGGATATATTTTGCTGAAGGAATAGGTGATGGTTTTCTTCTTGTCAGCTTATGGGGTTGCTACTGTTCTGGATTGGCATGGTTTTCTGATGTCCCAACTTGCAGATTCTGGCAAATATGGTTTCTAATGGAATTTTGGTTCGTGGTCTGATGGTCTTTGACCATTTGAACCTTTCAATAAATCGGTTTCAACCATTTGAACACCATATTGATAAATCGATTTTGACCATTTGAACCGAATTGATTTTGCCAAATCCAAAACCAAATCGAACACAAGTCAAATGTATATTATAAAAAAAATGTATTTTTTTTAATAAAAAAATGTAAAAAATTGTTTTTTTTAGTTGTTTTTAAATTATTTTAATTAAAAATGCCACAAGCAGTAAATTTAATAAATTTTCTAAATTTTTTAGGCAAAGGCTAGTTTTCACATAAAAATGTATGGAAGTCTAATATCGAAAAGTAGTAATGTATTTGAGTAAAAAATAATTCAACCGTGAAGTTTCGCAAAAGCTTACAAAGCATCAAGAAAGAACTTGTTACATGTTGCTAAAAAACCTTGAGTGGAGGTGTAACTCATATACCCCCTCCATCCCGAATGAATAGTTGCCATTTGGAAGTCCAACATTTTAAGAATTACTTTCCTAGTTTATTCTCTGAAAATTGATTAATACGTTTTGAATTCAAGACCTATTGTGCCCTTTGAA
Source organism: Sambucus nigra (assembly GCA_949130495.1). NCBI lineage: Eukaryota > Viridiplantae > Streptophyta > Magnoliopsida > Dipsacales > Adoxaceae > Sambucus > Sambucus nigra. The sequence continues at coordinate 292,871,266 of OX422223.1, forward strand.
TGGCTAAGTTTGTAATCTCACCTAATTTTATATATTATTTTTAGAAACATGATTATTAATTTGTGGCGGGATAGAAAGAAAATTACACTACTCTTGGGATGGTTGGAGTATTATTTTTCAATGTTTTTTTTTTTTTTTTTTTGTGTGTGTGTGTGTGTGTGTGGGGGGGGGGGGGGGGGGGGGGGGGGGAGGAGAGGGGGGTAAACTAGAAGAATGACTCTAAAAGTGGGGGTTGAAACTAAAGAATGCAGTTGGCCATATAACTGAACATTTTCTTCTTTATTATTAGTATTGGCTAATTTAAAAAGTGCACACATGGTAAGCAGGTGGGCAGTTATGGTTCCGGATCCAAGGCTGGATAGCTCTTTCCACGAAACAGCAGACAAGGTTCTAGGCTCTCTATTGGAATTCAACCCAGCTGATTGGGGTCTTCCTCCATTTGAAAATGCAGCAAGCTAGATTCTTCATCTGGAGAGTGTACCATCTATTTGTTTTATATTGAAGCAAACATTGGCCAGAAGCGCATTCTTTACTTTAATTTTTAGGGCGGAGGTTATCATCCTCAAAATAACAAGTATGAAACCTTACTATGAGTAGTGTGCCCTCTTAATTAATTGTATGTCGAAGTCTTGTTTTTACAATTTTTAGTTTTTTAGTTTGTCTTTCTTGCACATGTTATTAGAAACTTTTTTTCTCTTCGTTTTATCTATCTATGACGGAATTCGTTATGTGGCGAATGAGAATATTGTTCAAGCTTGATTGTCATTAAAAAATATGAACCAACCCATTAATAATCTTAAAATAGAAAATATTTATATTTGTTATAATTTCTTTCATATAGAGGTCGTACCTTGGAGCAATGACAAGTGTACTCGTTCAAATTACGGTTGGTCTCGAGTTCGACACATGTGAGCAACCTCTCCATAGATAAAACATATGGGGGTAAGACTAATTGACATTTGCCTCTCCCAGACCTGGAGTTAAGCGTGAGTCTTTTGTATTGGGTATAACCTTTTTATAATTTCTTGGGTATATAATAATTCCTCAATGCCAAGAAGCAATATATCTAACAAAAATGGATATATAATTTCTTAGTTTTTCATTCTACACGATGTGCGGCCAAGAGTATTTCATATTTCCCCCCTTAAAACACTATAATAATAAATTTAGAACCAATTTAGTTGTTTTAAAATAATTATAAATAATTTAAAAAATCGATAGATCTCCCCTCACATTTTCAATTAAATTTTTTTAAACATGCCAACTTATGTTGAAACTATTTTAAGGCAAATAAAATTGATTTAAAATGATTCGCTTAATCTTAAATGTTAAAATTGACTGACACGTGCTCAAGGGTAATGCGAGATGTAGGTTAGATGAAAAGTCGCTATTGAGAATATGGAAATGAAATAATTAAATATGAGTGTTTCTTAGGGCATCATAAATAATACTTCAAAATAATACGACTCTTTTTTCACTACAAAATACCACTTAATTTTAATAGTTACTTCCAAATACTACAAAAGAGCCACCACATATTTAAAGTGTTAAAATTCATTTACAGACTTTTCCTTCACCTCTCTACACATTCAAACCTTCAAACCTTTCATCTTCATTTTTCAAACCTTTCATTTTCAAGTAAAGGTTAATCTAATCAGGTTCCAATGAACAAAATAACATTTCATCTTCAAATGAACTACATGAGTTTAACTTTTTAATTACCTTGCACTACATATATTATAACTGTTTTACGATTTATTTACCATTAAACGACACTAGCTGTTGGATCGATCGTTATTTTTTACAAGCAACATCACCCGTTGGATCGGATTTTTGCAAGCAATATCACAAGGTTATCCATTTGGCATATCCATTTGTATGATTGAAACAATTAACAATAAACTGTTGGCATATACATTCTTTTGATTTTATTTTTATTTTGAAACCAAAACTAAATAACCCCAAACTGTTGAATTATCAAAATGAACGTTCTGTTTGAATTAGGGTTTCATTCGATATGATTAACATGAATTAAGTGCAATCTAAACTGGGTTTCATTCGTCATGTTTATACCGGATTATCAGGTTTGATTCGCTATGTGTATGTGGAATTAATTCAATTATTTCGTTATATACATACGGAATCAAAACTACAAAATCGTTGTGAACATACCGAATGTACTACCATATATCGACATATTTATGCCGACCTGAATGTAGATGAGTCATAAATCCCTGAGTGTGTGTGATCCATATTTTTTGATCAATATTATATTAAAATGTGTTAAGCACTCATTCCCTGTTTATGTTTCAATGTGTTAAGCACTCTCTTCATGTTTAGGTTTCAATGTGCATCTAGTGTCTACTGTAGGAGGGTAGTGAGACTCGGGTCTATGAATAACTGGAAAGGGTGAGGCGTGATCCACTCCAATGGACGCTGCCTGCAGGGTCTCATAGTGCAGCTTCTCAAGAAACTTTCTTCTTCTGGTAACAATGGAACTCAAGCTTCAACTCACTCCCTGTAAAAAGATGAACTTTCACAGCAAAAATAGTAATTTTCTCAAGAGAAACACCTGAGAATGATGGCTGTCAGTGGGGAGTGAAGGAACAAGGCACTCAGCACTAAGAGAATAAGCAGGGAGAGAATACTAGGTAGGTCTGGTGATATTTTAGCAGAGTAACAGTGCAATTTCCATTTGTCTCCATTGACCTTGCTCATAGGTCTATTTATACTATGGCATTAGGTCTGAGTTGGCAATTTTGGGCACCAAAATTAAGAGGGTTGGTGGGGGACAATGTCTGAAGTGTACCATTTGTCCCTACCTGCAGGCAGCCCTGCCTGTCCCCTCTTGCAGGTGCCACCTGGCGCCCACCAAAGTCAAAAAGCACATATGTCTCCTAATGAAGACAAGATATCATATTTGGTAATTATCTTTTGAAACGGTAACTTGTGGTGCAATTTTGCAAATCTTGAGAGAGGAGGCGTTAAGGACCCCTCTCTTCTAAAATTATTGTTTTTCTTGAGAGGGACCTCGAGGACCCCCTCTTCTGGAAAAGTCATTTTTTTTTATAAAGAGTTTATTTCTTGTGAGTAGCCATCTCTTTGGCTGCTTACTTCACTTGTGACCAAGTGTGAAGTGTGTGTAGTCTTGAGTGACTTCTGGGTCTTCCTACTAGTATTCTCTCAATCCTATAGTGCTAAGTGATTGAACTTGCTCAACATACCTTGTCCCTCATCCGCCAAGCCAAAACTCCCAAGAGGTCCCAACTAGCCTACTTGAGCCCTGCTTGCTCACTAGGCAACCTGTACAAGAAAGTAAAGTGTTAATACTGTTGTTCTTTTTAAAGAATGACGTTTCATGATGAGGAGTTGCTCATGGTAGCCACTCCCTCATCATGACCACCCTGGGTGGGTTCCTTCTCAAGCGTAATTTCTGCAGTGACCCCTGCGGCGGCACCCCTCGAATGACATTGCTGCAGTGACCCTTGCAGTGGCACTTCTCAATCTTGGACTTCTGCGGTGGCCCTTGCAGGGCACCTCTCGAATGTCATTGCTGCAGTGACCCTTGCAGTGACAGTGACCCTTGTAGTGGCACTTCTCAATATTGAACTTCTGCGGTGGCCCTTGCGGGGCACCTATCGAATGTCATTGCTGCAGTGACTTTTGCAGTGGCAGTGACCCTTGCAGTGGCACTTCTCAATCTTGGACTTCTGCGGTGGCCCTTGCGGGGCACCTCTCGAATGTCATTGCTGCAGTGACCCTTGCAGTGGCAGTGACCCTTGCAATGGCACTTCTCAATCTTGAATTTATGTGGTGGCCCTTGCGGGGCACCTCTCGAATGTCATTGCTGCAGTGACCCTTGCAGTAACAGTGACCCTTGCAGTGGCACTTCTCAATCTTGGACTTCTGCGGTGGACCTTGAGGGCACCTCTCGAATGTCATTGCTGCAGTGACCCTTGCAGTGACAGTGACCCTTGCAGTGGCACTTCTCAATCTTGGACTTCTGCGGTGGCCCTTGCGGGGCACCTCTTGAATGTCATTACTGCAGTGGCACTTCTCAATCTTGGACTTCTGCGGTGGCCCTTGCGGGGCACTTCCCGAATGTCATTGCTGCAGTGACCCTTGCAATGGCATTTCTCAATCTTGGACTTCTGCGGTGGCCCTTACAGGGCACCTCTCGAATGTCATTGCTGCAGTGACCCTTGCAGTGGCACTTCTCAATCTTGTACTTCTGCAGTGGCCCTTACGCGGTACTTCTCAAATGTCATTTCCGCAGTGACCGTTGCGGTGGCGCTGTCCGAATGTCGTTTCTGCTGTGACCCTTGCGGCGGCCCTTCTAAATCTTAGACTTCTGCAGTGGCCCTTACGCGGTACTTCTCAAATGTCATTTCCACAGTGACCGTTACGGTGGCGTCATTTCTACAGTGACCCTTGCGGCGTCACTTCTCAATCTTGGACTTCTGCTGTGGCCTAGGTGGAGTGGCCTAGGTAGGGTCCTCTCAATATCTCTAAAAAAAAGTATTTTAATTTTTTGTAGGTAGACACCCTTCTACATCTACCTTTAAATGTGTGATCCATCCAGTGCTATTAGACCGTGAAACAGTGTATACAATACTTGTTTAGGTTTCACTGTGATTATGACTTATGTTTACAACAATACATAACTTATGTTTATGACTTATGTATACCCCAATACATGGCTTATGTTTACAACAATACATGACTTATGTTTACGACATATGTTTATAAATTCCATGTGAAATGCTATATTTCATTATACTCATCAGTGTGTTGATTGTTTTAATGCACGTCTACCATGGATAACTTAGTATCCTACTTTCGCAAGAACTGGAAGCCATTGACTGCCTCAGAGAGGAAGCGTCGAGAAGATATCCATGCTCTGTCTACTGCGACTGCAACTCCTTTAGAGGGCGTTGTCTAGGATGTGATGGAGGTGGATCCCCCAGTGGTGGAGATGCTTGAGGAGGTTGCGGTTCATGCTGAGGAGGTTGAGGTTGAGGTTGAGGAGGAGGCTTTGATTGGGGAGAAGGTTGAGGTTGAGGTTGAGGAGGAGGCTTTAGTTGGGGAGGAGGTTGAGGTTGAGGATGACGTTGAGGTTGAGGTTAAGGAGGAGGATGACGTTGGAGGCTGAGATTAAGAAGGAGGGACATGATGCAGTGGGAGGTAATGCCGTGCGAGAGGATGTTGCTCCATATGAGGGGTGTGTATTACTCGAGCGGCCTGATACCCAGTTTACCGTTTTACACAAGACCGTTGCAGCATATAGTAAGAAGAAAAAGGGGTCTGGAGAAGGCACCTCTACTACGGCTTACGGGGGCCCCGACGATCTTAGCCTATTAAAACATTTCAAGCATCACGTGGCCTACGGTATTTGAACTGGTTCAGTGGTAATTACATTGATAAATCATTAATTTTTATATAATTCATTACTTTGATAAATCATTAATCTTGATAAATATTTTGCTTATATTATAGGAGGAGCGGGTGCCTTTATTATGCATCAATCACTGGACAAAGATCAGGGAGTGGGAATTCAGTAATCTTTCTCCAAGTTTACAAAGGAGGGTCTAAAGGGCTAAGTTGGGTGGGCTCATAGCATTTAGTCACCATTATATAGACTATGACCTTGTATATGCATTTATCGAGAGGGGGCATCCGGAGACTAACACATTCCATATGCCATTTGGGGAAATGACAATCACCCTTGACGACATATCAACGATCTTGGGTGTTACTCTCGTCGGATTACCTGTATATAGCCCGCAAGCCGTAGTTGAGGAGGAGGGACATTGGTTATGGACCTTGTGGTGGAGACATTGGGAGTGGGCAGGGGCGTTGCCCAGGATGAATGTGGTGAGCATGCTGTCTTCCGATTGAACTAGCTCATTGCGAATTTCAAGGAACGGTCTCAGGATGCCAATGCCTCGAGTGTAGTCAAAGACTATTGTACCAAGGCCTGTTTACTCTACTTTATTGGGTGCACAATTTTTTCTGACAAGTCAAAGAACAAGATTTCCATGATCTACCTTCATGTTCTTAGAGAAGTGAAGAAGGTTGGGAAACTAGCATGGGGGATGGGTATCCTGGCGCATGTATATCGGAAGCTGGGACTTGTTTCTCGCTCAGGTGTGAGACAAATGAGTGGTTGTCTCTCTCTTATATAGGTAACTAATTTTTTCGGTTATGTATGTTTATCAATTTTCCTCCTTTCTTTTAATAAATTCGTAATATGTGTGTTTTGCAGTCATGGATATATGAGCACTTTCCAGAGGTTGGCGGATGCATCGACATGGAGTTCGATGAAACCATGCCAAGGATTGCACGTTGGTCATTGCAATCCGCCTCTAAAAAAAAGTGCATTTCTAATCCTAATAAATTATCACGAGCAGTTGGATGATATGAATGTTGGTAATATAAGTAAAGTCTTTGGATTTTTTGTAATGTTTATTTTGACTTTCATATTTTCTGGCATTCAATTATATATTATTTCTATGTAGGTCATTTGGGAACCTTACCGAGATGCTCGGGCTGATTATCCCTTTCACAAAGCATCATGGTATAGCGGGATTATGGTTTGTTTTGAGGTGTGGGAGCCCTATTACCCAAAAATATGCCTTAGACAAGTCGACCAACTGTAAATCATACCTCGCGAGCCCATGACACCTTGAAGGACGATAGGGGAGACAAGGCGACTCTATACAAGGTAAAATTCGTTATGCAAAAATGGTACCAAGAAAACTTGCAAGACCACATTCTATCCGAAAAGTATCGGTCAGTGCCCGTATCGAGCCCATGGGACTGTAACAGTGATTATATGGCTTGGTACCTATCCAAATCCCATCCTAGAGTCCAAAATCCCAAGTTTCGCACGGTCAAACAACATCAAACACTGTTGGTAAGTTTTATGTGTTAATTAATTCCGGGTGTTCTAATTTCGTTACTAATTTCATGTTATTATCTTTGTGATACGCGAACGAGGTGCACAAGGATACGAATTTATTAAAGAACAATATTGTGTAATACCCCGTATTTTTTGTGATATTTATTTATGGGATTAATTGAATTAAATGCATATTAATTGAAAATTAATCCGGATAAAAATACTAGCGAGATGCGAGTTAGTATTTGATATTAATGAGTATATATGGCTATATATGAATATGGAATTATTGATTTGTCGTGAGATAGAAATACGGCAATTTGGAAATCTTGTTGAGACGCGTGTGACAGTCGCGTCATGGAATATAATTATGATAATTAAAAAGTGAATTTTATTTCTATAAACTGTATGGTCATTTTGAGTGCGCCAACGCCTCCGGAAGGGTCGAAATAGTCAGAAAATACTAGCCGAGGGTTTAGTTTGGGTCCCAGGGCATTTTTAGGCCATACCGGCAACGTATAAGGGTAGTTTGGTAATTTTAGAATTTTGGGATTTTTGATTAACGAATTTTAGGAGTTTTAAATGAAAAATTAAAAGACCCACTAACCCATTACCAGCCATTAACAGATTAGAGGGCTACGGGGGTTATTAGAATTAGCCCCAAAAGTTCCTAAGACAAAACCCTAGCCTCCATTGCCACCATTAGAGAAGAAAGCTTGTAGAGAGAGAAGAGAGGAGAATTCTGCAGAAAGAGAGAGAGAGAAATTCATCAGATTCGTCATCAAATCCAGAGATACACTTAAGGCAAGTGGTTTAATTTCAATTAATTGTAGAGAATGCTTCTTCCATGCGTAGGAATTTGTTATAATTGTATTTGTTTGGGAGATGGATGAAAACCCATTAAACTTGGAATTAGAATCTTGCATATTGATGAGGAATTGCATGTAGAATTGTATGTAGTTGATTATTCTTATGATAATAATATCTTGGATGAAACAAAACGGATTTAATTAGGCCCATTGATGATTTATAAGTTTTAGGGTTCATGTTCATGTGATTTGGAAAAAATGTTGGAGATTTGATAATTTGATGTAGTTTAGGGTGATTTGAACCCATATAAATGATGTAATACGGTTGAAACATGTTTAGGGATGATTAGTAGCTTTGAACAACGGTTAGATTAATGTTTAGATGAGGGTATAGGTGAAGAGAAGTTGGAAAAACGAGATTTGGAAAATCTGGACTCGAATCTGCCCACTCGTTAGAAGACCTGCCCAGGTCGTTCGAACGAGCTTCTAACGAGTTGACAGTTTGACTTCTAACGAGAGGGATGTTCGTTCGATGAATTTCGTTCGAACGAGATCTCGTTAGAAGGCCCAGTTCGTTCGAACGAACTCTCGTTCGAACAGCCTCGTTCGAACGAGACTTCTAACGAGTTGACAGTTTAGGCTTTTTAGCCTGTTTTGATTTCGCATGTCCCGTAACCTTATTTAATGGTAGAGATAACCTTCCCTTGATGATAAATTGATATAGTAGGGACATTTGAGATATAATGAGGAGCAAAACCTAGAAGTGTAGTTGAACCTAAGGGAAATTATGAAGTAGGACGTGAGTGTCTATTACGATGCGAGAAATATTGACGGCCTAAATTACTATATTAATCGGGAACATATAAATTGTGTTGCATTATATGTCGGTACGAGATTGAGAAGTGTACCACCAATATATTATGGTGATTTCTAAGATGTGTGCATACTTAGTATATGTATTGATTTTATGTGTATGACATACCTACCATACTTGCTATCACGGGAGGTTTACGTTCGCTTAGGGCCCTCTAATCCTTGTGTTGCCCGGATTTAGACTGGTACCTCGATGAACATAGGTCAGAGAAGGACTTATTGGGATGTTAATAAGTCTGCTGATCGTGGGAGCGCAGGTATGTGCGTGACCCATGTGATGTGACTGTGTTCGCCTCCATTATTTGTGATGTTGTTATCTGAGAACGATTCCTGAGAGATTCGGAATGCGTGATCCTTATGTACGTGATGTACCGGGATGGATAGCAGAGTATGTGTGCACCGCAGCTTAGTCTCGGGGTGCTTGTATTGTATATTTATGACGTGAATAATATACACTTAATTAATGGGAACTTTCATGTTAATATTGTGAATATAATTATGGTAATGTTTTGAGAAAATATAACGGGTTAACCAATAGTGAATTGTATTACTAATTGAGAATCTGAGTTTAAGTAAAGCCCTCTATTTAATTGATAACGCTAGAATGCATTATGGGGATCGAGTAGTAAGGGGTAGAACTTATTACGTTTTGGTTAGATATATATATGTCATTTAGATGGGTACGGTACGTTAGGAGTGCACATGTAGTCGAGAGGTGAGAATTTCATGTGAGTGTACGTCCTAACATGTATTTTGCATTTAATGTTTTAATGTTATTAAAACACTTGCTGTTTTTAAAATGATTTCCAGTTTCGGGCTCTGACCCATTTGCTTTCAAATCTATTTTTGTAAAAACCATTTTAGGTGCCCAGCCACAAGGACACCATGCTTAGGATCCTCATTCAGGTGACGAGCTGTAGCTGTTTGTGGAAGTTACAGGACTTTGCTTGTAGACGCTTCATCTATCTTGACTCTATATTCAGCACTTATTAGTTGTAGGGCATGTCGCCCATTTCTTTTATAGACTTTTCATTTATTTCAGTTATTCGGACTTCTGGCATGTAATTAATTCAGGATTCAGACTTGTCATTTTATTTTCAGTTGTGGGATTGTTGTGAGGAGTTTTCCTTCGGACTTATTATTATTTGTTGATTATTTCATTACTTCGTTATGGTGAATGGATTATGTTGTTCTTCCATTATTCTTTTATCGCATGTTAATCGGACTTAAATTAAAATTTGGCAACTTACTTTTTAAATACTAGGTGGTTAGTAACTATTAAAATATTTTCGACAGTGATGCTATTAACACAACCAACTTGGCATTTTGTATTGATTTAATAAAGGAGTAGCTACCCGGTATTTAATTAGTCGGGGTGTCACAGGTGGTATCAGAGCATCAGGTTCTAGTGTCCTTTAGGATCTGTACGGCTTATTATGTTTCCGCTGAGCTTTCTTTGATGTAGAGCCCTATATTTTAGGACTGTTGTATTCTCTTGTATATATGCTACGTTCTTTAGCTATTTTGAGTTTATAACTGCGAACTTATAGACTTCGTTCTTATTTCAGATGCCTCCACGACGTGCACAACGGGTTCCCAGGAATGAAACACCAGAACCACAGACCGCACCAGTTCAGGGCACGATGAATGCCGTCGAGATTGCAGCCATTGTGGCCCAGGCGGTAAATGCCGCACTAGCCGTAGTTCAGCAGGCACCAGCTCAGGCGCCAGTAGCCGCGCCGGTTCAGGCACATGCATTCCCGTCTGCTTGGGAACGTGTTCTAGATGCTTTTCAGAAAGCACACCCACCGGAGTTCGCAGGTAGCTCCGATGTAGTGGTTTCGAGTCAGTGGAGGAAGGATATTCAGCGGCACTTGAGGATGTATGAGTGCACTGAGGTTCAGAAGCAGATACTAGCTACCTTTAAGCTAGTGGGATCTGCACTGCAGTGGTGGGAGTCTATTACCACCGTGGAGGAGAGGGACACTCTCACTATTCAGGAGTTCTGGGTGCGGTACGATCGCAAGTACTTTCCGTCAGCTGTTCATACGGAAATGAGGAGGAAGTTGATGAGCCTTCGACAGGAGGGTAAGACTGTGGCCGAGTATGAGGCCGAATTCACTAATCTTCTGAACATTGTTCCGGATGAGATAGACAGAGGAGAAGAAGATACATAATTTTCTGATGGGTTGACATGGAGGATTCGTCAACACTTGTTAGGGAACCTCTCGTTAGCCACTTATTCTGATATGGTTAACGCTGCATTGCTCCATTGCCAGGATCACCGCTTTCACATGACTGAAGGCAAGAGGTCAGGAGAGTCCAGCCATCAGGGCAGGATTGGGGGAAATGGTGCCAGTGGGGCACATTCTGTTCAGGGGCAGAGACAGGGTGATCAGGGTTCCCAGCAGGGGGATCACAAGAGGTTCAGGTCAGGAAATTTCAGGCACGGACAGGGAGGTTTCCGGCAGGTCCATCAGGGTCCAAACGGCCATCAGAACCAGCAGGGTCAGAATGGTCAACAGCAGTTTCAGCATGGCCAGCAGGGCAAGTGGAGGAACGGTAACGGCCCCCAAGGCCGGGGGCAGCAGGGACAGAGTGGGGGGAACTTCCCGGGGAAGTGTTTCGTTTGTGGAAAGACTGGCCATAAACACCAGGACTGTCCTGATAGGGGCAGGGCCCCGCAGCAGCAGCAGGGTGCTCGACATGAGCCACAGAGGCCACTTTTTCCACCTGCTCTCCCAGCTCCAGCCCAGGTGCCATCACTACCAGCCGTTCCAGCAGTTCCTGTGCAGCAGGGGCAGTTATAGTATGGACGTGTTTATAACGTCCACCAGGCAGCAGGTCCACAGGCACCACCCGCGATTGAGGGTATGTTTCCTATCCATGGTACTATGGGTCGGGTTTTGTTTGATACGGGGGGCAACGCACTATTTTATAGCTACACATTTTGCGAAAGCCTTAGGGTTGTTAGCCACAGCAGAGAGCACAGTGATGTGTGTAGACTCACCATTGGGGAGTGGGTCGCTTATTTTCTTTATATGCCGGGGAGTGGGTGTAGAGATTGGTAGTCTGGTATTACCTGCAGAGATGTTGGTATTAGATATGCATGTGCACGATGTGATTATCGGTATGGATTGGCTCGCTGATTATAGAGCCATGATTGATTGCTTCGGTGGGAGCATTGTTTTTGCCATTCCGGGGCAAGAGATGTTTGTAGTGGCGATGCCTCGCCCAGAGGGAGGTTCGATCGCTCATTTGTACTACATAGAGGAGGATACCTCTAAGGAGGTTGTGATTCCTTTATACTTGATCCCAGTTGTCAGGGAGTATTCAGATGTGTTTCAGGAGATACCAGGCCTACCCCCCAGTCGAGAGATTGACTTTGTCATAGACTTATTACCAGATACGAGACCTATAGCACGCGCACCGTATCATATGGCTCCAGCTGAGATGAGGGAGTTACGGGATCAGATTGAGCAGTTATTGGGTCAGGGGTTTATACGGAGGAGTACTTCGCCGTGGGGTGCCCCTGTGTTGTTTGTGAAGAAGAGAGATGGTTCACTGAGATTGTGTGTGGACTACCGAGAGTTGAATAAGGTCACGATACGGAATAAGTATCCGTTGCCTCGAATCGATGACTTATTCGACCAGTTGAGAGGAGCTTCTTTCTTCTCAAAGATTGATTTGCAATCAGGATATCATCAGTTGCGTATCAGGGAAGAGGATGTCTCGAAGACTGCGTTCTTATCGAGATATGGATCTTATGAGTTTCGGGTTATGCCTTTTGGTTTGACTAATGCTCCAGCCGTGTTTATGGACTTAATGAATAAGGTGTTCATGGATTTCCTAGATCTGTTTGTCATTGTCTTCATCGATGATATTCTGGTTTACTCCCAGACAGAGGAGGAGCACGTCGAGCATTTGAAGCAAGTTTTGCAGACGCTACGTCAGAACGAGCTGTATGCAAAATATGAGAAGTGCGGGTTTTGGCTGAAGGAGGTCCAGTTTTGGGACATATTATTTCCGACCGGGGGATATCTGTTGATCCGGGGAAAGTATCTGCGGTGAGGGAGTGGGGACAGCCCACGACACCAACGGAGATCCGTAGTTTCTTGGGATTAGCAGGATACTACAGGAGGTTCATTCGGGGATTTTCGAAGATAGCGGGTCCTTTGACACATCTGACTCGCAAGGGTGTGCCATTCATCTGGAGTGATGCTTGTCAGTTGGCATTTGATGAGTTGAAGGATAAGTTGACCTCAGCACCTATGTTAGCATTGTCGAGACCGGGAGTTGAGTATCTAGTCTACACCGATGCGTCCTTGCAAGGACTTGGAGGTGTATTACAGCAGGAGAGTCAGGCCATTGCTTATGCATCCCGTAAGCTAAAGCCTCACGAGAAGAATTACCCCACTCATGACTTGGAGTTGGCGGCAGTTGTATTTGGAGACATTACCTTTTGGGGGAGAAGTTTTGATTGTTCACGGACCACAAGTCCCTACAGTACCTATTCACGCAGAAGGAGTTGAATATGCGGCAATGGAGGTGGCTTGAGTTCGTGAAGGATTATCAGTTCGATATCCAATACCACCCGGGGAAGGCTAACGTGGTAGCAGACGCGTTGAGCCGCAGACCTGTTGATGAGGTGACAGGGGCGTGGAAGGCAAAGTGGAAAGAATTGGGACACCAGGATGCAGTGGCCCGATCATTCATGTCGGTAATGACTGTTACACCGCAGATTGTCACGAGAGTGGTAAAGGCACAAGCAGATGACTCGTTCTGTCAGGAGCTGATAGTTCGATTACTAGCAGAGGGAGCTGAATCCTATACCGTTAGCTCAGACGGGGGATTACGCTTCAATGGGAGATTGGTAGTTCCGAAAGGGGAGGAATTGCGGCACGAGGTGATGGCAGAGTCGCACGGCTCATGATTCGCGGTACATCCCGGTGGGGACAAAATGTACCAAGACATGAGACGTCAGTATTGGTGGAGCGGGATGAAGAGAGATATTGCCGTGTTTGTTTCTAAATGCGCCACTTGTCAGCTGGTAAAAGTGGATCATCAGAGACCGGCAGGACTTCTACAGCCATTGGAGGTCCCGATGTTGATGTGGGAGAGAATATCCATGGACTTTATCACGGGGTTGCCTACGTCACAGAGAGGTCACGACTCCATTTGGGTAATTGTGGACAGGTTGACCAAAGTCGCTCATTTCCTACCCGTAAGGACAGACTACACTACAGGACAGTATGCCCAGCTCTTTATTTCAGAGATAGTGAGACTTCATGATGTGCCCTTAAATATCGTGTCTGACCGAGACAAGATATTTGTTTCACAGTTTTAGGAAAGTTTTCAGGAGGCCATGGGCACGGAGTTGCGGTTGAGTACGACGTATCACCCGCAGACCGATGGTCAAACCGAGCGTACAAACCAGATGTTGGAGGACATGCTACGTATGAGTATCATTGATTTTGGGGGTGGATGGGAGCAGTATCTTCCACTAGTGGAGTTTGCTTACAATAACTCCTACCAGTTCACCATTGGCATGGATCCGTTTGAGGCATTGTACGGTAGACCTTGTAATTCCCCAGCATGTTGGTTGGAGGTAGGGGACAACAAACTACTTGGGCCGGAAGTGATTCAGGATACTTTGGCGAGGATAGAATTGATTCGGAGTCGCATTCGGGTAGCTCAGGATCGGCAGAAGAGCTATGCTGATGCGAAGAGATTCTTCAGGGAGTTCCAAGTGGGGGACCAGGTTTTACTCAGAGTATCTCCTATGAAGGGGATTATGCGCTTCGGGAAGAAAGGGAAGTTGGCACCGAGATATGTGGGACCATTTCCTATTATTGAGCGGATTGGACCGGTTGCTTATAGGCTTGGATTACCGGAGCATTTGCATCAGATTCACGATGTATTTCATATTTCCTCGCTAAGGAAATATCTTAGAGACGATTTGGCTCATTCTCATATTACTTTGGAGGACATCGATCTCCAGCCTGATAGCTCCTACGAGGAGGGGCCGATTGCTATTTTGGACCGAAGTGAGCGGAAACTACGGTCAAGGATAGTTCCGTTAGTGCGGTTTCAGTGGCGACATCATAATGTCGAGGAGTCCACATGGGAGCGCGAGGATGAGATGCAAGAACATTATCCAGAGTTGTTCTTACCAGGTACTTTCTAGTTCCGAATTTTGGGACGAAATTCAGTTATTGGGGGGGAAGTATGTAATACCCCGTATTTTTTGTGATATTTATTTATGGGATTAATTGAATTAAATGCGTATTAATTGGAAATTAATCCGGATAAAAATACTAGCGAGATGCGAGTTAGTATTTGATATTAATGAGTATATATGGCTATATATGAATATGGAATTATTGAATTGTCGTGAGATATAAATACGGCAATTTGGAAATCTTGTTGAGACGCGTGTGACAATCGCGTCATGGAATATAATTATGATAATTAAAAAGTGAATTTTATTTCTATAAACTGTATGGTCATTTTGAGTGCGCCAACGCGTCCGGAAGGGTCGAAATAGTCAGAAAACACTAGCCGGGGGTTTAGTTTGGGTCCCGGGGCATTTTTAGGCCACACCGGCAACGTATAAGGGTAGTTTGGTAATTTTTGAATTTTGGAATTTTTGATTAACGAATTTTAGGAGTTTTAAATGGAAAATTAAAAGACCCACTAACCCATTACCAGCCATTAACTGATTAGAGGGCTACGGGGGTTATTAGAATTAGCTCCAAAAGTTCCTAAGACAAAACCCTATCCTCCATTGCCACCATTAGAGAAGAAAGCTTGTAGAGAGAAATAGAGGAGAATTCTGCAGAAAGAGAGAGAGAAATTCATCAGATTCGTCATCAAATCCAGAGATACACTTAAGTCAAGTGGTTTAATTTCAATTAATTGTAGAGAATGCTTCTTCCATGCGTAGGAATTTGTTATAATTGTATTTGTTTGGGAGATGGATGAAAACCCATTAAACTTGGAATTAGAATCTTGCATATTGATGAGGAATTGCATGTAGAATTGTATGTAGGTGATTATTCTTATGATAATAATATCTTGGATGAAACAAAACGGATTTAATTAGGCCCATTGATGATTTATAAGTTTTAGGGTTCATGTTCATGTGATTTGGGAAAAATGTTGGAGATTTGATAATTTGATGTAGTTTAGGGTGATTTGAACCCATATAAATGATGTAATACGGTTGAAACATGTTTAGGGATGATTAGTAGCTTTGAACAATCGTTAGATTAATGTTTAGATGAGGGTAGAGGTGAAGAGAAGTTGGAAAAATGAGATTTGGAAAATCTGGGCTCGAATCTGCCCACTCGTTAGAAGACCTGCCCAGGTCGTTCGAACGAGCTTCTAACGAGTTGACAGTTTGACTTCTAAAGAGAGGGATGTTCATTCGATGAATTTCGTTCGAACGAGATCTCGTTAGAAGGCCCAGTTAGTTCGAACAAACTCTCGTTCGAACGAGACTTCTAACGAGTTGACAGTTTAGGCTTTTTAGCCTGTTTTGATTTCGCATGTCCCGTAACCTTATTTAATGGTAGAGATAACCTTCCCTTGATGATAAATTGATATAGTAGGGACATTTGAGATATAATGAGGAGAAAAACTTAGAAGTGTAGTTGAACCTAAGGGAAATTATGAAGTAGGACGTGAGTGTCTATTACGATGCGAGAAATATTGACGGCCTAAATTACTATATTAATCGGGAACATATAAATTGTGTAGCATTATATGTCGGTACGAGATTGAGAAGTGTACCACCAATATATTATGGTGATTTCTAAGATGTGTGCATACTTAGTATATGTATTGATTTTATGTGTATGACATACCTACCATACTTGCTATCACGGGAGGTTTACGTTCGCTTAGGGCCCTCTAATCCTTGTGTTGCCCGGATTTAGACTGGTACCTCGATGAACATAGGTCAGAGAAGGACTTATTGGGATGTTAATAAGTCTGCTGATCGTGGGAGCGCAGGTATGTGCGTGACCCATGTGATGTGACTGTGTTCGCCTCCATTATTTGTGATGTTGTTATCTGAGAACGATTCCTGAGAGATTCGGAATGCGTGATCCTTATGTACGTGATGTACCGGGATGGATAGAAGAGTATGTGTGCACCGCAGCTTAGTCTCGGGGTGCTTGTATTGTATATTTATGACGTGAATAATATACACTTAATTAATGGGAACTTTCATGTTAATATTGTGAATATAATTATGGTAATGTTTTGAGAAAATATAACGGGTTAACCAATAGTGAATTGTATTACTAATTGAGAATCTGAGTTTAAGTAAAGCCCTCTATTTAATTGATAACGCTAGAATGCATTATGGGGATCGAGTAGTAAGGGGTAGAACTTATTACGTTTTGGTTAGATATATATATGTCATTTAGATGGGTACGGTACGTTAGGAGTGCACATGTAGTCGAGAGGTGAGAATTTCATGTGAGTGTACGTCCTAACATGTATTTTGCATTTAATGTTTTAATGTTATTAAAACACTTGCTGTTTTTAAAATGATTTCCAGTTTCGGGCTCTGACCCATTTGCTTTCAAATCTATTTTTGTAAAAACCATTTTAGGTGCCCAGCCACAAGGACACCATGCTTAGGATCCTCATTCAGGTGACGAGCTGTAGCTGTTTGTGGAAGTTACAGGACTTTGCTTGTAGACGCTTCATCTATCTTGACTCTATATTCAGCACTTATTAGTTGTAGGGCATGTCGCCCATTTCTTTTATAGACTTTTCATTTATTTCAGTTATTCGGACTTCTGGCATGTAATTAATTCAGGATTCAGACTTGTCATTTTATTTTCAGTTGTGGGATTGTTGTGAGGAGTTTTCCTTCGGACTTATTATTATTTGTTGATTATATCATTACTTCGTTATGGTGAATGGATTATGTTGTTCTTCCATTATTCTTTTATCGCATGTTAATCGGACTTAAATTAAAATTTGGCAACTTACTTTTTAAATACTAGGTGGTTAGTAACTATTAAAATGTTTTCTAGAGTGATGCTATTAACTGAACCAACTTGGAATTTTGTATTGATTTAATAAAGGAGTAGCTACCCGGTATTTAATTAGTCGGGGTGTCACAGGTGGTATCAGAGCATCAGGTTCTAGTGTCCTTTAGGATCTGTACGGCTTATTATGTTTCCGCTGAGCTTTCTTTGATGTAGAGCCCTATATTTTAGGACTGTTGTATTCTCTTGTATATATGCTACGTTCTTCAGCTATTTTGAGTTTATAACTGCGAACTTATAGACTTCGTTCTTATTTCAGATGCCTCCACGACGTGCACAACGGGTTCCCAGGAATGCAACGCCAGAACCACAGACCGCACCAGTTCAGGGCACTATGAATGCCGCCGAGATTGCAGCCATTGTGGCCCAGGCGGTAAATGCCGCACTAGCCGTAGTTCAGCAGGCACCAGCTCAAGCGCCAGTAGCTGCGCCGGTTCAGGCACATGCATTCCCGTCTGCTTGGGAACGTGTTCGAGATGCTTTTCAGAAAGCACACCCACCGGAGTTCGCAGGTAGCTCCGATGTAGTGGTTTCGAGTCAGTGGAGGAAGGATATTCAGCGGCACTTGAGGATGTATGAGTGCACTGAGGTTCAGAAGCAGATACTAGCTACCTTTAAGCTAGTGGGATCTGCACTGCAGTGGTGGGAGTCTATTACCACCGTGGAGGAGAGGGACACTCTCACTATTCAGGAGTTCTGGGTGCGGTACGATCGCAAGTACTTTCCGTCAGCTGTTCATACGGAAATGAGGAGGAAGTTGATGAGCCTTCGACAGGAGGGTAAGACTGTGGCCGAGTATGAGGCCGAATTCACTAATCTTCTAAACATTGTTCCGGATGAGATACCGACAGAGGAGAAGAAGATACATAAATTTACTGACGGGTTGACATGGAGGATTCGTCAGCACTTGTTAGGGAACCTCTCGTTAGCCACTTATTCTGATATGGTTAACGCTGCATTGCTCCATTGCCAGGATCACCGCTTTCACATGACTGAAGGCAAGAGGTCAGGAGAGTCCAGCCATCAGGGCAGGACTGGGGGAAATGGTGCCAGTGGGGCACATTCTGTTCAAGGGCAGAGACAGGGTGATCAAGGTTCCCAGCAGGGGGATCACAAGAGGTTCAGGTCAGGAAATTTCAGGAACGGACAGGGAGGTTTCCGGCAGGGCCATCAGGGTCCGAACGGCCATCAGAACCAGCAGGGTCAGAATGGTCAACAACAGTTTCAGCAGGGCCAGTAGGGCCAGTCGAGGAACAGTAACGGCCACCAAGGCCGGGGGCAGCAGGGACAGAGAGGGGGGAACTTCCCTGGGAAGTGTTTCGTTTGTGGCAAGACTGGCCATAAATGCCAGGACTGTCCTGATAGGGGCAGGGCCCCGTAGCAGCAGCAGGGTGCTCGACATGAGCCACAGAGGCCACTTTTTCCACCTGCTCTCCCAACTCCAGCCCAGGTGCCAGCACTACCAGCCATTCCAGCAGTTCCTGTGCAGCAGGGGCAGTTACAGTATGGACGTGTTTATAACGTCCACCAGGCAGCAGGTCCACAGGCACCACCCGCGATTGAGGGTATGTTTCCTATCCATGGTACTATGGGTCGGGTTTTGTTTGATACGGGGGGCAACGCACTATTTTATAGCTACACATTTTGCGAAAGCCTTAGGGTTGTTAGCCACAGCAGAGAGCACAGTGATGTGTGTAGACTCACCATTGGGGAGTGGGTCGCTTATTTTCTTTATATGCCGGGGAGTGGGGGTAGAGATTGGTAGTCTGGTATTACCTGCATACATGTTGGTATTAGATATGCATGTGCACGATGTGATTATCGGTATGGATTGGCTCGATGATTATAGAGCCATGATTGATTGCTTCGGTGGGAGCATTGTTTTTGCCATTCCGGGGCAAGAGATGTTTGTAGTGGCGATGCCTCGCCCAGAGGGAGGTTCGATCGCTCATTTGTACTACATAGAGGAGGATACCTCTAAGGAGGTTGTGATTCCTTTAGATTCGATCCCAGTTGTCAGGGAGTATTCAGATGTGTTTCAGGAGATACCAGGCCTACCCCCCAGTCGAGAGATAGACTTTGTCATAGACTTATTACCAGATACGATACCTATAGCACGAGCACCGTACCGTATGGCTCCAGCTGAGATGAGGGAGTTACGGGATCAGATTGAGCAGTTATTGGGTCAGGGGTTTATACGGAGGAGTACTTCGCCGTGAGGTGCCCCTGTGTTGTTTGTGAAGAAGAGAGATGGTTCACTGAGATTGTGTGCGGACTACCGAGAGTTGAATAAGGTCACGATACGGAATAAGTATCTGTTGCCTCGAATCGATGACTTATTCGACCAGTTGAGAGGAGCTTCTTTCTTCTCAAAGATTGATTTGCAATCGGGATATCATCAGTTGCGTATCAGGGAAGAGGATGTCTCGAAGACTGCGTTCTTATCGAGATATGGATCTTATGAGTTTCGGGTTATGCCTTTTGGTTTGACCAATGCTCCAGCCGTGTTTATGGACTTAATGAATAGGGTGTTCATGGATTTCCTAGATCAGTTTATCATTGTCTTCATCGATGATATTCTGGTTTACTCCCAGACAGAGGAGGAGCACGCCGAGCATTTGAAGCAAGTTTTGCAGATGCTACGTCAGAACGAGCTGTATGCAAAATATGAGAAGTGCGGGTTTTGGCTGAAGGAGGTCCAGTTTTTGGGACATATTATTTCCGACCGGGGGATATCTGTTGATCCGGGGAAAGTATCCGCGGTGAGGGAGTGGGGACAACCCACGACACCAACGAAGATCCGTAGTTTCTTGGGATTAGCAGGATACTACAGGAGGTTCATTCGGGGATTTTCGAAGATAGCGGGTCCTTTGACACATCTGACTCGCAAGGGTGTGCCATTCATCTGGAGTGATGCCTGTAAGTTGGCATTTGATGAGTTGAAGGATAAGTTGACCTCAGCACCTGTGTTAGCATTGCCGAGACCGGGAGTTGAGTATCTAGTCTACACCGATGCGTCCTTGCAAGGACTTGGAGGTGTATTACAGCAGGAGAGTCAGGCCATTGCTTATGCATCCCGTAAGCTAAAGCCTCACGAGAAGAATTACCCCACTCATGACTTGGAGTTGGCGGCAGTTGTATTTGCCCTTCGTATTTGGAGACATTACCTTTTGGGGGAGAAGTTTCGATTGTTCACGGACCATAAGTCCCTACAGTACCTATTCACGCAAAAGGAGTTGAATATGCGGCAACGGAGGTGGCTTGAGTTCGTGAAGGATTATTAGTTCGATATCCAATACCACCCGGGGAAGGCTAACGTGGTAGCAGACGCGTTGAGCTGCAGACCTGTTGATGAGGTGGCAGGGGTGTGGAAGGCAAAGTGGAAAGAATTGGGACACCAGGATGCAGTGGCCCGATCATTCATGTCTGTAATGACTGTTACACCGCAGATTGTCACGAGAGTGGTAAAGGCACAAGCAGATGACTCGTTCTGTCAGGAGCTGATAGTTCGATTACTAGCAGAGGGAGCTGAATCCTATACCGTTAGCTCAGACGGGGGATTACGCTTCAATGGGAGATTGGTAGTTCCGGAAGGGGAGGAATTGCGGCACGAGGTGATGGCAAAGTCGCACGGCTCACGATTCGCGGTACATCCCGGTGGGGACAAAATGTACCAAGACATGAGACGTCAGTATTGGTGGAGCGGGATGAAGAGAGATATTGCCGTGTTTGTTTCTAAATGCGCCACTTGTCAGCTGGTAAAAGTGGATCATCAGAGACCGACAGGACTTCTACAGCCATTGGAGGTCCCGATGTGGATGTGGGAGAGCATATCCATGGACTTTATCACGGGGTTGCCTACGTCACAGAGAGGTCACGACTCCATTTGGGTAATTGTGGACAGGTTGACCAAAGTCGCTCATTTCCTACCCGTAAGGACAGACTACACTACAGGACAGTATGCCCAGCTCTTTATTTCAGAGATAGTGAGACTTCACGGTGTGCCCTTAAATATCGTGTCTGACCGAGACAAGATATTTGTTTCACGGTTTTAGGAAAGTTTTCAGGAGGCCATGGGAACGGAGTTGCGGTGACCGATGGTCAAACCGAGCGTACGAACCAGATGTTGGAGGACATGCTACGTATGAGTATCATTGATTTTGGGGGTGGATGGGAGCAGTATCTTCCACTAGTGGAGTTTGCTTACAATAACTCCTACCAGTTCACCATTGGCATGGATCCGTTTGAGGCATTGTACGGTAGACCTTGTCATTCCCCAGCATGTTGGTTGGAGGTAGGGGACAACAAACTACTTGGGCCGGAAGTGATTCAGGATACTTCGGCGAGGATAGAATTGATTCGGAGTCGCATTCGGGTAGCTCAGGATCGGCAGAAGAGCTATGCTGATGCGAAGAGATTCTTCAGGGAGTTCCAAGTGGGGGACCAGGTTTTACTCAGAGTATCTCCTATGAAGGGGATTATGCGCTTCGGGAAGAAAGGGAAGTTGGCACCGAGATATGTGGGACCATTTCCTATTATTGAGCGGATTGGACCGGTTTCTTATAGTCAATGGCATAATGAGAAACCCGGCCTATGACCTCACGCAAGATAGGAATATTATGGAACTGCTTTAATTTTTGTAAAGAATTCTCAAACTCCCTCTTAATCTCAGTCACTTGCAACTTAATGTAGTTGTGCAACCCGACAAAAACCTTGTCAAAATGAAGTTGAGAACTCAGTATCGAATGTTGAACCTTCCCAATCCAAAACCATACCAACTTTATGAAGAATCTCCTTTAAAGGATAAGAGGTAACTGTAATGACGAGGTGACCTTTAAAGTAATTTTTTTGCTTCCTTGCTTATTTTCCTTCCTTAAGATATGAAAATTTTTTTTGGCATCAATCAGAAGATATGGAAACAAACCGATTAAGGGTTAAGTGCATTTTAGTGAGCTTCGAGGCTTCCCTCGCGCTGGTTAGTGGTTGAACAATTCAAATTGTATCTATTAAATTGGGTTAGATCGATCGTTTTCTAGCTAACTATGTTTTCAGGGAACTTGCCTGATAGTACTCCAAAATATCACTTTGAGGAGTTAAGCTTCATCATGTTATGCCAAACAATATTGAAGGTCTTCTATAGGTCTTTCACACGATTGACCTTATCCTTAATCTTTACTAACATGTCATCTATGTATACTTTCAGTGTTTTATATGTGCTCCTTTAACATTTTCATCACCAACTTTTGGTAAGTCGCTTTAGCACCATTTAACCCGAAAGGCATAACGATGTAATAGTATATGCCATAGGTGGTGATAAAGGAGATTTTCTTTTAGAGTGGTTCGAATAATGGGATTTGGTGATAACCCGATTATGCACCTGGATAACTCATTCGCTTATGACTTGTGGCATCCATGAGATGGACAATTTTCATATGGGGAAAGCTATATTTATTCAGGTCAGTGGAGTTAACACATACCCTCCACTTTTTATTTCTATTCTTTACCACTATCGAGTTGGACAATTAGTATGGAAATCGAACTTTCTTTATGGACCTTACGTCTAAAAATTGCCAACTTATTCTTTTGTGGCTTTGGCCTTATTGGGTGTTGTTCGGTGAGCCTTTTGGGAGAATAGGGGTAGGTCATATCCGCGATAAATTTTATGGCACTTAACCTCCGAATAAATCCTTGGCCTATCGTAAGACTTCCATGCAAATAAATCTTGACTCCTCTTAAAACATCAATTAACTCTCTATTTTCTTCCATTAAAAGTAAACCTTCAATGAGGAACTTATTTTCCAGGTATTGAGTGTAAACGACCTATTTCCTCCAAAGGGTTCATCCATCTTTAGTGGATGAGAACTGCTAGTGACGAACCTGACCATAAATGAGTTAGCTAGCTACTTAGGTTTTTTTAATGACTTTTCGGGGTGTTTTTGAAACTACTTCTGCACAATGTTCCTTATTTTGGAAGAAAAATTATGACATATTAGTGCCACATTGTTGTTACACAAGGACATCTTGGCGATACATGTGAACACCATTGATGCGATTTAGTTTCCATTGTAGATTTTAAAGCGAGGGTCGATTAGCTTCTTCGATAGTTCCATTTATTCTAAGGTGTGAGAAAAGGGAGATTTCATGTGAGTGACTAAGGATCTCGAATATAATTATCTCATGGTGTGGCCCCCAACTTGGGTTGCTTGACTATCTAAATATTTACACATATTGCTTCGGATTTTACTCCTTTTTTTCCTTTTTACCACCTTGAGATCTTGAGCTACTCTCTAAGAGCATTAGTTGATCGCTACAACATTGGTAATATTTCCTTATTCGCGATTCTCACTCACATGAGGGTTAGGAAACTTAAAGACCTCTAATTCTTGTACTTCTCCATATGTATCTCACGATCAACCCTCTCAAGGAGGTGTTATAGATGATTGTTGTCTTCCTGGCATTGCTGAGTAACTATGTATTGCTCACGCAAGTGCTCTTCAAATGAATCAATCATTCAGAAGACCTAGTTAGGGTGATGTATCCCGAATCCTCCATTAGATTGGTTATCCCTGGGTTGCTAACGAGTCTTAGAGTTCTCCTATTGCCAAGGGAATGATCAACATACGTGATTCGTCATGACTACAGTATCAGATACCAAATCTCTTGGATACCATGCAAGCTGTGATTTTCTTCTTAGGTGTTGGTCATAGGTTGGGTCATGGGATTGGGCCTTTTCTAGTAAGATTGAAAGAACACACTTCCCATAGACTATACCAATTGAAAGTGCTCAAACTCATCGATCTAAGTTAGGAAATCAGACAAACTAAGGGCAAACACACACATAGTCAAGAAGCAGCAATCACACAAAATGAACACCGAATGTACGTAGTTCGATGATTTGCTCACTTTCTTTTTATTTACTAGAGAGTGAAAATTCTATATTACAATTCAACATAGGTTCACACAATAATTTTTATATTTATTATATAAAGCCCCTAGATTGTGGGGCTCTATCTCTGGTACTTATCACATCTTCAACCCTTCATTATCTTTTCACGCATACCGTAGGTCAAGAAACGTGGGTGGCACACTCCCATGAGGGACCA
Source organism: Sambucus nigra (assembly GCA_949130495.1). Taxonomy (NCBI): domain Eukaryota; kingdom Viridiplantae; phylum Streptophyta; class Magnoliopsida; order Dipsacales; family Adoxaceae; genus Sambucus; species Sambucus nigra. The sequence goes on from OX422223.1 coordinate 292,896,020, forward strand.
CATATGATGATAATTTTATTTACCTTACACAACAAGTCATGTTAAGTCACACGTTCTTAATTGTAACGGTTCACTGATGGAAAAGGTACCAACATCTAACAACAATAGTAAAATCTAAAATCCCTCATTAGGGAGGTACTTATCGCAAAAAATATAACTAATAAAAGCTAAAATAGTTTATGTTAAAATATAAAAACATCAGTTTTGGAGATTCGAATTGCGAGCCCACCGTGTTTCAGGTCATAGGCACATAGGGGATGTAATGATCCCGAGAGAGAGAGAGAGAGAAAGAGAATCAGGGCATCTCAAATGTAGCGCAAATTTCTATGATAAAAATGTAAGAGACAAAAAAAAATCAATGGAGATTTCTATCTCTAATCGTGCATGACGTGCAAGATTAAGGTATAGAAATTTTTTATGAGAATTTATGCATGTAGAAATTTGAATAAATTTTTTATATGATATGAAGAAAGATAGTTAAAACACATAATTCTAAACATTCTATGTTATCGCCTAAAATTGGCATACTGATTTTGGTCCTAGCGAGAGCATGCTAGTATAAACGATAATATATAAAGAGATGTAAATGAATGGAATACTTATCTAGGATACACTATAGAGAGAATTAAGAGAAACTGAATGAATCCAAATTTATGTGGTTCGCCCAAGGTGGTGCCTACGTCCACAAATGCAAGTGTAAATAGTATTGATTCAGTAGAATGAGAGTATGTAATCTAGATTAGTTGTCCTTCCCTTATTTACTTCCCCCTACTTAAATATGGACATTGGTGTATTTTTATTAGGAATGTTCCAGCTAGTACACTAGAGGATGGCAGGGGTATTGTCTTTGTAGATTAAACAAGTACTTACTTTATATGATAGTGGATTAATAATTGTAAAATTAGCATGGGCACACGTGATGGGAGGGAATATTTATTTGTTTTCAACATGTGGGTGTGCTGCTGACATCATCCCATTGCCTGATTCATGGACGCTGTGATGGATCTATTTGATAGAGTTAACTCGTATGCCAAATGACGGAGTTCAGTGTATTGTCTTAAATACTAAGGCTGATCATATTGCCCAACCCAACCCTAATAGTATCAGAGCCGATCTTATTATTGCACGAGGCAAGATGATTCTGGTAGATAATGAGTCTAGGGGTACTCTATTAACAGGTTTAGGAATCATACCATATTAATGGAGTAACAAAATCTTCCAAGACTCTGCTCGTGATTGAGGTTTGCAACACTTTCTCTAAAATATTGCCTATTCTGGGTATGTATTGGGCAGATTGCGTGAGTGGAGTGTTAAATGAGGAATGTTATCGACTTCGTTGACTATGGTACTCTACAAATATTATTGAATTTGTTAAGATCTTCCCTGGGTTCAAATTTGACATGTGTATTATGCTGGGAAATGAGTCTAGTGAAATTATGCACGCGTGCCTAGGGCAGCGTGTGTTAGTCTCGGGTCAGTCCGATTTCCCATGCGTGACATTAGACATTGATTTAATATGGGTAATGATTATTGCCTAAAAAGTTATAAAGTTCGGATTTCAAATCTTTTCAAACTCATTTTGTTTGCATGATATTTTTTAGAGAGAGAAAAACTCTTCTCGCTCCCCAACTCTTTCTTCTCTGATAAACTCTTCCCTCTTTCTGCCATCTCCGAATGGTTCCTTAATGGAAACTCTTTTTTGGTGAGCCTTTTAGTTTCCTCCCACTTGTTTACAGAGCTTAAGTCATGTTTGAGTAGTCTTTAACATTTTTGGGTTTCAGGTATGCTATTTTTCCCGTTATAGTTTGTTATGATTTTCTTTTGAGATTTTCTGTAATTTCTTATTGCTTATTGATTTTTATTGTTGGATTTAACCTCTGATCAGAGTGTGGCCAGTCATTTTAGGATTCTATTTAGTTGGATTGCCTAGGGTTTTCTAATAATAGGGATTTTTAGGTTTATCAACCTCGAAATCTGCTTTGTTCCCCAATAATTAGCTTTGACATCAAAGTTTTATTTCTTAACGAGTTACAGACCTTGGGTTCAGAGATGGATAAAACATTTAATTGAGTTTGAGCCTGTTTGTCTTAATGTTGTTACTTGAAGGTTTCTAAATCCTCTACAAGTCATTTGTCGTGAGGATGAGGCTAATCACCCAAGATATACTCCCAAGGTAACTTCCTCTGCTGGTTATGCTTTATAACCCCCAATTGCGGATTATTGTTACCATGAGTTCAAAAAACTTGCAGAAGTTGATGAAGTGAACCACTCCGAGGGTGATGGAAAATTTTGTAACACGAAGTACGATATATCCATTGTTGATTTGGATGCCTCACCGGAGAGATCTATGCTTGAGAATGCTTCTTCCTCTCTTGTGGTTATATCTCTCACTGAGGAGAATACCTCTGGGAGCTATGATTCTTGGGAAGCAAGTAACATTGATGCTCAAAATCATGGTTGTGACATAAATTAGGATGCAGTAGAATAAATGAGAGATAAGTATAAGATCCCCATTGTCATCTCATTGAAACTTCGTAATTCTGATGAGAGAGTCTGTGACCGTCCTAATGCTTATGAGATATGCTTCCCCGTTTGGTCTCTCTAAATTGGAGTTCGTCTGCATCTCCACCCCATTATAAAGTCTATCTTAAGGGGTTATGGGGTGGCTTCTACCCAACTTCCACTAAATGATTATATGTCCATTCGAGGGTCAATGGTCTATTGGAAAGCTCATACTGGTTTTGAACTTAGTGGGAATATCATTAGATTTGTGTATGGAATAAAAGACAATGGAAAAACTAATGGGTACTACTTTTCCCCTCGAAAGTCTGATATGAAAATGGTGAAAGTTATCCAGATGAGTAACCATAACTTAAACAATTAATTGGTATATCTGAAGGGAGACTTGGAATTTTGTTCAAACGAGAAGAATAAATCTTTTAATGTTCCTCGCAATTGGTGTGGACCAGGTCGTATTGTTATATATTTTTTCATTATTATTTTTTTCTTTGACAAATTCCTTGTTCACACTGTGTTCTTGTTTGACCTTTATGATGGGAAAATAGCTCCCAAACTGCGAGATGCTCTGAAACAATTGGTGTAGGACAAGTTCACACCCAATCTTGTTGAGTTTGAGAAACTTTTCTCATCTAAAAAGTTTAATATCTTGGGTATTATATTCCTCCTAGATGTGTTCGTCATCAATCAGAACATGAGACCCTCGTGATTAAAGTAATATTTCCACTGATGAGGAAAGGCAAGCTGAGCACTTAGTAAAAGAAGGTAGAAGGCTTTTTATTTTTATTAGTTTGTCTTTAGATTATTGCTTTGATTTTGCTAACTTATGTTCTTTGTCACAACTTCTACTCCCAGTTCTTCAGACTTATGTGTTGATCATTCCTGGGACATGGATTCGTTTCCAGTTGATCGTACTTCTCTTGCCAATGCTTACAAGAAAAAGATTAAGGAAGAGGCTAAGAGAAAAGTCTATGCCGAGGCCAAGCGGTTGGATTAAGTTGAGTTAAAAAATAAATAGAAGGTTGATTTTGATTCCCCAAAGAGAGTTAAGGCTGAAGCTCAAAAGAAAGTTGATGTCATCGCCAAGGCTAAAGGCAAATAAAAGGTTGTTACCACAAATGTCTTACTCTTTTTGGTGTTAAAAGACCTTAGAATGTGTGGATAGTGAAGGACAACCTTCTAAGGAGGATGTCTAAAAAAGTGGAGAATTATAGGCGTTACCCTACAGTAGAGGAGTACAAGTTTGATTTAGAGAACCACTTGATTACCAATCAGATCGGTCATGATAAGGAATGTATATTCCAGCATATGGGCATTATTGTGGATGTGCTCAGCTATTCTGGGCATAACCCAAACGTTAAATTCCTCAACAGTTTAGATGCTGACACCCTGTGGGGGGATCCTTCATCTTAAGGCTTATATGGTTAGTTCTTCATATCTTATATTTTTACTTTCCTTATGATTCTACCATGTTATCTGCTGACCACATTATCTCCATTTCCATAATGCCATGATAGGCACCATTCTTTGCGATAACTCTATATCTAATAAAGTTGCCTATGGGGATAAGAAAGACGCTAATGAAGCACTTAAGGAAGAGCTGGAAGATTTGAAGAAAAAGTGTAGTGAGATGGAGAAGAATGATAAATATCTCATTGACAAGACAAAAGCACTGAGCTCGATTGAGGAGGTGATTACGCAACTAAAAGAATAAATTTCCACTGTTGTTATGAAGCGATAGAGTCTTCATGAGGCTCTGAAAAAGTCCAATTGCGATCTTTCTAAAGCCAACAAGGCTCTTGGCCAAGAAAAATAAAATATTATTAAGAGATTCAAATATTCTACAGACTATAACCTCAAAACTGTGACCTTTCTTCTTGAAGGTTATGATGAGACAAAAAAGACGATCATGAATCATTATCCAAACATAGCGAAGGTGATCAAAAAGTGGGAAGGCAACACTGAGGAGGCTACGACTATGGTTGATGAATTCCTGATGGAAGTGGACAAGCCCATTGTCGAGGATGAGGAAATTCGTCCAGCAGATGAAGTTGTTCGTGACACTAATAAAATCGATGTTGTTGCTATCAATATTCCTCGGGTTAACCCCGAGGTTAAAGATAGTCATGTTGCCTAATTTTCCTTTATGTGCCATCTTTTTTAGACGTAGTTTTTTATTCCCCACACGTATTCGTTATGATCTTATGACTATTTCTCTTCTGAACACTTTCTATTAGAAATTGAATTATTTAAAATTATTGTCTGCTTGCACGTGTTATCTATTTTATTTTGCTCGGCTATGCTCTTGGACACCACGTATAATGAAGTGTTTAAGTATAATATTTGACAAAGTAAATGGGGTCAGATATCCCAATTAGTTATAGTCTTATGGTCTCATAGTTTGATCTTATTAACCTTCCATGTCTACTTACTAACTATTTAATGTTGAAATATGCCTGTTAATAGTTTAATCATACGATTTAGAAGTCGAATCTTATCGATCTAAAATGACTTACTGTCTATCATGTGGACAAACTTCAGTTTTCATAAGTTATGATCTACCATTACTTATGCCACCCTATTAGTAGTATAGACGGATCTTATCGTCTAGACCATACATCAACATTGGTTTCCAGGGTCTGTCGATTGTACTAGGATCTGTCCGTGTGTTGGTTATATATGTGAGTGCACTGGATTCCACAATTTTGACTAAATGTACTAGGATATATCCTTGCATTAGTCATCTATGTGATTGCACTGGATTTCTCAATTTTAGTTAGGCCTCTTGATCGTTATTTGTCTAAGACGTGGCCATTCATTAAGTGTTTGCTTGTTTAGTTGTTCTGATCTGTTAGATTTTGAGATGTCTTCGGCCTTAGCTTTTTGCACAACTCTTATGCCAAGAAGCTAGGGAAGAACAATTATTTGAGCGGGAAATGACATCGTATGTTTAGGAGGAGTTTTTTATTCTCATTAGTCATTGAAAATTAATTACAAAATGAATGAAAAACTATTTATATGATTGAGTTTTTGATATTTTGGGCTTGTAATCACTACATATAATATTTCCTTAGATGTTTTGCATTCCACAAGTTCTTAAACTGTTTGCCTTCTAAAGTCTTCTGTAAGTTTCAGGTCTCACGACCACAAATATTCTGTACTGGCCATGCCAATTTGGTTCCGACTTATTCCATTTTTTGATGACCTTTTTTAGCACGTAATATCCTTCATTGAAAGTTCTAAACTTTACCTTTTATTGTAAAATCGAGCAATTTCCTGCTGATACACTACAATCCGAAGTTACATGTTCCCTGACTTCCTCTACTAAGTCCAGATCCAGTCTTATCATTAGGTCGCTCTTAGGAGAATTAAAGTTAATACCCTGTGGTTAGTTAAGATAACCTCAATAGAGACTACCACCTCCGTACCGAATGCCAACATAAAGGGAGTTTCGCTCATCATAATTCTCAGGGTCGTTTTGTTTACCCAAAGTACATTGTGCAATTCCTTGATCCAATATCCATGGGCATCATCCAATATTTTTTTCATTTCATCCAACATGGTTTTGTTTGTGATCTTTATCAACCAATTGTGTAAGGACAAATTTCCAATCGAGTCAATTTATATGTAATCAACATTATTCTAGATAAAATGTTTGAGTCATAGGATAAACTATATCTTCATGATCCGATGAGCCTACGACGTTATTTGATGAAGCCGCAATGGACAAGCTTAAAAGATTGATATATCGTGTTGTGTTTAGTGCCAAGTTTGTCTTCACGTTTATTGAGGATCGCGTAGGTATGAATGCATATTTAGAAAAATATCTTTTAAAGGGTGTTAGTTTTGATTTAAAATGTTTGGAACTATTTTTCATCTTTTTTCAAGGAAAAAAATTATGAGCTTAATTTCGTGAGAACGAGATATAGACTCGTTAGAACGAAAATGCATTTTCATTCGAATGACTTTACAAGCTTGTTAGAATGACTTTAGGATTTCGTAGAATAAGGTTCAAACAAACATCTAACGAGGTTGGACTGATTTATAAGGACTTCTCGTTAGAAGCTCGTTAAAAGTTCTGGATATTTCCTTCTCATTCAAATGAGATGTTATTCTCATTCAACGAGTTTGTCGCCTCAAAATTCGTGTTTTTCTATTTAAAGCATTTCGGACTCAAAATTTTTAAGAAATTTTGGTTGAAAATGTTTCTACACCTATTTAACAAAGCTCCAATCCCTAATTTACAGCCTTATGTTTTAAGATCCAAGATATATAATTCCTATGGTTTGAGATCTTAAGTTTGGGCACCAAGTTTGTTTCTTTTATCTTGAGAGAACCTATTTCGTGCAATGGAATCTGTGCATCCTATTTGTTATTTTATGATAAAGAAGGCGTGGATTTCGAGTTTCAATCCATAGACAATTGTTGATCCATCATTAGTGAATATGTATAGACTCGTATGTTATGACAACTTACATGGGTGGATTCCTACGTTGCACTGTGGAGGAGTCGTTGAAGATAGAAGAGTGTCAAGACTTGTGAGGGATACAGTCATTGTGTAAGTCTAGTGTGTATTCTTAGTAAAACCATACCATAGTGAATTGTATGGCTGTCATCCGAGGATTTTTCTGTTTTTGGTTTTCCTCAAACATCGACATGTTGTGCGATTGATTTATTTTATCTACATATCATCTAGATACATGTTTTAGGTTACAAACATAAAATTGGATAAATTGGTTTATCGTTACAACTAGGTTTAAAATTAGGTGCATTTATTTATAGACTTGAATTTAAATTAAAATTAAAAAAATACACAAATAGAATTTTTTATTATGACCATCCTTGTCGGGCGTCCTCATGCGCTTACAAGTGGTATCAAAGGAGGTTGCACTAATTTATCACGTAAATTCTTGTTTAGTGATGTTTAGGGTGGTTATTTATTCTTCTCTCTTGTTGTTTTTTATTGATGAATTCTTATAGTGATAATTTGTTCGATATGTTTAGTGACGACGAGTTTGATGCTGGAGAGGAATTTAATGAGATTCATAACCGTGATGAAAACTTATCTCATTTAAATTTGAAGTTTTCAGAAAGAATTTAAATTATTGAAAAAGAAAATTTTCATTTTAAAGCCGCTATGGAACTTTTGCAAACTGCTCAAACTCAAAGAGATTTCCTTCATGAGAAGCTTGTGGATATGGACCGTAATTCTAAAAATTTTGAGGTGTTCGAGAAAGAGAGTAAGGATAGAGTTCGATTTTTAGAGAAATAATTAGAAGACTCTTAAATTTATGGGCGTGTTTACATGCCAATGAGGATAAGGATGAATTGATTAATGATTTTGGAGTACGTGAGAAGACTCTTAGGGATAAGTTCGCTTGCATTGAGGGAGAGAGAGTTAACCTTCCATAAATGATTGAAAATGTAAAGAAGGATTCCCTAAAACTTGAAGAGTCTAATTCTTTACGCGAGTCTAAAATTTTAAAGTTAAAAGATGATTTAAAAAACTCGAGTAGTTTTGGTAGTGATGGTACTAGCCTATCTGAATCTAATGATTTTGTTGCTAAATACAAGACCATTATTTATTTTAAAGGGTCAACCATATTTCAGGGGATTAGAAAAGGTCAGCCCCAAGGTTCAATTCCTTATCGCGTCTACACGTGCATACATTGTGATTGGAAATGTCACCTTAGGCATTTTTGCTAAACTCTTAGAAAAGAACCTAGGAAGTTTAAGTCTAGTGTCCTCTTGGTTCTCGAAACCCAACTCACTAGGTATACATTGATTTGGGTTAGGAAATCCAATTTAGAGACACTAAATGTTAGATTAGTTTATTCTCGGATGCTTTCACTTGATTCTTCACATGCTATATCTTATGGGTGATTACTTGCATGATTTTGTTTGTCATTCTCTAGTTATGCTTCATGATATATATTTGCAAGTGTTATGACATGTGTATCTTTTGTATTTTTATTTTTCTTTTATTGATTTATATTAGAAAAATACAAAAATATTTTATTTTGTTGATTTTTTTAAATATAAAAAGATTTTCGGTTTAGTGTATTTTAGTTTTACACATTTAGCGTAGCATATTGGTGTGTTTGAATCCAATTCCCTTCGTACTTTCCATATGATTAGGGAATTTGGTTATGATTGTAGATACTTAGATTGTTCTTAATCATGTTTGTAAAGAGTTGTTTCAAACTTGATTTATTTTATGGATTAAACTTTGCATATGCCTCCGCACGCACATACATGAGCTTTTTGAACGTTAACTTTACATGTATGTTTAAGCTTTATGAGAGGTTCTCTCATCAATTTTGTCATCTACATCTTTTGTGAATATGGGGACTTTATGCATGTAAGAATCGTTGCTAGTGAGCTTTAATTTGATTAGTTTTATAAATTATGAGGGTGCACGAGATAGGGCTACGAAAGGAGAAAATATCATTTGCGTGAAAGACACCGTTGGCAAGAGCCTAATATAGAAATTAAAGGTAATAAAAATATAAAAATTGCCAAAAAGGGCCAACATAGTTTTAATGTGTGATATTTCATAAGAAATAACTTCAAAAGAATTGGGAAAAGAATAGAAAATATGTTTATGCTTAACCTTTACGGGGTGTTTAGTTGAAGATCAACGAGTTTGCGCAATGAATCTTAGTTATGTTTATTTTGTCGTGATACTATTAATTTGTAGAATCATTAATATTCTAGGCTTGTGTGCATTGTGCTTGTTTGTTCACTAAGTTCACTTTATCCTGTCACTTGAGGCTAAATCTTAGTTTGATAAAGTTTTGCGATCAATTAGAACTTCTTGAACATATTTAAGTGTTTGGGTCATCATTCATTTGTATCCAGTTCATGCCCATTCATTACATCCCACATGTTTAGGCACATCGATACTATGCTAGTGGGTAAAGCTTATGTGTTTTATGTTGTGTTTTGTGGTCATTTATACCTATATATGTGTCGAATTTTTATTGATATATTTTGCATATATTATATATGGTATTATGTTTTGAGTGTTTGCAGTTTACTTTTAAACCATGATTTTCATACGCTTGATCATAGTTTTGATTATTTGTGCTTGAGTTGCCATGTTGCGTGGTTAATACACTTTATATCATTGCATGTTTAATTTCCTTATCCCTATGTTTTAAATTATTTGTATCAAATTTTCTCATATTAGTATCCTAGGAACACGTATTTAGGGGGAGACTTGGTTTTAAGGGAATAATTATTTATGCTATCTTTATTTGTCTATTCCTGAACAAAAAGGAGGAGAAATGGTATCTTTCATTTACATGATTAGGATATCTTTATCTTAGGGGGAGATGTCGTACCCAGGTTGAGATTATTTTTACATTATTAAATGTTTATTCATTTGCAGATTTTTACTTGTTATATTTTTCTTGCATTTGAAGGTGTGTTTAAGTGTGCAGGATTACAGGTTTATATTAATGCGATAAAGTTTTCAATCAAAACAAAGCTACTCATGTTTGTATGTTTGTCGAGCGTCTATACTCTTTTTCCTTTTTGGGGTTGGGGAATGAGTCTTTTTATAGTGCTTTACAGTCCATAGGATTTTTGTTTTTGTTTTGATTCAGAATAGCCATTTGGAATTAATCCGGACAAAACTACTAAGTCATAGGATAGACTGTATATTCGTGATCCGATGAGCCTATGACATTATTTGACGAAGACGTAGAGCACAAGCTTCAAATATTGATATATCATGACATGTTTAGCGCCAAGTTTGTCTCCGTGTTTACTGAGGATCTCGTAGGTATAAATGCATATTTATTATGTGACCTTGGAATAATATGATTTAAAGGTTGTTAGTTTTGATTTAAAATGTTTGGAACTATTTTTTAAAGAAAAAATTCTCAGTTTAAGTTCGTTAGAATGAGATGTAAACTCGTTAGAATGAAAATGCATTTTCGTTCGAACGACTTTACAAGATCGTTAGAACGAATTTAGGATTTCGCTAGAATATGGTTCAAACGAACATCTAATGAGGTTGAACTTCTTTACGGGGAATTCTCGTTAGAAACTCATTAGAAATTGTGTTCAAATGAGATTGACTTCTCATTCAAACGATCTAGGGTTTTCATTCGAACGAGATGTTATTCTCGCTCGAACGACCTTTGTTTTCATTCGAATGAGTTCGTCGCCTCGAAATTCTTGTTTTTCTATTTAAGGCATTTCAAACTCACATTTTTTAAGAACTTTTGGCGAAAAACATTTCTACACATGTTACCGAAGTTCCAAGCCTCAATTTACACCCTTTATGTTTTAGGATCAAAGATAAATAATTCTTATGCTTTGAGATCTTAAGTTTGGGAAATAAGTTTGTTTCCTTTATCTTTAGAGAGCCTGTTTCGTGCAGTGGACTCCATATGTGCTATTTGCTGTATTGAAATGAAAAAATAGTATATTTCGAGCTCCAATTCGTAGACAGTTGTTGAACCATCATCGAGGTACAGGTGGAATTGTGTGCTGTGACAGCTTGCGTAGGTGGACTCATGCATTTCACTGTAGAGGAGTGATTGAAGATAAAAGAGCGTTAAGATTTATAGGTGATCAGGTCTTTGTGTAAGTCTACTATCTATACTTTGTAGATCCATATCATAGTGAATTGTCGGGCTGGGCCGTCCGAGGTTTTTCTCGTTTTTAATTTTCCTCATACATTAGCACATTTTGCTGTTGATTTATTTTATATGCATATAATCTAGATGTATGTATTAGGTTAAAAAGATAAAATTGGATAAACCAGTTTATCGCAACAACTTGGTTTATAATTACGTGCATTTACTTAAAGACTTGATATTTAAAATGAAAATTAAAAATACAAAAATAGAATTCTTGATTGTGACCATCTTTGTCAAACGTGCTCACGCACTTACACGTTGCATTGAGGATGAGCTAGTGCGAAGTGTATTTTTTGGATCCCCGATCAAATACGGTAGTCCTAAAATTTATAATTGTCGAATTGTATGTTATGATCAGTGATGAATGCATATGGCATCCTATAACTACAAAGGATATTCTTCCAAATGAAGTGGAAGATCCTCTTGTATGGAATTTCAACCAATTGCTATGCTTCAACCCACTCGGTGAAATAATCAACTGCTACACCTAGTTTTTAAAAAATTTCCCTTATCTTCAGCAGTGGGCTGACTAGATCAATCCCCCAAATTGATAAAGGCAAAGAAGAAGAGATCAATATTAATGTATCTCCAAACCTCTTATTCATCACAACGTACCTTTAGCATTTATTACATTTTTTGCATAACTAACACAATCTTCCTTCATAATGGGCCAGTGATATCCGTGGGTAGTTACCCACTTTATCAACGAACGACCTACCAAATAGACTTCACACAATCCTTCGTGTAATTCTTTTACCAAATCATTGACCTTAGTAGGATGAACTCATATAAGTAGTGATATAACGAATCCTCTCATGAACATAATTTCTCTTTCAGGCACATACCTTATTTCTTTTTAGTGGAGAATCCTCGCTTCTTTTAGATATATTAGCATAGTACGAGTCTCCAAATATGTGTGGATGGGGTCCATCCAAGATGCTCCTATATTTAACTCTATAACAAGGAAGCGTTATTATTTTGTGTTGTGTTGCGATAAGATTTCCACTGGGACTGTTCTTCTAAGTTTCAAGTCTTATTGCTAATGCCAAATGAGCAAGAGCATCACTCAAACATTTTTAGGCCCCAGTATTCTAACCATCTGTAGTGCCGAGAACCTTAACAGTAATGCTTTTATTCTTGCCTCATAAACTCCAAATATTTGATATATGACTAATTGAGAGTCACTGTACGCTGATAACTGCTCGATACTTAGTGACAATGCCAATCCTAACCTGTTATGAGTGCTTTATATTCCACCTCGCTGTTGGAGGCCTCAAAGTGGAGTCTGAGGGCATACTCGACGTCTAGACCATCAGGTGTATTGATGATCAAACTAGCTCCACTTTTGTTAGCACATGACAAACCATATATAAAAATTTACCACTCATGAGCTTCTTCTTAATATTACCTTTGACTAAATATCTGTTCTTGAATAACTTTTTTATCTACTCTGCCTCGCTAGTTCTTACATCTTGTCGAGCCGATGACTGGTCTATCTCTGATTTGATCAGCTTATGTTTATGTAAACTTTTCTCATATGATTTTATGGTTAAACTATCTTCTGTAGATATCTGCTCGGCTACTTTTAGTGCTGAGCTATATTTTATAGAAGTCTGCTCTGATGTTTTTATTGCTGAGCTATCTTCCAAATAAGTATCCTTGAATTTTTTTTCCTCGTAAGTAAATTATGCTATAAAGTTTCCTTAGACCTGACCCTTAATGGTAGTTCTGTGCTCATATTTGGTATACTCTCCTAGTTCCACAACCCAAGCCATCAGTCTGCTAGATTTCTCAGGCTTGTGAATGGCTCGTCGTAGAGGAAGGTCTGTATATACCATAATCCTATGAGCTTAAAATACGACTTCGTTCTTTGAGAAGCTTCAATCAAAGCCAATGCTAACTTTGATAACCTAGGGTTCTGTATTTCATATCCACAGTTTGCCTTGCTAGAGTAGTATACCGAATTTTATATTTCATCTTCTTATTAGACCAACGCCGAGCTAACTACAGATTCTGATACTTCCAAATATAAGTAAATCTTTTCAACTAGGATTGCTTTTAATAGCAAATGTACCGACCCTTAGTACTTCTTTAGTTCCATAAATGCCTTATTACACTCCTAGTTCACTCGAAGGTTTTTATCGATACTTTGAGGAATAAAAGACATTTATCAGTGGCTCTTGACACATATATGTTCAATGCAGCTGCTCGTCCTGTCAATCTTTGAATTTCTTTTGTACTTCGAGGTGGTTTCATGTTAATCATCACTTGGATCTTATCGATTTTGGCTTATATGGCCCTCTGATTAACTATGAAGAAGAAGAACTCTCCTTCCTTGACTTTAAAGATACACTTTATTAGATTCAGCTTCATCTGATACTTCTCCAATTAGTCAAACATCCTACCGAGGTCATTAATGTGATCAAACTCCTTTTTACTCTTTGTTAGCATGTCATCCACATATACCTCCATAGTTTTACCAATATGGTCCTCAAAGACATTGTTCACCAGCCTCTTATAAGGAGCACTAATATTTTTCATCTCCACAGGCATCACGCTGTAGCACTATATACCTCAGATAGTGATGAATGTGGTCTTATCCCCATCTTCTGGCCTCATCTTGATCTATTTATAGCCTGAATAATCATCCATAAATCCGAGTAACTCATGCCTAGTAGTGGCATCGACCAACTAATCAATTTTGGACAGAGGATAATGATCCTTGGGGCAAGCCTTATTGAGGTCAGTGAAGTCGATGCACATGCGCCACTTGTCATTTTTTACCTTTAGCATGTCCATGTTCGAGAGACACTCTGCGTGTCTGACATCCTTAATGAAGTTTGACTTTAATATTTTTTTAACTTCATCTTAAATGGCCAATTCGTTGTCTAGCATGAAAACTCGACAATTTTATCTAACGGGCTTAGCGTCTTTTACGATACTGAGCTTGTGGAAAATAAATGTTGGATCTATACTCGAAAAATCCTCATGAATATAGGATAACACATAATTTCTGTCTCAAAAAGTCTTCCAAACCTTTCTTAAATATTAGTTCTTGTGGAGAGCTGATCTTTACTGTCCTCTTAGGATGTTCGTTGTCTAGAATCACGGGTTTAATTTTCTCAAAGACTTATATGTGACCAACTTATTTTTATCTCAAGGATCCATCTCAATACGATAAGTGCCGATCACTTTCTTTTATTCCTTGTGTCTGGATGAAGTGTAATAACATTCAAAAGCTTCTACTTGGTTTCCCTTTACCACACTAGGCACTAATGAATAATGGAAGGTACGACCACGAATGTTTTCAATCTGATCCTGCCGGAGATAATGTTATAGGTGGAATGTATGTTCTCTTAAATGATGAAGAGACGTATAATTTATTTTTGTAAGGTAGGCCATGTGTCGATGATAACCTCTAGTTCGATTGTTCCCAAGGGGTACACCTTATCCCTTTAAAATCGATAAGAGGTCTGTGATTCGCCTCAATTTTTGTTTTTTTGACCTCAACTTCGTAAAACAAATCTGGAACAATACATTTGAATAGTTGACATTATCGATAAAAAAATCTTGTTACTCTGCTCTCATATACCATTAAAATGACAACTAGGGGGTAGTCATGGGTATTGATAACTCCCGATATATCATCTTTTGAAAAACCTACAACTAGACGATCTTTATTTACATTTTGAGGAAGATTCTCCCTAAAAACGACCAAATTGATCTCTCTTATATAAGCACAAGACTTCACCTCATTGAGGTATGATTTCCTCTCGAATGATACATCTCCTCCACCAGCTTCACCTCCGGATATAATGTGACAACCAAAAGAAATTATTGTGAAGTCATTTATTGGCTCCTTGGAGTTTTTTGGAAAATCTGGATCTCGTTTATCATCTGGGTCCCTATATCAACCACATTTCTTCTCATCCTCCATTTTGCAAGGGGATTTAGATTGTCACCTGGGTTTATGCTCATCCTTCGTATTTATACGACCACCTTTGTCCTCATACTTTGTCAATTCTCCACTTCTGGTTAAGGCTTCTATATCATTTTTCAAGGCTAAGAAAATGTCGGTATTATGGTCATGATCTTTGTGGAACTCATAGTACTTCTCCTTATCTCTTTAATTTGGTGCGACCTTCAATTTACCCGGCCATTTTATTTCACTACTTTCTCAGGTTTCATCGAGGTTGTAGTGCATGCCTACGATCAGTGGGGTGTATTCATCAAATCTCCTTAGCTTCTCAGTTTTCTTTTTTAGGCTTTTTCTTCTTATTAGAGCTATTGACAGCCTCAAATCTAGCATGTCTAGATTACTTTAATGACATTACCTTTTTAACATTCATAATTTTCCCACCTTAACAATTAGCTTGGCCATCATGCTCGGAGGCTCTTTAGCTAGTGTATAGTATAATTTTCCAGATAATAGACCACTTATGATTGTAATGATGTGTTTTTTTATCATAATCAATCACTTGAAGCTTTTATGTGTTGAATCATGCGATGAACTCCCTTATCGTTTTATTTGCCTTCTGACGGACACTTAGTAGGTGAGCCACTCTTTTATCTGGCCTTGTACCCGAACAAAAATTGTTGACAAAGAGGTCGTACAACTTTCGAAAAGTCGAGATCTTCCCTTTTTGGCAAGTCACTATACTAGACTTGAGCCGACCGAATGATAGTGCTGGAGAAAGACCTATAGAGTATCTCATCCAAGACAGAATAAATACCTAAAGCAACCTACTCTTGATCCAATTGAAACATTGGATCTGATTGTCTTCATACCTGGGAATGATAATCGGTGGCTTGAACCTAGCGGGGGTTGGATAGACCACATCTGTAAAAATGAAGGGTGATCTTTGAACAAATCTCCTCTGTGAAGGGTTCTTTATTTTGATGATTTCACCATATCGATCTTATAAACATTGAATAAATCATTTCTATGTTGATCTTCTTTTTTGTCCTTTATTGTGATGGTTCTTTTTGCTCGGCCTCAACTCTCAGTTGAGCTCTCTTCCTGGGAAGTTTGATCGACCTTACTTACCCTCGCATGCTTTGTATTGAACTATCCGAGAACTCATCCATTCTAATATCAAACTTTCTTGGCCCCCTCCTTCTATTCTTTTGGTTCTCTATATCGATTTTCTCTTGTTGATTTTAGGCCCAATTAATCAAATGTAGAATTCATGTTTAGTCTTCACAGAATACTTTAAGTGTTATATGGAATAGGTCTTCACATTGTCATATCCCCCTGATCTGATTGTAGAGGTTGCACCTGGACGCTAGGATATGTCATCCCGTGATAGGTGCAAAATAATGCTCTACTTATTAAATCGTGAAAATGCTCAACAAATGGTTCTTGCAATTTTAAGATCCAAACATGCAAAACAAATTTTAAACAGATTTGATCATTGATTAAATTAGGTGTGAAGGCAAATATGTGTTTTAAACAAGATCATAAAGATACGCATTCAAGAACTCAAGAAAACATGCAGTCAAACTAAGAAAGACAAAATTTCAGGAAAAAATTCTTTTCGGGAAAAACTTTTTATCCACTTTATAAAATTTACAAATCACAACTTACAAATTTTATAAATGAATCTACAGAGCTTCCGATCAATCACCCATAAGTGACCTTCGTATTCCTTCAACTGTGATCCTTGCAAGAACCACAAGTACCGCAATCTTCCACACTCGGTATCTACGGATCCAGTCTTAGCCTTCATCTTTAGCAGTGATCCTATCGGGTTTCACAAGTCATCAGTGGAGATGCCTTCTCCACAAAGGTGTATGTCGAATACAAAACTCTCTAGGCTTTGAATAAATTCATAAGAATAATATTCGGTATGTATGTTGTGAATTAAAAGTTTTTTAGAACACTAAACAAATAAGAACTTTGGTAAAAGATGTGCAAAAACGGATTTGACAAAACTCTTACGAAATATGAACACGGAACATGTATTTATAGGGCGTTCATAATTTTTTAGGCGACGACTTGTTCGAACAAAATTGAAGCTCCTTCGAATGAGAAAATCAACTCATTAGAACCAGATATAGGTCTTGTTAGAATGAGAAGGCATTCTTCTTTGACCTGACTTCAAACGACCTTCTGACAAGTCAAGTTAGTACGCCCTCGATCGATGCTCATTCGATAAAAACTTCAAATGACCTTTCTAACGAAATACCATTTTTGTTTGAACGAGATAAGGATCTCACTTAATAAAAATAAACATCTAAAAAATAAAGTCCATGAATTAATTTAAAGACTAAATTTCTTTATACCTATAAGGGATGTCGGGAAGTCTCGATTATTGATGTCGGTTTGTCATGACAGTACATGACGGTGTGTAATGGGATATGACAAACTTGCCTAAAATAATACATGGCCTATTTATGAACAATCTCATAAATTTTTCTCTTACATCTCTGCCTCATTCAGAGTACTTGGATCTTTTATCTTCATCTCGTGAGTCAAAATCCAATCTCCTAGGAGTTTTAGCTACCTTGTCGTAAGGATCACATCTCCTATCCTTGTACAGGGATGGACGTGGCATATCCCATCTCATATTAGAGTTCTCACCCACTGTAGGGGTACCCGGGTTCAATTCAAATTTGCTTTTCCCATTCAAAAAAAAAATGTGTCATTTACTTCGCGATCTCCTACATAGCCTCCTGGACTCTAGCCATACTCATTAAGATTGCCTCTAGATCGCCCATACCTACAAGCATTGAGGGAGGAATCTATTTAGTTGCTTGAATGATTTCTATATTTTTTTCCATATTCACAGTATTTCCAGAAAAACAAAGTATCATAATGCCACAAGCGGTGTATAACAATTGCAAGTGAAAAATTGTAAGAAAAGAGGTTTTCAAAGCAGGAAAGAGTAAATTCAAAGGAAAATTTAAGAAATTAAACATAATTGAGTAATATTTGATTGAAAATAACTTTAAATCGTCAAAATCCAGATGAATCAGAATGAAATTCAGAAAGCAACGAACGACTTATTGTGTTCCTATAGACGGTGCCAATCTATTATCGCTTGAATCTAGTGTACTGATTTGATCCTAATGGGAGATACTTGTATTTTGTATAAACGATAATAAATTAAGAAATGTAAATCAATGGAATACTTATCTAAGACACATAAGAGAGAGAGAGAGAGAGAGAGAGAGAGAGAGAGAGAGAGAGAGAGAGAGAGAGAGAGAGAGAATGAATCTAGATTTATGTGCTGCGATCTACGGTGGTGCCTACATCCACAGATGAAAGTGTAGATAGTATTGATTTAAAAGAATGAGAGTATGTAATCTCAATTAGTTGTCCCTTCCTTCTTTACTCATGCTTAGTTAAATATGAGCATTGATGTATTTGTTTATAGACGGTTTCAGCTAGTCCACTAGATTGTGCCAAGGATCTTGTATATGTCGATTAAATAAGTACCCACTTTACATAATAGTGGAGTAATAATTGTAAAGTTAACATGAGTACACATGGTGGTAGGAAATATTTGTTTGTTTTCAGCTCCTAAGTGCGCTGCTGACTGAAGCACCTTGTACCTTTGACTTACTTAAGTCTATATTGTATAAGTGTTCATCTAATTTGGAAATAGTGACAAAATTTGTTGTCTAACCTAGAATCCAAAGAACCTCAGACTTATTCTCTCTAATCCTCTTCAATCATCCAAACAAGGTATAAATTGAATCACACTACACACATTAGAAGTGCATACATGTGTATATATTGCTCATAATTGATTGTGTGTTAAATTCCCCTTAAAATGTTGTTTTAATAATTTTTGGGAATTTTTAAACATTTTTAAAATAATGTTTTCTTTAATAAAAGTGTGTTTATAAACTTTGTGTGGTTAAAATGCTATTATGAAAACTTAGTTTTTCATTAGAATGTTTGATTGGGTAGAATATCAATGCGCCAGAGACTTCAGAGTGTTGCATGTAATTAATTTGGACGCGCGTTTGCCAGTCAATGAAATGCCAACACTTGTCATGCTCTTGTTATCTCATTTGTGTTTGTTTTGTGAGAGAACTGCCTGGTGTATTGTGGATCGTTAGATCAAACCTTATCTATGGCCTGCATGTGTTTTAAGTCTATCCATGTGCTATCACTATGGACCAATCGCCTTCGTTTTAACCCACCGCTTTTTTACCACCCTTGGATCAAAGTCAATATAAGGAAGACTGTATCTCAACCGTTGATTGCTATCAGCAATCCAGAACCTTCCTTGGCTCCTATATAAACCCTTTCATTCTCAGCATTTTAAGACTTTTGGCAGTCGTCCAACTTGAGAGAAAAAAAGAGAGAAGAGAGAAGTGAGAGAGAAGAGAGAAAAGAAAAGAGAGAAGAGAGAGAAAGGGAACTGAGTTAGAGAAATCCTAACCCTAACCCTAAACAACTTCAAACCATATTCAAACCTTCGTACTTTCAGAAATCCAAACACAACCTTGAGTGTTTGAGAGAGATTGGTGTTACTGGTTTGATCGTTTGTAGCTGTAACCTCTTGATCTGTGATCTTGTTACCAACTTAGACATTTTGGTGAGATCTGTATTTATTTTTCATAGAAATCTTATATCTACACTATTGCATGTTATATATCACTAGATCTGCATATTTGTTTCTCGTTTTAAGAAAATCTTTGCTGATTTAGATCTATAATTGTTTTATGTTTTCTGTTCTTATGAAACTAAACCTTGACCTAGTTGGATTCTCACTTGGAGATTTTCAATCTCGAAAATATTTTTAAAAACTGAGATTGATTAAGATCTTGACCGATTTAGAAGCAAGATATCCGTGGAATCTGGGTTAGATTAAAAGGTCAAAAAGGTTCTAAGTTTTGTAAGAAAGAAAGAAAAGAAAATCACAGCATATAGTCTTTATATGTAATTTTCTAGGACTGTCTGTAAAAACTAAGTGTGTGTGAGTTCATGCATGTGAATAGAAATCACATCACAAACACTTGACACACTACCACACTGAAAGTGTTGGGTATAAGATCAAAGATTATTGAGTCGACGCAAAGAAAGCTAAAGCAAAGGGGAAGTTATCAAACTGGAAGAACATCATCAACAATCAGATCTACAAGAAGTTAGAAGGACACCAAGTGGGGTATATTCCTAAACTTAGAATAGGCTGAGTTGTGTGCATGTATGTTGTATTGTTTGTAACTTCTATTTGTCTTACTGGATTTTTACTTTCGTGACTTAGAAGTCACCGTGGATGTTTCCTCTATTGGGAGAGGTTTTACCACGTTAAAAATAGTGTGTTCTGATTATCTTCATCTCCTCATCTCATTCTATAGTGTGCTGATATTTTGAAACTATCTTAGTTTTAAAACTGATTACAAAGTCTTGGTTATTCTCGTACATAATTTTCAAAAGAAAAGGGTTTCTTCAACAAACATCTCGGAGTTGCTTATACAGTTTAATCATTGTATTAAACGGCATTAGTAACGTTTTTCACTGACATCATCCCACTTCCTGCTCATGCCTGCTGTGATGGAGCTATTTGAAAAGTTAACATGGATATCAAATGATGAAGCTAAGTGCATTGTCTTAAATAATAAGGCCTACCCTTAAAATATATTATTCAATTTCATTATTACACGATACTACCTCATTCTGGTAGATATTTAGTCTAGGTAGCCTCTTCTGACGTGCAAAATTAAGGTATAGAAATTTCTAATGAGAATTTATTCATGTAGAAATTCTAAGAAAATTTTATATCGTGTGAAGAAAGATAAGCACACATAATTCTAAGCATTCTCTATTATTGACACTTGCAAGAAAACTATTTTTCAAGATATCACCATTGGGGATGGTTTGATTACAATAATTCTAGGTGAACATCCAAACACAACACATTTGGTACGACACCGTGACATGTCGCATTTGTATTAACTCATGTTTGAGCTCTATTAATGCTGGCTTGAAGCCAATACGAGTTTGAGTTGTTAGTGTGTCACCCTAAAATGTGTCTATTTTGATTGTTGGCGTACAACTACTCCTTAATTTAAACTTTTCTATACAATTTTAAAAATTGTCGAATTACATAGATCATTTATTCTTAATGTGTTAATTAAATTGGTACCTCCCAAATATATTTTCGGGTGAATTAGAATTTTAAAGGTGCTAATTTGATTTTAAAAGTCCAAAGGCAAAGTAACACATAAAAATATAGCGCAAGAAGACAAACTTTTATCAATTGAAACATATTCTTACACAATCTATACATGTCCATTTCTGTCTGCTCTACTTATCTCTACTTCGTAAAAAATCTCCCCTACCATCTTCAATTGCTTCCATCTCTTACTTTTTGTTTCTCTTTTTCCTTTCAAATATGTACTAATATGAACAAGTTCCCCAAAATGATTTGTAATTTAAAACCTTGTAAACCCACTAAGAAAAATTAAGAGATAAGTAAACTTATATCCCTCACAAGCAATACATAACCCTAAAATCGGTATAAAAAAATTTAAACAACTAGGTTCCTAAAGAACCAATTTACCCAATACTCTTTTATTTTCAAAAGTACGCACTAGAGGCACCCACCCCAACCACATCCCTCTCATCCCACTACCGGAGCTCCGTTAGTGGGCATCAGAGCTCCGACGAGGGGATAGCGGTGAGGGGGAATGGATGTGAATGCCGCTAGCGCGAACTTTTTAAAATAAAAGAGTATTGGATAAATGGGTATTTCATGAATCTGGGTGTTTAAAAAAAGGGTAATAATTACTAAGTCACGTTCACTTGTTTAATGAAGCAAAATATCATTTGACTGAATAAATGGTGTCAAAGGTTACCCCCAAAATATCTTTGACAGTTGTTACCTTATTTTTTGCAAAAAAACAAAAAAACATCAAATCTTTTAAAGTCCATAACTTTAAATCTACAAATCCAACATTCATCAAATTTATATAATTAGAATCTACTCGTCAAGATCTATCAAACAACACCTGTATTCGATATTTTTTGAAAATAAATTGAAACGAATAAATTTGTTGTTTCTGCCAAACCTCCATTTTCTTTGACAAAAGCTCTTTTTCTCTAGCTTGGGTGATAGTGCCGCTTACGAGGACCAAAAAAAATAAAGAGAGAGAGAGAGAGAGAAACACTTTGGTGAGACTTATGGTGACCTTCGACGATATTTTTCAAAGGACTATTTTCGATGAGTCTCCGATGGGGTGGAGGTGGGGTTACTAGAGATAGAAAAAGTGTGAGGTAATATGTTTATTTTTAGAGAGAGAAAGAGGGTTTAAAATCTATATATGTGTGGATTGTCTAGGTATACGTATTTTATAATGAAAAAGGACTTGGTGCATATATAGGGGTATTCGTTTGTTATTCCAAAAAAAGGCCTAGGATGAGGGGGCTAATACCCTTTTACCCCTATACAAATACCCATTTACCTCTACACAAATTAACAATAAAAGATTTAGAGCGAGGGAGGGAGACCTTGAGTGAACCTATGACCAAATTTGATACCTAGATGAGGGGACTCATCATGAGCAACCTCCTCACCTTAGAATGAAGCCACAAAAAGAGGCAAGGTCAATGGAGACTCATCACTAGCAACCCCTCCAAACAAGACTAATACTGTAGATAATAACCAAAGATGAGGGGGCTCACCATGATAAAATCCTCATCCTAAGACTAAGGCCACAGATAAAGGCTAAAGACTAGAGGTCATACCACGATCCCTCATCCCGAGAGTATAGTTACAGATAAAGGCAAGGACGAGGGGGCTAATCACGAGCAACCCCTCCAAATAAGACTGAGGCCATTGAAGAGGGACATGGCAAGGGGACTCCCCACGAGCAACCCCCTATGCCTAAGTTGACATCCTAAAAAAGGAGGTAGGGCAAATAGGCCCACCTAGAGTGGCTCCTCTTGCCTAAATCATAATGACATAGATTTGGCATAGGGAGAGGGGGTTAACCTTGATTGGCCTCATCCCTAAGACTTGTTACTTAAAAAATAATAAAGTTCTAATATTTACTTCCTTATAGAGGTAGCCAAGTTGAGCAAGAAGAGCTCAAGCAGGCCAGTTGGGATCTCCTAGGAGTTTTGTCTCAGTGGCTGGGAGACAAGTTTTGTTGAGTAAGATCAACCATTTAGAACTTTAAGGTAGAGAGAATACTAGTAGAGAGACCCTTGGATTTACTCATGCCCTTACATAAATCATACTTAGTTATAACTGAAGTAAGTAGCAAGACTCTGCTCACAAGAAAAACACTTTTCATAAAATGATTTTAGAGAGGGTGGCCCTTGAGGACACCCTCAAGTTTAAAAAGTTTGTACAACAAGTTACAGTTTGAAAATATATTGACCAAATCATTTGTTTTGTCACCATTAGGAAAGATATTTGCCTTTTGACTTTGGTTAACACCAAATGTCATCTGTCAGAGGAGACAGGCGACGGAAAATCAGACTGGGACAAAAGGTACGTTACAGACCTTGTCCCTCAAGTTCCCTCTTATTTTTGGCGCCCTAAAACGCCCAAACCAGCCTTAGTATTCACCTATAAATAGGACCATTGACAAGGTCAAATCAGACATCAGAAACTCAAGTTAAGCAGTTACTGTGTCAAAATCACATCAGAGCTAATTTTTTCACCCTGCTCTCTCTCTCTCTCTCTCTCTCTCTAAGTGCTAAGTGCTTGTTTTTTCAATCCCACCTTTATAACCATTGTTCTCAAGAGATTCTTTTCTTCAAGTTACTATTATTGCTTATGAAGTTCGTCTTCTTACAGGAAGAGGTTCTAGTGTTAACTCTATTTTTTTACTAGTAGAGGAAAGTTTTACCAGAAACTGCACTTGAAACCTTGAAGACAAAGTCCATTGGAGTAGGTTGCACCTTACCCTTTCTAGTTTCGTCTCAGACGTCAGTCACACCACCCTCCTACATTTGGGACTAGAGAGGTATCCTCATTAACATGGACAAAGAAGGTCATAATGTTGAGTTAATCAATAGTAAGGAATGTGGGTTTGAAGAAATCTCCTTCCAAGGCTGTTACCATAGAGGAAGTGAAAGAGCTACTTTCTTCTTAAAGGGAAATTTCTCATCTGTATGAGGAGTTGTAAAACCCCTCCCTAGAAAGTCTCAATAGGAAACCATACCCATAAGGTTATGTCCCACCAAAGTTCATCAAATTCAATAGAAAAGGGGAAAACCTAAGAGAACACGTGAAAAGGTTTGTGAAATACCTTGGAGTGAACGGGAATGACAAGAACCTGAAGGTGCAGGAGTTCTTCAAGACCCTCATGGGGAAGGAGTACAAGTGTACTCCCACCTGGCACCCAATATGGGAAGAGATGCACAGGCAATTCATTCAGAAATTTTTTGTGGCGAAAAATGAGTTCACCTCACCTGGCTCAGGAAGTGCGAAAATCCCAGTAAAGAACTGATGCAATATATCAAGCGTTTTGATGAGAGGGCACTAGATGTCTATGAAGATGGAGCTGAGTCAAGGCTACTAGAAATATATGTCAAAGGACTCCTTGAAGAATACAAAATCCATTTGGTCAATGAAACTAGAGACGTGACTTTAGATAATTCACCCACGCTGCCAGTAATATAATTATGATCATTAAGCCTATACCCTAAAATTAGAGAACACAAGTTCCTCTGAATTCTAGGAGGTAAGTTGTTAACTATATGGATGGAGGTTAAAAATTCAAGAAGGGAGCCCATGGTTCAAAGTAAATAGCCCAGTAAATAAAAGGAAGTTTGTAGATGATGTCCCACCATCGTTACCTTGTAGCGTGGCAAAGGCAATGGACTGTTATCGTACTTTGGTGCGCGAGGGGGTAGCAGGTCCGCCCCGCTCAAATGGGGAATTACCAACAGCAGTAGACAAGGCTGATGCCAAATATTGCGAGTTGTATAAGAAAGTGTAGTCCGACACCAAAGATTATTTCTACCTACGGAGGATTAGTGACGAGAAGGTGGCCAATGTTACTTTACAGATACCCCCCCATGTAAATGAGAACCCACTTCCAGCACATCATTATGGCACTGCAAATATGGTGGTAGCATATGATGAAGAATCATCTCATGACCTGAAAGATTGGGAAGATAGCGAGAAGATGTACGAAGAGATGGAAGGGCTAGCACTTAATAGAGGACATAAAGTTAAAAGTGAAAGGAGGCGTGAAGAATGGTTCTTCAATCATGATCAAGAAGAAGTTGAAAGTTAGGGGGGTGAGAAAGTGAACCCCCCAGAAGGCAAATTATATGTAATCCTTTATCTAGATGAAGGAGGAACATTTAAGGAAGAATAAGTCTGCAATTCTCAAACTTATGAGGTAGACTTGTACTCTGAGTGCGAAGCCATAGTAAGGAGTCCCAAGTTAAAATGATTTTTCGACCAAATAGGGGTGAAGTATGACACTCGGGTGGTCATTACAAGAAAAATTTCGGAATCGGTGCAACAACGAGGGGACCCCTAGTTAAATTGAGAGGGACCCATTGGGAGACTAATTAAAAGATACACTTCTCAGGTGATCTTTTCTGAGGCAGATAGGTAATACCATATTTTCATACTCGCCCACTCTACGTGATAGCCATGATCAATGGTATTTCTTTCCCTAAGATATTAATTCATCCATTAACATCATGCCAATCAGCACACTATATGAAACATGTATCTCTCAAGACAAGATAGGCCCGTACCACTAGTGATTTTGAGATTTGACAGCATAAGCATGTAGTCACTTGGGTATGTGAATGTGGGAATCAAGCAGGGGAACTTCACTTCTCGCATTAAATTTCATGTCATCAATGCCAAAACAAGCTACCAACTGCTTATAGGGTGAGTGTAGATGCACACTCGTGGCATAGTGCCCTCCGCATATCATCAATGTGCTAAAGCCAATGTTCGAGGTACTGAGATTATAATCAAGGTGACCCAAAAGATATTTTCTATTGAGTAATCCCATCTGGTAGATGCGGCATTTTATACTGATCTTTACGAAGAGACAAAGAGATTAGCGAGAAAATTAGAGGGGATGCAAGTAGTTAGAGGAGGTTCCCAACCAAGGACATTGGTTTATGATCACTTGGGACAAAGAATGATCCTTCATATGTCAAAGGGAAAGAGGCAGGTAGTGTAACGCCCCAACTTGGATTTCTGGGTTACCCATGAGTCAATCCGGTTCGGCCCGAGCATTAGGAGTGAAGTGCAATGAAATGACCTATATAATATTTCTAGTCCAGTTTTATTTTAGTTAACGTTTCACTTGTTTAGCATGCAATTCCAATTTTATAATAAACTACGTGAGGGACCCATGGGAAGCACCCCGAAGTCCAAGTAAACAGAGCTACTAACATAAAAACAAATAAAGTACTTACCTGTATAACACCCTCAAAATACGAAACCACTCCCAACTTGCCGTAACAAGCGAGGGTGTGAGCCTATGCCCAGTGGGAATATACAAAAGTAGTGTAGAAACGAACGACAAATAGGATACTCACACGCTATATATATATATATATATATATATATATATATATATATATATATATATATATATATATATATATATATATACACACACACACACATATATATTATTAGTGTTTAAAAAAGCGCGCCTAATCTTGAGGCTTGGGAGAAACACCCCGCCTTAAGCCTTTTATGCCTTATTTTTGGTAAAAGCCTTAAAGCGCACTTTTTTTTTAAAAATAAAAATGTTTTAGTGAAACGATATCACCATTTAAAGACTTTTTTTTACGAACCAGACCAATATCTCATCCAAAACAATCAAAAGACAAATAGTATTCCAAACCTCTCTGCCTCTCATTCAAAAAAAGCCTAACATTCCAGACCGACTTTCAATCAAAAGTCTATACGTTTCATTTGAAAGGTGTAAAATATATTTCTTATATTGAATGATTTTGTATTGATTATTGGTTATCAATTTTTGAATGATTATCAATATTGATTAGTGTTCTAAAAAACGTGCCTAGGCGGGTCTTTTTACAAACGTCAATTTTTCACCCAAGGAGTGTATTAATCTGCGATCAATGGTGGTCAACGTTTTGGGTAAGGCATGAAAATATGCGCATTTTTTTAGTATTTTAATTTTCAAATATTCAGACACATTTTTAAGGTAAGGTACATTTTTTGTATTTTTAATAGCCTTGTTATGGTTGAAAAATATTAAAATATATTTAAAAAATGCCTTAACGCCTTTTTATGCCTAAGGCACGCCTAGACTTCTAAGGCTTAAGGCTTGGCCTCCATGCCTCGGTTACGCCCCGCATTTTTTAGAACCTTGATATATATACCTTTGAAAATACATGTTCCACTGCATTAACCGTTTTACCTTCGAAAACCTGTAATACCCCGTAATTTTGCTTAATTTTAAATTACGTAAGTAGAGTAATTTAATGGGATTAAATGCGCGCTTTAATTAAATTACGTGAGTAAAGTAATTTAAATGTGATTAAATATGTTTGATTTAAATTACGTGAGTAGAGTAATTTAAATAGATATTATGTTAATAAAGATGAATATGTGTTAAAGAAATTTACTAAGGTGAGTAGAAACTTTCAATGTTGATATGTACGGTCTAGTGACTATATGGACGTACCGGAAGTATCTCGTCAAAATTTAGGGATGAGAGTAGAAAAATGTTTACGAGACTCAAATAATAATTTAGAGTCCACGGTTGATTCCGAAAGGGTCGAATTAGTCAAAATAGTGTGCCCGGGGGTACTAATTGAGTGCCG
This sequence comes from Sambucus nigra, assembly GCA_949130495.1. Classification (NCBI taxonomy): domain Eukaryota; kingdom Viridiplantae; phylum Streptophyta; class Magnoliopsida; order Dipsacales; family Adoxaceae; genus Sambucus; species Sambucus nigra. The sequence continues at coordinate 292,923,938 of OX422223.1, forward strand.
GGTCATTTTCGGACTAAACCGGGACCATTCGGGGGCATTTTGGTCTCCTTACAATTATGGGAAAGAAGACCTACGAATTTGGAAGCCCTAAATCTGATTATAAGAGTGGTGGCTAGGGTTAGGCAATGAGAGTTACACCATAGCCATTAGAGAAGAGAGAGAGAGACAAATTCCTAAGGCAAAAGTAGGAAGGAGGGATCATCTTAGGAGGATTTCACCACAAGGATTGTTGGGAAGGAGGATTGGAGTATCAATATCACCAATCATCATCAACAACCACGAAATCAGACCCCATAAATCTTAAGGCAAGTGGTTATTTGCAAAATAATTGAGTTATAATACCCATGATTAAGCTTGAGGAAGAACATGATTTTTATGATATTCTTGGGAACAAACAATTGATAATAATCCATGATTGATTGGGATTTGCATGTAGGACGTTTTTGAATTACCAAGTATGTTTATATCATAGAAAGCTTGATGAGAAATTCGTAAGAAAATCTGGAATTTGGATGAAAAATATAAAGAATGCATTTTTAGGGTTCTTGAATATTAGTGAGATTTTTAGTGAATTTGGCCAAGATTTATAATGATTTAGTTGTTTTAAATCGTTAGTAATCATTCCAGAATATGTAGGAATGATTAGAAATTGTTGGTTGTGAATATGATGGCTTATCATGAAAGTTAGAGATGTAAAAATGGTGAAACCCGTAGGAAGAAGATGAACTGGGTCTGTCACTGCTCGATCGATTGATCGACCCTTGAATGTCGATCGATCGAAGCAGTCGATCGATCGACCATCTTCCTTCGATCGATCGACCCTGTCTGAACTATAGAAAATTTGTGTAGAAATTTCTTTAATTGCCGTTACTTAATGGGAACCTTAGAATTGATATTTTTCCTATGAGGGGACTTGGAAATTACCAGTAGGTGTACCATTAGGTTCCTCCACTAATGATTGAGTAGGAATGTTGGAGAAATGGAATGATGATAGAACGATTAACTTAGCCGTGGGTTGAAATGGTTAATTTAATTACAGAAAGAGTGAGACTTAATTCCGGAAAGAAAATACCAGTAGGTTAAAATTAACTTAACTACTGAATTAAGGGAGGGGTAACTAGGACCCTTAGAGTTACGCGAATACTCGAATAAATACAATAGTGAGAGAAATTGTAATTAATAAGTACGGAGAATATAAGTAAAATATATTACGTACGGGTATGATTTATTAGGTCGAGTGTGTACCTACTATATCTATATAAATAGGTTTGGGTTAAGAGAATATTACCTAAACTAATTATGTTAGGGTCGATGTGACATTCCGAACTAACATAAAGTTATTATATATTTGGGGTCGATGTTAATGCCGAACCAAACTTTGAACTGGTGCCGCGATGAAAGAGTCCCGAACCAGAATATGTGTATATATTTATATTTGTAGATAGTTGGGGTCGATGGATCATTCCGAACCAACTTTCACTTGGAGTCGATGAATTATTCCGAGCCAAGGGTCCTTTGTGTGTAATAAAAAGGATATATTAGAGATAACTAATATTAATTACATTGTTGTGGGATAAAATGTTTCTATGCACATAATCTACAAATTGAGAATAGTAGTCAATGAAATGATATGTGAATATCTTAGTAATAATTTCTAGCATGATGAAATTATTACATGAATAAGGACAACGAACAGTAAATGAGATTAACTACGGTTATGGAAAGTATAACTAGGTAGACTAAGTATCCTCGATAGTTACGTACTACGTAAGAGAGAGGAGGAAGTTCAAGGGAGTGTGCGAAACCTTAATATGTGTAATCAATAACTTAATTGGGATAAATGCTTGCAAAATATTTTCAAATGTTTTGAGTACTAACTCTTGCTATGTAAAATTTTAAAAACCTTTTAGGTGCCCAGCCACAAGGACACCCAGCTTGATTTCATGTCAGAGATTTGGGAGCTGCAGCCAGTGTGGAGGTTGCAGGGATTGTTTAGACGCTTCCTCTTTTTCATTTCTAGTGCAGGATCTCAGTTTTATTATTTCTAGTTGGAACATGCCGTTCCACCTTTACTATTACAGTTTATTCTAGTTATGGATTTGTAGTTGTCTTTTTGGTCCGTGGTTTACGGCAAGACTTTAATTGCTTTCAGATTATTTTTGTGTACTGAGCATTCATATCTAGTATTGGTAATGTGTGGTTTGGAATAATTGTTGTTTAAGAAAGATAAAATTTGGCAACCGTTTTAATTTCATTTAGGTGGTTAGTAATTTTAAAAGGCGTTCGACAGTGATGCTAAGAATGAACCATTTAAGAAACCTGTTTATATTAAAATAAGGCTTGATCACCCAAGGTTTAATTAGGCGGGGTGTCACAAAACCTTACTTGTCCAGGTTAATTTACCATAATCTTATAGAGATTTCTTTTACTCACCCTTAGCATTTCCTCACTTTATTTAACACACATCCAGTTCCACCCTTGAACCCACTACAATTGACTTATTCGAACACATTCCTTTACCAAAATCACTCTTTTTAATTATTTCAATACACTTTAGTATTTTCATTGAGATTCATTCTTTTAACACACGCAAGCATCGGGTAAGGAAATACTTATTTAATTATTGACAACCCTTTTTAGAACACATTTTAGTGTTAATTATGGGTTTAACCGCTTATATTGCGCAATCAGCCATTCACCCACACACTTTACCTTTTTTCTTAACTTATGGACATTTATCAATTATACCTTTACTTATCCATTTTAACCTTTACCGGAACATTTATTTATTCATTCAAGTTAGGTTGTATTAACAAATTTATCACACAACCTATTTCTTGACATGTTCCATATTTCCCTTATCATTTCTCAGAATCTTCAAATACTGCGTAGTTCAACGGGCGCCACACCGCCGACTATTCGCACCATATGCTCTGGCAGTATTTAGGATTTTTCATCAAGGGCTCCGAGTCCTTCTTGATTTTTTGGCATCATCCGAGTTCCTTTTATTTTGTTTGAACATTTTACAAATGTCCACATTACCCACTTTTCCTTTTTACCCGACCGAAGCCAAAACCTGGGACTTAACCGCCCCAACTTGTGTTACACTTTGAAAATTTACCATTTCATGTCATTGTAACACCCCGCCTAATTAAATACCGGGTAATCAGTCCTTTATTAAATTATAACCAAGGTGAACGGTTGGTTCATTCTTAGCATCACTGTCGCAAAAATAACTTTTCCAATTAAACACCCTAAATAATTAAGCTAAGTGACAAAACCATTTTTAGACTTAAATTTCCAAATTTAATTTAAAAATAATGTTTAAAACCTTACATAATCCATAGTTTAAGAATCACACAACAACTATACTGGAACATATAATCCAAACAATTAAGCATCCAACTAGTAAATTTCAACTTTAAAACTTTAAGGAAAACATCCTGACAGTAATAATCCAAAAGTATAAGTACTGAAAATAAACGAATCACAATCTCTGATAAAAATAACTGAATAGTGGAAAAGGGCGACACATGCCCAACTGGATAAAAATAGAGCTAGAAGTAGAATCAATAACGAGGTCATCTAAGCAAAACGCCTGCAACTCCCACCTAAGCTGCAGCGCGTTCCTTCCAAAGGATCCTAAGCAAGACGCCCCTTTGGCTGGGCACCTGTAATATATACATATATATACAAGAGAGAAAAGAAAATAGGAAACGGGTCAGAGCTCGATTGTAAAACAGTTTAAAATTTGTTTAGCAAGTATTTAAAATGCTTACCGGCTAATGCAACAATCATATTACTGCGGCACTCCCTTGAGAAATTCTCACCTCTCTTCTAATGTGCACACCTATCGCACTAATACTCCCAACAGTTTAACTTATCTTAAGTTAATCACAAGATTTCATGCCCACAATTTCTAATGTTACGAAAGTTAATTTTATTTAAAAGTAAAGTCCTCACATAAGCTTCATTTGATTATAAAGATTCTCAGTATCTTATCATACTTTTCAAACACTTTTTCCCAAGTAGAAATAATTATTTAACTTACGTACTATTAGTCACAGTAGGTAGTTCCCAAACTTCAAGTTTAAATATATATTATCTACACATATAATATATATACGAACGGCACCCCACTTACAATTTGGTGCTGGCATACTCTGCTATCCAGTCCCCGTATCGTTCGTACTAAGGGAAATACTAGTTCGGAATTGCTCTCGAACTGTATTAACACAAAACACATACAAATTGAGGCGAAGCATAGGTCCAAGTCACTAACAGGTCATCACATACCCTCACGTCTCTTAGGACCGTCTGACTATCAATCCGATAGCCTGCACCAAGGATTTCTATGTTCTAGTGTACGAGTTAATATCCCCCATAAAGGTCCCATTGAGATAAGACTGTCCCAGCGCGGTAACCTCAGGGATAGCAAGTAGCGCGAGCATAATTTTCACACGTATATAGTATATGCATAATCACAGTCATATATGTATACTACCATTCCCATATCAAATTTAGGCACATTCTCATGGCCCATACTTATGATATTTATTCTTATTACACATTACTAGGTTATCACGTATAACGGTTTATCTCTTATTCTTATTTATGGAATTATTCCAACTTACTACATAGCACTCGTGCATTCATATCTTCCCAAGTGTAATTTTAGTAGGTACTCATATTTTACAACGTAACTTCCTTACGAGTCTCACCCTTTAACACATGTTCCTATTGTCCCTTATGTGTAAAGCACCTCCATGAAATGTTAATCTCGTCTTACATTAAATGTTCCATAATTCTATAAAGTCCTACTGGTCTTCTTTGCATCCAAAATATTTTAATAGAAATGTTCAAAGATTACTACTCACTTAAATTAAAATTAATCATTTAAAAAGGAAAAATGTAAGTCTTCCAGTAGGGGTCGATCGATCTATGGCAAGGGTTCGATCGATCAAAGCATCGATCGATCGATACTCTTTGGTTGATCGATCGATCAAGCAGGTATGGAAAATCTGCAGAATTTCCAGTTATGGGTTTCTTCTTCCAAAATCATCCAAACCAATATATTTGACTACCAAACTCTCAACAATTAATACTACAAGTGCTATATCCTCAAATAAGTGATATTCTACATTAGGCATGCAGATTTTCATCATGAATAACAAATTAAATGGGGCATAATCCATAAAAATATTAAGAACCCTAATATTTTCTTTGTTTAGTTTCTTCCCATTTTTTTACCAGATTTCATACTCTTAATTTACTGTAATTTCGTGGTTCAATCTCTACATGTGAATTGGATTTCCAGAATACATCTATCACTCATACATCATGCGAATTCAAGTTTCCAAAATTGGTTTTTCTTTCACAAGAACTAGTCCTAATCAATCCTAGGATAATATTATTGAAGCATTACCTGAAATAGATCAAGATAGATACTTGCCTGGGAATTCTTGGTTCAGATTAGTGGACAAGATTGGTGTGGTTGCGATCCTCGTTGCGCGGTATAAAGTTTGGCGGCGACGACGATGCAAACGGTGGAGTTCTTGGCCTTGAACTCCTTGGAAAGCTTCTCCTCTTCCCTTCAAATGGCCGTCTTATGTTTTTGGTTGTTCTAACCCTAGAAGACAACTCCTATTATCTGATATACTCTTAGAAATTTCGTGGGTTTTCATGCCCAAAAATGTAAAATGTCTAAAACGCCCTCCCAGGGTGTTAATTTGGCCTAGAAATGCCCCGAGACCCAAACTAAACCCCCGGGTACATTATTTTGACTATCTCGATCCTTCCGAACACATTGACGCACTCAATATGACCATACGGGTGACTTATAATTTATTCACTTTTAATAGTTCGAATTTAATCCCGACACGACACAAGCGCGTCCCGATAAATTTCCAAAATTATCAAATTAGATTCTCCTGATAATTTTACTAATTATAATTACACCTCTTACTTTACTCATAAAGTAACTTACAATAAAATTCCAATAATTACTAACTCTCATCAAGCTAGTAAGTATTTAAATGATTTTTCGGATTACTATTAATTTAATATCTCTAATTAAATTTAATAAATCCCCAAAATTAAAAGTCATAGAAATACGGAGTATTACATACTTCCCCCCTAATAACGGAATTTCGTCCCGAAATTCAAAAAATAAGGGGTACCTGGTAAGAATAACTCTGGGTACTTCTCACGCATGTCCGTCTCACGCTCCCAAGTGGATTTCTCCACATTATGATGCTCCCACTGGACCCGTACAAGTGGGACTACCTTTGACCTTAATCTCCTTTCGCTATGGCCTAGGATAGCCACTGGCCTCTCCTCGTAAGAGCTGTCGGGCTGTAAGTTAATCTCTTGAATCGTGATATGGGTGTGGGCCATGTCATCCCGAACATATCGTCTCAACGATGAGATGTGGAATACATCGTGAATGCGGTGTAAGTGCTCTGGCAGTCCCAATCTGTATGCTATCGGCCCAATCCTCTCGATAATGGGAAATGGTCCCACGTACCTCGAGGCCAATTTCCCTTTCTTCCCGAACCTCATCACTCCTTTCATAGGAGATACACGTAGTAATACTTGGTCCCCCACATTAAATTCTCGAAAGAATCGTTTTGCATCGGCATAGCTTTTCTGCCTGTCCTGGGCTACCCGAATGCGACTCCTGATAATCTCAATCCTAGCGGAGGTTTCCTGAATCACCTCTGGTCTGAGCAACTTGTTATCCCCCACCTCTAGCCAACAAGTTGGGGAATGACAAGGCCTACCTTAAAATGCCTCAAATGGAGCCATGCCAATCGTGAACTGATAAGAGTTATTATAAGCAAACTCTACCAGTGGAAGATGTGGCTCCCAACCTCCTTCAAAATCAAGGACACACATGCGTAGCATATCCTCCAACATCTGATTGGTACGCTCTGTCTGTCCATCTGTCTTTGGGTGATAAGCCGAACTCAACCTCAACTCTGTACCCATGGCCTCCTGAAAGCTCTCCCAGAAACGCGACACGAAAATCTTGTCTCTATCTGACACAATATCCAGGGGCACCCCATGTAATCTAACAATCTTAGCAATGAACAACTGAGCATACTGGACCATGGTATAGTCGGTCCGTACTGGCAAAAAATGAGCCACCTTGGTCAAACGGTCCACAATCACCCACATGGAGTCGTGGCCCCGCTGTGATGTAGGCAACCTAGTAATAAAATCCATGGAAATACTCTCCCACTTACACGCGGGTATTTCCAATGGCTGAAGCAACCCCGACGATTTCTGGTGGTCCACCTTTACCAGCTGACAAGTAGAACACTTGGGACATGAACTCAGCGATGTCCTTTTTCATTCAACTCCACCAGTATTGCCGCCTCATATCCTGGTACATCTTATCTCCCCCAGGATGCACTACAAATCGAGACCCGTGGGACTGGGTCATCACGGCATGACGTAAGTCTGCTCCTTCGGGAAGCACTAATCTCCCATTAAACCTCAAACCCCCATCAGAAATAACAGAATAGGATTCAGCACCCTCAGCTAAAAGTCGTACAATCTGCTCCTGGCAAAATGGGTCTGCTGTCTGTGCCTGTATTACCCTCGTAACAATCTCGGGTGTCACTATCATAGCAGATATGAAGGAACGGGCTACCGCATCTTGGTGACCCAACTCTTCCCACTTTGCTTTCCAGACGTCCGCTACATCGTCTACCAGTCTACGGCTCAATGCATCTGCAACTACGTTAGCCTTCCCCGAATGGTATTGTATGTCGAACTGATAGTCTTTCACAAACTTTACCACCTGCGCTGACGCATATTCAACTCTCGCTGAGTGAACAGGTACTGCAGTGACTTGTGGTCTGTGAACAAATGGAATTTCTCCCCCAATAAATATTATCTCCATATCCTCAATGCAAAGACGACCACTGCTAACTCCAGGTCATGTGTGGGGTAGTTCCTCTCGTGCGGCTTAAGCTTGCGGGAGGCAAAAGCTATAGCCTTTTCCTCGTGCTGAAGTACTCCCCCGAGTCCCCGTAAGGAGGCGTCGGTGTAAAACAGATACTCTACGCTCGACTTAGGTAAAGCAAGGACTGGTGCTGAAGTAAGCTTGTCTTTTATCTTGTCAAAATCCAATTGACAAGTATCGCCCCAAACATATGGTACCCCTTGCGAGTCAGGTTTGTTAATGGACCCGCTATCTTGGAGAACCCTCGAATGAATCTCCTGTAGTATCCGGTTAACCCCAAGAAACTATGCACTTCCGTCGGTGTCATGGGATATCCCCACTCCCTCACCGCTGACACCTTAATCGGGTTAACCGCTATCCCCTGTTCAGAAACAACATGCCCCAAGAACTGTACTTCTCGCAACCAGAACCCGCACTTCTAGTACTTAGCATACAGCTGATGCTCTCATAAAGTCTGAAGAACCTGCCTTAAGTGCTCATCATGCTCTTCCTCAGTATGTGAATATATCAGGATGTCATCTATGAAGACGATGACAAATTGATCCAAGAACTCTCTGAACACTCGGTTCATCAAGTCCATGAATACGGATGGAGCATTTGTGAGTCCAAATGGCATCACTCTGAACTCATAGGACCCATATCTCATCAAGAAAGCAGTCTTCGAAACATCCTGCTCCCTAATACGTAGCTGATGGTATCCTGACCTCAAATCTATCTTCGAAAAGAAAGTTGCTCCCCTCAGCTGGTCGAAAAGATCATCGATTCGAGGTAACGAATATTTGTTCAGTATCGTGACCTTGTTCAGCTCTCGGTAGTCCACACATAGCCTCAGTGAACCATCTCTCTTTTTCACAAATAAAACTGGAGCGCCCCAAGGTGAGGTACTCCTATGAATGAAGCCCTGACCTAACAGTTTCTCTATCTGATCTCGTAACTCTTGCATTTCTTCCAGAGCCATATGGTATGGAGTGCATGCTATCGGTCGAGTATCGGGTAACAAATCTATAACAAAGTCTATCTCTCGACTGGGGGGTAGGCCTGGTATCTCCTGAAATACATCAGAATACTCACGAACAACTGGGATCGAGTCTAAGGGAATCATGACCTCCTTGGAGGTATCCTCCTCTATGTAATATAAATGAGCGGTAGAGCCTCCCTCTGGGCGAGGCATTTCCACTACAAACATATCTTGCCTCGGAATGGAAAAGACAATACTCCCACCGAAATAATCTATCATGGCTCTGTATGCTGCGAGCCAATCCATACCAATAATAACGTCGTGCTCATGCATATCTAAGACTAACATGTCTGCTGGTAAGATCAAGCTACCAATCTCTACTCCCACGCCGTGACATATAAAGAAAATTAACGATCCATTTCCTAGTGGCGAGTCTACACACGTCACAGTGCTCTCTGCTGTGGCTAATAACCCTAAGGCCTTCGCAAAATGAGTAGCTATATAATACTGTGTCACTCCAGTATCAAATAAAACCCAACCCATACTACCATGGATAGGAAACATACCCTCAATCGCGGGTGGCGCTTGTGGAGCTGCTGCCTGGTGGACATTATAGACACGTCCATACTGTAAATGCCCCTGCTGCACTGGAGCGAAGGGAATGGCTAGTAGGGCTGGTACCTGAGCTGGTGCTGGGAGGGCGACTGAAAAAAGTGGCCTCTGTGGCTCATTACGGGCACCCTGCTGTGTGGGGCCCTATCACCCTCTGGACAATCCTGGCGCCTGTGGCCATTTTTACCACACCCTAAGCATCGGCCCCTGAAAATTACTCCCCTCTATCCCTGCTGATTACGGCCCTACTGGTGGTTACCACCCCGCCATTGGCCCTGCTGACCCTACTGAAAACGCTATTGGCCCTGATGGCCCTGTTGCTGACCCTGCGGCTGATGATGTTGGCCCTGCTGATTAGGCTGGCCCTGTTGACCCTGTCTAAATCCCCCAAATCCCTGCCTGTAGTCATCTGATCGGAACCGATTGGCAGGGTCCCCCTGATGGGAACTCTGCTCATGCTGACGAGTCTACCCCTGAGATGTCGGTGCTCCACTAGCACCACTACCCCCTGTCCTGCCCTGCTGGCTGGACTCTTTTGCTTGCTTGCTTCCCTGCAGATGGAAGCGGTGATCCTGGCAGTGTAGCAAAACAGCATTGAGTACATCCGTGTAGGTACTCAGTGACAGATTGCCTATGAGGTGCTGACAGATCCTCCAAGCCAACCCGTCCACAAATAACAGTATCTTATTTCCCTTAGTGGGTGCCTCATTTGGCACTATAGTGAGAAGTCTTGTGAACTCCTCTTCATACTCAGCAACAGTCGAATTCTCCTATTTCAGACTTAGTAACTTCCTCCTCATCTCAGTCTGCACGACGAATGGGAAGTATTTGATGTCAAACCATGCCCAAAATGACTGAATAGTAATAACATCCCTCTCCTCCAAGGTGGTAGTGGATTCCCACCAATGCAAAGCGGCCCCCACCAGCTTAAAGGAAGCCAACAACTGTTTCTACACGTTCGTGCACTCGTACATGTGCAGATGCCTCTGGATATCTTTCTTCCATTGCCTGGCTACAATAATATTCGAACTGCCCGCAAACTCTGGGGGATGCGCCTTCTGGAAGTCATCCCTAACTCGCTCCCATACAGATGGAAACTGTGTCGGTACTGGCGCCACTGCCTGAACCTGGGGTGGAGCCTGCTGCACTACCGCTAGGGCGACATTCACTACCTGAGAAATGATAATGGCTACCTCGGTTGCGTTCATCGTTCCCTGAGCTGGAGATACTGGTTGCACGACTTGGGCACGCCTATCCTTAGGTGCGCGTCTCGGAGGCATCTGAAACGTAAAGAAATTTATTAGTCTACAGTTATCATCAAATCTCACATAGCTGAAGACGTAATCGTAAAAGAAAGAATACAACAATCCTAAAATAGGGCTCTATAGCAAGAACGCTAAGCTGAAAGCGAAATAAGCCGTACAGATCCAAAAGGACACTAGAACCTGATGCTCTGATACCACCTGTGACACCCCGCCTAATTAAATACCGGGTGATCAGTCCTTTATTAAATTATAACCAAGGTGAACGGTTGGTTCATTCTTAGCATCACTGTCGCAAAAATAACTTTTCCAATTAAACACCCTAAATAATTAAGCTAAGTGACAAAACCATTTTTAGACTTAAATTTCCAAATTTAATTTAAAAATAATATTTAAAACCTTACATAATCCATAGTTTAAGAATCACACAACAACTATACTGGAACATATAATCCAAACAATTAAGCATCCAACTAGTCAATTCCAATTTTAAAACTTTAAGGAAAACATCCTGACAGTAATAATCCAAATGTATAAGTACTGAAAATAAACGAATCACAATCTCTGATAAAAACAACTGAATAATGGAAAAGGGCGACACATGCCCAACTGGATAAAAATAGAGCTAGAAGTAGAATCAATAACGAGGTCGTCTAAGTAAAAGGCCTGCAACTCCCACCTAAGCTGCAACGCGTTCCATCCAAAGGATCCTATGCAAGACGCCCATGTGGCTGGGCACCTGTAATATATACATATATATACAAGAGAGAAGAGAAAATAGGAAACGGGTCAAAGCCCGATTGTAAAACAGTTTAAAATTTGTTTAGCAAGTATTTAAAATGCTTACCGGCTAATGTAACAATCATATTAGTGCGGCACTCCCTTGAGAAATTCTCACCTCTCTTCTAATGTGCACACCTATCGCACTAATACTCCCAACAATTTAACTTATCTTAAGTTACTCACAAGATTTCATGCCCACAATTTCTAATGTTACGAAAGTTAATTTTATTTAAAAGTAAAGTCCTCACATAAGCTTCATTTGATTATAAAGATTCTCAGTATCTTATCATACTTTTCAAACACTTTTTCCCAAGTTGAAATAATTATTTAACTTACGTACTATTAGTCACAGTAGGTAGTTCCCAAACTTCAAGTTTAAATATATATTATCTACACATATAATATATATACCAACGGCACCCCACTTACAATTTGGTGCTGGCATACTCTTATATCCAGTCCCCGTATCGCTCGTACTAAGGGAAATACTAGTTCGAAATCGCTCTCGAACTGTATTAACACAAAACACATAGAAATTGAGGCGAAGCATAGGTCCAAGTCACTAAGAGGTCAGTACATACCCTCACGTCTCTTAGGACTGTCTGACTATCAATCCGATAGCCTGTATCAAGGATTCCTATGTTCTAGGGTACTAGTCAATATCCCCCCATAAAGGTCCCATCGAGATAAGACTGTCCCAGCGCGGTAACCTCAGGGATAGCAAGTAACGCGGGCATGCTTTTCACACGTATATAGTATATGCATAATCACAGTCATATATGTTTACTACCATTCCCATATCAAATTTAGGTACATTCTCATGGCCCATACTTATGATATTTATTCTTATTACACATTACTAGGTTATCATGTACGACGGTTTGTCTCTTATTCTTATTTATGGAATTATTCCAACTTACTACGTAGCACTCGTGCATTCCTATCTTCCCAAGTGTAATTTCAGTAGGTACTCATATTTTACAACATTACTTCCTTACGAGTTTCACCCTTTTACACATGTTCCTATTGTCCCTTATGTGTAAAACACCTCTATGAAATGTTAATCTCGTCTTACATTAAAGGTTCCATAATTCTATAAAGTCCTACTGGTCTTCTTTACATCTCAAAATATTTTAATAGAAATGTCCAAAGATTACTACTCACTTAAATTGAAATTAATCATTTAAAAAGGAAAAATTATAGTCTGCCAGGAGGGGTCGATCGATCTATGGCAAGGTTTCAATCGATCGAAGCATCGATCGATTGATACTCTGGGTCGATCGATCGATCAAACAGGTATGGCAAATCTGCAGAATTTCCAGTTACAGGTTTCTTCTTCCAAAATCATCTAAGACAATATATTTGACTACCAAACTCTCAACAATTAATACTACAAGTGCTATATCCTCAAATAAGTGATATTCTACGTCAGGCATGCGGATTTTCATCATGAATAACGAATTAAATGGGGCATAATCCATATAAATATTAAGAACCCTAATATTTTCTTTGTTTAGTTTCTTCCCATTATTTTACCAGATTTCATACTCTTAATTTATTGTAATTTTGTGGTTCAATCTCTACATGTGAATTGGATTTCCAGAATACATCTATCACTCATACATCATGCAAATTCAAGTCTCCAAAATAGGTTTTTCTTTCACAAGAACTAGTCTTAATCAATCCTAGGCTAATATTATTGAAGCATTAACTGAAATAGAGAAAGATAGATACTTGCCTGGAAATTCTTGGTTCATATTAATGGACAATATTGGTGTGGTTGCGATCCTCGTTGCGCGATCTAAAGTTTGGCGGCGACGACGATGCAAACGGTGGAGTTCTTGGCCTTAAACTCCTTGGAAAGCTTCTCCTCTTCCCTTCCAATGGCCGTCTTATGTTTTTGGTTGTTCTAACCCTAGAATACAACTCCTATTATCTGATATACTCTTAAAAATTTCGTGGGTTTTCATGCCCAAAAATGTAAAATGTCTAAAACGCCCTCCCGGTGTGTTAATTTGGCCTAGAAACGCCCCGAGACCCAAACTAAACCCCAGGGTACATTATTTTGACTATCTCGACCCTTCCGGACACATTGACGCACTCAAAATGACCATACAGGTGACTTATAATTTATTCACTTTTAATAGTTTGAATTTAATCCCGACACGACACAAGCGCGTCCCAATAAATTTCCAAAATTATCAAATTAGATTCTCGTGATAATTTTACTAATTATAATTACACCTCTTACTTTACTCATAAAGTAACTTACAACAAAATTCCAATAATTACTAACTCTCATCACGCTAGTAAGTATTTAAATGATTTTCCGAATTACTATTAATTTAATATCTCTAATTAAATTTAATAAATCCCCAAAATTAAAAGTCATAAAAATACGGGGTATTACAGTCAATTATACTTTAACCTTGATTTTATTCCAAAAATCATATTCGTTTAGGACCACTTTGTGTAATACCCTTTTCAACATTTTTATTTCATAAAAATGTTCGACTTTTAGTAAAATTACCATTTACCCATTTGTTTCCAAAATCACCTTTTACTCCATTTTCACAAGTGTTAATTTCCGAAAAACACTATTAAGTTATGCGTACCAACTTCTTAAGTGTTTTAACACTTTAATACCTTTTTACACTTAAAGTAATATTCTTCTTAATTGGAAACACTTTTACACCTTTAGTCCCCTTTTAATTCCATAAGTATTAATCTTATACGACATTACTAAGTCACACAAACTAACTTTTCCATGTTTACCTATTAACACTTAATGAATACTTTTATCAATATTTTTCCAAACACATTTCTTTATTTATTCATTCAAGAAATCCATTTATACTTAAGACTATTTTTATAAGAAAATAACATTTCTTTCATTTTACATGTAGTCTTACACTTTATCCTTATCGCATTTTTAACCCCTTTTTCATACACTTAAAGGCAAGAATCTCTACTTTTCTCATTTCATGTTTAAACCCAACAAAACGTTCTCTAAACTTATTTATGCATTTTATATCAAAATACTACAAGTTTATATGCATGAGAAGATAGATTTTAAACCCAAAAATCCTACTACATGGTTTAAACATATATTTCATAATGAAAAATCATTATACTGGCAAAAATACATTTTTAAGGCACAAAAGATATTTTTATTTCTTCAACCTCAAAAAATGTCTATTTTTCATAACACCTTCATTTTTGCAAGAACTTTGAAATATTATTATTTCACCAAATTTTTCAACAAAATCACTTTATTTACCAAAATTTTATTTCATAAAATATTTGTCATCAATATTTCTAGAAAATTTACCATTTTCATAAAGCACCCACTTTTATACTTTAAAACTTGGAAATAATTATTCATTCACTATTTTCAACAAATATCATTTTACCAACATTTTTATTTCATAAAAAATATTTATTATTCTCTACACATTAATCACATCATTTAATCTAATGCACCCTACTCATATAATCTAACTATAAGACTACAGATATGCAAATTAGAGTCGTATATTACAACTAAGGTTTTCCCACCTCTAATGGCTCAAATGGTGGTGGATGTGTTGGTGTAGGAGGAGCAACCCCCACCTCCAAAGGTGGCCTCAAGGGGTTACCAAATGCAACCTCCAAAAGCTCTAAAATGTTCTTCTTCCAAGCTTCCAAGTAAAACCCTTTCAAAACTCACTTTAACTCCATGAAAACTTACTTTCATTTTCTCCAAAAATCCCCCCAAATATGCCTAAAAAATTCGTATCTCTTTTTTGTCAATGGTGGAAATGGGTATTTTGGGCTTGTACATAGTGGAATATCATGTAAAATGGTGGCAGAGTGGTGATTTTGTGATGAAAGACATGAAAATGGTTGAAGACCTCTCCACTTTCTCTCTCCTTCTTCCATCTTCTCCCAACTCAAAATAAATCCAAATACACCAAATAACCCTTAATAAAACTCTCCCTAAGGTCAAAAACCCCGTTTTCCCCTTTTGGGTTGATCTGAGCTCGACAACATCCAAACACCCCAAATCATGATAGCGCACAAGGGCAACTTAGATTAAAATTTCATCTTACATCGTTCGAACGACTTCCCCAATGTCAGTCGAACAACTACTTCAATGTTGTTCCTTCCTTGAATCGCGCAACCCTTCGCACGATTTGCTACTGCAATCCAATATCATGTTGTTAGAAGCCTGAATCTCACGAACTACATCTCGTTACTAATGACAACCTATTATTGTTCGAAAGACCTCCCAATGTCGTTTTAACGACCCTTTTTCATCATTTTATCTTTTCTCTATTTCTTATACCCAATCTTTCCTTAATTATAATTAAGTCCTCCTCATTTATAATCCACATATAATTTATTTAAAATTTTGGGATAGGGTATTATAGATAGAGGAGGTAGACAAGCCCCTTGAACATGTAAGAAGGTCGTCTTTTTGGATGAAAAATTTATATGCCGCTTATGACGGTCTGCGCAAGCAGCGTTCTAGGATAAGAGTGTCGACCCGAAACCAGAGTGTTTTGTGATAGACGTGTCACATATTATAGACCATGTAGAGGAGCCTGAGGAGGCGCCTAAATGCATGCAAAACGGTCCAAGAGTGCAACTGTAGGAGTGGAAAGAGATAAATCTGGGCCTTTGAAGGGGACGAACGTAGACCCATGTTAATTTCTAAAGGGCTAGACCCAAAATAAAGAGAGGTTATCATTTCTCTGCTTAAATAATTCACCGATGTGTTCGCTTGGAAATACACAAAAATTCTTAGGATAGACCTAGAGGTGAGCTCCCATAAACTAAATGTTCTTCCTAATGTTCTCCCAGCCCGACAAGCCACTTGCACATACAAAGCTGAGCTAAACCTTAAGATTAAGGTACTAGTGGAGAAATTGTTGGCAACATGGTTCATCAAACCCATTCAACACCCTATATGGCTTTCTAGCATTATACCAGTGACAAAGAAAGATAAAACCCAAATTCGAATTTGAACTGACTTTCACAACTTGAACCGGGCATGCGCTAAAGATGAGTTTCCCTTGACAAATATAGATAGTCTAGTAGACGCTATTGCTAGTCATGAGATGTATAATTTCACAGACGGGTATGTTGGCTACAATCAGAATAAGATGGACCCAGCATATTCGAAGAAGATTTCCTTCCGCACGACGTTAGGAAATCTTCACTACATGGTCATGCCATTCAGGTTGAAGAATGCAGGGGCCACCTACCAGTGAACTATGATGGCTATCTTCCATGACTTATTTCATGACATATTGGATTTCTATATGGATGACCTGGTAGTGAAGTAAAAAAAAGAACGCAAGCATATCCAAGACCTCAGCGGGTGTTTGAAAGATGCCACATATACAAGATGAGGATGAACCCCTTGAAATGTGTTATAGGAATTTTTTTGGAATTCGTAGTAAATCGACAGGGGTGCAAGTAGATGAGGAAAATAAGAAGTCCGTCCTACTGATTCCACCGCCAAAGAGACAGAGGCAGCTCAAAAGATTTTTAGGAAAGGTGTCCTACTTAAGAAGATTTATACCAGTGCTGGCGGAGGTGACCCACCCGTTTGCCACCCTGATGAAGGAAAAAACTAAATGGATTTAAGGATATTCGCAGAAGAAGGTCTCGGAGAAGATTAAAGAGATATTAACATCACCCTCAACAATGGTTCCGCTAGAGGTGGGCACACCGTTGCTGCTTTACCTGACTTCGACGGGAGGTCCATAGGGCTTTGCTAGCTTGAGAAAGAGCAGGGGTAGAGAGACTCGTATACTACTTGTTGCGAATGATCTCAAGTACTGAGTCTAGATACACCAACGTAGAGAGGCACTGTCTGGCATCGGTGTTTATTGCCCATAAGTTAGGCATTACCTGCTGGAATTTACAGTCCATATTATTACCAAGTGCGATCCTATTAAGTACCTTCTGGTGCAAAAGGTCTTGGTAGGAAGAGCAGCAAGGTGGTTCTTGATCTTATCAAAGTATGATTTAAAGTGAGTGGTGCCAAAAGATGTTAAGAATCAAGCAATGGAAAATTTGTTAGCCCACTTCCCAAGCTAGAATTTTGAGCCTTCAAATGAAGACCTACCTAGAGAAAATTTCCAAGCATGCTTAGCAGAGGAGATGAAGGAGTGGAAAACGTAATTTGATGGTTCTTGTGCACAAGGAACAGGGGGTGCAAGTCTTATCCTCTCGAATGGAAAGGAGTAGATCACCCTCTCCTTCAAGATGGATTTCAAGTGTTCAAACAATGAGGCTAAGTATGAAGCCCTTATTCTGGGATTGTTGGAAGTGCTACGAAATGGTATCAGAGTGTTATGTATACGAGGGGACTCTAACTTGGTAGTGAAACAAGCTAATGGGGAGTCGCCTTCGAAAATGCCAATTTAGAACCATATAGATCCATCATTCATGGATTACTGAGTCAGTTCTTGAAGAGTACCATTGAGAGGCACACCCGCACAATGAACAGGCATTCAGATGTCCTAGCCACTATAGCCCATAAATTATAGATGGACGAGTCAGAAGCAACCATAATGGTACGACGAAGAATGGTGCCTACTAAGGTCAAGTCTTTATTTCCAAGTGAAGAACCAGATGATTGGAGGTTCCCAGTAAAGAAACAGTTAAAGCTCGAAAAAAGAAAGATAAAAATGTTAGAACTGGCCAACTATCACCTGCTGCACGGAACGCTTTATTTTAAGAGCCCCGGGGGGTTTCTATCAAGATGTGTGGAAGAAGAAAAAGCTAGAGAGAGGTTGGCAGAAATGCATGAGAAGCATTATGGCGATACTGATATCCCTCTTTATCGCCGGTTGTAGCCGGGGGGGGGGGGTGTTGCTACTACTAGCCCACCATGAGCACGGAAGATGCTTGTCTACAGCATGGCTGTCTAAAGTGCCAAACCCAATTTGACCATCTAGCTAAATAGAACTTCATAGAAGCGTTTCAGGATTGGAGGCAACCTTACATAGTGTATTTGAAGGATGGAGTGTTGCCAGTCGAGCGAGCTGATGAGATTTATCTCAAAAAGAGAGTATCCCGTTTCTATATAGAAGGCGTTGAAGTGCATAGCTAAAATGGACATAGAGAGGGTGCTAAAGGAATCCCATGAGCCCTCCCACATAGGGGGTGCTAAGTTATACGATCAATTGATGATGTTAGGGTACAACTAGCCAGCCATAGAAGCTTACTCCATTGGTAATGTGAAGAAATGCAGGTCATGCTAAGTACACGACAACATGGTGCATGCCGCCTCAGAAAGTCTACAAAGCTTAGAAACTCCCTACCCCTTCCACATGTGGGAATTTGATCTAGTGGTAGCCTTTAATGGCAAGGCCTTCATCATCGTTACTACATAATTATACACCAAGTGGGAAGAAGCAATCTCATTAAGGAGAGAGACTGCTCAAGTGGTAACCCAATTTATAAAAGCGTATATCATATGTAGGTTTGGTATAACCAAGGTGATCCTCACAGACAATTGGAAGCAATTTGTATGCAAGGGGATGGGACTCCTCATTGACAAAGACAAGATCGTGCACAACAGTTCAACTATCTCTTACCCAAAAGGAAATGGCCAAGCAGAGGCCACAAATAAAACTTTGATCAACTAACTAAGAAAGATGCTTGAGGACATGCTAGGGGCATGGGATGAGAAGTTACCCATGGTGATATGGGCCTACCATAGTTAGAAAAGAACACCAACAGGGTTTAATCCATTCTCACAGGTGTACGGGATCAAAGTTGTCCTACTGGTGGAATTAGTAGTGCCCTCAGCTAGGGTTACTCTAAGTAACGCAGACCCTCGACATGTGTAGGTGGAGGCACTAGACGAGCACAAAGATAAGGCCAAGGAGAACTTTAAGGTCTACACCCAGTATCTGTCCAGGGCTTATGAGAACTTGGTCAAACCCAGGGAATTTCAAGTAGCGGACTTGATCCTACGTGCATCCACGCATCATCTCCACAGCATGTCAGCATCAAAGTTCAAACCCAACTGGGAAGGACCCTTCGTGGTGAGAGGGGTGGGCGGGCAAATCAGGTTACTTTCAGATATCGAAACTTGAGAGTGCCTTTAATCTATTAACTATAAGTTTCTAAAAAGTATTATGGTTCATTTTTTAAAAAAGTTTGAGTATCCTGCTTTAATACAAGAAAAGTTTGTTTTGTAAAGATGGTAGAGCAAAGTCTTGTAAACAACATACAATACGAAAGAAACGAATAGAAGTTATTTTTATCATTACCTGATGACTTTTGCATTATTTATTTACCTACTATATGAGGTGGGTGCACCAGATTAACGTTTACTATTTCTTAAAAAGTAAAAATGATAACACTCTCTACTAGACTAGAAGGGTTCATGGCGAAAAAAACTTTCCTCATTATACTTGGGGGTACATATTTATAGACATAACAGATAAATTTTTTATAAAAATCAACAGGAGGTTGTCCTCCTAGTAGTAATCCTTATTTTTTTTAATAATAATAATAATAATAATAATAATAATAATTATTATTATTATTATTATTATTATTATCATCATCATCATCATCATCATCATCATCATCATCATCATCATCATTATTATTATTATTATTATTATTATTATTATTATTATTATTATTATTATATCTCATAACAGATTTATAGCTTAAGGAACAAGAGCTAACCTTTGTTCTCAAGAAAAAGTTTACTTAACCAATTCTCAGAAAATGTGGAGAAAGGGGTCCACCCCCTCTCTAAACTTGTTTTTTTTCCAAGACCAAAAAGTTGTTAGGAAAAGTTTGGAACGAGGACCATGCAGACCAAGGGAAATTCTTTTTTGTCTACTTTTAGTATAAGGAAATAGTCATTTTATTTACTTACATTTGTGAAATTGTATTCAAAGTTTGAGGGAAGTAGAAAGGCTAACCCCTTCTCCCATTATTCCTTAAGAAATGAAAGTTCACACAGGGGTGCGTTAAAATGCATAACTTACATAGATTTATGCAAGTACGCCACAGTATACGAGCCCGTTCAATGGACCAAGTGCTTGGAGAAAATTAGAGCAAGTCATAGTAAATCAATGCCAAATGTACAGATACAAGTAATGAATAAAAAAGGCACAATGGAAGCAAATAAGTGATCTTTCATTAATAAATGATAAATTCTTACATATGGAGGAGAAAAGAAAATACAAAGCAAAGCCTACATAGCAAAACAAGCTATCCACTAGATAAAACAAAAAATAAGTCCTGTCGTGAGCGCACATATGCGTAAGAAGGGCCGCCTCCTCAATAAATTGCTCCTCCAGCCTGGCCATCCTGGCCTCGTCCTCAGTATCACTAGCCTCAATCTTGGCCAACTTGGCTTAGAATGACTGAACTAACCTCTAATCCGAGCAACCTTAACTTGACGCTGCTAAACCCTAGACTACCTAGACGTGTGGAGTCTCATCACCTTCCTTAATGGGACGCTGGTGTCAAGCCAGTCCAGCTGGAAATGATATAATATTTGAAGATCATAAAGGTCTTAGAGAAATAATGTAGTCTGGATATTGGTCAAGTCAGCAGGCGGAGTAGACAAGAAATCATGAAAGTGACTAGCGAGAGCCTTCATATTGACGACCGTGAGGCTGTCGATGTTCAACACATTCTTAGACGTAAAAGTCTCGAGATAGTGCTCTAGGACCATCTCCAGCACCTCCCGCTCATGAGTCCGAAACCTCGAAGGCAGCTTTGAGCGCCATAGAGCACTTATAAAAGCCCCATGAGCCTCTACCTCAATATCATCATAGCCCGTATTCCGAGACTCGAGCTCTGAAAGTGGAAGAGAGGAATCCTCATCGGAGCCATCATCACCATCTGAGCAAGTAACCTCATAACTCTGATATGCCTCATCAGCTGCCTCAATGGGCTCACTGACTGGATCCTAAAAGGGAGAAATAAAAAATGACATGGAACTTTTCAAACCTTGATTATATGTTCTTCCTCTAATGATTAGGCTCGTGCCCTTTACATCACCCGCCACCGCTTTTCTCCACTATTTTCGTTGTAGAGAAAGGTTGATGTGTTGTCATCCAGAACAATGGGGGTCTTTTCATACGTCGTAGCCACCTAGTGACCGTACCTTTCTGGGAGTAAAGTCAGAAACTGAGACCTTTTTCTTCTTCCACTATCTTCACCTTATGTTTGAATGAGTTTGAGAGAATCCTATTAAACTCATTGAGGTGCTTTTGCTAGGAAGTATCCACATTCACATTGTAACGGTAAAACTCATTCTTGGGATTGATTCTATATGTAAGAGACTTCTCCATGATTGTAACGGTAGAACTCATTTTTGAGATTGATTCCATATGTAAGAGACTTCTCCATGAATTTTTTTTTATGCTTTTCCCAAATAAACTTTACGGAAATCTGTCATAATAATTTTGTTTGATCTCCTTAAACAAACACAATCAAATCTTGGAACAGGCCCTTTTGTTAATCTTCTTCCACTCGTCTGCCTTCATTGCAACATGTTTTCTTTCTAATGCTAGAATTAAGCCCTCTTTGACAAGAATTTCCGTCATGTCACCTCTACTTGTCACATGCCGAAGTTTTTCTCTCCGTCAAACTTCTCGACATCATACTTCACTTTAGAAGCCATCTTTAATAATCCTAGTTTGTAAATTAAGCTTTGATACAAGTTTGTTGTTGGAAGCTCATCTAGGCTATTTGTGACCACCAACTTGTATGTACATCAATAACAACAATCCAAATAAAGAAAAATGGAGAATAATAAAGATCACAAATTTATACGGCAACGAGGATGAGTGTCACTAAATTGGGAAGATTAAAAATTAAAATTGTTTGGTTTATTCCCCACACAAAATAATCTCTCTAAAAAATACCCGAAGACCCTCAAAACTCTCAAAATTCTACCATCTAACGCACCCCGAGCATTCCTTTTATAAGGAACAAAGAGAAAAATTGAAAAGGTATATATATCCTCCTGTAAATAGAAAGCTAAAAAACTTATTTACCTAGGTCTAATCCCATGTGAGAGGTATCCAACATTCCTTGTGAAACAAGGAAAACCAAACTTTTGGATTACTAAATGACCATTTATAAATGTATCCAAACCATTAGATGAACTCATGAATGCATGACTTAACCGACGCAAGACAATCACGTTTCATAAACCAACCAAAATTTGATCACCGGATCTATAAGGAGCATAAACCTAAAAGACCATCATCCCATCCGGTTTAACATTAATAAGGAACATAAACTCTATACGGTATGCATTCTGAATTCAAAGCTCTTTAATCGAGCCAAGCTCTACATTCCCCTCGTTTTTTTCTGTCCAGCCACCGGCAGAACGTCTCAGATCATCACCCATCTTTCATTGGTTAATCTATCAAGTTGGTGTATATCTGTACATATTAATTCTGAAAATATATAATATTAATTATAAGGGTTAATTATACTCAGGATCCCGAAACTTTGACCCCCTTACACTTCACCACCTCAACTTTTAATTTTTTTACTTAACCCTCCAAACTTTGGAAACGGCTACAAGTAACCTTCCTACCGACCAACTCTGTTAATTTTTGGGTATAAAGGTTAGGCATGTGAGTGACACATGACTTATAGTAAGAGCATTTTCGTCAAACCATAATTTTTTTCAATTAAATCTGAAAATAACAACAAAAAATTCAAAAATTAAGAAAATACTAAAAAAATATAAAGAATCCTTTGAAAAAATTTACACTTTTTTTCAAATGTTTGGAAAATACGAATATATATTTAAAAATTTCTGAAAATTACAAAAAAAAAAAAACCCAAATTCCGCAGAATTCTAAAAAAATAATTTAGGAAATATATTTAAAATAATTACTGAAAAATAAATTGAAATATAAAAAGGACATTTAAAAATATGGAAATTTGTAAACAATTAAAATTCTAGAAATTACCAAATAAATGTAAAAAAATAAAAATAGAAAATAGATAAAACAGATAAAATATTTAAAAAAACAGAAAATATCAAAAATACGTAAAACCAGGAAAATACATAAAAAGATGAAAAATATTTTAAAGAAAAACAGAAATTATAGAAAATTTTGTAAAACATAAAAAAATCATAAAAATAAAAAAATATATGTCCAAAATATTCATTAGAACAGATTTCAATGAAAAAAACAAAAAACTCAAATACAAAATAATAATTGAAAACCATTTGAAATTAAAAAAATTACCAAAACATTAATTAAAATTCTGCAATAGAATTTCGACCATGAAAAAATAAAATTTCTAACAAAAAAAACAAATAGATTTTCAGATTCTGGATTAAAAAAACCTAAATAGATTTTAACCTAAAAAATGTTAAAAAATCCTAGATGAAAACTAGAAAAAGAAAAATTCAAGATGAAAATCCAAATCAAATCCAATACACCAAAGAACAGTTTATATGTTACATTCTGAGAATTATATAGAAGTCTTGGAAACCCAACTGCCATACCACAACTACCACGTTCACTAACTGCACACACAATAACTACCAATGCACTTAAACATACTCCATAACTAACAGACTCCTAAGCAAACTCCAACTACTACTGACACGATTACTAACACTTGTAATTTGACTTCCACTAGTGGGTAATACTAAGGCCATGTTCAGTCCAGTGATTGTTTATATCAATATTGTTTTCTATTATAGAAAGAGAGGAAGGGGTAAAATTAATCCAATGCCAATTTCTATGTAGAACCGAAAGTGACATGGGTGATGACTCAATAAGAAAATTTTTATCCTAATTTCTAGATGTGGAAAGCCTTGTACGGTTCCCCAATATGACATGGAGCTACCCACGATCAGTTTTATCAATTTGGGCCGTAGATGAAAAATGGGAAGATGGTTATTGGTAGGTTACAGTTTTTTTCGAAGGAGGAATATTGTTTTCTTTTTAAAAGATCCACGCCATATAGAGAGAAATATACCATTGGAGATAATCTTGTTGGAAAATTGGACTTAAAGTTAGAATTAAAGAGTTGTCCAGATTTTTTGGACAGAATAATGACCAACTTTGAGCTCAAATTTAGGCGGGAGCCACACTACGATAATTGTGGAACCATATAGGAACGCGTTCTCCTCCGCAAGGATATTAACGTAGTATATTCACATGTCCAATTCCATTAAGTTATGAATGATAAATATTCCCCCAAAATGACTCAAAAACAATGAAAGTTAATGAATTGGGTATGTTTTAACTCTTATCCCACATTGGAAGAGTAGTGGAAAATTAATGAATTAATAACACCCCAAGTATGGATTAAGGCTTGAATGCCTTTGGGGTATCCCAATTCTTTGAAGGGGAGATGACCTACACTATGCATGTGTTGGGTTTGGGCCAAAAATCCACATGCACGCTGTTCGGCCGGCTCGATTCGGCTCGGCTCGGGCAACAGTTAAAAATGTTTTGACTGTTCCCAACAGTCAAAACCAAGGCTATAAATTAAAACCACTCCCTACAGTTTTAAGTAGCTGTCAAAAAACCCCTTCAGAAAAATTCTGAAAATGCTACTGCTTTCTTTCCTTCATCCAGAAAAAATATTTTCTTCATTTCTGCATATCATGCTACTGTTCCGGTTGAGTATTAACACAAATTTGTGTTCGTTGGGATTAATTATTGCTGTGCTACATAATTAATTCGAGAAAATTATTCTATCTTGGGACGCAATTATTCATTAACCTAAAGCACATTGGAGGGAATAAATTTGCCTTAAGGAGACTGTTCTATAGGGCTAGAATTTATCTTCTTATTGTGTTATTAATTCTGCAATATCAAGTAAGTTACATTTTTTGTAATTCATTTTTTATTTTTGTAATTATAATTTTATTCATAATTCAGTACTTTTGTATTATCAATATAGTAGACATAACAATCTTACGAAAAATTTATTTATGTTCTACTATTTATAGTGCACAGAATTTTTTTTAATTACATAATTTTTCTGTTTTGACAAAAAAATTTGAATTAAAATATTATTTTATTATAGAAATTTAATAAAATAATTATAGTTACAGAAATTAATTTCTACACTCTTTATATATTCTATTTTAGAAAATAAAAATTTTTATTTGAATATTTTTTGTTAAATCTGTTTATATAAAACTTTTAATCTTAAAATTATAATTTTGTTTTGTACGGAATTTTTTTTAGTATTAAAAACAGTGTGACACAAATTTTTTTTGGACTAGTATAAACTTGTGTTTATATTTTAGTTTAATTCTGAATATTATTTAGAATTCGTTTGGAATTCATTTATTGCTAATTATATTTGGAGGAAATTGGTGTACAGAATTTCATATTCTGTTTTGATTAATTCATTTATATATGCATATTATCATTGATAAAAATTCTATTTTTATAATAGAAATATAATCGCATTGTACGAACACTATTCCTGCTAATGTGACTGTCACTAACACAAATGTGACCGCACCCGTATCTATGCCACACGGGGAGAAATCGAAAAAGTTCAATGGGACTGACTTCAAACGTTGGCAAGGACATGTATTTCTATCTCACTACCTGCCAACTGGGTAGGTTTGTATATGAAGATTGTCCCTCTATTCAAGAGGGAGATGACTCGAAAAAGGTTGCTGTTATTGATGCCTTGAAGCACTCTGACTACCTATGCCGGAATTATATTCTGGCCTACTTGGACAAAACATTGTATCATGTCTACTGCACGATAGAGACATCCAATGAATTATGGAATTCTTTGGAAAATAAGTACAAAACTAAAGCTTCTAGGATGACGAAATTTATCGTCGGGCATTTTCTGGACTTCAAAATGGTTGACTCTAAACCAGTGATCTCGTAGGTACAAGAACTCCAAGTGATCCTCCGCAACATTCATGCTGAAGGAATGTCCCCTAGTGAAACCTCCCAAGTTGCTGCAATTGTTGAAAAATTGCCACCATCTTGGACTTTATTTAAAAATTATCTCAAGCACAAGCGAAAGGAGATGAATGTGGAGGAGTTGGTGGTCAAGCTGAGAATTGAAGAAGATAGCCGTGAGTCTCAAAAGAAAAGTGGGAAGAATCCAATGGAAACAAAAGTCCATGTTGTTGAAGGTCTTAAGAAGAACAAGCGAAAGCATGATGAGGAAGGAACTTCCAAACAGAACAAGAAGAAGTTCAAAGGCAAATGCTACAACTGTGGTCAACCTGGACACCGTTCAAGCGAGTGTCATAAGCCTAAGAAGCAAAATTGAAATAATCCTCAAGCAAATGTAACAGAGGGTGAAAACATCGCCAATGACTTGGCGGATATGAATCGTTCTGCCGTGGTCTCTGAATGTAACTTGGTTGGAAATAATAAGGAATGGTGGGTGGACACTGGAGCTACACGACACATTTGTGCAAACAAATGGATGTTATCCACCTCTAAGCCTTTGAAAAATGAGGATAACCTCTTTATGGGGAACTCTTCCACTTCTAAGGTGGCGGGACGAGGAAAGATTGCTCTAAAAATGACTTCTGGAAAGGAACTTACTCTCAATGATGTTCTTCACGTGCCTGATATCTGAAAGAATCTGATTTCTGGATCTCTCCCGACTAAAAATGGGTTCAAGCTTGTGTTTGTGTCTGATCACTTTGTGTTGTCAAAATATGACATGTATGCAGGAAAGGGTTACCTAAATGAGGGGCTCTTTAAAATCAATGTTCTTACTGTAACCCCAAAAATATTTGTTTCAATGAATGAAATTGTTAGTTCTTCTTACTTGATTGAGTCATCTAATATTTGGCATGCTAGATTAGGACATGTTAATTTTGATACCTTGCGTAGATTAATTAACATGGAATTTTTGCCAAAATTTAATATTGATAAAAATTATAAATTATAAATTTGTGTGTAATCTAAA
This sequence comes from Sambucus nigra, assembly GCA_949130495.1. NCBI lineage: Eukaryota > Viridiplantae > Streptophyta > Magnoliopsida > Dipsacales > Adoxaceae > Sambucus > Sambucus nigra. Next base: position 292,951,452 of record OX422223.1, read on the forward strand.
TTAGCCAGATTACCTTTCCATTATGTTGAAAGAATAACTAAACCTTTATATTTAATTCACACCGATATTTGTGATTAAAAATTTGTTCAAACTAGAGGTGGAAAAAAGTATTTTATTACTTTTATTGACGATTACACAAAATATTGCTATGTATATTTGCTACACAGTAAAGATGAAGCTATTAGTGCATTTAAGCAATATAAGAATGAAGTTGAGAATCAATTAAGAAAAAAGATAAAGGCTATTAGGAGTGATAGAGGAGGTGAATATGAATATCCATTTGAGAATTTTTTTTCTAAAAATGGAATTATTCATCAAACCACCGCTCCTTATTCTCCTCAATCGAATGGTGTTGCTGAACGCAAAAACCATACTTTGAAGGAGATGATGAACTCAATGTTATTAAGTTTAGGAGCTCCCCAGAACTTGTGGGGGGATGCCTTACTTTCTGCTAATTACATTCTCAATAAAGTACCTCACAATAAGACTCATGAGACACCTTATGAATTATGGAAAGGTCGAAGACCTTCCTATAAATATTTATGAGTATGGGGGTGCTTAGCCAAAGTGATGGTTCCTAAACCTAAAAAGGTAAGAATAGGGCCAAAAACTGTGGATTGTGTGTTCATCGGTTATGCTACTTATAGCAGTGCATATCGATTTCTAGTTTGTAAATCTGAGATTTTGGATATTCATGTAAATACGGTTATTGAATCAAGGGACGCTTTATTTTTTGAAAATAAATTCCCGTATAACATGACCCGAGAATTTGGTCCTTCTAAAAGGACAAATCAAGCTACTACAAGTGGTACTCATCAACCTATTGAACCAATAGAGGATGAGCCAAGACGTAGTAAAAGAGCAATAGCGTCGACTTCTTTCGGTCCGAATTTTCTAACATATTTGCTAGAAAATGAACCTCAGTCGTACAAAGAAGCCATACCCTTACCCGATGCTTCTAATTGGAAAGAAACAATTAATAGTGAAATTAAATCCATATTACAAAATCGTACATGGGAACTAGTGGATCTTCCACCAGGTTCAAAATCGTTAGGTTATAAATGGATCTTCAAAAAGAAGTTGAAGGCCGATGGATCAATTGGTAAATATAAATCTAGACTTGTAGATAAAGGCTATAGGCTAAAGGAAGGATTGGATTACTTCGACACATATTCACCGGTAACAAGAATAACGTCCAGTCGGATGTTAATACCAATAGCTGCTATTAATGGACTTGAAATACATCAAATGGATGTAAAAACCACAATCTTAAACGGTGAACTAGATGAGGAAATTTATATGGAGCAACCTGAAGGGTTCAAAGCTCTCGAAAAAGAAGGAAAAGTATGTAAGCTTGTTAAATCACTTCATAGATTAAAACAAGCACCTAAGCAATGGCATGAAAAATTTGGTAATGCAATGTTATCAAATCGTTTCAAAATTAATAAATGCGATAAATGTGTTTACTTTAAATACATTCAAAATGGATATGTCATTGTATGCCTCTATGTTGATGATATGTTTATCATGGGTAGTAACTTGGAAATTGTCAAAACTACAAAATATATGTTGAGTAGTCGATTTGACATGAAAGACTTGGGAATCGCCGATGTTATATTAGGAATTAAAATTTCTAAAACATTGGATGGACTTATATTATCTCAATCTCATTACAAAGAGAAAGTACTTGAAAAATTCAAGAAGTATGATATTAATCCTACCAATACACCTAGCAAGAAATAATGGTGAAAGCATATCTCAACTAGAAGATTCTCGTATTATCGGCAGTTTAATGGATATCATGAACTGTACACGACCGGACATAGCATACTCAATAAGTAAGCTAAATCGATTTACAAGTAATCCAGGGAGAGATAACTGGAAGGCAATATTGAGAGTTTAGGGTTAGTTAAAATATACTCAAAACTATGGACTGCACTACTCAAAATATCCAGCTGTTCTTGAAGGACATTGCGATGCAAATTGGATATTCGATACAAAAGAATCCAATTCTACAAATGGGTATGTGTTTACCCTTGGAGGTGCAGCTGTATCTTGGAAATCCTCAAAACAAACGTGCATAATTCATTTCTCTAGACAAAGCTGGAGAAGAAGTCGAACGACTTCAAATTTCTTAGAGGATGTTCCAAATTGGTCGAAACCTGTGCCCGCAATATGTATACATTATGATAGTCAATCGACAATTGAAAGGGCACATAATCACATGTATAATGGAAAGTCACGACATATTCGTCGTAGACATGATACCGTTAGACAACTTCTCTCAAATGGAATTATCTCAATTGACTATGTAAAGTTAAAAGATAATATATCGGATCCACTAACGAAAGGTTTAAACCGAGAGAAAGTTGAAAGATCATCAAGGGGAATGGGTCTAAAGCCTATAAATAAATAAGAATAAATATAGTGGCAACCCATTCTAACTGACTAGAGATCCCATGATCTAGGTTCAATGGGCAAACCGAACTACATTGTATTCAGTATGCACTGGAGGATATTTAATCCTATCCATTCCAAAGATGAGACAGTGCACATCTGCCACGAAATTAGGATAAGTTATGATTTTAATGGCATCCATATATTAGTATGTCTAAGTGGGGTATTGCAGGATACTCTTTATGGAAGTCACATATGTGAGTAAGAAGGGGCCCACGTCCATGAGAATAATGAAAGGCATATTCTCTAAAAAACTCACGGAACCAAGTGGCGTTCATGGACAAAATGAACGCAAACGTGAGAACCAACTGTGTTGAAGAATTATTGTGTGAACACTATTGTCTAGGTTTACAAAAATGATTGACAAGTCAAAGACGTGAAGTCTACTGATTAACCAAGTAAATCCGATGGTATATCACTAAGGAAAGTTCAAGGCCACTAGGCTACTTTTTTCGATGCAATAAATCTTCAGTTTTACTCAACCTGTGTCTGCATCTGCATTAGCATCTGTTATGTTTTATTTATAGCGATATATCATTCATGTGGAGGATTGTTGGAAAATTGGAAGTTAGAATTAAAGAGCTGTCCAAATTTTTTGGACAGAATTATGAGCAACTTTGAGCTCAAATTTAGGTGGGACCCACACTTCGATAATTGTGGGACCATATACGAATGCGTTTTCCTATGCAAGGAGATTAACGTAGTATATTCACATGTCCAATTCCATTAAGTTATAAATTATAAACATGTCCCCAAAGTGACTCAAAAAAAATGGAAGTTAATGAATTAGGTATGTTTTAACTCTTGTCCCACATTGGAAGAGTGGTGGAAAATTGATGAGTTAATAACACCCCAAGTATGGATTAAGGCTTGGATGCCTTTGGGGTATCCCAACTCTTTAAAGGGGAGATGACCTACACTATTCATGTGTTGGGTTTTGGCCAAAAGCCCATAAGCGCGCCGTTCGGTCGGCTCGGGCTCGAGAAACAGTTAAAAATGTTTTGACTGTTCCCAACAGTCAAAACCAAGGCTATAAATTAAAACCATTCCCTACAGTTTTAAGTAGCTGTCAAAAAACCCCTTCAGAGAAATTCCGAAAATGCTACTGCTTTCTTTCCTTCATCCAAAAAAATATTTTCTTCATTTCTGCATATCATGCTACTGTTCTGGTTTAGTATTTACACAGATTTGTGCTCGTTGGGATTAATTATTGTTGTGCTACATAATTAATTCGAGAAATCCTTTATATCTTGGGAGGCAATTATTCATTAACCTAACACATTGAAGGGAATAAATTTGCCTTAATTTTATCTTCTTATTGTGTTATTAATTCTGCAATATCAAGTAAGTTACATTTTGTGTAATTCATTTTTTATTTCTGTAATTATAATTTTATTCATAATTCTGTACTTTTGTATTATCAATATAGTAGACATAACAATTCTTTAAATAACTATTTTATATTATCTAAAAAGAGTCTATGTAGATGAGAATACTTTCTACAATTACTTTGACAACAAGGATAGAAATGGTTTTAAGGTCAATATGATTAGAGATGTGAATTAAACAAAAGAGCTTGTGCATGGGATTTGGAGGTGTGATGCTAATAAGTCCTTAACACCTTTTCTCTCTATGTATTGATAGAAATTAGTAGTCAATATAAATTGCAGGTATATATGATTATAGATGATTTAGGGGTTGGTTTGGATCGGGAGAGGTTGATTGTGTGTGGAAGGACTGTTAGTTTAACAAGCTTATAGTGCTTTAGGTTGTATACCTGTGAAAATTGAAATACTCTATTTATTAAAATAAAAATTACAAAATATGTGCTGATATGCCATGTCCAAGTTGTGTCCTAACCGTGTCTGAGATTGAGTCTGAGCAGTGTCTCATTTAAACCAATTTGGGAACAATTAATCGAAATATTGGACATGAACACTTGGACACACATGTTCGTATCTGACACAGAACTGCCAACCTCTAAATAAGTTTTCATGAAAGAGAATTCTGAAAAATCATCGTTATTGTGTTGGACACGTACCCGCAACTTCTCTGATGTGTACACAAATCTTGTATAAATTCTATTATTTTGGATACATGTGCAATAGTTTTTGGACGCCATATGTGAACTGTTATGCCTACTGTTTAATAAATACAAAAGTACAGAATTACGAATTATAAACTAATTACAGAAATAAAATGAAATTACAGAAAATTAACACTTACTTGAATTTGCAGAAATAATAATAGTATAGAAAAAGAATCTGAGCCCTGTGAATTTACACAATGTCCTTAAGACAATTTATCCCCTCCAATGTGCTCCGAGGTTGATGAACATTGTCTCCTAAGATAGAACAGATTTTCCAATTAATTATGTAGCACAACAATAATTAATTACGACGAACTCAAATTCTACAACTTTTACTCAACAATAATGCAGCAGGTGTGAAAAGAGTTATGCAGAAAAATAATTTTTCTGGAACAGATATGACAGCATTTTCAGTATGGAAGGAATTGGAGGAGGGAATTTTTCATTAGTTTAAAACGGAGAGAAGCATTTGTATTTATAGCAAAGTAAGTGACTGTTGGCAATAACTGAAAAAAACAGTTAAACGAATTAACTGTTGACTGTTGGCAATAACTGCCAACAGTTTATTAATTAATTAATTAATTTCCTAATTAATTAATAATTAAAGTCCAGAAAGTTAAATTAATTCGGCCCAAAAAATAGGAGATTTTTATGAGCCCAAGCCCAAGCCCGAGCCCGAACCAAGCCGAGCCGACCGGACAGACAGGCGCGCGCGCGGGCAAGTGGACCTTTGATCGAAAGTCAACCCGTGCATAGCTTAGGTCATCTCCCCTTCAAAGAGTTGGGATACCCCAAGGCATCCAAGCCTTAGTCCATCATTTGGGTTTTATTAACTCGTCATTTTCCCACTACTCTTCCAATGTGGGACAAGAGTTAAAACATACCCAATACATTAACTTTTATTGCTTTGTGAGTCACTTTGGGAACATATTTATCATTCATAACTTAATGAAATTGGATATGTGAATATACTACGTTAATCTCCTTGCGGAGGAGAACGCATTCGTATATTATCCCACAATTATGGTAGTGTGGATCCCACCTTAATTTGAGCTCAAAGTTGCTCAAAATTCTGTCCAGAAAATTCTAGACGGCTTTCTAAGTCCAATTTTCCAACAATCCCCCACATGAATGATATATCGCTATAAATAAAACAAAACTTATGCAATGCAGATGCAGACACATGTTGAGTAAAACTGAAGATTTATTGCATCGGGAGAAGTAGTCTTGTGGCCTTGAACTTTCCTTAGTGATATACCATCGAATTTACTTGGTTAATCAGTTGACTTCACGTCTTTGAACCGTCAACCGTTTCTGTAAACCTAGACAACAGTATTCACACAACAATTCTTCAACACAGTTGGTTTCCACGTTTGTGTTCATTTTGGCCATGAACACCACTTGGTTCCGTGAGTATTTTAGAGAATATGCCTTTCATTATTATCATAGAAGTGGCCCCCTTCTTACTCACATAGGTGACTTCCATAAAGAGTATCCTGCAATACCCCACTTAGACATACTAAGATATGGATGTAATTAAAAGCATAACTTATACTAATTTCGCGGCAGATGTGCACTGTCTCATCTTTGGAATGGATAGGATTAAATCTCCTCCAGTGCTTACTGAATATAATGTAGTTCAGTTTGCCCGTTGAACCTAGATCTTGGGATCTCCAGTCAGCTAGGTTGGGTTGCCACTATATTATTTCTTATTTATTTATAGGCTTTAGACCCATTCCTCTCGATGATCTTTCAACTTGCTCTCGGTTTAAAACTTTCGTTAATGGATCTGATATATTATCTTTTGACTTTACATAGTCAATTGAGATAATTCCATTTGAGATAAGTTGTCTAACGGTATTGTGTCGACGACGAATATGTCGTGACTTTCTGTTATACATGTGATTTTGTGCCCTTCCAATCGATGATTGGCTATCGCAATGTATACATATTGCGGGCACAGGTTTAGACCAATTTGAAACATCCTCTAAGAAATTTCGAAGCCATTCAGCTTCTTCTCCATCTTTGTCTAGTGCAATGAATTCAGATTCTATTGTCGATCTAGCAATGCATGTTTATTTTGAGGATTTCCAAGATACGACTGCACCTCCAATGGTAAACACATACCCACTCGTAGACTTAGAGTCTTTTGTACCGGATATCCAATTTGCATCGCAATGTCCTTCAAGAACAGCTGGATATTTTGAGTAGTGCAGTCCATAGTTTTGAGTATATTTTAAATAACCCAAAACTCTCAATATTGCTTTCCAGTGATCTCTTCCTGGATTACTCGTAAATCGACTTAGCTTACGTATTGAGTATGCTATGTTCGGTCGTGTGCAGTTCATGATATACATTAAACTGCCGATAATATGAGAATATTCTAGTTGAGATATGCTTTCACCATTGTTTCTTGCTAGATGGAAATTTACATCTACAGGTGTCTTAGTAGGACTAATATCATACTTCTTTAATTTTTCAAGTACTTTCTCTATGTAATGAGATTGAGATAATATAAGTCCATCCAATGTTCTAGAAATTTTAATTCATAATATAACATCGGCGATTCCCAAATCTTTCATGTCAAATCTACTACTCAACATTTGTTTTGTAGTTTTGACAATTTCCAAGTTACTACCCATGATAAGCATATCATCAACACAGAGGCATACAATGACATATCTATTTTGAATGTATTTAAAGTAAACATATTTATCGCATACATTAATTTTGAAACCATTTGATAACATTGCATTATCAAATTTTTCATGCCATTGTTTAGGTGCTTGTTTTAATCTATATAGTGATTTAACAAGCTTACATACTTTTCCTTCTTATCCGGGAGCCTTGAACCCTTCAGGTTGCTCCATATAAATTTTCTCGTCTAGTTCACCGTTTAAGAATGCGGTTTTTACATCCATTTGATGTATTTTAAGTCCATTAATAGCAGCTATTAACATCTGAATGGACATTATTCTTGTTACCGGTGAATATGTGTCGAAGTAATCCAACCCTTACTTTTGCCTATAGCCTTTTGCTTCAAGTCTAGCTTTATATTTATCAATTGATCCATCGGCCTTCAACTTCTTTTTGAAGATCCATTTATAACCTAACAGTTTTGAACCTGGTGGACGATCCACTAGTTCCCATGTATGATTTTGTAATGTGGATTCAATTTCACTATTCATTGCTTCTTTCCAATTGGAAGCATCGGGTAAGGATATGGCTTCTTTATACGATTGAAGTTCATTTTCTAGCAAATATGTTAGAAAATCCGGACCGAAAGAAGTCGAGGTTTTTGCTATTTTACTACGACTTGGTTCATCCTCTATTGGTTCAATAGGTTGATGAGTACCACTTGTAGTAGTTTGATTTGTCTGAAGGATTAGATTCTCGAGTCATGTTATACGGGAATTCATTTTAAAAAAATGAAGAGTCCCTCGATTCAATAACCGTATTTACATGAATTTCCGATGTGTGTTTTCAAATAGAATCAATTTTTCTTCAAAAAAAAATCCAACTTTTAATTATGCACCAAACCAAGTTGTGAAATCCCAATTCTCACTTTAAACCAATTTTATCTTGATTAATCCTAAACATGCATCTAGTGATTATAGCAAGTAAAGTAAAGTGAAGAATACTCACAACGCCGGATGTACGAGGAAAAAACCCAAAGCGGGAAAATAACCTCGGATGGCCCAAGCCAGACAATCACTATGAATAATGGTTTTACAAAGACAGATTAGCCTTACACTAAGACTCGATCCTCACAGGTCTTGATGCTCCTTCTGATCTTCAACCGTTCTTCATTAGTGCCCACGCAGAAATTCCGTCTTCTACGATCTCTGTCCACAACACACGCATCCACGTATGTCTCGGTATCCACTGATATGGCTTTGATACGTCTACGATGTCGAACACGATGTCCATCACTTCTTCACCGCAAAACCCTTTGATGTTCAATGTGTAGAACAAAATAACTTTGGTGCAGCAAGATCACGTAAACATATGAGAATGATAACTCGGATCTTTGCAAACTCTAAGGATGTGTTTAAGACTTTTAAACCTTAAAAAACATGTGCAAACAAGGTTCTGGTTCGTAAAACTTTTTTCAAAAAGCACACTTACGAAATTATGATGCAAACACTGTTTAAATAGGAATTAGATACCGCCTCGAAAAACGTGTCGTTCGAACGACTTAAGCATGTCGTTCGAGCAACATTGTATCTCGTTCGAACGAGATCCAATGTCGTTCGAGCGACCTAGCGAAATTCGACTTTCTTTGACTTTCGGATAAAAACGTCTCTTAACAAAGAGATTCAAATTAGTCAAACGCTATTTCGAGCTTATCATCATAAAACGAAGTTTAAACCATTAAAACACTTTTAAAACATTTAAAATCATTTTTCTTTATACAAATTACATCCTTATTTTTTATAAAATAATTCCGAGCACCATAAATTATACGCATTCATACCTGAGTGATCTCGGAATGAAATTAACTTGGAAGACGAGTAAGCTTGCACCTAATAAACATCAACATGATTATTTCTTTGAATCTTTACCGCTACGTCTTCAATTTCTTCAATACGTCATAGACCAAGTGGGATCGTGATAAATTAAAATTCTCCCTATGACATATTACAAGCATAGTTTTGTTCACGAAATTAAGTCAAAACAATACAGGGACTCAATTGGAAATTTATGTCCTTACAAATCTCCCCCTTTGACTATTCCGGGACAAAACTAAACCAGTGAAATGCCTAACCCGACCGTCAAGCCGTATGACGCCTAAATCCCATCCCATAAACCCAAAATAAAAAATACATGACACGGACTAATATATGTATCACCGGCAAGCATGAATTGTCTGAATGTGATGTAGACTTGAAATCTCAAATCGCTGAAGCATACCTACACACATGAAACAGACAAACAAATACCAAGTGAAGTATGAAGGAACAAATGAAACCAATTTATATATTCAATAAGAACATATCATTTGAAACATGAGAGCAATTATTAGATACCAATTTGTTACCAATTTGAAACAAATATGAGCGCTCAATAAATCTCCCCTTACATCACATACCAAATCTCTCCCCCTTTTTATCTCGAATAAACAATCCGGTGAAAAGATAAACCAATATCTAGCATGAGAATATAATATCAAATAGAATCAAGTTGATACCAATTGAAAAAAATGAAAACCGCTAGATAAACATAAATCAACCAGCTAAATAAGATCATGTAATGCCAAAATAGTAGCTAGTAAACCAATGAATCACACAAAGAGTATTCCAGACAATTCAAGTGTGATAAACAGACATATATGCAAAATACCAATTTGGAACATAAAAGAACCTGCATATAAACAAAATATTCCAAAAAAAAATGCTTCATGCAGTACCAAAAAAATATCAAATTAAGCCAGAGGACTGCAAACCAAGCAGAAGCAATTTTTCACCCTGTCGTTCGAACGAGCCAGGGACTTCGCTCAAACGAGATGAGGAAGTCGCTCGAACGAAGACAGAAGTCGTTCGCGCGAGATGCAATTTCGTTAGAGCGACTTCGCGCGACCTGCCAAAATTTCCCAGTTTCCCAGAAATATTATAAAGTATTGCCCAGTGAAAAAATTTCCATAAAAAAATTCCAGGAAGGGACTGACAGAAGCAAAACAGTGCTAAAACAGTAGGCTTTTTGCACAAAACGCAAAAACTCATTAAAACTAAAAATGCGAGTTACATGCAAACATAGTACCGATGTGCTCAAACATGGACATGGAATGAATGGGCGTGAAACTACAACAAATGAGTCACAATTCCAACACATCGAAACGATCAAGAAGCTCTAATTGATAGCGATAAATCATCAAACTTTATCATAGCCAAATGACAATTAAAGTGTGAGCTTAATGAACTAAACATACTACATGCACACAAATTCAGAATTTTGACGATTCTACAAACAATAGCGTCAAATTGCAATGTTTCAACATTAGGATTAGATGTGAAAACCCGTTTAAATTTTCTCCAACCAAACACCCTCATATAAACATACTTTTTCAATTTCTTTTGAGGTTACTATCATTCTCAACTTAGAGAAAATCTTATTGGCCCTTTTCTTAGCATCTAACTTTTTCTTTTTGGGCTCTTTTAAATGGTGGCTTTCATGACAAGTTAATTTGAACTCTCGCAGCCCTTTCCCGTGAATCACTCATCATTTTTTCAATTTTAAATCCTCACGGTAAACGATTATTATATGCACACTTCTCATTAAGTCTACTTACGCATAGATGACAAGATTGAGATAAGAACGCCTCACCAAATTCAAATATGCAAGAGATGTCAAACATCCATATAAACTCGTGCATGTGTGCGATGTTGGCATATATACAAAGTGGAATCAAAATGCATATCAACTTCGAAACCACCCCGTATAAACAATGGTTAAGATCATTCTAAGTATCGATAATAATGACCAAATGTCCTAGCCACATGGATAATGAAATGATGGGGGGGGGGGGGGTCCAAGCACACCAATATGCCAAATCAAACATATAAACTCAAAAACAAAAAGAAAACAAAACTATTTATGTTTTTCAAAAATTTTCTTCAAAAAACAAAATCTTTTTGTATTTTTTCAATAAGACTCAAACAAGTGAAAAATAAAATACAAAGAGATAAACATGTCATAACACTAGCAAATAATAGATCACGATGCAAGGGCTAGCATATGACAAAACATGTAAGCTACTATCCATAAGAAATAGCAAGAGATGAATCATGTGCATGTATGTGAGAATCAACCAACGAAGCATTTAGCATCTCCAAAACGGATTTCCTAACCCAAACATGTGTATACCTAACAAAATGAGTTTTGGGAACCAATGGGACACTACGTTTAATCTTCCTAGGGTCTTTTCTAAGATCAAAACAAAAACTCATAAGGTGACCTTTCCTACCCCAATGCGAACAGGTGAAAACACGACGAGGAATGAGACCTTTAGGTTGACCTTTTCTAATACCCTCGGATGTGGTTGACGCTCTAAAACAAACAATGGTTTTGGCCTTTACATTCGAACCACTAGAATAAAATAAGCCGCTACCATCACTACTCGAGTCATTTAAATCATTTTTTAACTTCAAAACTTTTGACTCAAGCAAACGATTAGATTCCTCAAACTTTAGGGACTCCTTCTTAAAATTTTCAATTACCCCTAGAAGGTTGTGAGCAAACTTATCCCTAAGTGCCTTTTCTCGTGCCACAAAATCATTAATCGAATTATTTTCCTCCACGGCACAAACTCTAGAATTTTTTAAATTCTCTAACTCTTTTTCTAAAATGACGACTCTATCATCACTCTCCTTTTTGCCCAATTTTAAAATATTAAAATCTTTAAACAAGGAACTAAAGTGCTCACGACAAATACCTCTTTGAATTTGAAACGTTTGCAAGTATTCAATATTATTTTTAAAACTGAAATTTTCTTTCTCCAAAAAATCAATACGTTTTGCAAACTTTAAATTCAAACGATGTAGATCGTCAACGCTTAGAGAATCCATCGAGAGAAAACAAACACTGGAGTGCTAAACAAACACACGGGATCTCAAAACAAATAAAATATGTTTTCTAGCTCTGATACCAATTTGTGGAGTGGCCCGATGTGTGTTTTCAAACAGAATCAATTTTTCTTCAAAAAAAAAATCCAACTTTTAATTATGCACCAAACTAAGTTGTGAAATACCAATTCTCACTTTAAACCAATTTTATCTTGATTAATCCTAAACATGCATCTAGTGATTAAAGCAAGTAAAGTAAAGTGAAGAATACTCACAACGCCGGATGTATGAGGAAAAAACCCAAAGCGGGAAAACAACCTCGGACGGCCCAAGCGAGACAATCACTATGAATAATGGTTTTACAAAGACAGATTAGCCTTACACTAAGACTCGATCCCCATGGGTCTTGACGCTCCTTCTGATCTTCAACCGTTCTTCATTAGTGCCCACACAGAAATTTTGTCTTCTACGATCTCTGTCCACAACACACGCGTCCACGTATGTCTCGGTGTCCACCGATATGGCTTTGATACGTCTACGATGTCGAACACGATGTCCGTCGCTTCTTCACCGCAAAACCCTTTGATGTTCAATGTGTAGAAAAAAACAACTTTGGTGCAGCAAGATCACATAAACATATAAGAATGATAACTCGGATCTTTGTAAACTCTAAGGGTGTGTTTAAGACTTTTAAACCTTAGAAAACATGTGCAAACAAGGTTCTAGTTCGTAAAACTTTTTCCAGAAAGCACACTTACGAAATTATGATGCAAACACTGTTTAAATAGGAATTAAACACCGCCTTGAAAAACGTGTCGTTCGAACGACTTAAGAATGTCGTTTGAGCGACATTGTATCTCGTTCGAATGAGATCCAATGTCGTTCGAGCGACCTCGCGAAGTTTGACTTTCTTTGACTTTATGATAAAACGTCTCTTAACAAAGAGATTCAAATTAGTCAAACTCTATTTAGAGCTTATCATCATAAAACGAAGTTTATACTATTAAAACACTTTTAAAACATTTAAAGTCATTTTTCTTTATAAAAACTACATCCTTATTTTTTATAAAATAATTCCGAGCACCATAAATTATACGCATTCATACCTGAGTGATCTCGGAATGAAATTAACTTTGAAGACGAGTAAACTTGCACCAAATAAACATCGGCATGATTATTTCTTTGAAGCTTTACCGCTACGTCTTCAATTTCTTCAAAACGTCATAGACCAAATGGTATCGTGACAAATTAAAATTCTCCATATGACATATTACAAACATAGTTTTGTTCACGGAATTAAGTCAAAACAATACAGGGACTCAATTAAAAATTTATGTCCTTACAAATTCGATATGCACTGCTATTAGTAGCATAACCGATGAATACACAATCTAAGATTTTTGGCCTTATTCTTACCTTTTTAGGTTTAGGAACCATCACTTTGGCTAAGCACCCCACACTCATAAATATTTATAGGAAGGTCTTCGACCTTTCCATAATTCATAAGGTGTCTTGTGAGTCTTCTTGTGAGGTACTTTATTGAGAATGTAATTAGCAGAAAGTAAGGCTTCCGCCCCACAAGTTTTATGGAGCTCCTGAACTTAATAACATTGAGTTCATCATCTCTTTCAAAGTACGATTTTTGCGTTCAACAACACCATTCGATTGAGGAGAATAAAGGGCGGTAGTTTGATGAATAATTCCATTTTCAGAACAAAATTCCTCAAATGGATATTCATATTCACCTCTTCTATCAATCCGAATAGCCTTTATCGTTTTGCTTAATTGATTCTCAACTTCATTCTTATTGTATAAATGCATTAATAGCCTCATCTTTACTATGTAACAAATATACGTAGCAATATTTTGTGCAGTCGTCAATAAAAGTAATAAAATACTTTTTTCCACCTCCAGTTTGAATAAATTTTTAAATCACAAATATCAGTGTGAATTAAATCTAAAGGTTCGGTTATCCTTTCAACAGAATGGAAAGGTAATCTAGCTAATTTAGATTCCACACAAATTTCACATTTATGATTTTATCAATATTAAATTTTGACAAAAATTCCATGTTAATTAATCTAAGCGATGTATCAAAATTAACATGTCCTAATCTTGCATGCCAAATATTAGACGACTCAATCAAGTAAGAAGAACTAGCAATTTCATTCATTGAAACATATGTTTTTGGGGTTACAGTAAGAACATTGATTTTAAAGAGCCCCTCATTTTGGTAGCCCTTTTCTACATACATGTCATTTTTTGACAACACAAAGCGATCAGACACAAACACAAGCTTGAAACCATTTTTAGTCAGGAGAGATCCAGAAATCAGATTCTTTCGGATATCAGACACGTGAAGAACATTGTTGAGAGTAAGTTCCTTTCCAGAAGTCATTTTTAGAGCAATCTTTCCTTGTACCACCACCTTAGAAAAGGAAGAATTTTCCATAAAGAGGTTCACCTCATTTTCCAAAGGCTTATAGGTGGAGAACATCCATTTGTTTGCACAAATGTGTCATGTGGCTCCAGTGTCCACCCACCATTCCTTGGTATTTCCAACCAAGTTACATTCAGAGACTACGGCAGAAAGATTCATATCCACCAATTCATTGGCGATATTTTCACCCTCGGTTACATTTCTTGAGGATTATTTCAATTTTGCTTCTTAGGCTTACGACACTCGCTTGAGCGGTGTCCAGGTTTACCACCGTTGTAGCATTTGCCTTTGAACTTCTTCTTGTTCTGTTTGGAAGTGCCTTCCCCATCATACTTTCGCTTGTTCTTCTTAGGACTTTCAACAACATGGACCTTTGTTTCCATTGGATTCTTCCCACTTTTATTTTGAGACTCACGGTTATCTTCTTCAATTCTCAGCCTGACCACCAACTCCTCCACATTCATCTCCTTTCGATTGTGCTTGAGATAATTTTTGAATAAAGTCCAAGATGGTGGCAACTTTTCAACAATTGCAGCAACTTGGAAAGTTTCACTAAGTGACATTCCTTCAGCATGAATGTCGTGGAGGATCACTTGGAGTTCTTGCACTTGCGAGATCACTGATTTAGAATCAACCATTTTTAAGTCCAGAAAACACCCGACGATAAATATCTTCATCCCAGCATCTTCAGTTTTGTACTTCTTTTCCAAATAATTCCGCAATCCCTTGGATGTCTTGATCGTGCAGTAAACATGATACAATGTCTTGTCCAAGTAGGCCAGAATATAATTCTGGCATACGTTGTTCGAATGGTTCCAAGCATCGACAACAGCAACCTTCTCACAGTCATCTCCCTCTTGAATAGAGGGACAATCTTCATATACAAACCTACCCAGTTGGCAGGTACTGAGATAGAAATACATTTGTCCTTGCCAATGTTTGAAGTCAGCCCCATTGAACTTTTTTGGTTTCTCCCCGTGTGGCATAGATACGAGTGCAGTCACATTTGTGTTAGTGACAGTCACATTAGCAGGAATAGTATTCGTACTTTGCGATTCCATTTCTGTTAAAAAAACAGAATTTTTATCAATGATCAAATTCATATATAAATGAATTAATAAAAACATAATACAAAATGAATTACAAAAATTTATTTGTTGAAAATAAATCCGTTTTGACAAAAAAATGAATTAAATTATTATTTTATTGCAAAAATTAATAAAACAGTTTTGGTACATAAATTAATTTCTATACTGCTTTAGAAAATAAAATTTTATTTGTGAATTTTTGTTAAAATCTGTTTATGTAAAAAAATTTAATCTTAAAATTATAATTATGTTTTGTATGGAATACCTTTTATTATTAGAAATTAGTGTGACACAGATTTTATTTAGTACAAACTTCTGTTTATATTATAGTTTAATTCTGAATATTATTTGGAATTCTTTTGGAATTCATTTATTGTGAATTATATTTGGAGGGAATAAATTGTCTTAAGATTGTTATGTCTACTAAGACAATTTATTCCCTCCAATGTGCTCCGAGATCGATGAATATTGTCTCACAAGATAGAACGGATTTTCCAATTAATTATGTAGCACAATAATAATTAATTACGACGAACTCAAATTCTGTGGCTTTTACTCAGCAACAATTCAACAGATGCGAAAAGAGTTATGCAGAAAAATAATTTTTCTGGAACAGATATGACATCAAAGTAAGTGACTGTTGGCAATAACTGAAAAAAATAATGAAACGAATTAACTGTTGGCAATAAATGCCAACAGTTTATTAATTAATTAATAATTATAGCCCAAAAAGTTAAATTAATTCGGCCCAAAAAAGTAGGAGATTTTTATAAGCCCACAGGACACGCGCGTGGACCTTTGACCGAAAATCAACATGTGCATAGCTTAGGTCATCTCCCCTTCAAAGAATTGGGATACCCCAAGGCATTCAAGCCCTAGTCTATCATTTGGGTTTTATTAACTCATCATTTTCGCACTACCCTTCCAATGTGGGACAAGAGTTAAAACATACCCAATACATTAACTTTCATTGATGTGTGAGTCACTTTGGGGACATATTTATCATTCATAACTTAATGAAGTACACAGAAATAAAGAAAATAAGAAGGAACAACAAAAGCAGGCTAACAGGAACCCATCAAAGTCAAAGCCTAAGTTAATAAAAGATGAGAGTGCTTGATCTATAACATCTGTATCTCTCGGTAATGTCTTCAAAATAGGCTTCCTGCTTTCTACTATCTGCAAGACAGACAAAGAAGTACTAGTTTTCAGGCATAAATTTATATAATCATTCCCCAAGGTCCACAGACAACAACAAAGCTATGAAACATGGACACAAATTTATGCTCAAGACAAGTTTTGTAATGCCAAAGTTGTAACATATGAATTATGGTAAGCAATAAGCACCTTTATCATGTGAAATCAAGATATGGGTATATCTTTCCACTCCCATGATTTTCGTATAAAGAAGATCTTATTTTACTTTACTATGATGTGTGTGTGTGTGTGTCTGTGTGTCTATATACCGGCAGTAACGAAGCTAGGAATTGAAGTTTTGTAGACTATAAAAGTTGTATATCATAAAAATTCAAGGGCCAATATTTGAAGTGTTTTAAAAGCTAAGGGAGGGCATGGCCCCCTTGGAAATGGTTGGATACGTGTTATATTTTTTTTTCACATACAAAAAGTTGTATCTCAACATTCAAGTTTTAACCTTTTGAGGCACCCTTGAGCTATTGATTAGGAAATTGCATTTTTAATATATCTTTATAAAAATATTTCTTTTTTGAATGTATATATTAAAATATTGCACTCAGAATTTGCACACGAGAGGTGCAATTTACACATGAATTCACACCTGAGGTGCGAATTCACTTGAATTAACCAGATCTGCTTTAATTAAATTCACGCCTTCAAAATGCATTTTTCAATTGAATTCGCATTTGAGTTTCGTTTAATCTATAAGGAGAATTCTCAAATGCAAATTCTTAGTTTTAATAACTGGTTCTTATTTCTTACCCACCTCTCTCTCTCTTTCTGCACATTTGTTTTTAAGCCATCAGCTTTCAAATCATCATTTGTTAAATTTCACAATTATTGCCAAATCACACTCATTGTGATGCTTTTCCTCTATCTATTGTGAAAGTGTGGATGATTAAATATTAATTGTTAGTCGAATTTGAGATAGTTCACCTAATAATAAAATTTTATGACATCTCATCTTATTCTTCATTCTGTATGAGGGATGTAGTATTGTTTGGAAGAGAATGGAAAAGATATTTGGTAAAAAAGGAAAAGAAAAAAGAGTTGGAAGAGGTTTTCATACAAATAAGAGATTATAATTTTTCATGTGTTTAGTTCAAGTAAGAACGAATAAATAAGGCTCAGTATCAAAACAACATAGATCTAGCAGGCCACCCTCGGATTCCATAAAGAAAATACTTGATAAAGTGGCCCTTTACTATCAAAATATTACGTTGTAATTGATTGTACAAACATATAAATGGGTTCTCTCATAGGCGGATCTAAGAATTTATTTCGGATGGGGTACAAACCATTGTTGGGGGTTCGGGGGCGGGAGCCCACGAAACGTTTTTTAGGGTTAAAAATTTTTTAGGAGTAATATTTTGAATTTTTTTTTTTTGGGTGGGGCACAACTCTAAATTTACAATTTTCTAGGGGAATTTTTTTAATTTAGAGATTTATGGTGGGACACTTGCCCCACCATCCTTCCATCTAGATTCGCCCCTGGGTTCTCTTATCTCCCATGGAGTTTAGAAATGCATTTGATGTTCATGATATTTGGGGGTGCAATAGGAGATGAGAGAAGGAATTTAGATGGGTTTAATGGTTAAATAATATGAAGTCAAATTACATTTTGGCTCACAAGCAATTTTATTACTCTAAAATTGGAATTTTTTTTTTTACCAATATCCTTTTATTGGGTCAAAGATGCATTAAATCTCTGCCTTTTTTTAATTACTATAGAAGGGTAGTGTGATTGGGGTCTAAGAAGAAATTGGAACGGGTGAGGCTTGATTCACTGCAATGGACTCTGCCTTCAAGATCTTTAAGATTTCAAGAGTAGCTTCTGGTAGAACCTTCCTCTTCTGGTAAAAAAATGGAGTTAATACTAGAACCTCTTCCTGGAAGAAGATGAACTTCACAAGCAATAATAGTAACAGGCACATAGAGAAGAATTTTCTGAGAACGATGGTTGTAATGATGAGAGTGAAGAAACAAGCACTTAGAGAGAGAGCAGAGAGAGAATACTAGGTCTGGTGTGATTTTAACAGAGTAACGGCTTAACTTGAGTTTCTGATTTCTGATTTGACCTTACTAAGTGTCCTATTTATTGGTGAATACTATGGTTGATTTGGGCCTTTTTGAGCTCTGAAAATGAGAGAGAACTTAAAGGACAAGGTCCGCAATGTACCTTTTGTCCCTACCTGGTCTGCAGTCGCATGTCTTCTCTGATAGACGACATATGTTATAAACCAAAGTCAAAAAGCAAATATGTCTCCTAATGGTGACAACACAAATGATTTGGTAGATATCTTTTCAAACGGTAACTTATTGTACAAACTTTGTAAACTTGAGAGTCGCCTCAAGGGTCGCCCTCTCTAAAATCATTTTATGAAAAATATTTTTCTTATGAGCAGCCGCTTGGCTACTTACTTCAGTTATAACTAAGTGTGAGCTGTGTAAGGGCTTGAGTAACTCCTAGTGTCTCTCTACTAGTATTCTCTCTATCTTAAAGTGCTAAATGGTTGAGCGTGCTAAAAAAACCTTGTCTCTCAGACACCCAGTCCAAACTCCCAGGAGATCCCAACTGGCCTGCTTAAACCCTACTTGCTCAATTAAACTACCTGTACAAGAAAGTAAATATTAGTACTTTGTTATTTTCTAAGTAACAAGTCTTGGGGATGAGTCCACTTAAGGTGGACCCCATTGCCCTATGTCAATTATGTGGCATTGTGATTTGGGGCAGAGGAGCCACTCTAGGTGGGCCTCCTTGCCCTACCTCCTTTTTCAAGATATAAATTGGATAGAGGGGGTTGCTCGTGGTGAGTCCCCTCGCCCTGACCCTTTTATGCGGCCTCAATCTTATTTGGAGGGGTTTCTCGTGA
Organism: Sambucus nigra; assembly: GCA_949130495.1. NCBI lineage: Eukaryota > Viridiplantae > Streptophyta > Magnoliopsida > Dipsacales > Adoxaceae > Sambucus > Sambucus nigra. The sequence goes on from OX422223.1 coordinate 292,971,158, forward strand.
TGAGCCCCTCGTCCTTGCCTTTCTTTGTGGCTCCAGTCTTAGGACGAGGGGTTTCTCATGGTGAGCCCCCTCGTCTTTGACTTTTATTTGCAATCTTGGTCTTGTTTAGAGGGGTTGCTCATGATGAGACCCACCTCGTCCTTGCCTCTTTTTCTGTGGCTTCATTCTAAGGTGAAGAGGTTGCTCGTGGTGAGTCCTTTCGTCCAGGTATCACATTTGGCCATAGGGTCACTCAAGGGGTCCCCCCTCACTCTAAATATTTTCTTCTCAATTTGGGTAAAGGTAGCCCCTCCAGGTGGGCTTGCTCGTCCTAGGCCCTTTTTTTAGAATAACAGACGAACACCCCTCTACATTAGTCCTCTCATACAAAAATCTTTGTGTTGGGTAAACCAAAGGATTTTGTATGCAATAATTCAATTCGTCTTGGAATGTGAACAATTTCACTCAGTCACATCATTACACTATTGGCATTAAATGATTTTGTCACTTTAGCCCACATTTATGGGTTCGAGGAGACACGCGTTGCCCCAAGAACAGACATCCCATCATTTGGGTGATAATTTGTTAGTCTTTTAGTGGCCCAAACACACGTTCCCTTTTCTAGTATAAAAAAATCCCTTTTAACCTTTAGTTACTTTACTTTCACTAGCTTTCAAAATTTCATAGAGCGTTTAGAGAGAGAAAGTATAAACCGCCATTAGTCCTTCAGTTTTCAAGCTTCCAAACTCAAGCATTCATGGCCTCTTCTTCTCAAAACCCTATCTCTGTCGTCGCCACCAGCACTAGTGAGATGCTAGTAGGTTCTTTTCCTATTTCTGTCACCATCTCCACCGTTTTGGCCACCGGAACAACCACCGTCACCTCTATCGTCTTGGATTCCACCGCCTCTACTATGGGTAATTCGTCTTTTGGGGTTGCTGCGAGCGGGGGTTCCTCGTCCACCATCCTTATTCCAAGTCTCAAAGGCAATACTTGGCCAATCGTTCAAAGAGATATTTTGGGCTATACCACCTTGCTTCACAGTTTGGGACTTAAGACACCTTCTTCCCTTCTCTTGCTAACTTCGAGCAGGAGTTTGTGGCTAAGATCATCGAGCAGCCCCGTGTGGATTTGAGTGAATCTACTAACTTTCCTATTCTTTTACCGGATAGTATCCTTAGGGTTTGAGTGGATAGGGATGATTTTTCCCATTCCAACATTGAACTTAAAATTTATGGAGGTGCTTCTGATAAGTGGGCCCTCTGGGCAGATCATGTCTTCATCATCCCCTTGTACAAGGCTATTATTGAGGGGATTGGCCTTACCACCACCATTAACAGTTTGAAGACTTGCTCTATTGCCAAGCATGCTAGCACTTTCACTTTGTTGTCTTCTATTTTAACTTGGCTTTGATGCAGTCCCATATATTTTCTTCACTACATAAGTACTTTGTCAGCACTTATATCCTTTCTTTACTCACAGGTTGGTTCTAGTGAGGCTTCTTCACCCGCGGCACCCGTAATGAATGCTGCGAAGGCATCCCTCCAGGCGTCACCTATAGTCCCCCCTTGACTTTTGCGGAGATGACCACACAGGTACCATGTATTTCCTATATAAGAGTAGCTAATTATGTTCCCCCTTTACTTATACGTCTTTTAATCTTGCTTGCCCTCAGTCCACCTTAGCTGAAGTCCCATTATCTGCGGGACCTGTTCTGAGTTCTGCAAGAGTGGCTTCTCTGGGACTTCTTTTCGCATACTGATTTGTTATACTTGTCTTGCTTTCATTTTCTTATATGCATGAGAACTTTAAAGTTTTTCTAACATATTTGTAGTTGTGGTCTGCGGTGCCCATATCTTGGTTCTCAGCTTGCGCCAACTCCTATGCCTGTAGAGCCTTTGGCCAGTATCTCAGAGGAGGCTACTCTGGTAAATGTGGCACACTATATATTTTTTTTATTGACTTTCATTTTTTGTGCTAGGGTTTACTAACATTTGCCCGCCTTATTATTTTTCATGTCAGTGTTGCATCTGTTCCTGCCACTATGGGACCTCTGGCTGGTACCTCAGATGAGACTTCCCAGGTAATCACTTAGTCTACTAAGACCTTTCGAACTTGCTTTTTTTGTGCAAGAGCTTACTGACACTTACTCGTTTCTCTATTTTCAGGTTAGTGCTGCAGCTGTCCTGATAGTTATGGAACATCTTGAGGAGGTTGCTGTGAGAGAGGTATTATACTGTCATGCCCTCCTCGCCTTTCTATTTCCCCTATTCTTCTTGCGTTTACTGTGTAAGTATGCTCGCCATCACACCCCTGTTTCCTTGTTTTCAGGTTGGTGAGGCGGTCCTCCCTAGTTATGCGGGACATACTGTGAGTATTGTACTGCGCACTCCCCAGGTATTTAATTGTCATAAGTAGTTTACTTTTAACTATTTTCTTAGAAATTTTCGTTTCTAATAAAATTATTGATACCAACTCTGCCTATTCTCTGTTAGGTTGGTATTCAGGGTCATGCGGCGCCTTCTCGATTTGGCAGCAACATACTTACCCCTATAGGCTTTGAGGTGAACCCTGTATTCCTTGTTTTAATTTGAGTAAAGATATTTGTCTATCTATTCTTCTTTCTTCACGACTTATATATTTGGGGTCGGCTACATGAATCCTATTTTTTCATTTTATTATGTTCAGTGCAATATCTTCGTTAAAACCACATGATATCATATGTTTTTTTACAATTTCCACCAAGTCAATTTTGGTCTATCTCTACCCCTTTGCATTACCATCAATACTAATTAAATCACTCTTCCTTACGGGGTCATCCATTGGTCTACGCTTGACGTGTCCAAACCATCTAAGTCGATTTTCTTTCAATTTATCTTCTATAGGAGCTACTTTTATCGTTTCACGAATTTGTTCATTTCTAATTTTATCCTTTCAAGTTTTACCACAAATCCATCTTAGCATTCGCATCTTTGCCACTCTCATTTTCTGCACATTTTATTTTTTATTGCCCAACACTTTGTCCCATATAACGGTCGTCCTATAAAATTTTCCTTTTAACTTCAAAGGTATACGTCTATCACACAATACGACGATAGCACTTCTCCACTTAACCCAGCCTGCTTTAATCCTATAAATAACATCATCACTAATATCTCCATCTTTTTCGATAATCGAGTCTAAATAATGAAAATGATCAGTTCTAGGGATCTCTTGACCTTCCAATTTCACCACATCCCCATTTGTCCTCCTATTATTACTAAAATTGCAGTCCACATATTATATTTCAGTCTTGCTTATTTTAAATCCTTTTGTATTTAGAGTTTCTCTCCATAATTTCAATCTAGCATTAATCCCCATTTCTATTTCATCTACTAAAATAATATCATTTGCAAATATCATACACCACGGCACCTCATCTTAAATTTTTCCAGTCAACTCATCCATAACAAAAGCAAAGTGATAAGGACTTACTGCTGAACCTCGGTGCAAACTTACCGTAATTGATAATTCACTACTTTCTCTACCTAATTTTCTTACTAGATTCATGGCCCCATCATACATATCCTTGATCACATCAATATATCTACGAGTCACTCCTTTTTTATGCAGAACCCGCCATATTATCTCTTGAAATTTTATCATACGCTTTCTCCAATTCTATAAAAAAAACATATGAAAATCTTTCTTTTTCTCCCTATTTCTCTCCATTAATCTCCTCAATAAATAAATTGCTTCCATTATTGACCTCCTAGGCATAAACCCATATTGATTCTCAGATACGGTTGTTTTGGATCTCAATATATATTCAATCACTCTCTCCCACAGTTTTATTGTACGGCTCATTAACTTAATATCACGATAATTTGAACGACTTTGTATGTCTTTATTTTCATAAATAGAACCTAAAACACTCTTTAACTATTCATCTAACATTATACTAGACATTATTTTATCATGAAATAGTTTTAATTTCTCTCCTTTTAAGTTCCACCACCTAGTTCATGGGTTAATCTTCTCTTTTCGCACTTGTGATTGATTTTTAATATTTATATCCAACACCATTATCCTGTGTTGTGAGATTAAGCTCTTTCTCGGAATAACCTTACAGTCTTTAAATATTAATCGATCTCCTTTCCTAGTAATGAAAAAGTCTATTTAGCTCTTATGCGTTCTATTTTTATAAGTTATTAAGTTTTCAAGCCTCTTTTTAAAACATGTATTTACTAGATAAAATTATAAGCCATTGCAAAATCTAAGATACTCTCTACCGCCATTTCTATCTCCAGAACCATATTAACTGTGCACTATCTCATATCCTATACGATCTTCTCCTACATGGTCATTAAAATCTTTTCTTATATAGATTTTCTCACCTACGGGTATTTCTTAAATTAGTTCATCCATTTTTTCCCAAAATTATACTTTAGTGTTCTCATTTAATCCTACTTAGGGTGCATAAGAACTAACAATAGTAGATATATTCTCACCTAGTATCAATTTTACAAGTACAAGTCTATTACCTTTCCTAATAACAATTACGATATCATCCTTAAGATTCTTATCTACTATTATTTTGACTCCATTCCTATATCTATATTTTCGTGTATAATATAATTTAAACCCGACCCATTTTGTTTCTTGTAAACAAGCTATGTTAACTTTTATTTTCTTCATCGTATCCATTAACTCCATCCATTTTTCTGACATAGTCCATATGTTCTAAGTCACTAACCTAAGTCTACTATTCTAGACTAGCTTATGTATCCGCACATGTCCCAATTGTTGCCTATCTCATCGCACCCGGGCGCCAATGCGACTCCCCTTGCCTATTTTCTGAGACACCCGGTGGCAGGCGCAACGCTTCGCTTAAGTGAAATCCCTGATATTAGCGCGTATACTCATAGGCTTCATGTTCATAAAGATCTGACAAAGCTGTAACTATCTAACGCAACCCTTCTCTACTTTTCTTTATTTGGATAGCCTGTATTAGTGTATATTTTAGTTGGTCACAACGGAGCGGATATGAAACCGGTCACCACTCATAATAGTCTTCCCACTCGGATTCACCTCGGTATCTTACGAAAACTCAACTGACGACTTGTGGGTGTGGCTGCAAGAGGCGCAAGCATGGAAAAGAGATTATGGATATTTGAGGGTGTGGATGGGATTTCTCGAGAGGTGGAAGGTGGCTCTGCTTAGCTGTCAAAACAACGACTCCGAACTCGTGGATTTCCATCAAGGTTGCGGAGCAAGTTCCGTCGGAGATCTGTTTGGTGTAAGGGAAGTGATGGGGCTGAATAGTAAACTTAGGTAGTGGAAGCATATGATTATATGGTGGATAATGGATGATTCGGTATGCCAAAGGAGTGGCCGCCTTGGCGGTGGTGGTGGTATAAGGGAAGTGATAGGATACCAACAAACTCTCAACCATACTCCATCGAATTCATGACGTGAAAGCGTGGATACAACGAATAAAAAAGCAGATTTAATCAAACTTTCATTCTTATTCTCATTCTCATTTCTCAAACTAATGAGGTAATCGAATGAATTTACCAATAGGGAGTATACAATATAAATAGGAGAAGGGGCAGTAAGGTTCTTAAGATAATTATCCTACTATATAATGAATATTTTAGCATCTATGTGATGTCATGGGTGGTATGACTGAATAGGAGCTACTTTTACCATTTCACGAACTTTTCTCTCGATTTATCTTCAATAGGAGCTACTTTTACCATTTCACGAATTCATTTATTTCTAATTTTATCCTTTCAAGTTTTACCACAAATTCATCTTAGCATTCGCATCTCCATCGCACTTATTTTCTGCACATTTTGTTACTTGGTTGCCCAATACTCTGTATCATATAACATATCGGGTCTAATGGCCGTCCTATAAAATTTTGCTTTTAACTTCAAAGGTATATGCCTATCACACAATACGTCAGTAACACTTCTCCACTTAACCCAGCCTACTTTAATCCTATGAATAACATCATCACTAATATCTCCATCTTTTTGAATAATAGAGCCTAAGTAAGATGTATATATATATATGTCAAGTCAAGCTCACCAATATACCTCACTTAACATACCTATGAACATAATTATTTCTTTTAAATATTAAAAAAATGCATTTTTCGACCAAACTCGATACATATAATCTACATAGTAAAGAGACAAACTACAAAAAAAAAAATCAAAAAATTCAAACCACAAGTGGGTGATATGATGACAAAAATTTGAATAGACAAAAATGCTCAAACATACCCACTTTTCATTTCATTCATTTTCGGGCTGAATTTTTCATCATTATTTTTTGTAGATGATCTCTTCATTATGGAGATCGTATATACAAAATTTTAGGGGTGTTCGCGGTCCGGTCCAGTCCGAGTTTAAGGTATTTTTGGGACCGGACCGCATTAATCGGTCCTAGAAAATTTTGGACCGAGACCGGACCGGAATAATCGGTCTCGGTCCTATTCGGTTTTCAGACGGTCCGGGTTCGGTCTCGGTCCTATTCGGTCCATAAACGAGTTTTTTTAATAAAAAAATAACACATTTTTAATTAAAAAACAATATTTTTTTCTAATAAAAACAGTGCGCATTTTCTATTTAAAAAAAACAGTGCCTTCACAAACATTTGAAGCATAAAAAGATGAATAAAATCCACAATAAGGTAACTCAATTGCACTAATTGTTATCAGCTTGTAAGTGCACATATTATGTATAAAATATATAACCTGATACCAATTCCCAACGCAAACATTTGAAGCATAAAAAGATGAATAAAATCCACAATAAGGTAAATCAATTGCACCCAATTTTTATCAGCTTGCAACTGCACATATTCATATTCTATATAACATAAATTACCTAATACCAATTCCCACCCATTACCATTTGTTTTTATTAGTGTGTATATGGAGAAATACATATCTCCATTGAATCTTATATTGACCCCATCCACTAGCATATGTGCATATATGCTTTTAATAGGAACAATCGATTACTGTTCCTTTAACATTTGGAAATGAACCTGGAAGTTTAAAAGTTACCTTTTTCACAAATAGATGAAGAAAGTGATTTTGAGGGGATGCTGATTTCTTCAGTAATTAAGAAATGTTCATGTCTCCTAAAAACCAACAAACAAGCCCCCCTCACTTGATTTTAATCACCAACAAAAAAGCCCAAGCCTAAACACAAAGAACATAGCTTAACCATTTACGAAGAATATATTTTGATCTGGATGAAAATAAAAAGAACTTACTTGTCCTAAAGATTGGTTCAGTGGAATTTAGGCCTGCAGGTTGGGGGTTTCGACCGTCGGGTCTGGAGGTGGTGAGAGGGAGGAGAGGAGATGACAGGGGGTTGTGTTGTTGATGTCGGCCGTAGAGAGAGATGGAGAGAAGATGTTAGTTAGGGTTGGGTTGTGAACTTGTGTAAGAGCGTACGTGTAAAAAGAGAAGGTGGTAAAAAAATTAGTATATATATATATATAAGCGGTCCAGTCCGGTCCAGAACCGCTTTTTAAGACCCAAGACCGAGACCGGACCGAATAATACGGTCCTTCACATTTTAAGACCGAATTAAAAAAAAAAACCGCAAAACTGGGTCCGGTTCGGTCCGGTTCGGTTTTTTCGGTCCGTTCGGTCCATTCGGGTTCATGCACACCCCTACAAAATTTGATCAAAAATACATTTTTTTTACTATTTTAAAAAAAAGGTATGTTGTTAGGAGGTATGTTGTTAGGAGGTATGTTAGAAAGCTTGACTGTATATATATAGACACATGTATATGTGTATGTATATATGAAATGATAAAAACCAGAATGAATGAAGAGAGAGTGAACTATTAAGAAAGAGAGGCGGGATTGAATCTTGTACTAAAACGAAGGCTTAGTTTTAATTGGGTGTTAATGTTTTAACTTGTATTAATAAATCAGTTAAAGAGCAAGGCCTTGTAATTTACAATTTTGTCACGCATTAACACACGACTGGACTAATTTTAGATGGCTTTTATGTCAGTTAACCACTTTTATCTACGGTCTCGAAAAACAAGTCTTTCCGTACATATACTTGGTATCGATTTTTTTTTCCAAGGAATAAAAGTAACCAAAAGTGATACTTGAAGAGGTTTACTGTAATTTCACATATTGTTTTATAGTCATATCACTATGGTCCCTATGCCTTCTTCTATTTTAGATTTGTCCTCCCATCATGTTCATGTCGTATCGTATGCATATCCCTGGTACAGGTCTGTGATTCTAAGTGAATGTATATGAAGGGTGTTTTTTAAAAACACAGTACGCTTGAGAGGTCAGTAATTGAATAGGTGAGAAGAAAGGAAAAAAAAACTTTTTCAAGATTCATTTATAATGACATCCGAAAAGGAAACTGTCATTTATGCAACAATGTAAACTTCAAACTGATGACGAAACTAGATCTTCGCCGTTGAAAGAAGAAAAAAACTATGACAGATATCAACAAAGGTAAATTACTACATCGTGATTACCTAGAGTCTTAAGGCAATCATAATGACCAAAAATGCAATGCTTGCTTAGGAGAATAGAGCTAAGGTGTGTATTGAACTATTGCATATGAAGCATCAAATTCACATACAATGAAAAAGTATAACATACAGCCTACAAAGATACAACATAATATGCAGAAAAATGTATGTCAGATGACAGTTTCTCAGGAAACAATGGATACTTAATTATTAAGAGTACCCATACTTTAGTGTCGGATTTGGTTCAAACCCATTAAGTAAAAATATTTGAGTTATTCCCCCAAAAGTGGCTGAGAAAGTGTCACACAACACACTCAAAAAATGTCTCCAAACCCTTTTGGGTGTGTAACTAAAATATTTTTTTTATTTTAGGGGGTTACTCAGAAAAAGACCTGAAAGTGAGGGACATTGTCAAATTAAATAATTTTTAACCACAATGACAACACAATATTCTAATTCCCAACAGAAGCCTACTAAATGCTCAATTCTTGCAACTCACCATATTTGTAAGGGAAGAAAATTCTGAATAATGAAGAGCATTCTTCTTCCACTTAATATTACTTAAAAATTAGAATTTGTAATTAAACATAGGATACTTTCTTAGAGACGAGGGTTATGAACCAAAAACTTCTCCACCAAATTAAGGACTACTCAGTAGCCGCTTTCATCACAACTCCTTCAAAAATCCCATCATTACCGAAAATACCAGTTAACTTTGTATTATCAACAGGCCCGGGTAGCTGGAATGAGATAGAGAACTCCCCTTGTGGGCACAGATTTTGCGTTTGCATTTCAAATACCATGGAGTTCTTGACCACTTTCTTATCACCCGTAAAAGTTACTCCCTTAATCAATATTTTCCCATTTGGTTCAACATTACAGCTGAACACTTCTGCATTTACAAATCAAAGGTTGTGTGAATCAGTAATCACCAACAAAATATATAACATATTTGGATATTTTTAGAATACATTAAATAAAATGCCTGAAGAATGTTACTGGCCGCATTTGAAACTATCAATAACAAAAAGAAGATTCAGTTTCAGGAAGTGGAAGCAAGAAGAGTTGTGTTTTGAAAAAAAGTAATGGACTGGTTTTTATGGTGGTCGCGTGTCAAAGAAGTAAGGAGGCCGTCTTTTTATTGTGGATTTGTGGGATGGGGATAAAATCGCCTAATCAGGATGGATTCTGTACCATATATAATCAAGTGGGATTGACGAAAGTTCTTCAAGATAATTTTAGTAATGGAGTTTAAAGGCCTGCTCAGATGCCTAATGCTATTTATAATTGTCAAGTAGTAACCAAGGACTGTCATTGAAAATTATTGATTTCAAGCCTATAAGTTTGGTTAATAACTTCTATAAATTTAGAAATGTTTTTTATCATTTGCCAAAGAAAGGTGTTGGTGATAAGATTTCATTGTCACAGTGGAATTTTGTTAATGAGGAAAAACACTAGGGCTAGACTATTGGCCAAAGCTCCCACCCTCATGTAGGAGGTTAAGGGTTCGATTTACCCTCCCCCCAACCCCGCCATACCCAAAAATAAATAAATAAATTGTTAAGGGCGGCATATTTCGGACTGAGTTTTATTGCAATAAAGCAGTTGGGGTATTTCAAGTGAAAAGAAATAGGCGTGGTAATTGGGGGAAAAAAGAGGTGTTTAAAATTGATTTTGAATAGACTTTGACCATGTAGATTGAGAACTTTCGATCATGTTTTGAAGATGTTAGATTTGTGAAAAGATGGAAAATATAAACTAAAGGATGCTTGAGCTCAGCATATTACCCAGCCTTAATTAATGATAGGCCCGGAGGGATATTGAGAGTTTTAGGGAGAGCGGTCTGGTTTCCACGTCCCCTTTTTACTTGAAGGCTGAGGCAAGTAAGTTGGCGCAATGTTTAAAAAGGCACTCGAGGCGTACGCCTCGAGGCGAGGCGCTGAAAAAAAGGCTCGAGGCTTAAGCCTCAGGGCTGAATTTGAGGCTTACGCCTCACGCCTTTTTGCTGAAGCGCGGAAAAAATATACATATATATATTTCTTCTTCCATCGCAAAGTCTGTTTTTTTTAAGGTTTAAGTTCTTCATTTTTTTAAAATTGCACTTAACTTAAAAAAAATGTTATTTTAATCTACTAACTCTTATTCTTTTTTTATTTTAGTTTAGTTTTAAAATTGCACTTAATTTTGTTTTTCTTTACTAATTTGTTTAAAATAAGTGTACAAATTTGTTTGAAACTATATTTTGTTATAAATATATAGTTTGTTTGAAATAAATGTACTAAATTAACTTCAATATGACTTTTTTTTAAAAGGTTTCTGTTTTTTTTTATTTTCAACTTAGATTAATATGTTTTCTTTAACTTATACTAATATATTTTAAAGGTTGTTGTTTCTTTAATAAACTTAGGTTGATATGTTTTATTATTTTTTTAATAATGTTAATATTTTTTTAATCTTAGCTTGAAAATCAATGTTTTTTTAATAAATTTGCTTGTTAAGTTGCATTGATTAATTTATTGTCATATTAGAAAATAAACAATATGAGAATGAAGCTAAAAAAATGATTTTGCCAGTACGATTTTGCATTGATTAATTTATTGTCATGTTGTAAAATAACCAATATGTTAAAATTGATTTTCTTTTTCTAAAAAAATATCTCGGGGGGAACAAAAAAATGTCAAACTATGTGAGAAAACCCTCAAGGATTTTTTTTTTGTAGTTTTATTTTATATTTCTTTGTTGTTTTATTTTTATGGTTCTATTAGTATTTTTTAAATATTATTTTGCTCTTTTTATTTTCTTTTCGGTGAGGCTTACGCCTCAAACTCCTCGAGGCTTACGCCTTTCGCCTTTTTAAACATTGGGTTGGCGGAAACAGAAATGCCGTGCAATTTTGAAAAAGGTTTTACGTTAGGAAGAGAAAATAATGGTATCACATTAATAATTTGCTAATGACACTATATATTTTGGCTTGGGAGACGAGGAAAGGTTCATTGATTTGGATAGCATTATTGAGTTCTTTGGAATTGTCTAATGTTTGAGTGCTAAGAAGCACAAACACAGACATGCCGACACGAAAAATCTAAAATAATTAGGACACAAGGACACTTTGATAAATAAATATATTTATATCAATTTATTTAGAGAAAACAAGAACACATGAAAAGAAGAGAAGAAAAATAGAACGTCTGTGAATAATTATTAGAAAGAATGAACTTACATTTTAAAGCAAAACATGAAAATAAAGGTCTTTTAATATAATAATTTTCCTGGTGCCACTAGAGTAAATCGTTGGAGCATATTTCTTAACCAATGGTGCCTAAAACAATACCACCAATTTAACTTATAATGTTATATACTTATACATAAGGATCATTCACGTGCAAACAAATATTGGACACGCAAAAATATGTGTGACACGTGAAAATAAGTGTCGGACACGTTAATTTTATACTTAAATTATGGACATGTGAAAAGGAGTGATGGACACGCGTCCGAGAGTGTCGGACACATCGCCTTCTAAGAAGTGTCTGTACTTCCTAGTTTTAGAGTAATGCAAAAGGTGTGATTGTGGGGTTAAATTTTGAGAAAAGTACATTTTGCGTATTTGGTCATAGGTAGAATAGATGAATGGCCTTTGAATTATTTAGGTCTTCATTTAGAGGGAAATTCTAGAACTGGAGACTTTGGGGAGCCAGTAGAAGGAATGTGTAAGAAATGGTTAGTGTTTGAAAGAAGAGGGAGACTATTGAGAGGGGAGGCTTATTTTGGTTAAGAATGTGATAGATACTATTTCAATTATTTTATATCTAGTATGGTGGCTAGGAACTTGGAGAAGTCGATGAGTGATTTTCTATGGAAGTGGAGTGATAAGGGAAATAAATACTGTAAATTAAGTGGGATTAGGAAATAATAAAAATGATAAGTTATATATTTTAAAATCTGATGAAGAGGACCAAAAATTTGCTAGAAAATGGTTGAGGAGGTCCATCTTGAACAAAGTTCCCGGTGGTATTCTACTACTAAAAGTAGGTAATGTGTTCATGCATGCAAATCAGCAAGATACTCGGGTGGTGGAGAGAGGTTCAAATTGAAGTTCTTAAAATATAGCTTTAAGGGTCTTCCACCTTTCTCTTGGTTTTCCAAGCCTGTGGGGCCTAAAATTCTGTTCAGGGAAGACACTTAGAATGAATAGTAATCTTTTCAATCTTTGTTTTCTCAACATATTATTCTCTATGAACAATGACAAATTAACGTACGGGTGGGGGAAAGGAGAGAAAGAAAAGAGAAGACACGAATTTTTCAAACTCTAATATTATCTACTGCTGAAAGTAATGAATTACATCCCTATTTATAAGCTAAGGACTACTAGATAAATACTAATTAGCCAACTGATATATGCCAAAATATTCTAATAACTAATTACTATAAATTCTCAAATTAATTAATAATCACCAAAGACCTTTTCCCTTGGCCCAACATGATGCCCAAGGCTTCCCAACCCTAATAATTATGTTGATAATTATATTATCAACAGGATGCTCAAAATAATTATATTGATAATATAATTATCAACATAATTAATAGGTGCTGCATCACATATCTATTACTTCTTTTGCTTCATTTTTAAGGTAATTTGTTATAGGAATTTGACATTTGAGAGAAATTTGAATGATGGAGAAATAATGCATTTACAGGGATGTTGTACAAGGTTAATGGTATATCTTTTGAACAATGTTACCTAAAACATGGATCGTTTGGATACGTGGAACAGGTACGGGAACGCAGTACACATATCCTCCAAGATGTGGTATGATGGGGGTAGGCTTATGCAGATATCATTTTGTCCAAACGAGCTGGACTCTTCCTAAACATTAGTCATTAGAAAGCTAAATATAATAAATAGCTTCTTAACTTCTTAAGACATACAAGTTCTTTATTCACCTTTTAGATTTTTTACATGAAAATTATTTATGTAAACACCATCTAAATATATCCTAGACTTTTTGGAAATTCTATTGAAACCCCTTATCTATTTATTAATAAATTGTAATGCATTATAAATTCGTATATTAATATTTCTCTCGTGAAGAAACAAATTTGAGGGAAGAAAAATGTAAATATATCTCAGATCGCTGATGTTAGTGTATTGGAACGAAGGTGTACCATGTTTCGGAATGTGCGTATTAATACGTAATTCGCTAGGGTGTTGGCGCTCCACGGTAACTATGTTTTTGAATCCAGTTCTTTCCTAAAAAAAGATGTTGATCCTCTTATGATTCACAAATTTTCTTTCAAATTTTTTTTGTTTGACTAATAATACTAAGGATCCTGATTTTGAATCCTATGAGATGATTTGAAAATTCTTAAGTGCATAATTTGCAATCTTGGTGACCAAATGAAAATGTTAATAATGCACTGTGACTTACTTCAGAAGATAAAAGGTCTTAAGCATGTTTGCCTCCTCATTCGTTTGTTTTTTTTACAAAGGAGAGGGCGAGAGTGTTGTTTGCTTTACCTTGAAATTTTGGATTTGATCATTTCAAGAGTTGAGAAGTTTTGACTTCAGCCTAGAGAAATTGGATCAATTTATAGTTGTGGATTTTTCAGGATATGCTTTTTAAAAGAAGGCAGGTACATTTAAAGAAACAAAATAGAGGAAACATAGTTTCATACGGTAGAATCCAATTATTGGTTTCTTTATGAGCTTCCTCTTTCAAATATATTCGAGACATTCTGTTTATTTGTATAGAATTGAATTGTATATAAGTTGTAAATTGGCGATTCATGTAATCTCAATAGTTTCTGTTTTTCTCATAGATCTTTGATATTTTTTATAAAAATATTATATTGAAAATGTGTTTCAAATCTTGAAACAGCATCGCTCAAGAGTTAATGAAGTATATCCTCAGTTCACAACAATGATATTAAATTAGAATCTTATGTAATTCTTTATGATTGATTTCTTTTTCTTATTGTTCATAAGCACATGACATATCTTTTTGCACATGAGCCCATTGCTCACACATTAATGCACACCCCTCTTTTATGTAAGAGGTTACAGGATCAAAACTCCTTATGAGCCATTTCACCAAGTAATTAAAAAAGAATCTACTCCTACAGTGCAAATACCCCTCGAGGCTAGTAGATTACCATACAGAGCAATTTAAAAGAGGAAGCCACCCTTGGTTGTTGTGCAGCTTGTCTTTTTAAATAAAATATGACATTACCTTGACTAGTGTTCTAAGAATAATACTAATATCAAACTATCCATAAAAAAAATAGAAAAAAATTAGAAGCTATATATAATGCTCAAGTTACATTTCCATCCAAAATATGCCTAACATTATAAAATAAAGTACATGTATGCTGGAGGGAGGTTGTTAAGTTAGGTTGTAGAAACTTTTCCTCTATTTTTTATCAAAAATTTTATGGTTCACTTCTTCTCAAAATATCTATTAGGATCAAAGATTTTCTTCCTACCAATATAAAAGACACGATGTCAAGTTAACAATTGCAGTTTCTTTAATATAATAATGAAAAGGTACTTTTCTATCTCAAGGCCATATATATTCTAATTGACCAATTGATAATGCTAGGATGGTACTTACTTTCATCCCTCACCACACCAGGGAGGGAAACGCGAAATAGGTAAGCATCCATGGATTCACCAATGTCTATTGCTCCTACAGCAGGTCCCACCTTTCCCAGAGCAGCACTCCCACTTACCCCAACTCCATTTGTTGTTGCAGCTATAACTTTATCCCACTCTTCCTCCGTCGAATGAGAAGGTAGAAATACCATCGCAGGCTGATTTCGTAAAGGAGGCCTAGGACCTATATCTGTTGGCAATGAACCAATATTGCTATTCACTGGGGGTGGACCAGTGTATGGCACACTATTGAGAGGTGTCACAGCAAGAACAGGTTGTTGAGGATCTAATGGTCTAATGACGTTATTGTCATTTCCTTGTCCCCAATATGAGTGAGTATATCTGAATTTATCAGTTGAAAACAAGTGTTAGAATCGAGAAGGAAAAGAGCCATTGTTCAAGAAGAAATTTGATCACATTACACACAAACACAAGGTAATGGAAGGCAACGGAATTCTTTTAACACAAACACGCAATAAAGAGCCAAGATCATTCATGAGAATAAGTGAACTATATTGTGATCAACACCTGCATTTCCTAAGCATGCTGAAATTGGCACAAGCCTCGTAATTAGAAATTGTCGCGCAAGATGTCATTGCTACACAAATAATTAACTACTCCCATGCTTCAAATAACGAAAATAATTCGAGGTTGTTATACATAGCTCTAGTTCTGATTTAATTGCAGCAGAATAAAGAATCACTCACCAAACCATAAGGTCTTCATCTCTCAAATCATAATACTATATAATTATCTGAATACAAGTGAAACCTAAGCCTTTATATAATATAAACTATTAGAGCCTTCATTATGGTAATAAACTAACAATAAACAACAAAACAATAAAAGAGATTATAGTCAAAGGCCCAAGACACATTAGTGTCGTGCATATCAAGTTCACTTAAAATTTGAGCCAAAAGAAAGTTGTTAAGGTAGTAGGGCTCCCAATTACACCTCTTTAAGCGGATTTGATCAACCCCGTTATTCTTTTCATAGTGCTATCTTCCATATAAAACAATGTATCACATTGGAAAACTTTAAAACAATTGTAACCAATATGTAGCCAGAGAAATATAAGAATGATCGCAATGGGGAATAAGGCTGGTTTGGTTTATACTTTTCGAAAACTGGGATAAAAACTGTTTTTGAAAATAATTTTATAGAACAGTTTTCAGTATTTTTAAACATTTTTAAGCGTTTAGTAAATTTGATTTAATAACAGTTTTGAAGAAGTACACAAACATACACATACACATACACATATTTTACACAAAAAAAATACATGATTTTCTAATTATATATAATATATGAATTACACATTGGACAGTCATGTGTACATATTATAACATATATATATATATGTATACACAAACACATATATCGCATATTATTACATACATGTATATGTAAACATACACGCATATAAATAATATTCATTTAAACATATATGCATATGTAGTATTCATATATTTTATCTTTATATGTACATACATCTGCCCCACAAGAATCAAGAATCAAAAGAAAGATCCACAAGAAAATCCCACACTTTTTAAACACCATCTTCTCCAATCATCCCTATCCGAACACAAATTACACCTATCTACCGAACTTAACAGCGAGGTAAATGGAATGATCTCAACATCATTCAAATTCCTCCTAAAGACGAGGTTCCAAGAAACAACCAAATTATGATATGAATACGCTAAAGATGCAATGAAAGAGTTTTGGTTCATTGACACTATATGAGTTTGGAAACAAGGATTGAAATGAAAAATCCACCCACTTTCCTACCTTGAACGCTACACTTCTGAAAATCCTGAATCCCGTGAGAAATAAATTTCCATAGATTTCTAAAAAAGCCTCAGTTCACCTTCTTGGTATCCCACCCAATAACACTCGCCCCATACTTTTGGTCAATGATTTTGCACAAAAAGGACTCACTTTCTCTAGAAAATCTCCATAACCACTTACCCAAAAAAGCTTTATTTCTTAAAATTAGGTTACCTATACCCAATCCTCTTTTATTTTGCCACTTGATCTCATTCTATGAAGTGGTCTTGTTCCCCATCCCCCCTAACCCTCCCAAAAAAGAAATCCCTCGTTCTCTTTTCAATCCAATTAGCCACAAAAAGAGAGAAAAAATATAAGTTGGAATGCTACTCAAAATCAATGTGAGGGTATCCCCTCTAGATAACACCGTTTTTTCCAACCACCCACTTTGTTACCAACAGAGTGATTATTGTAAGTCTGTAAGCAGGCCTTATGTTAAAAGACAGAAATGGTATCTAATAGCTTCAAACCCAGAATTTTCAGTACCACGAAATAAGCCTCTAATAGAATCAGAAACAAATTTACCTATGTGTATTACACATAGATTTAAGCATATTTGGAGTTGTAAAAAATTAAAACAAAAAACAACTTACCAGTTGGCTGGTGTAACAAAAATCTCACAGATCTGTACAGTTTATATTGAAAGGTGAAGATCAAGACGAGAGAGGGGATAAACAGGTGAGAGACAGAGAGAGAGAGAGAGAGAGAGAGAGAGAGAGAGAGAGAGAGAGAGAGAGGCTGCGCAAATAAGAAACTATGTTTAAGGCAACAGACAACTTTTGTGACCCATTTATTGAAACCATATCTCACGACCCACAACTGACTTATCTCAATTGAGAGTAAAAAACACTTTTGGTCCACAAACTTTGACTATTGAACTGACCTTATTATACTGTCACGCCCCAAGCCCAGCTAGAATTAGGCTGTGACATGACATTATCCTTCGCCCACAAGTTTGTGAATTGAAATGGCTAGCCAATGGCTCTGGAATTTCTAAAACCTCGATTGGTAACAATATAACCACCACAAGCATTTCGTGCACACACCATGTGTCATGTCACATTGTATACATCAACTGTATTATAAATTATTTTATTTTTCATATGATCCGTTCGTTTACTAAACTCATATTTGTTTTTGTCTCAATTGTTAGATATGGGATAATACGATATGATGATACGATAAATTAAAAAAAGTAAAATTTAGATGTGGCAAGAATTTGACAACAAAATACTATATATTACATTATGAGTATTGAAAAAAATTTGCCTATAATTGATGTATGCAATGTTGACATGGCACATGGCTTATGCGATTGCAATGGTGATTATATTGTTACCAGCCAAGGTTTTAATAATGCCAGGGTAATAGGCTAGCACGTTTCAATTCATAAACCTGTGGGGGAAGGATCGTGCAATGAAGCACAGACTCTCCCGAAAGCCATGAGTCAGCTTTGAGACAAGTCCGACACGTTGCCGACACACTGAGACATGTAAAAGGACACGTTATTTTATTTTTTTAATTTTTAATTTTTTTTTCTTATCTTTTTTTCTTATGCTATGGTGATTCTGCTTTGTTTATGATTTTTAATGTTAAAGTGTGTTTGAATTTTGTTTTGTATGGTCCATTTTCTTAATTTCATGTTAAGAACGCTCTAATAATATATTTTATTGGAAAATTTTATTTTATTTCATTAATATATATATTTAAATATATATTATATATTATATATTATATGTATCCTAGCATGTCCTATCCTAGCTTTTGGATAATCACGTGTCGCGGTTCGTGTCGAAACACGTACTAAGTGTCGAGTCCGTGCTTCATAGGGATAGTGTCACGTCTTAGGCTGGACTTGGAGCGTAACAAATATAATAAGGTCAGTTCGGTAGACAAAGTTCGTGAGTCAGTAACTGTCAATCGAGTTAAGTCACTTGCGGGTCGTTAGATACAATTTCAATAAGTTGCATATTTCCCTAAACATAGTTTCTCATTTGCCTAGCCCCTCTCCCTCTCTCTCTCTTGCACGCGCTATATGAAGTATGGACTCGACACGTAATACATGTTTCGACATGACACGCGACACGTGATTTTTCCAAAAACTAGGATACGACACGCTAGGATACGTATAATATATAATATATGTTAAAATTTATAATATATATTTAAATATATATATATATATATATATATATATATATATTAATGAAATAAAATAAATTTTTTCCATAAAATACATTATTAGAGCATTCTTAACATGAAATTATGAAAATGGACCTTACAAAACAAAATTCAAACACAATTTAACATTAAAAATCATAAATAAGGCAGAATCACCATCAAATAAGAAGAAAACAATTAAATAAAAATAAAAATAAATAAAAAGTGTCCTTTTACGTGTCCCAACGTGTCGGCAACGTGTCCCAGCGTGTCGGCAACGTGTTCAAACATGTCCTAGCGTGTCGGACTCGTGCCAAAGCTGGCTCGTGGCTTCCGGGAGAGTGTCGGTGCTTCCTAGCTCGCGCGTCTTCATCTTTGCCTTTTAATTTGAACCAACTGATAAGTTGTATGCTTAAATCTATAAGTTATACACATAGCTAAAATTGCTACTGAATCTATTAGATACTCATTTTGTGCTACTAGAATTTCTGGGTTTGAAGCTATTAGATACCTTCTTTATTTTAACATATTAACATATTGCCTGCTTATAGACTTACAATGGCCACTCTGGATGGTTGGGAAAAAGGGTGTTACTTAAAGGGTATATCCTCACATTAATTTCATTGATTTTGAGTAGCATTCCAACTTTTTTTTTTGTCTTTTCTCAATACACATATAATATAATAGATAGTATTTGGCTGTAATATCCTTGCCGTATCTGAATTTACCCTTTTTTTATTTATCGTGTTGTATTATCCCGTATTCAGGCAACTTAGACAAACACAAATTTGAGTTTAATAAACGCACGGATCATCTTATGAAAATCAAAATAATTTAAACTATAACATAAATACATTTCATTTCAAAAGCAAATCGACTACACCATAAATACATTCCCATTAAAGAAGAACAACCACTTTGGAAATATGGTCAGACTTCATTCCTGGAAAAAAGTACCATATTTGTCAATGCACAATTAGCACAAATATATAGATAAACAAGGTTAAAACTATTGAGATTTGGTAATAGAATAGTTCTTGTGTTTAAACTATATGTTTTGCTTGTATAGTTTTCACTATATTTTTTAGCGACTACATTATAATCACTAACGTACATTCCTTCAACAAATTACTAAATTCTGTATCTATCTTTTTGTTCTTTTTCTGTTCTTAATGATTTTATTTTACTCATATTGAATAACTTTTAATCAAACTATTAATAATTTGTATAATAAAGCTTCCAAAAAGACACTAAACGATTGAAGCGCAACCTTTTCAAGAAAAAAACAAATGAATTTTTCAGGTCTACAATTGTTTCATTTGTGAATTTATGTTACACGTCACGAGTTGCATGACCTTTAACTTCGGGCTACTACAGATTTGGTGATAACCTTCTATCTTCAGCAGATCATATTCTTCTCTAAATAATCAATATCGTCTCAAAAGCACGGGATAATCTCAAAATTGCAAAAAGGAGTATTGTATACAAATAAATACAAACTGATATGCCTCGATAAGAATGATACCCTCCTTTGACTCAAATGACAATATGAGTTTTGAATGCAGCATTGTGACATCCTGGAACTTTTTGTAGATTTTTTTAGAAGAAATGGTGTTTAACAGTAATTTAAGAAAGTAATTAGATAAAGTATAATACACATATATATAAACATATCCATTAATATACAATGTCATTTATTATTATCCTGTTTTCAGCTTGGCATCTATCGATTAATGTACTTTAATTCTATCTTTCATCATATTGCATATGCTAGTATTGTAGATATATAGTCCACCCTGGTTGCTCCAGCAGTAAGGGACGAGCCTAAAGGTACCATAGGTAGGTACGGGTTCGATTCCCCCAAAGGACACTAGTCACATTTAAGCAGATCCTCTGTTTAGCTTGCACAGGAGCGTCCAAAGGGCTCATTTGTGTGAAAGGTACAGGGTTGTAAAAATTTTTAAAAAGTACTGTAGATATATGTATATATATATAATCCTATCAATATGCAATAATTTATTACTGTTTCCTATCATCCTTGTCGCATCTGTGCCTAACCTAAAATAGTTGGGATAAGTCGTCGTTATGTTGAGTATCCTTGATGTAAGATTTGTCATAGCTGTGTCATTTCGTATCATAACATGCATTTGACATCCGTATTCATGAGATATAATTTGTCAGAAACAAGTTGGTTATTACTATAATGGAAAGAAATGATGTTATATTAACTAGTGGCCCAGCAATCCAATCCACTAAAGAAGAAAGAAAAGAAAAACAAAATAAAAATAAATAAATTAAGGGTCATCAGTCCAAACATACAGCAAAAGGCTAAATGCGCATAATTAAACAACTCTCCTAAAAAAACAGACACCACAGTCAGCAACTGTTCTACTTCTTCCATCAGGAATAAGATCCACCACATTAATCTGTATCTGTGCAACTTAGATCATTGCAAATCATCACTGAGGTTGGGGGCTCGAGGCGAACTGTTAAAATGGGGCCCTAAATTAAAATAAATATTGTCAAAATCAATAAAGAAGAAACATTATCTTATATTTCGATTTTAAGTACTTACTACAAGGGTTTGAACACTTTTTATGTGAGTTATGTGAAAACATATGGGAATCCATTGCTATATTCCTTTTTATTTTTCATTTTATTTCTATATTCTATTTTGGATCTTTTAGGCATTTTAATCCTTAATTAGTCTCCAAGCATGTTTGGACTAATTAGGCATTCTTTTATTTTTTTAATTGATCTTTTCAGTCATTTTAGCTAATTACTTGAGTAGAAAGTAATCATTCCCATATAAATACTCCTTATATTCTCATTTGTACTTACTTCTCCCATTCTCCATTCTTGAAATATAAGACAACTTTAATTCTCTCTCTAAAATTAGGATTTGGTGTTTCTTTTTAGCCATTGACGTGTACGTCACGTCAAATTGGCATCCGAGCGAGTGTCGCTCCAATCATTGTTGTATTCGTGTGTTAGTGTGTACCGGTATGTGTAGATTATCAAAATCGTACGCTACTCTCTCGCTGATTCTAAAGAAAACCAAACAACGAGAGTGAGGGATTCAAAAATTGAAGAAAGGCGATCAAGAATGGAGAAAAAACATTCAAGAACGTTAACTCTCATTTCCGTCTCATCACCATTTCCTACCCAGCAGCTTACCCATCTCCAAACCCGCAAACCCCACCCCTACCCTGTGCACCAACTCTCTCAGCAGCCCTTCGGCCGTCGCCGGCCCTTCCCACCATCGAACCTCTGCCGCATCAATGGAAGCAATTGCGGCTTGGGCAGAAGCCCTTCCCCCGCCCCAAGCCCTAGCCACCGCTCCCCCAAAAACCCACCCCGACTTCCCCCCACCTGCTTTCAGCCCTTCGCAATCCTTCGCAACCCTTCTCTGACTGCTTCCACCACTAAAAAACCTGCCCTAGTTGCTGCGTATGTCCAAACCCTCCCTCAAAAAAACTGGGTCGATCCATTTCAAACCCAAATGAAATCCTAAATCACCTCCCACCAACTTCCGCACCAAACCCTAAACCCGTGGACCCCTACCTGAATCATTTTTCAACCAAACATCAAGAAAATTATGCTTCCTTCCCGATTAACTCCCGAGGCTCAATTCAAGATTATCGGCGGCTTGTTCAAGATTGGTTGCTCCACCCAATCATTTTGCCTCCCTCATTCATCCAATCGGGTCAACTCAACGATAAAAACTCCCATTCCAAGCCAATTGATTGCAAGAAAGACCGAAACGACGTAATTGAGTTATGTATTGGGGATTTTTTTTAACATTTTGATGAGGTTGGTTGAGTGACTCGCACACACTTTCGCGAGTTGGAAACATTTGATTTGGGAGATTTATTTCAATCTTTGAAAGAGGGGATGAAGATTTTGATGAGGATGGATCGGTGGTTGTCTCTACCAGGGAAGAGGTGGAGATCTTGGGTGATGTGATTGATGGTGGGTATGTGGACCAATTTTGTGTGACGTTTGATATACGCTTCGCGGATATTTTTCGTGGTTTGGTGTTAAGAAGGCTCATAACGGGACTCTGAGACCGATATTTTGTTGATCGGTCATGTTTGGGTTGTGTTTCAATTCTACATGGAATTATTGCAAGCCGGTACAAAGGACGTGTCTGAGGACGACTCTTCGTTCTAGTGGAGAGCTCTTTGATGATTGCCTTGCTTTCTTGCCGTTCATCTTCTACGCTCGAGAACGAGCTTTTCGAAGCCAGGGAGACTGATGGGAATCCGTTGTTATTTTTTATTTTTTTCATATTATTTCTATTTTTTATTTTGGTTACTTTAGGCATTTTAATTCTTAATTAGTCTCTAAGCATGTTTGGGATTGATTAGGCATTCTTTTATTTTTAGTTGGTCGTTTTAGTTATTTTAGCTAATTACTTGATTAGCAAGTAATCATTCTCATATAAATACTCCTTGTATTCTCATTTGTACTTACTTCTCCCATTCTTGAAATATAAAACAACTTTTGATTCTCTCTCTAAAATTAGGATTTTGTATTTCTTTTTAGCCATTGACGTGTATTTTACATCAAAAACTGTCACACTTTCTAAAATTTCAAGATGGCCATAAGTAATATTTTTGTGTAGATTTTCTGCACTTTTACAACATGTTTGAATTCTTTTTGTATGTCGGTTTTGTAAAAAAAATGCCATAAATTAGTGTTCAAATTAAAAGGGTTGTACGAAGTGTGGGTCCCCAACATGCATATTGCTAACAATGATTTACGCGAAACAAAACTAGTGTTTGGCATTATTTACATAAAGTGACTGCTCTCAATATAAAATAATTGTGTTCTCATGCTTGGTACCCTAAGCATTAATCACTAATCCAAGCCATTGCCACTCATACTAGATACTAAACTATTTATCCCCATTCCCACTACAAGCCAAGAGAAATATAGAAAGAAAATTTTAACCAAGACTTGAGAAATAACCCAAGGGTATTAAAATGTGCCTCTCTCCACAACTTTGATGTCCCATCCCACCCACTTTCATCAAGGTATACTTGCTTCTAGTATGTTAATGTTACCAATGCACACATGTAAATTTAACAATCTAGGTTTAGAGGCTAAAGAGTAAACGTGAATAAAATTCCACTTAGGGTAGGAAGCACCACAAGAAATACTCCTATACGGTAGATATAAGCCACACATTTTTTTATTTTACAACTCTTTGCTTCATTCGATTCAAAAGATATGATATATACAAGACTCAATGTTTAAAAAGGCGCGAGGCGTAAGCCTCACCGAAAAGAAAAAAAAGAGAAAAATAATATTAAAAAAAAATACTAATAAAACCATAAAAATAAAATAACAAAGAAATATAAAATAAAACGACAAAAAAAAACTTCTTTGAGGACTTTCTCACATAGTTTGACATTTTTTTGTTCCCCGGAGATAACTTTTAAAAAAAAAAGTAATTTGACAAATAATGGTGAATACTGGGGGTTTGGGGGCAGGAGCTCCCAAGCCAAATTTTTTCGAGGTTATGTTTTAGTATTCACTAGATAATTACTTTAAAAAAATTAAATATTATTTTAATTAACGACTATACAAATACCTAACAATTAATATTATAAATTAGTTAATACTCAAAAAGTAATACAAGTCAAGAAATAATTTGGAAAATCACCAAAAATCCTTTCAAAGGCGGGCTGAATTTAAATTTTAAAAAAATTAACTCGTTTTTTTTTTAAGTGGGCCTGCCCCCCCGCCCCCCCTCTCCCTGAGCCCCCCCTTGGCTCCGCCCATGACTCTACGTTGAAGATCCAGTTGTATAGTTGCATTCACACTTGATTACTCCATGAACTGATAGAATGACATTTAGGGAAAATTATGTGTAGCTCCACTTGTGGACCTATCATTCCTCCCCCTCATAAACAAACCTTGTTATCAAGGTTTAACTAGACACTGACAAGGTTGTGGCCAATCAACCTGTGTCATGGTAACAAATCAAAAATGTAATCAGGTTTTCAACATAAAGTCAACGCTTGGAACAACTAACAGACCAAGTTGAACTTTAAAGCTTCTTTGCCTTAGTTTTTAATCATCTCGCTCGCTTGGCTTCTTGACATCAACAAACTGTTATAAGCAAAACTGTTGAGACAGGAATAATTTATATTTCTTCTCCATGGCCCGTATATCATATCTACACACGCTAAGTTCGAATCCCAATCTTCTTTACTGGAAATTGGGGACAAATCACAGAGATAAATACGTTATAGAATAATGAAATTCAGTTAGGACCACTGCAGCCTTTCCTTCGAAGATGTAAAAGAAGTCAGTTAAGTGCGGACACTACTGCTTCCGAAATTATTCAATGAATCACGATATTCCCACAGGTACAACATTCGGCTTCCCACTCCTTATTTCTTCTTTCTGATTCCCCAAATAACTTTTTAAAAAATTTACATTCTCATCGAAATCGCTTCACGCAAATTCAGTGCCAACAAACTAACAAAGAATGTTACGCGAAACAAGAACCCCAACAATAAATTAATTGACAGAGATGGCTATGTAGATCAAATCACTTTGATGCCAGATGATATAGACCAAGAAGTTGACATGGATAATCACTTAGGGTAGAAACACTACAAGATCTAGTCTCATAGAATAGGAATAAACCACTTATTTTCTAACTTAAAAGACTGCCTCATTCCATTTACAAGATAAGATATATACATACATACACACACACATACAGGACTCGAGCTATGATAAACTACAAGACTCCTACATATCATTACCCAAATTTATAATGTGTTGCTAATACAAAATATATACACGCCCACTACAACTAGAACATTACACATATTCCTTTGCATTCTCACTTAACTACATCACAAAACGGTGGACCTATCACAATCTAAAAGATATCAAAAAATTTATAGTTAAATAAGGTAATTGAGAAGGGAAGACAATAATTTAATCACTAAAACTATCATTATTGTTTGTATTTAAGGCTATGAGAAAGTAAAGGTCCCAACATTGAAGCAACTAGTTTTAGCAATGACCTATCACAATCTAAAAGATATCAAGAAATTTAGAGTTATATAAGTTAATTGAGAAGGGGAGACAAGAATGGAATCACTAAAACTATCATAATTGTCTGTATTTAGAGCTATGATAAAGTAAAGGTCCCAAACATTGAAACAACTAGTTTTAGCAATTATCAATCTCAAGTAGTCCGATACACAAAACAACATAAAAACAGTCTTTATAAGGAAGATCATCAAACAACATCGAATTACAAAAGGGTATCAAAAGTAGGGGTTACCCTAACAAAACCATTCATAAACAAAGAAAAACACGTATTAATACCCACAAGTAATCACCTTGGATCAAAAGTAGGGGTGGTATCCTAACAAAAACCATTCATAAACAAAGAAAAATGTGAATTAATGCTTTTAAGTAATCAACTTGGATTAGCTTCAATTGTTCTTCAATCATTAAAACAGCATAAAAACAGTGTCTTTATACCGAAGATTACAAAACAACATTAAATTTAACGAGGGTATCAAAAGTAGGGGTGGTGCCCTAACAAAACCCTTCATAACCAAAGAAAAATGTGAATTAATGCGCACAAGTAATCAACTTGGATTAGCTTTAATTGTATTTCAATCATTAAAACAGCATAAAAACAGTCTTTATAAGGAAGATTACAGAACAACATCAAATTACAAGAGGGTATCAAGAGTATGGGTGGTGCCCTAACAAAACCCCTCATAAACAAAGAAAAACATGCATTAATACCCACAAGTAATCAACTTGGATTAGCCTTAATTGTTCTTCAATCATTAAAATAGCATAAAAACACAGTCTTTATAAGGAAGATGACAAAACAACATCAAATTACAAGAGGGTATCAAAAGTAGGGGTGGTGCCTAACAAAAAACCTTCATAAACAAAGAAAAACATTAATTAATGCGCACAAGTAATCAACTTGGATTAGCTTTAATTGTTCTTCAATCATTAAAACAGCATAAAAAAACAGTCTTTATAAGGAAGATTACAAAACAATTACAAGAGGGTATCAAGAGTAAAGGTGGTGCCCTAGCAAAACCCCTCGTAAACAAAGAAAAACATGCATTGATACTCACAAGTAATGCACTTGGATTGAATCATTAAAAATAATTGCCTTGCAAGAAATACACAAATGGGGTTTCTTGGAATAATGGACAGTGATTCAAAATAGATATACATACATATAGAAATTCAAATAATACACACACACACACACACATATATATATAGAGAGAGAGAGAGAGATGAAAAGGAACTGATGGTGATTGGTTCACCTGTTGGGAGAAGCCATAGGAGAGCTTGAAAATGGTTTTTCTTAGGAGCAGATTGGAGATGATTTTTGCCTTCTTTTTTCTTTGGGGGGTGGGGGGTGGGCGGGGGGGGTTTAAATTTTCAGATGGTTGGAGATGATATATAATATATAATATAAGCTGAGACTGCTATAATCTTGACAGATTGATAAAGGATAACATTCATTTGGTGTACTCTTCGTTGGTACTTAAAATTGAGATTCCCGCTGTTGGTATTGGTCGATTCTTTATAAATGTGAATTTGTACAAGTGATAATAATTAATTGGGACACGCCATGTCAACAACTTGCTATTTTGAGTCTCAATTTTGAACCGTGTAGCATTACTCGATTGACAAAATATAAATACCCAGATGGGAAAAAAGTGTGATGAGTTCAGACAAAAGAGAACACCTGAGAAGAGAGTGGTAAACTATTAGATGTTCCTAGAACACCATGCTCCTAGTCAACTACATCAAGTGTTCAAGTCAAACAAATTTTGAGCAATTTTTGTAAACTTTGAGGTTAGTAATGGCGCCGGCAACACTAACATTGGGTACCCTTTTCGCCATATTAATGCAGATCTATGTTAATACAAAAATTGCATCGTTTTATATAAAATATTTTTTAATAAATTTTATCATAATATTTTTTTTCTAATAGATCTTATTTATACATATAGTAAATATTTAATGTATATTTATAAATAGATTTTATTGGACCAAAAATCCTTTTTATGGGACTTGTTGAAACAAAAAAAAAATAATAGGACCTATTGAACTACATACTTAATAAACGGAATTAATCGGTAAAAATCTATACAAAAATACTAAGTTTAGGATTTGAGAAACTTTATAAAAATAGTTTTTTTATATAAAAAAAATCCTATTAATATAAAAAAATAGTTTTTTATTCAAAATAAACAGCTTTTTATTAAAATTAAAATTAAAAAAAAATTGTTTCACAAATAAAAAAACTTATGTTTATTGACATGATATCGCGATTGATTAGTGTCGTTGGCGCGGAGCCACATTCTCGGACCCATCTCATTTGTTGAATGTGGATCCGCGCCAGCACCATATTAGTAAACATAACTTTTTTTTATTTATTAAAAAAATATTTTTTTAAGTTTAATTTTAATAATAGAAAAAAAACTGTTTAATTTGATTTCTTAGATTCGTGATTGATTAGTGTCGCGAGCGCGGGCGCGTATTTTCGGACCCACATCATTTGTTGAATGTGGGTCCGTGCACAGCAGCATATTAGTAAACATAATTTTTTTTATTTATGAAAAAAATATCTTTAAAATTTTTATTTTAATAAAAAACTATTTAATTTTAATAAAAAAATTGTTTAATTTTATGTGTTAAATTCGCGATTGATTAGTGTCGCAGGCGCGGACCCACATCATTTGTTGAATGTGGGTCCGAGCCAGCAGTATTAATCAATCGCGAATCTAACACATCAACTTAATTAAAATTAAAATTAAAACAAAAAATATTTTTTATAAATAAAAAAAGCTACGTTTACTAATATGCCGCTGGGGCGGACCCACATTCAACAAATGATGTGGATTCGCGCCATCGGCACTAATCAATCGCGATATCATGTCAATAAACATAATATTTTTATTTATGAAAAAAAATATCTTTTAATTTCAATTTTAATAAAAAAAACTGTTTACTTTCAATAAAAATAAAAAAAATTATATTAATATGAAATTTTTTTTTTATATAGAAAATTGTTTTTATATCAATTGTTAAAAACAAATGAGTAAAAACTTTTTTAAAAATTGAAAAATGCAGTTGCTGGGCGGTTTCTAAGCGGTTCATATAGAACTGCTCTTAGGATTTATGAGTGGTCTAATTGTTTATCACTATTCAACTAATCTCAATACTCTTATACTACTTTATTTAGTTTTTGTTGGTCATAAATTTTTTATGACTTGTTTTCAAGACAATTACTGAAGTTATACCGGACACCACTCTAAAAAAACACATGAATAATGGCATCCACAAAATTTAACTATTTTTTAAAAAGTTTTCAAAATAGAAATTCAATGTACAATTACTTTTTATAATTTAATCTTTAATATTAAAATAATCTAAAACTTAATCTTGACCTAAAATATTTCAAACCTTAATACCATCGCCACCACCACCACCTCCCTCCATTTAGATTTCTCATCATCCAACCCTTCATCAAACTCCTCCAAACCTACCACAAACCTCCATTGAAGTAACTCGTGTTTGCAAAAAGATTTCCATGCATAATAGATCTCCAAGAAACAAGCTACAACAATGTGGACGAACCTAGTATTTCAAACTCAAAGGAACGGAAAAATGGACTCGTAGAGGTATAAAATCATGTTCCTAATCACTATATAACGTTTAAAATATTAAATGGTCAAAATAAACATTAAAAAAAAAGTCGTTTCGAGGTGTTTTGATGTCACAGTGTCGAGAACGATGACATTTTTCGACACCGCGATACTAAAATACTCACCAGGACCATAAGAATGGGAAAAAGTTATCACCAACACCACATTTAAAAAAACGACGTTCGGTTGCTTCGGTATCCTAATACGGAATGTAAAGTTCAATTTCAGCCCATAAGTGCTAAAATATATCATCATTTTTAGCACTTAGGTGCCGAATGGAGATGATTAGTTTTAAACTATGGTTCGGTAGCCTAATACCGAAAGTATTGACAAATTTCGCACCACAATACCAAAACACTTGTCGGCACCACAAGAATGGAAAAAAATTATCACCGGCACCACATTTAAAAAATGACATTCAGTTGCTTCGGTATCCTAATGCCGATAGTGGAGATAAATTTGGGCAAATGTGCCGAAATATATCATCGTTTTTGGCACTTAGGTGGCGAATGTACAGTTACGAGTTTAAAAAAATATTATACATAGTTTTAATGGTTGAAACATACATACACTTTTTTATTTCTTGATAATATTTTACATACTAACATTAACATCATAATTATTTAAGGTTTGTTTATATGAAAATGTAAATCAGAAAATAATGGAAAATGGAGAAAATAAATTTGGTCAAAATGGCATGGGGGCAACAGAGACGAGGTTTGTGGAGTGGGTGTGGAGGAGAGGCAGCGGGGTGGGGGAGGAAGTAGGAAGTAGGAAGGGGGAAGGCTGTAGCACCCCGCCTAATAAAATACCAGGTAATCAGTCCTATATCAAATTAAAACAGGAATCCAGATTGGTTCATTCTTAGCATCACTGTCAAAAACCAATTAATTACTAATATTCTATTAAGCCCGGTGTCAAAATTTTAAACTTTCTAATCTTTTTAATCGAAACTAACAATAAAAGCCATTCATACATATTATACACAATAATAAATGGAATGAAATAAAACATTAACCAATCACTTAGTTGAAACATATATTACAACCATATCGAATCGACGTAATATAAATCACGAAAATAAAAATAAAAGACAACAGTTGGGCAATATGCCCGAATATAACTCTGAAATACCTCTTATCTAGATCACAAAGATGGAAGTGCATAATCAATCCCTTCAAGCATCCACAATTGTTGCAGTAATGTCTGACTCGAAAGATAATCATCCTGACGTCCTTGTGTCTGCACACCTAAGGTTTAAAAAGAAAAAGAAAATATTTTCCAACCGAGTCAGTATATGTGACACCTCGCCTAATTAAATACTGGGTGATGAGTCCTTTATAAAATTTAAAACAGAATATCCAGTTGGATCAGCATTTGCATCACGGTCGAAAAACTTTTTATTAACTACTAACCACCTACTGTTTAAAAAGTTTGATGCCAAATTTTATCTTTTAAGTTAATATGAAACAAATAAATAAGTCAACTAAAACATTCACCATCCAATAAATAGTCTCATAGGAAATAACTGACATAATGAAATAAACTAAATATGGAGCAAACACTTCCTGATTAAAAATCCCAATACAAAAGTCTGAAACTGAAATAATCTCAACAACTGAAATAATAATGAATGTCTAAAACCATTGTCTAATAGAATGGGCGACATGACCTAACAGAAATAGAGGACACTGAATGAATCAAAATGGAGGAGTCTAACAGCAAGGACCTGTAACTCCCACCGCAGCTGCAGCACGTCAAATCCGCCAACGATCTAAACCTGACGTCCCTATAGCTGGACACCTGATAATATATATATATATATATATATATATATATATATATATATACATACTAAAGATAAGAGATGACAATAAACGGGTCAAATCCCGATAGTTATAGTTTAAAAGCAATTTAGCAAGTATGTAAAATGCTTACGAGTTGATATTACGTACATATTAGTTGTACGAATTTCACTTGAGCATTCTCACCTCTTAACTAGTGTGCACGTCTAACGTACCAATAAACCATCCGAGTTAACACTCCACGTCTACTAGTCCAAACTAAGTCTCCTCACATAACCACTTACTCGAATACACATTCGTTTTATACCATTTATCAATAATCTCATTCTTGATTTTAAAGAGTTAACTATAAAAAATACATTTTTGCCTTAAGTTCTCACATACATAAATTATTTCGATATTAACATAAACCTTCTTTGCTTATAAGCACATAAGACATATCACAAGTACATATATTTATCACTAGAAATATATATAATAATAAGGCACCCCAAATTAAGATATAGTGCAAGCATACTCTGTTATCAAGTCCTTGTACCTCTCGTACAACCAAGGGAAATACTAGTTCGGAATCACTCTCGAACAATATTAACACAAAACACACAAATAGGAGGCGAATCATAGTCCCAAGTCACTAAGAAGGGGGCACATACCCTCACCCCCACTTAGGATTGTATGCTCTATCACTCACATATAGGTTGTACCAATGTTCTATGTTCTAGGGTACAAGTCAATATTCCCCATAAAGGTCGCCTCAGAATAAGACTGTCCCGGCGCGAAAATCTCTATGATAGCAGGTAGCGAGGGTATGATTAAACATATATTATACATATAATAAATATACATACACTCACATATATTTGTTTTATTGAGACGCATACAATTCATAGGTAGCACATAACTCTAAAATCCTACGTATCATTGATTTATCATTTTATCCATTTATCATAAGTTTTCGAGTGTTTCTCAACATTCGAAATTGTTTTATTATTCTACATATAATATTAGTAGGGGAGTACACTATATCCTACTGGTTTAAGTCATCGGTCCTCTCGAATTCTCGTAACTCGAATTATCATTCAACTTAGGTAATTCTCACCATTTAACCTAATTAATTTATCCCTTACTTCGCCCTTCTATATCCAAGCCCACTACCCATGTAGGTCTACTAATATTCTAATATTATTCTCAATATTTATAAAATTTAATCCCACGTCTTAATTCTAAACATTTTCCAAGGGTTCTAACTAAAAAGGAAGAAAGTGGCAAATTTTGGGCAGCCGAATCGATTCAGTTAGGGACCAAATCGAATCGCGGCTACAGACTTTGTCTTCTCCGATTAACTGTTACGGATTTCCTCGAGTTATAACCTACCAAACCATCATTAAATCATCCCAAACTCCCAATCAACCATAAAAAAACATGGTAGTAGCAGATTTAAAAAATTTATAACGTAAAGAATTCAATATATCATCAAAGAACAACATTAATTGGGGATAATCCAAGAATTTTTCATTCAAACCCTAGTTTATCATGATATTGCAAAAAATTCATAATTTTTCCAGATTTCTACCTCTACTGGACATCAAATTACATAGTTAATGTTCTACATACATCAAGGAAGTTATCCTAACCTGATTCTTACCCAACTTGTGAATCAAATCTTCTAAACCATTAAGTTTTTCATGAAAACATGTAATTATTCATCCTAATCTAACATGGATGTCTTATCAACAAAAGATTTGCAAGATAGATACTTGCCTAAAAATTATAAGTCTGAATCTCTGAGATTTGATGATGTGGTTGTGTTCCTTCTCCTCCGATCTATGTTACGGTGATGTTTGTGGTGAAAAAAGGTACAACTGTGGGGGTTCTAGCCTTGGGGAGTTCCTCTTTTTCCTCCTCTAATGGCCTCTGTAAAATATGCAGGTTATAACCCTAGAACACAACCTCTAACATTTCATATACTTCTCTAGTTTTCGTAGGTAATCAAAGCCCCAAAATAAAAATTATCAAAATGCCCTCCCGGGATGCCAGTTTGGCCTAAAATCGCCCCGGGACCCAAACTAATCCCTCGGGTAATCTTTTCTGACTATCTCAACCCTACCGAATACATTGGCGAACTCAAAAAGACCATATCAATGACTTATAATTAATTTACTTTTTCTTCCATTTAATTTTCGTCCCGACACGACTGACATGCACGCCCTAACTTAATTACCATAATTGTCATATAATTCACTTGCGATAATTTTAATAAATTAAATCTCATATAATACTTTACTCACTAAGTAATATTTAATATAATTCCGATCAATAATTACTAACTCGTGTCACGCTACTAAATATTCAATTAAATCCGAATTAATTATAAATTAATTTCCCAATTTTAATTTTAATTAATCCTTTGGTTATAATAAATCCCATAATTGTTAAAGTCATAAAAATACGGGGTATTACATACCTCCCCCCAATAACGGAATTTCTCCCCGAAATTCAGAAAATAAGGCATACCTGGTAAGAACAAGTCATGATACTTTTCGCGTATATCATCCTCGCGCTCCCAAGTAAACTCATCTACATTATGATGCTCCCACTGGACCCGCACAAGTGGGACTACTTTTGAGCTCAATCTCCTCTCGCTATGGTCTAGGATAGCCACCGATCTCTCCTCATATGAACTGTCAGGCTAGAGGTCAATCTTCTTTATCGCAATCTGGGTGTGGGCCAGCTCATCTCGAAGATACCGTCTCAAAGAAGAAATGTGGAACACATCATGGATACGATGTAAATGCTCCGACAACCCAAGTTTATATGCCTTTGATCCAATACTTTCAATGATAGGGAATGATCCCATGTACCTCAGAGCTAATCTCCCTTTCTTCTCGAACCTCATTATCCCCTTCATAGGAGACACTCGCAACCACACTTGGTCCCCCACACTACACTTTATCAATTTCTTTCACTTATAATTACTCTTGATATATACATATTATATTTGATAACGTTTCATCTGACACATATTATCGTTTCATTATAATGATCAATATGGCGATGAACGTACAAATCATGTTTTTTCTATATACATATTATTTTGGGGGTACCTTCCTATGGATGATTTCACTCTACCCTTTTCATGGTATGAATTGAACAATTCTGATCTCCATTATATATACACGCACACATGCTTCACCAAGAAATAAAATAAAAACAATAACACTAGCCCATGAGACACCAAAAGGGAGGGATGGGTGCCTAACACCTTCCCATTCCGTAACTTAGCCATTGGACATTTGATCTGTTGGTTTCGTATGTATTAGTTTTTCCTTGATGCTCCTTTTGAGGTGGCAACATGTTTTTTTGCCTGTTCTATAAAAAATAGGATGGCGACTCCATCTCTCTTCATTCACTTATTTACACCGACAACGGTCGAAGATCCCTTTTCACGAGGGGTGTGAGACCGCGACAGTAGCTTCCTCCTCCTTCCTTCGAGAGACGCTTCCCTTTTCCTCCCTTTTCCCCCCTCGAAGAGGGAAACAGAGTGAGGAACGCCGCCCATCTGGGCTGAGATGGCCACACATAATCTTTCAAGAGAGAAATGATAGGGGCGTCTACGTAAATCTTACAGGCATCCATAACTGTTGTAGCATTCTCTGACTAGAAGAACACACTAACTCCGGCATCACTATAGCTAAGAACCTAAAGGGTTTTGAAGAAAGATTTTTGATAAGGATCAGCACCCAAGACATTTTGAAAATAGTTTCAAGTATTTAAAGGGAAATAATGAATATACAGCAGAATTATTCATCTTCATCTAGTTTTTCACTCACATGAGAATATCCCCGCCCCTCATTTATAGTGTGCACCTAACGCATGTATGTAAGAAAAATTTTCATTAGAGTCAATTTGTAGTATTGGCTAATTCCATTGGACAAAATAGTTAGGGTCATTTAGTGTCCTGTTACTGTACTCGATGAAGAATTTGAGCAACTCAAATTTCAATACTCATCAAGTCTTCACCTTATCATCCAATTGCTAATTTTCCCAAAGTTATATGACCCGGTTATTTTATACTTTGTTGGAGACAAATTTTTAATTGTTACATGCTTCTTAGTGAAATTTTCCTAAACATTTCTTGGTCTCTGAAATCAAAATTAATTTTCCAAAATTAAGAATGTCATTCAAACAAGTTCATTTGAACATGTGTGTTCGAACGACATCGGTCAAGTTCCTTCTTGGATTTTCCCGTAATGCCATTTGACATTTCATTCAAATGACCTTTATCTTGTAGTCATTGAAAAGACTCCAGATGAGATCCTTAACAGATTTTGTCTGAATTGTCGTTTAAAGACTCGTTGAGATGACATTTTGTTATGTTGTCCGACCAAGTTAGTTCAGTCGTTCGAAGCATCGGTTTTATTTTTTAAAAATGTAGTTTTTCTCTCAACCTCCCTTGTCCACTACTTCCACCTTTTAAAATACTTAGGATCTAGGTAAAAACTGGAGAATCGGTCCTTACACTTTAAAAGAAAACATCATTTCTCTTTACAAAAAGTCTCCAATAATTTATGTGATCTTTTGGATCATTTTTCTAAGAACCAAAAACACAAAACCATACATTCATCCTCTCATACATTGTGCAGCGTTAAACCATAAATTCATCCTCTCATACATTCACCCCGATTTAGGTGTCGTGGATCTCCGCACGAGTTATTTTTAGAGACAATGCTTGACTTTTAGTGGATACCAAAACATAGGAGCGTTGTGCAGCGTGTTAGATCTACATGTACTACATATATAGGTATTGAAGATGGCATCACCGGGTCTTATGGATTTAAGTCTGTAAGACTTATATGTCTTCTTGTAAAAACCATATTTGTAGTCGATTTTGTCTAGGCCTGGCCATCCGAAGTTTTTCATATTTGGGTTTTCCTCGTACATCGGTGCATTGTGATTGTGTTTTCTATTTACGTACTTGATATCATGCATGCTCATGTAGGATTTAATTACCAAGACTAAAATTTGGAAATTATTAACCTGCTAGACTAATTATATTTTGTATCCTACGTTGTTAATTTATTTAACGGAGTGTATTTCACAAATCAGAATCGAATCCATATACCCCATAACTTTAAATTGGTATCAGAGAATTTTTTTAAAAGTTATTTAGATGAATCTTGGAGGTTATATGGATAGTTATTCGTCAAATAAACCCCCTATGTTTGATGGAACTAATTATGACTATTAGAAAGCATGTATGCGAACTGTGTTAAAATTAATTGATGAACTTGTTTGGATTGTTGTTGAAAAAAGGTGGTCTCCTCTTACTATTGTTGTTGAAAAAGAAACGGTTTTAAAACAAGTAGAACAATAGAGTGAGAATGAGTTAAAATTATGTAACTTTAATTGTAAATGCTTAATTTCTTTGTTTAGTGTCGTTACTCCCATGGAGTTTCGTTGTATCATGACTTGTGAAACTTCAAAGGAGGCTTGGGATATTTTTCAAGTTACTCATGTGGGAACAAGTGCGGTTAAGGCGTTTAAACTATAAAATTTAACCACTCAATTGAAACTATCGCCATGAAAGAGAGTGAAACATTTGATGAGTTTTATGCCCGAATTTCCAATATTGTCAACTCATGTTTAACCTAGGTGATAAGATCCCTGAAACTCGTGTAGTCAAAAAGATTCTTAGATCTCTTTGTAGTTATTTCATCCCGAAATTCACAATTCTTAATTCTTTAGGAGTGTTAGATTCATTAAAACGCAAAGAGCTAGTAGGTGATCTCCAAACATATGAATTAGACATGTTTTCTAAAGATAACAAAAAGAAAGATAAGGGACTTGCTCTAAAAGTTAAAAAGGAAGAAGTGTTCGAATCCGAAGAGTCCGATATGGCTCCGATGATATGGATTTATTTCCTTAAAAATAAAAAAAATTCTCAAGTTTAAAAAGCAAAACTCAAAATATGAAAAATAAAAACAAGGCAAGTAGTTCTAATAATCAGGATTAAAAGAAGTTTAAAAATGAAAACTCTAAAATAGATAACTTTGAAAAGGATGATTCAGAGAGATGTTTTGAGTGTGAGGGACAAGGTCATAGAACATATGAGTGCCCCACAAGCTTACAAGACAAGATCAGGATAAAGTCATTTATAATGCAACTCTCAGCGATAGTGAGAATGAGTCTGAGGACTTCAATGATTCCAGTCCTTATGGAAACAATTTCACCACCTTTTTGGCGAGTCATGCTAGTGCTTTAAGTGAGTTACATCCTATTGTTGACATTTCCAAGCATGAACATGAGGTTGTATCCACTCATTCAAAATGGAGTGATGAAAAAGGAGGTAAGAGTGATGTTGACGAAAGTGAGATGCAGTCTACCTATTTTGAGTTGTACACCGAGTTTATGCGAATTCAATAGATTAATAAAAGGCTAAATTTTGGTGTTGACGTTAGATAATGAGTTAAAAATCCTGAAGGAGAAAGAGTCTTTAGTTAGTCAACTATAGGCGATACATATTTCTCTATTTGAGAAGCTTATTTTGATGGGTAAAGAAAAATATGACTTGACTGACTCTTTAGCTCATGTAACCAAAGATATTCATGAATTCTTGGAGATTCAAAAAACACTAGACAAAAAATTATCAAAGTTGAGAAAGATCTCGAGGCCTGTCGAGAAGTTAAAGTCACACTTGAGGATAATTTAGAGAGAATGGAGAAGTTGCTTCTCGATCCAGTTTTAGGTTATAAGGAGAAATGATATCAAGAGAGAAAAGGTGTAGGATATGAAGATGGAGAGTCATCCAATGTTAAATTCGAACCTTTAGCTAAGTTTGTTACCAAAATAAACCCTCTTAGACCTAACCCACCTAAGAGAAATCTACCTAAGCAACCTATGAAAGTGATTCCAAGTCAACCCTATGTTTGTACATTTTTCCACAAAAGGGGTCATCTTAGAGATTTTTATTACAATCTTAGAAAGCATTCTTATACCAATACTCCTAAGCCACACTATAGCTCCTAAGCTATACTTAAAAACCATGTTGAGTATCTAGTCAATACATCCAAAGGTTTAATGGAAGAGTTTCTAAGGGTTTCCATGGCCCAAGAAAATGATTCCAACAAAACGACTTGAATTAATAAAGGGAAGAACACATCTCAAGCTTGGGTTGCAAAAGATAAGACCAAGAAGACTTTTGCTCTTCATGTTGCTCTTAAGGCTCAAAATACCTCCCAATGGTATTTTGAGAGGGATGATCCAAACATATGACAGATGATAAATCCCTTTTTACCAATCTTAAAGATCCAAAGATGGTAAAGTCACATTTGGCGATGGGAGTAAATCTAGAATTATGGGTAAAGGCACCATTGAAGTTTCTAGTTTTCCAAAACTAGAAAATATTCTTTATTTTTATGGACTCAAAGCTAATTTGATAAGCATTAGCCAGTTATGCGACAAAAACCTAACAGTTAAGTATAGCCATATGGAGTGCACAGTTTACGATAAATCTGGTGAGACTATTCTACAAGGTGTGAAGACAATTGACATTTGTTATGGGATCATTGCAAAGTCTTCATTCGTTTGCAATAGTGCCAAGTTTGCCCCTGTCGAACTTTGGCGCCAACGTCTAGGTCATATAAATTTTACAGATCTTAATTGTCTAGTGAGGAGAGACCTAGTTTGAGGCTTGACATCCTTAGGAAAACCAACCTCCTCAATTTGTGGCCCTTGTCAACTTGAAAAGAAAATTAATAATCCTTGTAAGAAGTTGACTCTACAACCACCTCTCGTGTCTTAGATATGATTCTCATGGACTTTATGGGTCCTACTCGTACTAAGAGTATAGGAGGAAAGATATATATCCTATTGATCATATATGACCTTTCAAGATATTCAATGGTTAGATTTCTTAGGGAAAAGTTCGATGCAGTTGAGTTTCTAACGGTTAAATGTCGAGTCCTTCAAAATTAACATGGTGCCACCATGAACTGGTTTAGAAGTGATAATGGAGCTGAATTTAAGAAATCTAGTGTGAATGCTTTTTGTGATGAAGTTGGAATTAAGCACGAGTTTTTGGTCATTAAAATGACTCAACAAAATAGTATAGTAGAGAGGAAAAATCAAATGATTCAAGTAATGGCAAGGTTGATGGTTTTAGGTAGGATAGTGCCCCGTAGGTTTTGGATGGAAGCGATAAATATCGCATGTCATACAATAAATAGGGTATACTTGTGTCCCCATACCAATAAAACTCCTTATGAATTGTGGACAGGTAAGAAACCCAACCTAGTCTATTTTCAAGTATTTGGGAGTTCTTGTTACATCCTTAGGGATAGAGAGCTCTTAGGAAAATTCAACTCGATGAGTGATGAAGGTATAGTTCTAGGGTATTCACCAAATAGTAGAACCTATAGGGTTTACAACTTTGCTAGCTTTAAAATTATGGAGTCAATAAATGTTACAATAAAAGATGATGCTCCTGCCACATTCATTGATATTGAGGATGATTCCTCACATAAGAGTGATGAACCCTATGATGTTGACCATAGTGACTCTCAAAATGATTTGGTGGAACCTTCACTTGAGAAAAGGGATCCAAACTAGATTTGTGTCCACAAGGCAGATGTGCCAAAAACATCTGAAGGACCCATAATGGCCATTATGATTATATAGTCATGCCCTTCGGATTAACAAATGCACCATCCACAGATTGAAGAACGATGTTTTTGGGCTATATCTATGTTAGTTTCTTCATTTTCGATGACATTATTATATTATGTCAAAGCTCATTTACATTATTTTAATCCGCCCATATCAAAGGTAGCTCATTTCTCCAGGTTCGCCACACTTTGTTCCTAATGATACCTCTTTCATCGGTATTGAACCAAACTAGCGGGTCTCATATAATTGTTCCAATCCCCTAGATCGGTGAATAATTATAGCTCTTGTGCAAAAAAGTCTGGAATGCCAAGTGTGGATATCTTACATCTATTCCTATCTGGGTTCATAAAAGTCACGACCCCTCCAAAATTATTAGGAAACTCGAATTAGGTGTCAAGACTAGGGCGCAACTTGAAAATGAGGTTACTTATTTGTGTTATACCTCTAAATTCTAACCTAAATTATTTAAAGAACTAAAAGATGAACACTAAATAAATGTCATGCAAGAAGAGTTGCTTCAATTTCAAAAGAATGATGTTTGGGAGTTAGTTCCCCGGCCAAGTGATTGTAACACCATCGTTATCAAATGGATTTTCAAAAATAAAATGGATGAAAATGGTGTCATTATTTGTAATAAAGCTAGGTTACTTACCCAAGGATATACCCAAACAGAGGGTTTTGATTTTAATGAAATGTTTTCTCATGTTGCTAGGTTAGAGTCCGTTCGCCTTTTACTAGCATAGCATGTCATCTTAAGTTTAAACTTTATCAAATAGGTGTCAAGAGTGACTTTCTAAATGGAATTCTTCAGGATGAAGTCTATGTGGAACAATCAAAAGGGTTTGAAGACCCCAAGAACCCGAATCCTATCTTTTACTTGAAGAACGACCTATATGGTTTGAATCAAGCACCTCGTTCTTGGTGTGAGAGGCTTACTTCCTATTACCTTACTCGTGGATTTTTTAGAGGTGGAGTAGATATGATGTTCTTTATTCATCGAGATGAGACTACCATCTTAGTTGCCCAAGTGTATGTCATTGACATAGTTTTCGGATCCACATGTGACAAACATACTCAACTCTTTGTGAAGGAAATGCAAAATGAGTTTGAGATGAGTATGGTCAGCGAGCTCACATACTTCCTAGATCTTCAAGTGCGTCAACTCGATAGCGGGATATTTTTATCCCAATCTAAGTATGCAAAAGATCATGTGAATAAATTTAATCTGGACTCAGCTAAGCATGCATGTAGTCCCATGAGTTCATCCGTTAAGCTTAGTAAGGACCCCAAAGGAAAGGATGTAGAACACACTCTTTGTAGGATTATGATACGTAGTTTACTCTACATAATCGCTAGCCATTTGGATATTTCCTTTAGTGTAGGAGTTTGTGCACATTATCAAGATGGCCTAAAAGAGTCCTATTAAATTTCCATTAAATGTATTATCAAATATGTTAGTGGAACCCTATCGTTTAGAATTTGGTACTCTTTAGACACTAATGATTATCTATCGACATATTCGGATGCCAATTGGGCAGGAGATGTTAATGGTTATAAGAGCACCTCATGCGGATGTTTCTATTTTGGTAGTGCACTTGCCTCATGGATGAGCAAGAAATAAAATTATATTTCTTTGTCCACGACGGAGGCCGATTACATAGTCATCGAGAGTTGTTGCACTCAAGTCAATTGTATCAAGAAAATGTTGAAGGATTATGGTATTTCACAAGGCATAATGATTATTTATTATGATAATATTATTGTAATCCATATTTCTTGAAATCCTTTTCAACATTCTAGAACAAAGAACATTAGGATTGGCGAGAACTTTATCCGAGGGGGGAGAGAAAGTTGTTTCCTTAAGCTTTATAAGAAGCAATCGTCAATTCGCTGACATATTTACCAAACCTCTAGATTCCCTTAGGTTCTATAATCTTAGGAAATCCTTTAGGATTTGTTCCATTGATTGAGTTTGGAGTCGTATATCTAGTTTAGGTTGTGCCTCATGTCTATCCTTTTATATATGAACTAGATTATCTTGTTTTACATATATTTTGAAAATTTCCAAAAAATATTTTCATTTCTTTTATGTGTAATGACTTTTATAAAAAAAATGATCCATATAGGACATGTGTGTGAGATTTTCGGATCACTATATCATTAGGTGTTCATGTAGCTTTCGATGAGTAGCTAGTCCGGACTTCGTCTCACTTGTCCTCTTTATGCATTGATATGATTCTTTGATACTTGTTTATGATATATTCTTTATTGCTTGCCTCATATCATTGACTTTCATGCACACACCTATCACAGAATCTTGAGGATGTCAACGTCACTTTACATACGCTAGGTGAAGTAAGGTGTTGTCTTATCAATGTTATCACCTAAACTTATAAGTTATAAGAAATAGAAATTATAATTGTTCATGTAAGAACCATCATCCGAATTGAGAAAAATAGAAAAGCATTTATCCGGTAAAGTTTTGTTCAGTAATGGAATTAGTTTGCAAAACAAGTTGTCTTTGCGTGAATAGCCACCACTTGTAAAAATAAAAAGAGCATAAAAGAATTCATGGCATAAAAAATTGCAAATTGCTAAGGCCAATGTGTAGTATGCAAACTATTGTGCAAAATTCAAAAAGTCCATGTTTTTATAGGAGAAATATGTTAAAGATCAATGGGTTTGCATAATAAATCATAACATTACTTTATATAGAGACGATATTGGCCAGAGAATCATCAATCTTCTGGTGTTTTGTTTATGTGGCTAGTCTCCAGTTGAATTCCCTTTATTTGTCAGAAGGTTGATGTGAGTGTATATTGTGTAGATGTATTGTTTAGCATCTTACACTTGTGTGTTTTCTTAGGCGATGCTCTCACTCTTATTGTT
This sequence comes from Sambucus nigra, assembly GCA_949130495.1. NCBI lineage: Eukaryota > Viridiplantae > Streptophyta > Magnoliopsida > Dipsacales > Adoxaceae > Sambucus > Sambucus nigra. The sequence continues at coordinate 293,014,380 of OX422223.1, forward strand.
CACACCCATTCATTCCTATTCCATGGTTCAAATATTTTAACACTACCTAGGACAATTGAAAATCAAAATTTTCTAGGTTTTTAATCTTGTTAGGACTTCATACTCTTTATTTTTCAATTTTTTTTCTTTTTATTTACTTTTGAAAGGTTTGAAATCTCGTTAGATTTCTCGTTCAAAACGAGATTCTAACAACCCTCTCCCCAATACAACCCTAAAATCTCATTCGATCAATCGTTCATATATTGTTTTAATGAAGTCATTCGAACGAGATTCCCATAATCGTCCGAATGACTGGGGTTTTAACAAGTTGGTTGATTTATTTTTTAGTCATTTCATTTTTAATTCTCCCCCTCTCTCTCTTAGTCAAAAACGATTTCTCTCCCTAATATCTCTCAACACTTCACTCCATATCTCCCACACTCTCCATATTCTTTGTCCCTAATCTTCATATTCAACCATATAAGATCCTTCATTTCTTAAATCCATTTTCCATATCTCCTAAAGTTGTGTTGGTATTTTAAAGCTTCATTTTAAGTTATTCTTTTTCATTCCTTCTCTAGTATATTTTAGTATCCTAGTTTGAGTATATATGTTTTGGGTAATTTTTGTAACATCCAATACTTTGATAGTGTTTATTTCTCATGATTGACCCATTTCATATAAACTCAACACTTTGCTTTGGTGTTATGTCTCTCTCTCTCTCTCTCTCTCTCACACACAATTTTTATTTTCATAAAAAGTTTTGTTTGCGGTGATAAAATGACATCTCATGAATTTTTGACATTGTTTTTATCTTAAATTTTTGTTGTAAAAATCATGAATTTTTTTATTTTTAATTAGTTTTATATACTCATATTTGTGATATATAGATGGATAATGGGATTTTGTGTTGTTGTTGTTGGTTTTTGGTGTTGTGGGGGATTGGTTGGTTATACTTGGGTAAGCTGTAGTCATCTCTTCCATTTTTCTCATGGCTAGAAGTCGACGGCCTAGGCATGTCTCTCCATCGAATGAGGAAAGTTCTTTGGATAAAGACGTTTCCATTCTAACTCTTTGTCTACGTGGGAAATGCATGCAAATCACACACCCTTACACATATTTGGGTTCCTTACTAGGTCTATCGTTAGGGAAAAGATTATAAACCTATTTTCTCTTTCTGAAACCATAGTTTTCACTTGGGTTGTCACCAGTGGTTGAGATCCCATGTTCAATCTTCGCGGCCCTATCTATTATGAGCGTATTCTAGAGTTCTTCTTTTCTATGCACATATCGGAGAGATGACTAGTACTAAAATACGTGGTAAGGAGGTTGTTATCACCACCAACTCTATTGTCTGTCTTGCCTATTTACCTCGAGTCACCAACCCTACCTTCCCTTGGCCCAAAGACGATAGACCTTCCTATGATCTTAGTTTAAAGATTATCTTTCAGGTTATTCAGTCGGGCTCTACCATTTTATATCACAGAAATCTCAAGTCTTATTTTATGATCGTTAAATGGATCGTTTATGCATGCCTCCTTCCACATGAAAACCATACTCATATTTCACGAGATCATGTGAGTCTGATGTATGCTATCCGCACTCAGAATTCTATTGATCTTCTAGAGCACATTTATGGAGCTCTTAGAGTCATCCGTATGTCACCTTCTGCACCTGTTTGAAAAGCATTCCCTTTTGTGGTTCTAGTCATCGTTCACTATTTGGATTTTGGTTGCCCTCTTCTTCCTTTGTATATACTCGTGACTCGATATCAAATTATTGACAGTTCATATATAGTCGGTTCGGTGGCCATCTTCCTAAGGATACACCTCAACCCACTCCATCTCATTCAGATTCATCCCATTCTGCCAGTTCATCTACTCCATCTCAGTCCCGACCCTCTACCTATCATCATCATCTACCTTTAGAGTCTAAGGAGATTAGGTTGATGCATTTTCAAGTTGAGAAAATACAGAAGGAGCACCATCAGGACCGCGCTATGATGCCTGAGTTATTTGCCTACATGCCTGAGTTATTTGCCTGCAGAGAGGAAGCTTAAGCACGTAGAGACTCTCTCATGATGCAGCACTTTCAGGAGCTCCGTCGTGCTGAGATGCGGTGTGGAGCAACTTCTTCAGGCACTAGATCTGCTCTTGGTGATAAGATTCCATATGATTCTCCTGACGATCCAACATGGTGATTTTTTTTAGGCAGTTATTTTCTTTCATACTTGTGAGAGAGTGATTTATATTTCATTTATTTGTTCCTCTCATTTGTACCAGATATTGGATTTCCATTTCCTTTTCTGCTTTTATATTTGGATATTGTTTAATAAATTTGGATATTATTCTGGATTAATTTAAATTGTCACTAGCTTCATTTTGTCATTCATCATTGCTATGGATGATTTTCATTTCCTTTTATGCTATGGTTGTTGTTTATTCATGTTAGTGTTTTCATTTTCTCTATATTGGATGATTCTATATGCACTAACACTGAAGGTTTTTGTTTTATCCTTTTCTCTTTTCTAGATAAAAATGGGGATAACATGTTCAGGGGTAGTCCTCGTAATCATAATTTGGTTTATTTACATCTTTATTTCCCCATGCATTTTCTGTCTTTGTTGTTTCATGTTTACAGGCATTTTATTTACATGCTAGATTCTTGCCTACAAAGAGCTTCACGTAGAAGCTTTCTTGTCAATCGAGTTGAGTCTTTCCTTTTGGGGGATATGCATTAGATCGACTTAACGGCTTGGCTTAGAAAAATTTTGAGTCTTTTTTATTTTTTGTGTTTTGTGTCCAAATGGCGAAAGGGGGAGATTTATAAGGACAAATATCAGATATAGTTAATTTGTATTATTGGCTATTTCCCTTGGAAAAACATTTAGGGTCATTTAGTGTTGTGCTACTCTACTCAATGAATTTGAGCATCTTGGATTTCAACGCACCTCAAGTCTTCACCTCATCATCCGATTGCTCATTTTCCCAAAGGTATATGACTTGGCTACTTTATACTTTATTGGAGACAAGTTTTTATTTGGTACATGCTTCTTGGTGAAAGCTTTCTAAACACTTTTTTCTCTTTCAAGTTATGATTAATTCTAAAAAATTAAGAAGGTCATTCAAACGAGTTCGTTTGATCGTGTGTGTTCAAATGACATTAGTCGAGTTCCTTCTCAGATTTGCCTGCAATGTCATTTGATATCTCGTTCAAACGATCTTTCTCTAATTGTCGTTCAAATGACTTCGGATGAGATCCTTAATGGATTTTGTTTGAATTGTCGTTTGAAGACTCTTTCAGATGACATTTTATAATGTTGTTCGAACGAGTTAGTTCAATCATTGGAACGAGTGGTTTTATTTTTGAAAAATGTAGTTTTTCCCTTCAACCTCCCTTGTCCACTACTTCCATCTTTTAGACTACTTAGTAACTCGAGAAAAACTGGATAATTGGTCCTTGTATTTTAGAAGAAAACATCATTTTTCTTTATGAAAAGTCTCAAACGATTTATGTGATCTTTTGGATCATTTTTACAAAAATTAAAAAGCAAAAATTCATCCTGTTATACATTCATCCCGATTTGGGTGCGATGGACCTATGCACAAGTTGTTTTTGGAGACGGTACTTTGCTTTCGGTGTATACTGAGGCACATGATTGTTGTGCGGCTTGTTAGATCTACATGTACTATAGACGGAGGTATTGAAGACGACATCAATGGGTCTTTTGGAGTAAAGTCTGCAAGTCTTATGTGTCTTCTTGTAAAAACCATATTCATAGTGCATTTTTTCTACGCCTGGACGTCCGACATTTTTCTCATTTGGGTTTTACTCATACATTGGCGCGTTGTGGTTGTGCTTTCTCTTTATATACTTGATATCATGAATGCCCACTTAGGATTTAGTAACCAAGACTAAAATTTGGAAAGTATTAACCTACTTGTCTAATTATATTTTGTATCATGTGTTATTAATTTGTTTAACGGAGTGTATTTCACGAATAAAAAACGAATCCATATATCCCTACAACTTCAATATATTTTAATTTCCTAGTTATGCTACCCCACCTAACTAGTCTAGCTAATCTCCACTTTACCCAATCCACTATCACTGGCCCCATTTGCACTATGCGTATTTCACTTTACTTTATTTGTTACTTAGCTACAACATGAGCTATGTCATAGTAGTCCTCAGTTTGACTCACATTGTCATGTGGTCAACACAACAGTACACTAGTTATTACTAGCCCGCAAATCTCGAGTCTACTCCGACTCCCAATTTTTGTCAAATATTCACTTACTTATTATTAATTTTTTAACATCATGATTCTAGATCACATGTTATCCTACCCAAGCAATTAGCCTAATTCTTCCCAAAAATCCTAGCTTGATTTCATAATCATAACCTGAGTTATATTCACCCTAATACCATCGTAATAACTTACCCGGATCTAATCATAACTCGTAATCACTCAATGGGCGAATCGGTTTGCTCCCTCAGCAAATCGGTTCGGCTTTGTTGGGCTGCAAACCTAATTTTTTACGGGATTCATCTATTTCCTTTTAACCATATGAATTACCATCTTCACCCAAAGCCCTAACATTTTATCTACATCAATCCTAAACATAATAACACAAATTTCCACATAGGAATCAATTCGAAAACATCTAATTCAATGGGATTATCAATTATTATAAAAAATATGCATATTTTCAACCCTAGTTCAAGATTTCATAAATTGTTTTTTTGATCATCCAAGATTGCATCTTTAAAATTTCATTCACATCAAATTTAACATTTAATCATATTCGAATCCCTTTTTTGATGAATTCATTTACAAAATTCTCATTTTACATGTTAATCCCAACCAAACATTTGTGTCTTCCTACACCAAATTTCTACATGAATGATTAAAACTACACTAGTAACTATAGCAAGTTAAATACTTGACTTATGATTGAAGAAGTTCTAAGTTCTTCCTTTTGAGTTCCTCTTCTCATAGTGTTCTTGTGCCATACAAGATTCAATCTCATTCCCGTATCACTTTTCTTCAATTTCCCCTTCTCTTTTTTCCATCTTCTCAAATATTTGGTCTCTTGGATTGTTGGATGGCTTCCCACTCCATCCATATTTCCTAATTATAACCCTAGGTACTCTTAATCCTGAAATTAAATCATCCCCTATGTGTAAAATGACTCGAATACCCTTTTACGAGTCCCATTTGACCTAGAAAGCCCCCGATACCCAATACAACCCCCGAGTACCTATTTTTAACTATCTCGACCCATTTCGGATCATTGGTGCACTCAAAATCACCATCCGAGTTGTCTAACAATAACTTTCCATCTCATTCCCAATATGAGCCTATCGGCATGGCCCAAATGAGATACCGTTTCACTCATCGATTTTTCTCAGTTACGATGTGATACCATTTAACATGTTTTAATTTACTTATCACGCAAGTAAATATTCACACATAAATATTAATCATTTTATTCGCTAATTAATATTTATTTAATTCACTTTCTCAATTTAATTAAATTACGTGAACATATGTAATTTAAAATTGCTCAAAAATATAGGGTGTTACCGTGATCTTATCTTTAAAGAATATTTCAAATCTTGGTTTCAATTTATTCTTAGTAGAGTCATACCACGGGTTAAGGAAACCACAGTAAGGGAAGTCTTCACCTTCTTTGATAGAACTTTATTTTAAGGAATCAATGAAAATTACTTATTTTCTCTTCAGAACTCTCTTACAGTACGGATAGCGAAGAGTCATGAGTTTAGTCATGGATGGTTGATATCCAAAACCATGAAATTGAAAGTCTTCTTTTAGTACTATTAGTTCAAGGATGCCTTGTTGTCGGTGACCCAACCCCATTCTAAGAATAAAATACATATTCTTGAACATCTGGATTTCATTGACATTGTCGTGTTGGTTGTGCTCCAGACATACTCTATCCTTGAAGTTATCCCTTATTGGGATAGGAAGAGGATTAATATTAAAACCTGATAGAAACATGTTGTTATACCGTAAATACAGAGTGCCAGGTGGGCCTCTCAGGAGGTGACACATGTCCTAATGAAGGGTAAAAAGAGAGCTCACCCTAATATACAATCTGATCGGCCAGAGGAGTTGAGACTGACTCAGGTATATTGTGCTCATCCTTGACATTTGAGTAAATATCCTGCTACTGTTAACACGGTGTTAATTAATAACATCAACTAACCCCATCAGTACCATCCTTGCACTAACTTGCTCATATGGAGGAATACCAACAATCAGTTTTATCCTACTTATGCATGTGGGAAGTTACAAAATATCCCACCTATATCATGATGGAACAAACTCATCATTATTTGTACCCCTAAATATAAAATGTGTAACTGTCTGACCTATGAAGGCACTACACCCGTCCCATAATATTCTCTCTCTAATAACTACCTATAAATGGACCTCAATCCCATAAGATAAATGATCCGAGATTATTCTGCTAGACAACTATAGGTAAGTAATAGGGAGAGAACTCACAAGAGCTTGCATTCCTAACTTTCATGGCTATTGTCCAGTAATATACAAAGAATCAACACTGCACCTGTGGATGTAAGCACTATATTGGGCCGAACCATGTAAATCTCTGTTTTCCTTCTTTGTCTCTCATCCCATTCTATTTCTTCACATTTAGAAAGTTTATAGTTATAATTTCCATATTTGTTATTGTTTATTATTTTAATTTCCCTGCTAAGGAAATTAATCCATAAACAAGTTTTAGACGATAAAAATGTCATTTTCTCCACGATGGATTTCCAAAACAGGGCTACTTGTGCTGATGCCATGAGAGTTATCATCATTACGATGATGGTGTTATTTGTGGGAAATTAATGAGCCATTATTATTTCCTACCATCCTTAGCCCTAAATACTTTCCCCCTTTTCAAATCATATGCTTGCAAATTCTAGGAAATGACAGATAACCTAGAAAGTAGTCACGCAATAGAAGCACATACACCCTCCACAACTGTGGGGATGGGTAACTACATGGAATTTTGATGAGCCTGGAAAAGGGACATGAGGAAATTTAAGAAAGCATTAAGCGATTCGTATAAATGCTCCAGGCTGAATAGAACAAGTTCGGAGTGGATCCTGTCACTACGAACATAGGAGAAATCTAAAAAAAGGGGAGGATAAATACTGACTCCAACCCCTATAGAGATAGGAGGCATGCTTACAGAACGCAACCTTTGGAAAACCCATAGAGGTTGAACTTTGGGTCATGTGATGGCAAGTGTGCATTCAAGCATTCTAGATCGTGAAAGGATAGGTCATACCGCCCCAAAATTACTATTTCCCTTAGATAAACTGACACTGGAAATGCTGAATAGAGGGTCTGCTTTTCATCGATTTGGACCATGTAAAATAAAGGGCCAACAACTGATAGATTCTAAAGAGCACAACGAGTTTCAGGAAGAATCACCTCGATCCGTTACTAGTGGAACAAAATGCTTGACCAAATCCCAAATGATCATTAGAAGATCAATCCAAGTTAAGCAGGCTTCCTTGGAAGATAGCTCGTTCGAAAGTCGAGGCCAAATAGTCAAGACCATCATAATTAAGGTCAAGCAGGAGGATCATCCTTGGAAGGGGTCCATCTAGCAATTAAAGGACCATTTGGGAGAAATGGATAGATCCAAGAACCTTCTGTCCAGAGACTTTATGAAGGGATCTCCCTTTATTCTAGTGGTAATGTGTTATCCGACGCCTATAAAATTTAAATTGTTGGTCATTACGCCGGGATACGATGGAAAAACCAATCCAATAATTCACGTAGAGAAGTATCAAGTCTCTGATGATATCTACTCTATCCCAGAAAAAATGTGTTGCCGATCATTCTCTAGCACGATCACTAGGTCAGCCCAAATCTAGTATAATAGCTTGCAACGCGAACAGATATTCAGTTTCCAATGACTAGTTGATATATTTATCAACAATTTCTATTTTGGTGCCAAGCTAGGGAAAAGACTTGCTAATTTGCATAACATATGACAAAAGTCCGATAAGACACTCACTAGTTTATTACTCAATTCAATAACGAGAGCCTTGTGGTGATAAATTAAAACGAGCAAACTGCCATAATTGCTTTCATGAGCGGACCATTGTCGAGAAAACTATTGTAACACCCCGCCCACCCGGGGAGAGCGAACGGAGCGCTAATGCGATAAAATAAATCCAAATCCACAAGTAACAAGGTATAGAGCATCTAAATAAACCCACAATAATATAAATCCACTAATCTCAATCTCTTCAATTACAACAAGTCTCTCGAATTAAAATTACAATAACTAACTCGAAATAAAATAAATCCCAATGCTCTATACATCAAAATAAATAAATACAAGTCTTCTCAAATGTATTAAAAATTCTTCCCAAAATATCCAAGATAAAATCAATCTCCAATAATCCATAGCGCCCAAATCCATGCTAACCTGCCACTAAAAGAAAATATGGGGAAGTACACAATACGACAGGAAATATGCTCAACAAATATATATTAGCGTTGAATAAAACTTAACAACACGAGTACGAATATTCAAATCAAAATGAAAATCTCAAAGCATTTATCAATATAATTTCTCAACAACACTTTAACCGGGTCACCAGGCCTCACCACATCCGTATATGCTTTATCAAGCCATAGCCCGGGAAACAGGAATTTTGGCGGGTGCCCAACATCCGTGCCATATTAAAATCTCATGACAACGTGCTCAACAACAATATAATGATACCACATGAATCAAGATAATTTCAACAATTATTTTCCAGATTTCAATGAATTTAACAATTCAAATATGAGTTCAATTAAGAAGAATTCAAAGAGAATGACACTCGCGAGATTTAAGAGCATATTGTGTAAAACCCCATACCTCAAACGATGATGAGAAACCAATGATCACATTCTCAAGATCAACACAAAAGATCTACAGAATCTCCTGCAAGAACCTCCAACAAAGTAGCCCCAATAACACCTCTAATCTAATGTTGGAACTCACAAATCTCAAGGGCCAATGTGTATATAAAAAGAAGAGGAATATAAAATATATTTGCTGCCAAAATTTGTTCCAGAAGCAGGTTAAAAGGCTTGCCCATGACTTCCTTTTATAATGCAAAGAAATGAAAAGTTGGAATCCAAAAGACTCCTTTAAAAAAGGCAAAGAAATGAAGAGTTAGAATTCCAAGAGTTAAAAACATTATAAAATCATTTTAAAATCCGTTTTAACTCCGTTTTCGAAACCGTTTGAAATTCTCGCCTTTAAATATAATAACCAACATGTTTGAGCAATAAAAATAATTTTATCAAAAATTTTATTTTCCTCCATTTTCCTAAATTAATTAAAATAGCCCAAAAATTACGCGGGTTGTTACAACTATTTTGGGCATCGGCTAAAGAGCCACCTAAGATAATAATGAAACACTTAGCCAAAGTAGGAAAATTAATAAATGTTGAGGAGGTCATGATGGATAAGGAATCTGATCCCCCCAAGGTTGCACCTAATAAAAATAATGAAAAGAATGATTTAAAAATATAAGCAGATTAACAAGTTAAAAATTACGATGTCTACACCCCTTTGACCGTTGGCATCCATCACATCCTTGAGAAGATCAAAGGAAATAAATACCTAAGGTGGTTTGGGAAGCTCAAAGATCCAACATATCCTCGAGATAAAAGCAAGTACTATAAGTTTAACAAGGACCATGGCCACAACACGGCCAATTTCATTGTACGCGAGAACAAAATAAAATCAACGAGGACCCCTAGAAAATAAGCATGGGCCATCGAAAAGTTGAAGAGTTTGAATGGCTTAGGTCTTTTAGGTTCCTAGGAGGATAACAAAGTGATAACCGGGCAGTGGTCGGACACCCCATGGGGAAGAACAATAGCTTGAGACTCAGGAAACTCAGCAACCCAAATATCATTATGCATAACTCTATCCATCCTAGGTTGTACATTATCACTACCCTCATGTTTCTTATTCCATGTGAACCATAACCCATTGCTTGTCATATCCTCAGCATGGATATCATTCATGCATTGGTTGAACACCGTTGATTCTTCCGCATCAATACCATGCAAACCCTTCTTCTTATCCTAGGTTTTCATCACATTAAAGTCCCCCATTAAAACCCATGGATGTCCAAATGTGAACCCACTATTGTGTCTCAGAAAATACCAAAAAGGCAATCTATTAATAATCAAGTTCTCTCCATATATGAAGGAAGAAAAAAAGTATTTATTACTTCCACATATATCAACTTTACAAAGCATGGCTTGAGGGTGAGACTCAATTAAAGTCACAACAACACTGTGGGGATTCCACCCCACAATAACTCTGGCCACTCCTCCTCCACTAGCACAGTTATCAATACAGTCCTAATGAAAGAAACAGTTATTCTTAATGTTATACATATTCGACCTTCTAACTTTAGTTTCAAGTTGACAAACCACGTCAAGCTGCTGATCTCTAATCAACTTAATAACTTCACGCTGCTTAGGAGGGGAGTTGAGTCCCCTAATATTCCATGATTCGATCTTGATCCAGGACCTTTGGAGCCCTTACATTTCTTCATGCTCCTCACTACCAAAACCACTTCTTTATTCCCCTCCTCCTTATGTTTGTTTGCTAGTTCATCCATAAACATAACCCTTCCCGCAAGGGCAGTGGGTTCAAGAATTGAATCACATTTATTATCAAAGTCAATGACACTGAACGCATTTAATAGTTTGACGGAGGGATAGGCAACACACTGAGTTCCACAGTCACGTTCAGGTATAGCATCCCTACTGTTAACATTTACCATCATCTCCTGAGGTAAACTGATGGTGGGAGAGGCCACCTGATGAACCGGAGAACCTTTATCTCTCCCTATTTCTTTGGCAACCTGACCATGGGTTTCCCCTTTATCATAAGTTTCTAAGGACTCGACCTTCATTTTTTAGGTACTTGGGTCCATTCTGCACCATCATCACTCTTTACAATCGTTGCTCCAGTGCCCATAACCCGTGGTTGGTCTCCTATCTTGGCATTGGTGCAACTACTATTATTGTGTCCAAATACGAGACAAATAGAGCAAGAGGGGGGTTTGGCTTGTAACTCAATCATCACAAGAGCGATAACACCATCTTCCATAACGAAGTTTATAAAACTCGAATAATTCTTTCTGGCCTTAACTTCAATGCAAGCGCACGCATAGAAGATTATGTTCATATCCCCCATTACAGCATCAGCATACAACGACAACCCAACCGAGATAGTAATGTATCTAAGCCCTTCTTCTGACCACAACTACACTGGAATATCATGAAACTTCACCCATATGGGTATTTTCTTCAATGTTTCTTTATGGAAACTAAAATTGGCTTGCCATTTGTTTAAGATAATAATCATACTAGAAAAATGCTAAGGACCATTATCTAAGACCTCATCACTCTGAGTAGGGTTATCAAAGAGCAAAAAATAAAAACCATTGTCATGAGAAATGACCCTTTTCATACCGAACTTTACCCACATTCTAGTTACTGTGTTGTTCACATAGGAGAAATGAAGCTTTTTCCCAAGGAAATACCCAACTATGATGTTCTTCCAACGCCCATGTCCCCCTTTAAGAACCTGAGATGGAGTTTTAACGGTTGTAATGGATTCCACCATGGACGGTTTGTGGCATGTGAGTTTGACCTTATGTTTCTTTTTCTCTGTAGCAGCAGAGCTCCAGGTCCTAGCCTTTTGTGCCATATTAAGATATTAGTGGCAGGTAGGTACGCTAAGGGGAGTTTTACCTTTTGCGATATCCTCTGACATGACGTCTAGTTGAACCACACTCATAATGTTACAGGTACATTGAGACCTGTGCACTCACCACCCCCCATTGCAGAGACTTACTCCTCCACCAACTATGTTAGCACCATCATGGCTGAGCCCACAGCACTAACGGGACTGAACCCAGTTGAAAGAGAAATGATGTCACCAGAAAGTTCGGACGCGGAGGGTTGAAGGGCTGTTGAATCCTCCAACGACATCTCACCATTCTTGATGATATCTTCTTTCATAAACCACTTTCTAAGAAGGAATCTAAGGACAAGATTATTCTTCGCATCCAGGGCTCTCATACGCTCAACATTGGAATAAATATTGGGTTTTCCAAAATGATTATCCGCAATGGTTTGACCAACAACAGCTCCACCACAAGAGGATATGGTGGTTCGTCCACCAACCATTATGACATCCAGAACCTGACCCTATTCAACACCAAGAAAGTCCTCCAGATATGAGAGAGGAGGTGGGGGTAGCATCAAAGAAGAGGTGGTGGTGGGTTATAAGGATTAGAGGTGGTGGGAGAGATGTTTGGTTAGGGAGTTTTAGAGAAAAGGATGAGCATTTTTTTTGGCTTGCATAAGGACTGGATTCTCACTCCTACAATAAGGTGTTTGTTAGCACAAATTCTTGGTACTTGGAGGAGGACTATATGATTAACCATAAGCCTAAGACCAAGATTATATTTCAAGATCTAAGATAACAAGAGCAAGAAAATTCTTTGTGACAACCCGTACAAGATGAAATAAATCATAATATCGATAGTACAATGCTTAATCGTAGTGGGAGCACTATCCACAATCAGTATTCGTGTGTCACTTATACTGGACCACTAATGGAGCCATGCATTAATGGTAGGGCTCGTCGTCAGCCTAATACATTAGTGTATTTAATCAGAAGAGGGAAACTATAGAGGTATGTGGATAAATATGGCTTAACATGTCTAGACGACGAGAATGAGGTTATAAGACGAGTAAAATCTCCCTGTAGGAAGATAAATGAGAAGAAAAGGGGACGAGGTGATGATTCAGATGATGACCCAAATCTTCCAAAGATGCCCAATGAGACTTTCCATGAGGTCAATATGATCTTTTTCGAATACCATTTTATTAATGGTAGGGATGTTGGAGGAGGAGAAGAGCTTGCTGAAAGGAAGGCCTACCTCAATAAGGTAAAGTCTTGCGTGAACATTAAGCATATTAACCTAACTGGAAGCATGGATACTCATTTGAGGAAGGTAAATAAAGACCACCTTATTATTGGGTTTTCTAAAGATGATTTATCTGGTGTCTTGTACCCGCATGATGACCCTCTGGTCATTACCACAATGGTACATGAAAAAGTAAGGTGGATAGGATCCTCATCGATAATGGAAGCTCAGTGGATATGATGTTCTATAATTGATTTCCGAGGTATGAGACTTAGAGACAATAAGTTCACACCCTACCATCGAACATTGGTTAGTTTTTTGGGTAAGAAGGTGTACCCCTTAGGAACAGTCAAATTGGAGGTTATATAGGAACTTAACCAACATGCCGAACAAAAAATGTTTGTTTCTTCATCCTAGGTAAAAATATTCAGTGAGCGTATAACATCATTCTCGGCATAGTAGGGCTGAAGAAGTTCGAGGTTGTACCTTCTACAGTTTACACAGGTTAAGGGATCTGAAATTATTATACTAGACGGTTATAGGAAATCCTAGGAGAGAACTTACAAGTGCTTACATTCCTAACTTTTATAGGTATTGCCCAGTAATATACAGAGAATCAACATTGCACCTATGGATGTAGGCACCATATTGGGTTGAACCACGTAAATCCCCATTTTCCTTCTTTGTATCTCCTCTCATTCTATTTCTCCCAGCAAGTCTTAGTTATAATTTCCTTATATGTTATTATTTATCATTGGAATTTTCCATCTAAGTTAATTAATTCGTAAGCCAATTTTAGACGATAACAGACTGGTGCTGTCTATGGGAAATCGACAAGCCATTATTATTTTCTTCCATGCTTAGCCCTAAACATTTTCCCTTTTTCCAACCATATGCTTGAAAATTCTAGGAAATAGCAGATAACCCAGAAACTAGTCACGCAACATAAGTACTTCGACCATCAACACCTGTGGGGATTGGTGACAAACAGGGAATTTTGATGATCATGGTAAAGGGCCATGAGGCAATTTACATTAAACAACTGATGCAAATGTTTTAGACTGGATAAAATAGGTCTGGAGTGGATCATGTCACTCTATCCGGAGGAGAAACCTCAGAAAGGAGAGGATAAAAGCTCCCTCCAGTCCCTATAGAGATAAGAGGCATGCTTATAGAATGTAAGCTCTAGAAAATCCAAGGAGGTTAAACTTAGGGTCATGTGATCATAAAAGTGCATCCAGGAATTCTGGATCGTGAGAGGATAGGTTATACTACCTCGAAGTTACTTCTTCCCTTAGATCAACTGGGTATGATGATGACCCAACCTTCTCTGAGGAATTATCCAGTTTGCTAGAAATGTTGAGTTGAGGGTATGCTTTGGATTGACTGGTCCCATATAAAACAAGGGGCCAATCGATAGTAAACATAAAGAGAACAGTGAGTGCCGAAAAGAACCACCTCGGTCAATTACCATGAGATCACAACACTCGGACAAATTGAGAAGAAGCATAACAATATCTTCCCAAGATGAACAGACTTCCTAGGAAGAGAGATCGTTTGAAAGTCGAGGATAAATAATTAAGATCGTTGCAGTTAAGGCCGAGTAGGAGGATCAACCCAGGAAGGGATTCATCCAGTGGTTAGAGGACCATTTAGGAGAAATGTCAAGCTCCAAGAACCCTCTTCACATAGATTGTGTGAAGTGATCTCCTTTTATCCAGTGATAGTGTATTCTTCGATGCCCGCAAAATTCAAACTGTCAGTCATTACGTCGAGATACGATGGCAAAACCGATCTAATACTGCACATAGAGCAGTATCAAGCCGCTACTTATATATACTAGATCTCGAATGAAATGGTTGTTAACTATTCTCTAGCACGATCACAAAGTCAATGCAAATCTGGTATAATAACGTGCCACATGGGTAGACATCTAGCTTTCAATAGTTGGATGATTTTTCTATCAGTAACTTCTAGCCAAGCCAGTCAAACTAGTTTCTCATTTTCTCAACATATGGTAGAAGGTCAACGAGACCAATCTCGAGTTTATAACTCACTTCAACAATGAGAAGCTTGAGGCGGTAAATTATAACCATAAAACTTCCATAACCGCTTTGATGAGTGAATTACAGTCGAGAAAACTATTTTGGGCACTGGCTATAAAGACACATAGGAAAATAACGAAACTCTTGGCCAAAGAAGGAAAAATCATGACTGTCGAGGAGGCCATAGTGGCTTACGAATTGGATAACCCAAAGTTTTCATCTAGAAATAAATAAAAATAAGGATAAGAAGACCGAAAAGCCAAAGAAGTATGAAGGTTACACCCCTTTGACGGTTGGCATCCATCACATCTCTGAGGAGATCAGAGGAAATAAAGATCTAAGGTGGTCTGGGAAGCTCAAAGCCCCAAAAAATCGTCGAGATAAAATCAAATACTATGAGTTTCACAAGGACCACAGACATAACACGGACAACTACGTTGCCTTCAAGAACAAAATTCTGATCTTAATTAGAAGATTGAAACTATCAAGGTTAGTAAATAAAGATGTCGGGTAGGTCCAGACGATAAGAGAACGATTAGAAGACGATTAAAATCTCCTTGTAGGAAGAGAAAAGAGAAGAAAATGGGATGTGATGATGATTAGGATGATGACCTAGATCTGCCAAAAAATCTAGAGGAGGCTAACCATGAGGTCAAGATGATCTATTTTGGATGGCATTTTATTGGTAGTGGGGATGATGGAGGAGGATAAGAGATTTCTAGAAGGAAGGCCTACCTCAATAAGGCAAAGGCTTGCGTGCACATCAGGTGATCGTGGTGGAAACCGAGCATCCGTGTGAATACGCTAGACGTTGTTGTTGGCTTCCAACCACAATACAAAAAAAATCTAAACTTTAACTGAAATAGCGTTGCTAAAGCCGTTTATTGAAAATAAACTATTTAAGCAACTCCGAAAAGTTTGTTGAAGAAACTCTTTACTTAAATCAAACTGATTTTGAACACAAGATGTGTTAACAAAATTATGTACGAGATTAGGATAAGATTTGATAACAAGTTTTAGTAAACATTTTAAAATATCTTAAACTCAGCACACAACAGAATGGGATGAGAAGATGTAGAAATATTAATACTCAGGATTTTTAACGTGGTAAAACCTCACCAATTGAGGAAACATCCACGACTCCCTCTACGGAGTAAAACAAAAAATATCACTAAAACAAATATGTGAGTTACAATCTATTTAACTAACATGCACACAATAACAAATCTATACAAGTTCAGGATTGTACCCTCTGGCGTCCTTAAACTTTTCTGCAGATCTTGATTGTTGATGTAGTCTTCTCAGTTTGTCAACTCTTCCTTTGTTTCAGCACGTTACGTTGACTTATGTTCACCAAATCTTATAGCCAACACTTTCAGTGTATGTAGTGTGAAGATGTTTGTGAAAAGTGTTCTATAACACATGCATGCACACACGCACTCTTATTAGTTACAAACAATCCTAACAAATTACAGTTATACTATATGCTGTGTAATTTTCTTTTCTTTCTTTCTTACAAAACTTAGAACCTTTTTTGACCTTTCAATATATCCCAGAACCCACGGATATCTTGCTTATAAATCGGTCAAGATCTTAATCAGTCTTAGTTTTGAAAATATTTTCAAGACTGAAAATCTCCAAGTGTGATTCCAACTAGGTCAGAGGTTCAGTTTTACAAGAACTAGAAACAGAAAACATCTATTGTTGATTCTGAAGTAAGAAAATGTTTTAACAGAAAACAATCAACAACGTACTTCTCAAGATGAGAAATAAAATGCAACTAAGTGTATTGTGACATGAAAAACTTCAGATCTATGATTTCTATTGAATCAGAAACAAGATCTGAGTAAGTGTCTAAGTTGGAAATAAGATTTTATGAACACAAGGTTACAGCAACCCAAAAATCACTCAACTATAACTCTCATAAACTCAAGAAACACTAAAGATGGTGTTTATTTGGTTATGGTGTTTTGGAGAGGTAAGTGGTTTAGGTTGTAGAAGGTTTAGACGAAGTTAGGGTTTCAAACTTGACTCTCTGGTTTCTCTTTCTCTCTTCTCTCTTCTCTCTCTTTCTCTCTCTCTCTCTCTCTCTCTCTCTCTCTCTATTCGTTCTCTGAGAATTTTCAAAGTGGCAAAAGCTTTCGAAGGCTGAGATGAGAGTCCTTTAAATAGCAAGAGGAGAAGGTTCCAGACTATCGTTCAAAAACAACGGCTGAGATTGAGTCAAGCTTCTTTGACTTCAATCCAAGGGCTCACAACAGGCGGTGGATTAAACAGGCTGTGATTGGCTTAGGGGATTACACGGGGATTCACCAAAACAACATGCAGGCCATCGATAACATTTGATCCAAGGGCTGATAACATTCTCAACTAATGTCTCTGTAAAGAAACACAAGCCAGGCCAATCAGGGAGCAGCAAGTGTTGGCCATAGAACGAGTACAAACGCGCGTCCAAAACTAATTACAAAGCCAACCCTGGAGTCTCTGGCGCTTTTGGTTTCTACCCAGAGTAACTTAAGGCCAAAAACCACAACAAAACATATTTAGATATTAACCCCAAAACTTTTAAATCAAGTTTTAATTTAATAAAACCTTAATTAAAAGATGTTTAAAATTCCCAAAAAATTAATAAAAATCAAATTGAGGGATTTAAACACACTCACCACATTAATACACATAAAGGTGCAATATTATATGCGAAAATTAAGTTCTAAGTGTGTGAGTGATGGCTATAGTCTCAGGATCATTACAAGATGAATAAGAGAAGAAGCAAACCAATCTCTGAGGCTCTTTGGTTTCTAGGATGGACACAATTTTGTCACAATTTCCAAACTAGATGAGCTCTTATACAGTCTAGACTCAAATGAGTCAAAAGTATAAGGGCTTCATTAACTACACTCTTGCGGAGTATAGTGGCGAGTCTGGGTATCGAATCCACAGGGAATGTTTGATAGATTTTAATTGGTTTATTACTTCAAAAAATAAAGTGTAAAAGATGATGATTGAGTGAGAAAGGAAAAAGGAAAAAATAAAGAAGTTAACTAAAACTAATTGGAAAAATTAAGGTAGAGACACAATCCCCCAACCCTAGTAGAAACCTTTATCCAGTAGAAAACTGGACAGGCGCTCATACCAAGCTCTAGGAGCTTGCTTAAGACCATATAAAGCCTTTTTCAACCGAAATACATGATTAGGATAATTAGGGTCAATGAACCCTTTAGGTTGTTCTACATAGGTTTCCTTGGCAAGTATTCCATTAAGGAACGCAGATTTTACATCCATTTGATATAATGTAAAATGCATGTGACAAGCTATAGCAAGAAGCAGACGAACTGATTCTAAATGAGTAACAGGAGCAAAAGTCTCGTTAAAATCAATTCCTTCTATTTGGGAATAACCTTGAGCAACTAGTCTAGCTTTATTTCTAATTACTATCCCATTTTCATCAGTTTTATTTTTGAAAATCCAACGAGTACCAATAACCTTTTTGTGATCAGGACGTGGAACTAGATACCATACATCATGAATGACAAATTGTAAAAGTTCATCCTGCATAGCAGAGATCCAGTGTGAGTCATTCAATGCCTCATTTACATTCTTTGGTTCCACAAGAGAAACAAAGCATGCATAAAGTGCATAATTTCTAAGTTGGGATCTTGTACGTACTGGCTCACTAGGGTTACCAACTATGTTGTTTATGGGATGATCTTTAGAAACCCAGTTAGGTACTTCAGGTGACTCAATAGGTAATGAATTATCTATTTCAGAAGAGTCATTTTCTAAAATATTTGACGATTCTTCTTCTATAGTTAATTCACTAGTCTTGCTTTCTATAGTAGTGTCACTAACAATTACATTTATGGATTCCATTAAGGTTTTAGTGCGAAGATTATACACCCGATAAGCTCTACTGTTAGGTGAATATCCTAAGAATATTGCTTTATCTCCCCTGCTCTCAAATTTAGATAAGTGTTCCCTATCTTTGCACACATAGCAGGTACTACCAAAGGTTCTAAGGTACTTAAGATTAGGCTTTTTATTGTACCAAAGTTCATAAGGGGTTTGTTTGGAATTCTTTCTAAGATAGACCCTATTAATAAGATGGCATGCTGTACGAATAGATTCTACCCAAAAATACTTAGGTAAGTTCTTGGCATGGAGCATGACACGTGCCATCTCTTAAAGGGTTCGATTCTTTCTCTCAGCTATACCATTTTGTTGAGGAGTCTTAGGAGCACTGAACTCATGTTTGTAACCATTATAGTCACAGTATTATATAATACCAGTGTCTTTGAATTCACCACCTCTATCACTTCGGGTTCTATTTACTTGAGTGTCTTTCTCATTTTCAATCCGTAAAAGAATCTTTAAAAAAGTTTGGAAAGTATCGGATTTCTGTTTTAAGAAAGCTACCCAAGTGAATCTGGTGAAGTCATCTACCATAACTAAGATATAACTGTGTCCACAGAGACTAACAGTTTGAGAAGGACCCATTAGGTCCATATGGATGAGTTCTAAGGGATTAGAGGTAAGGATATCTTTAACCCTTTTATGAGGTGCTTTAACAATTTTTCCTTCTTGACAGGGGCCACAGACAATGTTGTGAATAGGTTTAATTTTTGGTATTCCTCTAACTATTTGTTGAGAGGACAATTTACTCAAATTTTCGTAATTAATGTGACCTATTCTGTTATGCCATATCTCATTGTCATCCATTCTGGCAACATTACAGATTTCAGAACTAGTCATGACAGTATAACAATTGTCAGGAGTCCTGAATCCTGTAATTACGCATTCTCCCTTTTCATTTAAAATCTTGCAATTGTTCTTTGAAAAGGTAACAGTATGGTTTAAGTCACAAAATTGTGAAATGCTGAGTAAATTAGCCTTGAGGCCTTTAACTAAAAGAACGTTTTCAAGAACAGGAAGTCCTTTTTCTTTAAGAGTTCCTTTGCTTATGATCTGGGATGATACTCCATCACCAAAAACAACTTTTCCACCATCAAAGTGGGTTTTATTTAAAAGTTTTGTATCATCACCTGTCATATGCTTGGAACATCCAGAATCCAAATACCAACCAGAAGATGTAAGTTCAGCTTTTAAGGCAGAAATAACAATATTACACTTCATCTGGGGTACTAGATCATCTTTTCTAACCCAAATTGCTCTGGTTTTCTGTTTGCGCTTGTTTGCTCTCATTTGATAAAATTTGCGAGCATTAGATTTTTGTTGAAAAACATTTTGCGCATGATTTTGAGTAAATTTAAACACCTGAGCATTTGATTTAGAAAAGTTTCTGGGATTCCTTCTAGTAAATGTCATTTTAGGTTTAGTCTTTCTATTCCTATAGTTGGAGTTTTTGTCTGGTGGCCTGGGAAGGACATAATTGTTACGACTCCTCTTAGAATAGTTAAAGTTATGGTACACAGGAGTGTTGTAGGTAGGCTTAATCAGTCTCCTAGCATAGCAATCATCGAAAGAGTGTCCGTATATGTCACAATAGGAGCAATAAAGATTGCTCAGAATGGGGTTTACCTTAGGAAAGTCTCTAAACAAAGGTTTTGAGAAATTTTGAGGCTGAATTTTATTCCTAGGTAGCACAGGTTTGAAAGCAGGTTCACTTTTCCTAATTGGGGGGGCAGACATATTTTCCCTTTGGTAAACTTTCATGCTTAGAGCAACTTGCATCTCCAGTGTTAGTGTTTTGATGATCAAACTCAGTTTTTAGTGAATGAAAGTCTGGACATTCTAAATCATCACGAGTACCCAGAGGCAAACGAGACATAAAGATCTACAATTGTTGTGTAACTACGTCATACGATCATAATCAATCATTAAATTCAGAGGACTAATATTATACACATGCAATTAACACATCAGGTTGGGTTCATGTATCCCAACCTTTAAAAACCTAGCCTAACATGGTGAATAATAATAAAAGTACTAGAAATAAAAGTTACCACGAATGAAGAACAAGAACATGCAAGAAGAAATCAAAGATTGAAGAAAAACCTGAAAAGCTCTTGAATTAATGGTGCAAAGTATGTAAATTCTTCTCCTAGATGTTCCTACTTGTTATGGAGCTTTTACATAAATGAAATCTTAATAAAAAAGAGTCCTAATAACTAAATATATAGGCTAGAGGTCGTTTACAAGAGTCCCTAAAACATAAAACTCTTTTGGCTAAAAGATAATGAGAAACCGAATAGGTTCAGTGTGTGATAATTGATTTAAATTAAATTAAATTCGCAAGATTCCAAGTAACCCTTATTTAATTCGAGTCTACTTTTAAACCAAATAAAATCAACCCTTAAACATGCATCTAAATCAACCCATCAAATAAAAAGCATGCGACACAAAGTTAAGGAAAAATCCCCGAAGGGCAAAACCTTTTATTTCTGGAACTTTAAAGAATTTACAAGACCATTGACTTACATACAACCTGATAATCGCCCACAAGTGTAACGCACGGTGTCTTCGGTAAACCTTCAAAGCAACGGCTAGAAATAGTGTGACACAGAAATACCCGCAGGTGTCGGTTCCTATGTCTGCGGCTGGAAGTTTCCTTTTCCAGGAGGGCAGCAATGAAGAAGAGAGCGGCTTCTCCACAAGGGTTGAACAAACTCAAAGTTGTGTTCTTGGGTTACAAAGTGATTCACAAATGTTTGGAAATTTGTGTGAATCGAAAACCTAGAGTCTTGGGCTCAATAGGTGAAGACTTAGAGTATTTAGGACTCTGAAAATAGTCTTGAAAAGTCTTGGAAAACAACTCCCCGAAGTTGGCTTAAATAAGAAAACTTTGAGCCTAAAAAATCTCTAACAGATCTGGCCGAATTTATCCCAGGCGGACCGTTCCGGCTTGGGGTTGACCGGATCAGTTCTTTTATTCCAGGCTTCATCGGTTCGCTTGCGGTCCGGGGCATACTAGCCTTTAGCAAACGGATCG
Organism: Sambucus nigra; assembly: GCA_949130495.1. Lineage (NCBI taxonomy): Eukaryota > Viridiplantae > Streptophyta > Magnoliopsida > Dipsacales > Adoxaceae > Sambucus > Sambucus nigra. Next base: position 293,036,367 of record OX422223.1, read on the forward strand.
GTCCGGGTTTGAGGCGGACCGGTCCGGTTAGCCGGATCGGTTCTTTTATTGCAGGCGGACCGGTCCGGTCTGTCAGACTTTGATTCCTCTTCTTCTTTTGATATTCGGATGCGTTGATGAATGTATGAATCTTGAATTTCTTCAACGGTGTAACGGCGTGCGACATAATAAATTGTTAATGGACAAAAATGTCCTTACAAATCTCCCCCTATGTCTATGCCGGTACATACATAAAAACAAAACATCCGAATTATCAAACAACTAAAAATGCCTATAGAAATCTACCCTTCCATGAACCCAAAACTGGAAACATACAATTGAATAAGACTACATCGTTTGATCTTCAAATCTTTAGGAATCTCAATACTTTTCTCATCAGGGTGTGCAATCCAATGATAATCCATGTAGTACCTACACACATGAGACAAAGCAAAATACCAAGTGACATATCGAGTTTGAAATGAGATAAACATATATACCAAATGAGATAAACATATATACCAATTTATGAGCAAACTCAAACTTTCAAATCTCCCCCATAAAAAGATAATTTATTCTCCCCCTTTTTATGATGTCCCCAAATAGATAAATGAGAAGAATGAATCAAATAGGCAAAATCGGGGTGTCACGGTACACAAAACAGGGCATCAAATAGTATGGTAAACGTGCTCTTGCAAGGAGATGCTCAGAAATAAATGCACAAACAATTTTTGATTTTTCCAATTTTTCAAACCAAGATAGGATACCAATATGAACAAATATGATACAAAAATCACACCATGGATTTTGACTCAAACAACCAAGTCATGGAAATGGAATGAATGGATGTGAACACATTCGATAGGTAAATCAACTCAATCAATCATATGTGCACGATGCATATGTGTACCCCTAACGAATGAACATCAAAAGTATCCTTAGGTGAAAAGATTGTTGAATTTAGATGACATCGTCTTATGCAAATCAATAAATCAAAGTCAAAATGATTTCCACACCAATAACGTCCAAAACTATGTAGCGCATTTTTAAGCATTTCAAGGACGTGCAAACCCATTGTAAATTCTCCAACCAAACTCCCTCATTCATATTTTCTTTTAGAGGTAATCTAAATTCTCAAACTTTGGAGAATTGGTGCAAAAACCTAAATGGCGCATAATTTGGCATGAATTTCTTTTTATTGCCTTTCAATTTTTTCGGGCTCTTTTAACCTCTTTGGACCTCGGTTAATAAAATTCCTCAATTTTTTAGGTCCTTTTTAACGGTGGATTTTGCGCAAAGGATAGATGATTACCTTCGCACCCCCTCTCCGTTATCAAACAAATCACACAAACTCACAAAACGATTTTTATATGCACAATTTCCTTATCAAAATTATCGCGCTTGGTTCGTTTTAAGGACAGGATTGAAGTGAAAACACCCAACCAACATGTGATAAGACAAGCACAATAATCAAACAAATATGTGCATGTGTGCAATAAAGGAAACATGAGTCAAACATGTAGGGAGTAACGCTTAATTACATCTTAATGACTCCAAACATTATAAAGCACATGGATGAATTCACCCATTGCCTCAAAACACTGTCAAATAGTCACATGAAAAAGAATGGAATGAAGTTGTGACTCGGTCCTCCAAAGTGTTCATCCATAAACGGTGCAAACAAAATACAATTTTTTTTTTTGTATTTTTCAAAAATTTATCAAAATAAAATCTTTTTGTATTTTTCAAAAATTTTATGAAAAACAAAAATTTATACAAAAAGTACACATGTCATAACACTAGCAAACAAGTATAAATCATGAAACCACAACTAGTGTATGACAAACATGCAAACACAATCATCTGTATGATATGGCAAGTGAAGAATCATGTGCAAGCGATCGAGAATCAACTTGTCTAAAATCTAGTGCCTCTAAAAGTGATTTTCTAACCCAAATAGATGTGAAACATCGTGTGGGGGCTTTGGAAACCACGGGAACACTAGACATAAACTTCCTAGGACTTTTTCCAAGATCAAAACAAAAACGCCTAAGGTGACATTTCCTACCACAATGTGAACATGTGTAAACGGGAGGAACGACACCAAAAGTGTGATCTTTTCTAACATCCTTGGAATTAGTTGACCCTCTAAAACAAATAATGGTTTTGGCTTTAGCATTAAAACCATGAGAACACGATGAGCCATTACCATCACTATCAAACCTACTTGAGTCTGTCAAATCATTTTTTAGTTTCAAAATTTTTGACTCAAGCAAAGAATTAGACTCTTCCAAATTAAGGGACGCCTTTTTCAAGTTTTCAATAATTCCTAATAGCGTATCTCTCTCTCCCTCAATTAAAGTAAACTTTTTCCTAAGAGTCTTTTCACGTGCCACAAAATCATTGACTAAAATATTTTTCTCCTCTTTGGCACAAACACAAACCATCGAATTTTTAAGGTCCTCCAATTCTTTTTCTAAAAATAGGACCCTTTCATCACTCTCCATCTTGGAAAATTCTAAAGAAACAAAGTCATGGTCCAAGGAAACAACTTTTTCACGATAAAAATCTCTTTGATTTTGAACCGTTTGCAAAAGATCCATCGCGAATTTAAAACGAGAATTTTCTTTTTCCAAAACTTTAATTCTTTTGCAAAGTTTCAAATTCAAACTTTTTAAATTTTTAGCATGGTCGTGAACTTTTTCAAAAATAGGCTCCTCATTAAACGGGCGTTCCATTGAAAAAATTGCGATTTTTCACAAAAATTAATTTTTTAAAAGAAATCAATATCACACGATTTTGCGGAAAATAGGAATACACAATAAATTAGCGTAACCCGCTCTGATACCAATTTGAGAACGTGAGTAGACAAATTGTATCAGAAAGTAAATCCTCGAAAAATCAGGATCGCGCGATAAATTAGCATAACGCGCTCTGATACCAATTGGAGAAACCGAATAGGTTCGGTGTGTGATAATTGATTTAAATTAAATTAAATTCGCAAGATTCCAAGTAACCCTTATTTAATTCGAGTCTACTTTTAAACCAAATAAAATCAACCCTTAAACATGCATCTGTAGGAGGTTTCTTTAGATTATATATGGAGGCGTAACCCCTATTGAGTATGGTAATGACAAGTTAGTTGGCCAAAGCTTTGGATTAATGACAGAACATATAAACATGAACCCAATGAAGATAGACTCAGCTTAGACTCACAAAGTCTCTCGTGTATAACTCAGGGAATAATAAAGAACTTTAGAAGTAGCTTAGCTAGAGGGAGAGAGAAGTAAGCATCCTAGATACACCTTGGTAGGCAGGTAAAACCACACCAAATACCCTCAAGAATCTCTGTCGAATATTGAAAGCTTTATATTAAATGACAATGGTGAGTGAGTAAACTCTCTCTGGTTTACAATAACTCCCTCTGGTGTGTATTCTCTTTTGCAATAACTTCTGAACGCTCCAAGAGTCTCTCTAAAAGTCTCTCTAAAAGTCTCTCTCTTCCTCAAAGGTGGTTGGGGTCCTTAAATAGCCCCCCACACTACCCCCGAGGCAACTCAGTCATTAAAACTATGAAAGACATCCCTCATACTTTATGTCACATCATTAAATGCCTGATGCACTAGTTGTCTCCACGTCATAAACATTAAATGCCAAGACATGCCTTTTGCTTAACCACTGTGTGTCAGGGGCTGTTGTCGCAGAGGTGGCTCACCAACTGCCTGACAGCCCCAAATACCACGGTGGTTTACTCAAGTTCATGTCTAACATTGTTTAGCTGGCCAGTGACATCACCTACAGTAGATATGCCATTTAAGTAAAGGGCTACTTGGTTCATAACTCAACGCCCGATGGAACTCCAAGCTGCTCCGCTTGAGGTTCCACGGTCAGGGTCCTTCGGTGTTTTACCAGGTGTATCTAGTATGGTCAGGACAAGCCCCAACGGTGCCTTACTTCTCAAACCTCTAAACCAGGTCCCTCTAAAGTTCCCACGGTGAGGTCATTCGATAGAGCATGAAAGCTCTCACAGGCCCTGCCAAGCCTGGTCTCTCGCAAGTACCGTTTGACCTCATACAAGCTCTTTTGTTATTATCGTTACGTCATTACAATCGTTAAAGCTTACAGTCATTAATAATGAAAATACAATATGACTAATACAATAAGGTAAAATATGAGCTGCTACGCCGAGCTGCCTCGCTGAGTTGCCACGCTTGAGCTACCTCGGTTGCTTAATCTCAAACACTGTTGCTAATTGGGGATTTATCCCTAATGTCAAGATTACCTTCAAGCCCCCTCTACATTTTCCCCTCGTGGAGAGATTTGTTGGAACAAGAAATTTCTGCATGAAATATCTCAAACCGATGGACTTTTTTTTTTTTTTTTTCTTTGTGTGAAAATATTCAGGCCTTTTTTCTTTATGCAGAACCGTTGGGACATCTTCTTCGTTGGGTCTTTAAGGGATAAGTCTGACAAGATATTTTGTTGGCGCCAAAACTCAAGCTTGTATAGGAAGGCAACGATTAGTGTTCCCCAGACGTCACTTGATTAATGAGGTGGCGCAGTCCTCTCAACTGTCAAACCACTTCCCAAGGTGCCACGTGTTCATGTGAAATGATTATAGGCGGCTATGCACGTGCGATGGTTGGGAAATCTAAACGCCAAAACTCGAGATTTTCAAACAGCCATATTCAAAATACTTTGAACCTTCTCCTTTGTTTTTTTCTTACTCTGTTATTATCTTCTTCAGACTGGCGTTTCTTTTTTAGAAAGAGAGAGAGAGACTCCATTGTTGCAAGAGCTTTATTCTTCACTTTCTATACCACCACTTGTGATCGTGTTTCTCCATTCTCGCTCTCAATCCCTTTTTTCTAGAAGCTTTCTCTGTTACGGTTTCATTATTTGCCATGGCGTCTTCGAGCAACCCCACCGTGTCTTCCACCAGTGTTCCGTCTGCCACCACCACTTCTGCCTCCGCCCTGGGTGCTGCTCGCCAGGAACAGCTGAGGTTTTACCGTCGCTCTCCCATTTTTGGGGAGGGTGATGGCTTTGCTGTTATCTGTAAGACTGTCTATTTTTCTTCCAAGTTTGACGCCCTACTGTTGGGTGAAGAGGATGAAGAATTGTCTAAGTGGGGGTTTCTGCCCCCAGAAGGAACTCTCAGATTTCGCTTGGAGCGAGGGGACTTTCCATGGTCCCATATTGATTTCAAATCACCCGGGGGATCCCCCGCGCACTTTGCTGCCTGGAACTCTCATATGCAGAGTTCCTATGCTGATATCCTTGCTAAGATCGGGCTGCAATGGACTAAATGGTTTGGTGAGTTTACTCTCTCCAAGAATAATGCTGCCCTTCCTGTCTTGGTCTCTCGATGGAACGTGGCTACTCATACGTTCATCGCTGCGTGGGGTGAGTTTACCATAACTCTGGAGGACGTGTGCGAGCTCCTGGGCCTCGATGCAACAGGCCATGAGCCTTACACCGATGAGGCTCTTGATGCTCAAGAGACTGCAGATCGTTTGGAGTTGGATCGCATATGCCGAAGCTGCATCGGTTCTTCCAACAAAGATACTTTTTCTCCCTTCATCAAATATTTCTTCAAGAGTTCTGGTGAAGGCAGTTCCTCATCAACTGTCCCTGGTCAAGGTACGCCGTTGGAGCTTCCCGCCTACATTCTTGTGATTCTTTCCCGTTTCCTTTTGACGGGCAAGCCCAACGACCAGCCCCGAAGGGACCTTATCAAACTGTCCCTTCGCTTAGCTCGAGGCATAAAGCTTCCCCTGGCTGCAATTACCTTGGGATCCCTGTACACCTGGCTGGATAGGGATTTATTTGACATGAAACGCTCTATTGGCCTTTATAACTTGGCCAATTTTGCCAACAGCGTTCTTCTGACCAGCTTTCTCTACTTCCGCTTTCCTGCCATAGCGGCCAAGCCCAACCATCCTCCTTCGGGTGAAGCAATTCTGCCTCCACGGTCTTTCATCTATCACAAGAGATAAAGCCGAAAGGAGTTGATTTTTGTGATTAACCGTTTCGAGAACTTCGTCATGAGGCCCTATCAGGAAGAGGCCTTCTTTCACACTTGTGGATTTTTTTTATCATGAAGCCAGAGTGATACAGGACCCTTCTCCCGACATTGAGGATCCCTCGCTTGCCGTGGTTCTTCTATTTTCTCCAGGATATCTGCCCTCCTACACCGAGTGGGGATACACGAGCGAGCATTATAATCCCAACCGATGCAGCCATCAGTTTGGGTTTGACCGAGGGCACTATGTCCAGTGTTTCAATCGTCAAACCCCAAGGTCTCCTTTGGCGAGGCATGCTCCCTGTTTTCTTCGACCGCTGCGTGGGGGATATGTTCAACGATGGATGGGCGTGTCACCATTCCCAGTATTACTAGACATGGGAATGTGACCCCTTTATTTGCCACCAAGTATTGGCCGAAACAACTAGCTGAAATTGCTGAGTTCGTTGAGGGAGAGCCGGTGTATGCTCCCGTTTCTTCATTTTCTGCCCTAACTGGGGCTAAAAGGCAACTCTGTACTCGGGATAGAACTCCCCCTAAGTTCAACCCACAAAGCACCTCCTACCGAGCTTCCCCCACTTTTCCCCATGGTCCCAGTTGCAACGCCAAAACCAAGGACTCCTGTTATTCCAAAGAAGGTTGCCCCCTTTACTGCAGCTACTACCCACGAGGGGGCTTCTCCACCACCTGCCAAGAAGGCAAAAATATCCAAGAGTGGGTCATCAAAAGCGAAGTTCCAGAAGCCCCAAACTCCTGTGGCGGCTCTTCCCATAGCCTCCGTTCCACCTCCCATGCTTGCTGAGATGGCTGAGCGTGTAAGGAGGGAGGCCCAAGCAGAACTAGACCGAATAAATGCCGAGTATCAATGGCATGCAGTCGTTGTCCCTTCTACCGTTGCTTTCCCCACGGTGGTGGTTGATCCTACAGAGCCAACAGCTAGGAGGAGAAAGAGCTCCAGGGTTCCTCAAGGGGTCAGCACTGGTACAACGGGATCGAGGAAGAAGACTTTGGGCACCAAGTCCCAGAAGAAACGAACTCCTGAGGTGCACCAAACCCCTGAGGTGCATTCCACTCCTTCCCCTTCTGTTGCTGTTACTCCTCCTTCTTCGCCCGTGGTCGTGTCTTCTCGTTCTCCTTCTGAATCGGAGGTATGTATGCCTGATTTAGTTATTATCTCCTTTTTGCTTAAGGGCGACTGTCTTTGCTTAAATATATATTTTCCTTATTCTCTTTTCTGACAACGGTGGTGCAGGGAGTTGAAATAGAAAGACCAGACCCCTCTAGCCCTCCCGTAAGCCCTTTTATGGGGGACGCTTCGGTGCATCTCGTACCGATGTGACTCCTCCCCGTTCCCCCATGACGGGGCTTACCTATTCTCGACGTGCAGGCAGTCAACGTGAGAGGGAAGTCGTTGGGGGAGGTGATTCCTCGCCTGAAGTGGTAACACAACCCGAAATAACACAATCCGAGATAACACCCTCGGCCCCCTCTGATCTACAGGCCTCACCTGAGGTTCCTCTCCCCCTTGTTCTTGTTGAGGAGAGTGAGCGCGAGGTATGATTTCCTCTATAATTTATTTGTTGTAGTCTTTTCTGTCCCACTCCTTTCTTATTTGGCTTGCTGAATTCTGATATGTTTTAGGTACCCCAGGTTGAAATATCTTCGTTGTTGGCAAGCGTTCTTCTTCCGACGACGCTGATGAGACCCCTGACTACCATTCCTCTCTTTAGCACCATAACTGAGGTAGGTAACACGTAGAGATATTTCTTCATATTTTCTGTGCCCATTCTTCTTTTCTAACACTTGCCTTTGTGCCACAGTTTTCTCCTGATCTTGCACCAACTCGTGTTGTGCCTTTGTTTGGGAGTTCAGTGTCTTCGCCTGATGAACCCAGTATGCAGGCCCTGGTTCCCTATATAGGTGATAGATTTTTGCGAAGTATGGAGGCTTCTGCGTCCAGGGACCCCGTTATGGCTTCTGGGGTAATAATCTCGCCCCCAGCTGTTCCTGTCCCTGCGGCTGCCCCATATGCTCCCGTTGTGACTGAGGTATTTTTGTTAACTTTAAGAGGTTCATGTTAATATCCATCTTATGATTTTTCCTAAATTTTTTCTTAAATTTCATCTTATAACGATGACTTAAAATCAACGATATTCGATAAACTCCCCCTTATAAAGGTGACTTAACAACGAAAACGCTTGTTAAGATTTTTTTTTTATAAACTCCACCTTATAACGGTGACTTAACAACGAAAACGCTTGTTAAGATTTTTTTATAAACTCCACCTTATAACGGTGACTTAACAACGAAAACGCTTGTTAAGATTTTTTTCATAAACTCCACCTTATAATGGTGACTTAACAACGAAAACGCTTGTTAAGATTTTTCATAAACTCCACCTTATAACGGTGACTTAACAAAGAAAACGCTTGTTAAGTTTTTTTCATAAACTCCACCTTATAACGGTGACTTAACAACGAAAACGCTTGTTAAGATTTTTCATAAGTTCGTCATGTGCGCTATCTCTTTTCAGGTTGCTCGGGAAAATTCGCCCCCAGTTCTTTCGCCTGTAGGCTCACCCTTCCGAGAACCTGATGTTTTGAAAAATTCTATTCATCATGATCAAGGTTCCACTACTGGTGCTGCAGCCGAGAGCGAGTCTGGGTGCGAACTGCCTCTTCCTCACCTTGCTCCTCACGCGTTCTGCCTAATGGTGCTTCGACAGTCTCCTCAAATGCCTGTCCACCACCGCTTGGTGATCGAACAACTGGTGAATCGCCACCCTGAGACCTTCACACCAGATTGTCTGCGCTCCAATATTCATGTGATGAGTCACAGACTTCAAGGCATGGTGATCGTTGTTGCTGAAATTGCCAGTACCCCTACTGCAAGTGTTACCAGATCCCTTCTTAACCAATTTCTGGGTTTTCTGAAGGAGTTGGGGCGTGATGGTTTTCGTTTTGACTGGCTTATAACGTATCTAAAGACTTTGAAGAACCAGCAACTGATCGGCCAGAGGGAAGTGTTACGAAAGAACCAGGAGGACCAGCAAGTTGAGGAAGCTAGGTTGGTCGCATTGGCACCCCTTTTGGAAGCGGTGGATCAAGAGGTGAAGGATGCCGAAGAAGCTTTGTGCCTAGTCAAACTGAAGCGCGAGAGACTCCTGATCAAACGTACATAAGTGCAAACGAGGCTGGAGGTTTCTATTAACGCCCAACGGTCTTTTACGGCAGCTTCTTCGGGCCTCCCTGGAGATTTTTTATCTTCCTCAGATTTATCTTTTCTTTTAGACTAGTTACTTCTTGTATACAGATCCTTTACTGCTCTTATCTATGTAATTCTTGGGCGATAGTTCCCAACACAAATTTTGTAATGCTCTATTGTTTATGAATGAAGAATATATACTTTTCAATCCCTTCGCTTGTTGTGGCTGTTGCTGTATGCTATAGAGTTTTGTATTTCTGTAATTCCTCCATTATGCTAAAAAAATGTCACCCAAAACTCATATATTTATAACAATATCTAGTCATAACATCAGTTCAAACTTGGTTATTTACACATGATAAACCTTCAGCCACTTATTGTTAATCTTAAATGGCTTGTCTTCCTCTAACTTCGAAATTAAATAATAACCTGAGTCATGGGCTTCTTTCACAATGAAAGGTCACTCCCAATTAGCTGCGAACTTTGGTAGAGGAAGTCCCCTGATGTGCTTCACTGCCGCTTTCAATACGAGGTCTCCCTCCACTAACTTCCTTGGTCTCACCAAGTTGTCATATGCCCAGGAGAGTTGTTTCGTATATATTTGAAAGTGTTGCATCAAGTTATCTCTGTGTTCATCCAACGCTTCCAGCTGTACATGTCTACTATGAGGGAGCATGCTACTTCTCAAGGCATAACGAGCAGAGGGAACTTCCAATTCTACTGGAAGGATTACCTCAGCCCCATAAATAAGAGAGAACGACGTGTATCCTGTGGGTTTTCGCTTGGTTGTTCGATAGGCCCACAAGACAGCTGGTATCTTGTCATCCCACGTCCCTCGAAAGTCTTCCATCATTTTGGCCAAAATATTAACCAAGGTTTTGTTAGTTGCTTCGGCCTGACCGTTTCCCTTTGGGTATGCCACCGTTGAAGTGTGATGAACAATGGAGTACTTGTCCGTGAGCATTGTTACTTCAGAATTGACGAAGGGGGTCCCATTATCTGAGAGAATAACTTTTGGGATCCCAAAACGGCAAATGATGTATTCTATGATGAAGTTGATCACCACCCCAGCCGTTGCCCGTCTGAGTGGTATTGCCTCGGCCCATTTTGTGAAACATTCTATTGCTACTAGTATCCATATCTTGCCTTTCGAAGATGGGTGTATTGCCCCCACGAGGTCGAACGCCCAAGTATGAAATGGATAGAGGGTTGATAGAGAGTGCAAGTCTACCGATGGGGCATGGATCATATTCCCATGAAGTTGGCAAGCCTTGCATTTTCGAACAAACTCCGCAGAGTCTTTCTCTATTGTTGGCCAATAATACCCCAATGTCATCAACTGATCATACAGCTTGGCTCCTCCTATATGTGCTGGATTGTGTGCTTGTTTGAGGACCTCCACTGCTTCTTCCCTCGTGACACATCACAAGGGCCTGTTAAAGTACCCCTTTCGATAAATCTTCCCCTACTGGACGTAGAACCTTGGAGCCCTTCGCCTCAGACCCATTGTATCTATTTACTCTGTTGGGATAACCCCCTCTTGAATGAAGTCGATGTAGGGATGCCTCCAGTCCGTTTGAGCTTCAATAAAATGGCACTCAGCTGCTTCGAAGAATAGCTGACACTTATTGCATTTCCATTGTAGCTCTGCCGCATCTTGCTTCATCCTAGGCCAAAAATACCCCTCCCTTTGAATTCTCCTATATAGAGGTATCTCAGTCATTTCGCAGTGTTCCTTATGTGTCTTCCTTAATATTTGCTCGGCCTCCTCTGAGCTGACGCATCTTGACAACCATCCTCCTGTATTTCTAAAATAGAGATTTCCCTGGCATGTAAAATATTGGGTCAACTCTCTTAGCCCCATCGCCCCCTCACCAGACTCCAGTTGCTTCTTAATATCTCTTCTCCAACCCACCTCTTCCTCCATCGGTAGTATTGACTGTACTACCGAAGGAGCTGTTCTTCATTGGATCACAACTGTAGTCTCATTGGTTTTCATTATCATCTTCTGGGCAATAGTGGCATAGGCGTCTGGATGGCGGTTCATCGTTCTGGGATGTCTCCTGATCTTGGTCTGATGGAACTAGTTGAGGAGCCTTTGAATGATTGTTCTATAGGGCGCCAGGCTCATGTGTTTCAACGCATATTCTCCGTTTACCTGCTAAATTACTAAGTTCGAGTCACCCTTAATGCAGAGTGAACGAATTCCCCTCCGAAGAGCCTCTAGAAGCCCTAGTACCAACGCCTCGTATTCTGTCTCATTATTAGAGCAAGGGAAATCTAGTTTGTAGGAAAGGCAAATCTCTTCCATCCCTTTTGAAAGAACAACCCCTGCTCCTCCCTTCTTTTCTGCCGAAGATCCATCGAACTGCATCGTCCATTCCTCCTCAGTTGCATCCAAGTAATTGGCCTGCAAATCATCTCCTGGAATGTCTTCCCTAGGCGGCTCGAAGGTTCCTGAAGGGAAGATAGCCAATAGGTCAGCATACGCCTGGCTTTTGATTGTGCGAGGAACCACACATTTTAAGTCATATTCAGAGAGAATAAGGAACCATCTAGCTGCCCTGCCAATCAATATAGTCTTTGCGAGCAAATACCTAATTGGGTCGCATCTAGTTACAATATGGATGGTAAAAGACAGCATATAATGCCTAAGTTTTTGTGATACAAAGACCAAGGCTAAACAATGCCTTTCTAAGCTACTATATCTAATTTCTGGCCCATGTATAATTCTGCTGAGGTAGTAAATCGGTCGTTCTTGCCCGTCCACTTCTTGTGCTAGCAGAGCTCCAACGGACCTCGTAGTGGATGTAAGGTATAGCTGCAACGGAGCTCCTACCTGGGGAGGAACCATGATTTGTGGTGATACGAGCAGCTTCTTCAACCCAATAAGGGACTTCTGGTGAGCCTCTTCCCATCTGAATTTCGTGTTCCTTCGTAGCAGCTGCATCAGTGGGTGTGTTATTTCGGCCAATCCAGGCACAAATCTCCTAAGGTAGGAGACTTTACCGAGAAAACTTTTCAGCTCCTTCGCCGTTCTTGGACATGGCATCTCCAAGATTGCCCGTTGTTTATCCTGGTCCATTTGTACCCCTTGTCGGTTAACCACAAAGCCTAAAAACTTACCACTTGTTACCCCGAAGACACACTTTAACGGGTTCATCCTTAACTTGTACCTCCTGCACCGAGCAAACACCTTCCTTAAGTCATTCAGATGGAACTCCTCCTTCTTTGATTTGATGACCAAGTCGTCTACGTAAAATTCCACAAATTTATTTAAGAAGTCATGAAAAATGGCCATCATTGTTCTTTGGTACGTAGCCCCGGCGTTCTTGAGTCCAAACGGCATTACCTTGTACATGAAGTTGCCCAACGACGTTCTGAATGCTGTTTTCTCTGCGTTAGAGGGGTCCATCTTGATCTGGTTGTATCCCACATATCCATCCATGAAGCTATACATCTCATGACCAGCCGTGGCATCTATCAAACTGTCGATGGAGGGTAGGGGATACTCATCCTTGGGGCAAGCCCTATTCAAGTCTCTGAAGTCCACGCAGATCCTTATTTGGTTTTTGTCTTTCTTCCCTACTGGCACAATGCTGGATAGCCAGAGGGGATGTTGTATGGGCTTGATAAATCCTGTTGCCAATAAGCGTTGGATCTCTTCTTTAATCTTTAAATCTATTTCAGGCTTGTAAGTTCTTGTTTCCTGCTTCACCGGAATAGCCGAAGGCATCACGTTCAACTTGTGGCAGCTCACTTCCTCATCCAGCCCTTCCATTTCAGTGTACTTCCATGCGAAGACATCTATGAACTCCCGAAGTAGGTCAACCAAGGCTTCTTGTTTCTCCTTAACAAGACCTTTCGAGATGAAGATAGGCCTTGGATCTTCCCCTTCCCCTGCTAGGTTTAGTTGCTCCAACTCTTGTGCCTGGGGCCTTGGTTGGTCTGCCATGTAGTCTGGTTCTTCGGCGACATCTTCTACGAACTCTTGTATGTTGGAGTTGTCTATCACCATACACTTCCCCCGTTGATCCACTAAAAAACACTCATATATCGGGTCAACCTCATTGTTAGTCTTTTCGGCCGCCCGTTCGCACCATTATAAGCGGTACACCACTTTTCCCTCTTCAGTGACAATTTTCTTGCATTGCCTGCTGGTAGCTGTTGCCACGGCCTTTCTTTTCCTTTCTCTGGAAGCCTCAGTGATTCTTTCCCCTGAAAAAAGACTTAACACGCTTTGTCGTTGGACCTCATGCTTGCCTGGGTCTGTCCTAGGCCTCATTTTTTCTTTAAGCTGCTTCGAGATGTTTTGGGGTCGAGGGACCGTCCGATATGTTTCCTCGATCCTCCCCCCTTCGCCAATCTGATTTAAAGGTCCCATTCTTTCTCTAATCGATGGGACCCATGCTCCCTCCATTCTTCTTGTTAGAACCCACACGTCCTCTTCGAGCTCTGTATAAAAGGCTGCATCCACCAAGTGTGATTCTTCGATAGCGAAAGGCCTCTTAGTTGCCCTAATAGTCACTTCTGTCCCCTTGATATTCGCCTTAGCACATTGATGGTACGTTGAGGGAACTAACCCTTGGTTGTGCATCCATACTCTTCCTATTAACAAATGATAGGAAGTTGTGCTTTCTATTACATGGAACTTGATATGGGAACTCAGATTTCCCATCACTATCCCCACGTTTACATACCCGATGGATTTGGAAGATTGGTTATCGTATCCCGAGATTACCAAGGGGATGGGAACCAACCTTTCTTCAGGAATATTAGCCGCGTAGAAGGAGTTGATTGGCATAATGTTGATGGAAGCACACCCATCCATAAGAGTCCGTGCAAAGCTAACCCCGTTAACACTGGCGGTTACATACAGAGGCCTATTATGGGGGAACCTTACAGCTCTATCCGCATCGCTGAACGTTACTTCTGATAGGAACTTCTTTACCAGCCTAGCCATGGGTCCCCTCCATCTTAGCGAGGGGACTGCATTTCTCCTTGCAATATCTAAGATCGCCTGAGTTATCTCCATTTTGCTCTCTTTTGGGATTCCCACTTGGTCGAAGAACCAAGTGAACTTTGGAGATTTTAAAACTACGCTATATTCTACAACTGGGTCCGTTTCCTCACCCTCCACGCTGTAGGCGTCTTCTACGTCCCTAGCACTTGCTTCATCATAAGCTAGAACTACGTTAGTCATTCCCCTAGTGCAATGCTCCAGTGCCTCATCGAACTCCTTCATCGTTGCCTCTCCCCCCTCCCATTCTGCTTCCTTATCATAGGCCGCTACCAGATTGTCCCCATGTGCCGGGAGTGGGTTATTGTTAACGTTTTGCGGGGGAATTTTCTATGTCCCCGCCTTCATGTACTTGTCGATTATCCTTCGCAGCGTGAAGCAGCTTTCTGTTGGATACTGGACCTTTCGATAAACCTGATAATATTTGGGGTCAGCCCTAGTTGTTGCGTCGGGCTCTTCTGCCGGAACACCCTTTGGTTCGTAAACCGTTCCGCCTTGGACCATTGCGTTATAGCAACTCACAGGCTCCTCCACCGTACAAGGTAGCGGTGGCGGGTCTTCTCTATCTCTTCCGAACTTTCTTTTGTTGTCCTTCCTCTGGGCCTTGCCCCCATCTTCCCTCTCGATATATCCCACCCGTGGGGCCTGAGACCTTCCTCCAATGGGTTGTATCGGCTGTCTGAACACCATGGGAGCTACTACCGGGCTGGGTCGCACCACCAAAGAGATATTTCTTGTAGATTTTAAGAATGCTGAAAATGTTCCCTCGCGTGTCTCATTGATTAGGTGACAAATATACTCAGGAAGTAATCCCTTAGCACAGATCTGTAGTAACCTGGCCTCCCTAGCTTCTTCCCTTACATCGAGGGACCTTTCCCTAAACCTTCGAATATAGGCCACTACCTCTTCTCCTGGCCTTTGCCTCTCCCTGCCAAGTTGGGTTAGGGTGAACTCATCTTCTGCCAAGAAGAACTTCCAGACGAACAATACATGCATCTCCTCCCACGTAGAGACACTATTGGGAGGCAAGTGTGAGTACCAAGTGTATGCCTTATCAGTCAGGGATTTGGAGAACTCCCTTAATCTAAGCTTTTTATCATTGCAGTGCGCTCCTAAATTTTCAATGAAATGCTTAATGTGTTCCTTCGGGTTCCCACCCTTCCCTGAGTATTTTTCAAAGGTAGGGGGAATATAGTCCTTCAGGTAGGGCTCGTCGTTGTATTCCTGGGGGTAAGGTGTTCGAAAGTCATCGTAGACCGAAGCCACCTCGCCCACAGCCTGCGAGGAAGCCTGCATGAACTTCAGCATCTCCTTCAGCATCTCTTTTCTCATTTCTTCCATGGGCGAGGCTACTGGGGCCACCAACGATGGGGCAGAGGGCCGAGCGCTCGTTGTAACCGACACGAACGTTACCAGTGGTGCCGTTGAAACTCCTGAGGTACCCACATCTGGATTCACAACAGAGGGTACACTTGCTGGGACTGCTCCTGTAACACCTGCCCCTGGTGGGACCGTTGGGGCTACTCCTGGTGTTACGAAAGCGTTAGAATCTAACCCTCCCAGCATAGTTGAAGCCACCGGAGTTTGTAAGAACTCGTGAAACTTGCTCATGAGGATGGAAATCTGAGCGGGTCCCAACCCCGTGATCATGGGAGGTTGGGCCACCCCTGGGATGCCTATCGTTGCTGGCCCAAGAGGTACCTCTACTCGAGGAGCCCCATCTCCTAGGGCCTCTTGCTCTCTCGCAGCCTGTTCTTCATTATGATGAATGTCATCGAAATTGAGTCTCCGAGTAGCATTATCTTGCGCCATACTCCTTATCTAGAAGGATGCCTCCCCAGCGGAGTCGCCAAATGTAGGAGGATACTTTAGATTATATATGGAGGCGTAACCCCTATTGAGTATGGTAATGACAAGTTAGTTGGCCAAAGCTTTGGATTAATGACAGAACATATAAACATGAACCCAATGAAGATAGACTCAGCTTAGACTCACAAAGTCTCTCGTGTATAACTCAGGGAATAATAAAGAACTTTAGAAGTGGCTTAGCTAGATTGAGAGAGAAGTAAGCATCCTAGATACACCTTGGTAGGCAGGTAAAACCACACCAAATACCCTCAAGAATCTCTGTCGAATATTGAAAGCCTTATAATAAATGACAATGGTGAGTGAGTAAACTCTCTCTGGTTTATAATAACTCCCTCTGGTGTGTATTCTCTTTTGCAATAACTTCTGAACACTCCAAGAGTCTCTCTAAAAGTCTCTCTCTTCCTCAAAGGTGGTTGGGGTCCTTAAATAGCCCCCCACATTACCCCCGAGGCAACTCAGTCATTAAAACTATGAAAGATATCCCTTATACTTTATGTCACAGCATTAAATGCCTGATGCACTAGTTGTCTCCATGTCATAAATATTAAATGCCAAGACATGCCTTTTGCCTAACCACTGTGTGTCAGGGGGCTGTTGTCGCAGAGGTGGCTCACCAACTGCCTGACAGCCCCAAATACCACGGTGGTTTACTCAAGTTCATGTCTGACATTGTTTAGCTGGCTAGTGATATCACCTACAGTAGATGTGACATTTAAGTAGAGGGCTACTTGGTTCATAACTCAACGCCCGATGGAACTCCAAGCTGCTCCGCTTGAGGTTCCACGGTCAGGGTCCTTCGGTGTTTTACCAGGTGTATCTAGTATGGTCAGGACAAGCCCCAACGGTGCCTTACTTCTCAAACCTCTAAACCAGGTCCCTCTAAAGTTCCCACGGTGAGGTCATTCGATAGAGCATGAAAGCTCTCCCAGGCCCTGCCAAGCCTGGTCTCTCGCAAGTACCGTTTGACCTCATACAAACTCTTTTGTTATTATCATTACGTCATTACAATCGTTAAAGCTTACAGTCATTAATAATGAAAATACAATATGACTAATACAACAAGCTAAAATATGAGCTGTTACACCGAGCTGCCTCGCTGAGTTGCCATGCTTGAGCTACCTCGGTTGCTTAATCTCAAACACTGTTGCTAATTGGGGATTTGTCCCTAATATCAAGATTACCAAGTAACCCTTATTTAATTCGAGTCTACTTTTAAACCAAATAAAATCAACCCTTAAACATGCATCTAAATCAACCCATCAAATAAAAAGCATGCGACACAAAGTTAAGGAAAAATCCCCGAAGGGAAAAACCTTTTATTTCTAGGACTTTAAAGAATTTACAAGACCATTGACTTACATACAACCTGATAATCGCCCACAAGTGTAACGCACGGTGTCTTTGATAAACCTTCAAAGCAACGACTAGAAACAGTGTGACACAGAAATACCCGCAGGTGTTGGTTCCTATGTCGGCGGTTGGAAGTTTCCCTTTCCAGGAGGGCAGCAATGAAGAAGAGAACGACTTCTCCACAAGGGTTGAACAAACTCAAAGTTGTGTTCTTGGGTTACAAAGTGATTCACAAATGTTTGGAAATTTGTGTGAATAAAAAACCTAGAGTCTTGGGCTGAATAGGTGAAGACTTAGAGTATTTAGGACTCTGAAAATCGTCTTGAAAAGTCTTGGAAAACAACTCCCCGAAGTTGGCTTAAATAAGAAAACTTTGAGCCTAAAAAATCTCTAACAGATCTTACCGAATTTATCCCAGGCGTACTGGTCCGGCTTGGGGGTGAATCATTCCGGTTGACCGGATCGGTTCTTTTATTCCACGCTTCATCGGTTCGCTTGCGGTCCGGGGTATACTGGCCTTCAGCAAACGGATCGGTCCGGGTCTGAGGCGGACCGGTCCGGTTAGCCGGATCGATTCTTTTATTGCAGGCGGACCGGTCCGGTCTATCAAACTTTGATTCCTCTTCTTCTTTTGATATTCGGATCCGTTGATGAATGTATGAATCTTGAATTTCTTCAACGGTGTAACGACGTGCGGCATAATAAATTGTTAATGGGCAAAAATGTCCTTACAGATAAGCACAAAATAAAAATCCAATATCTGCCGATTTGTTACACTTAGAAAGCGTGACTAATTTTGTAACAGATATGGGGGCGTGACTAATTTCTTAACGGATTTGGTACGTGACAAGTGGGCGGACCGGTTCTTTTTTCTTAACTTCGGTTCGGTTCGGGTCTGACAGCTTTTTTCTTGGATTTCTTCTCAACTTCAAATGGTCATAACTTCTTCACCGTAACTCGAATTGAGGTGCCGTTTTTTCCAGTGTTCTTGTAATTGAAAGATCTTCAACTTTAAAATTGTCCCCACCTCCGGAATAAGGCCGAAAAATTACAAAAATACCCTTCAACTCCCCGATTCTTGGTTTCTTTCACTATTTTGAGTTCTCTTTTCCATCTTTCTTGCATGAAATATATGTAAAACACATAAGAGATACACAAAATAAGAAATACTTTCCAAAAAGGGTTAGTATAATATATACGAGATAAATCTAAGCTATTTACACCGCACGGGATCATAAAAATACCGAAATTAAGGGGATAAATGTGAAGAATTTATGCCTAATCAAAACCCCATAACTTAGAACTTTGTGCGTCCCGAGCAATGTAAAAGAATGAGAGTATGAGTTAAGGACCCTTCAAAAACTTTATTGGGCTGAAAATGTATCTCAGGAATGTGTTCACTCTAGGCTCAAGTGTAAGCCTGTCGCTCAAGTAATAATCCCAATAAGTCGGGTATCGATCCCCAGGGAAAAAGGACAACAGAGTTGTGACGACGGGAAGAGACGGAGAGACCCTAAATTTGACTCTAAAAAGAAAAGGACAATTGATTGGGTTTTGAGATTGATTACAACTAAATGCGATAATGAAATTATGAAGAAATGTAACTATACTAATCTACCTAAATTCAGAATGAATGATGATTTGAAACTTTTTGTTTAAATGATAAGAAAAGTAGGACGGGAATACAATCCCCCAACCCTAGTGTATTGCGGATATAATATTAATCTTAAATTTATCTGATTGATTTGACCCGAAATTTAGTACTCCCAAGCATTATGTATACGAGGTTCAAACCCGCGTCATACCTAATATGAGGATGAGTAAATCAGTATCGCGATAGTAGCACTCGAATTGCACTCTAAATCATCACGAGTACCCAGAGGCAAACGAGATATAAAGATCTACAATTGTTGTGTAACTACGCAATAGGGTGCTGATTAATTACTAAATTCAGCGGATTAATTTTATACACACACACTAACACATCAGGCTGGGTTCATGCATTCCGGCCTTGGAAAATCTAGCCTAACATGTTGAATTTAATGAAAACAATGATTAATGTGCAGGTGTTCATAATTACTCTAAGGAAAATAGTAATTAGATGCAGAAAAGAATTAGAATTCAGAATTACTCACTAAAATTATCCAAGCAATAAGTGAAACAATGAAAGAAACTGATACTCACAAAAATCACTGAATAAAATCTTCAATCCTTGAATTAAATTTGAATTATCAACTAAACTAGGGTTTCTGGAAAAAGAGAGGAAAATCCTACTAATTCTCCATTTTTTTAACAATAATAAATCGGGTCTTTTATACCCTACAACCATTTCGGAGGTTCAGCTGAAATAGGAGTCTTTTTAGGAGGAGATAGAAATTTCAAATCTCGAAGCCCGGATTGGTTCGGGGCTTAGGCGGACCGGTCTGCACCCAAGGCGGATCGGTTCTTTTTATTTTGGTGCAGACAGGGTAGGGGTCGGACCGGTTCTTTTTATTTTAGCCTTCTTCGGTTTGCATGCGATCCTGGGTCTTCTGGAGTTTGGCAAGGCGGACCGGTCCGGGGTAGGGGCGGACCGGTCTGGCTATTTGACTTTTTGGTTCCTCTTTGACTCCTCATAACTTTTGTTCCGGGATTCCGATTGAGGTGCCGTTTCTTCCTATGTGCTCTGAATGAGATGTCTTCAACTTCTCTTTAGGTACCTCATCCGAATTCCGGGTGGAAATTACGCTTTTGCCCTTGATACTTTTCCTTCTTTCTTTCTTGATTCTTCTGGTTTCTTTCTTTCGTTTCTTGACATCAAATACCTGTACAATCACTACAAAATACCAGAAACTCGGTGTACTCATTAGGATCAGTCAGTAGCAAGATTATGAGATAAATTCAACTCAATTACGTTGTTCAAGGTGCTAAAAGTAACTAAATCAACGGATAAATTAGGAAGAATTTATGCCTAATCAAACCCCCCTAACTTAGAACTTTGCGCGTCCCGAGCAATGTAAAAGAATCCTAACACGGCTCAACTCTTGAAAATCATTTTATTGGGATAAAATACCTTTTTCGTGGGCAAGCGATTGCATTTAGCGTATGCAACAAGCCGTTAAACCTCTAGGTTACCCTAGTAGGACGAGTGTTGTCTCGTGAGGGTTTGCAGAGAATATACCCACAAAATTTGACTCAAAGAAAATTCAAAATACGCAAAAATTGTGCAATTCAAACTTTTCCAGAAAATAGTCATCATTAAGTCATATTTACAAGTCTCAAACCGTAGTGTGTGTGTGCGAAACCAGAAATATAACCGCCAATTTCCACTGATTGATCATTACGCTACTTATCCGAAAATTCGTTTTGATTTCAAGTTCTCACGAAATGCTCTCAGAAACGAATCTCTCGGATTATGGCTATTCTCTCGGTATGCGTGATATAAAGAGTAAATGTAATGAAAGCAAAATCACGCATACGGTTAGAAAGACGGATATTTTGTGGTGAAAGGACCTCATCAAAGGATTACGGTTTTAAAAACGGGAACATTGCCTCTATTTCGCGCACTTAATCTCCTTTATTATCTTTTGGTGTCTTAGCTCTCCATACGGTAATCAATTTTCGCAATTTGGACTCGGTTAGGACCTTTTCGGGTTTTTAGGGTATATTGGGTAAAATGAAGAAGGTAGGGAAGGTTGGAATTGGAAAAGTCATTAATAATGTCCATTTGTGCTTTTTCCGGGCTATTGCTCATTTTTTTTTTCTGTTTTTCACTACTTTTCTTTTCTTGCTATTTTTTTTTTGTTGAGCATAATTAATTTTTCTTACCCCTTTATATGCACTTTTGGACTAAATTCTAAATTTTTTCATTTTTCACAATTCCGGGCTATTTGGGTTTTTCGGGTTATCAAACGAAAGGAAAAAATTATTCGACTCAATTTGGGTTGCAAAAGGGGTGTTTTTTCGCATCTTTTTCTGGCCAATATTTTTGGGTGACAAATGAGGGCCTACTTTATTGTCCAAAATGTCAATTGCGTTACCATATGCGTTTCGAGATGAGTTTAAGTTTAGAGCCTAATTTCGCACGTTTTTCAAGCAATATTACACACATTTTTCAAAACCGATCAAAATGAAAGATTTGAGATCCTCGACAACTTTTTAGGCGCTGAAAAGAACTTTGAGTTAACAATTAGCTCGGATTGATTTTAAAAATTCGCAAAAAGTGATAGGCTCGAATCTCACCGGGTTTGTTAATCTCCACACTTATTCGTTAAGTCGTCAATTTTTGCCTAATTTCCATCTTTGGTCAATTTCGGCTTTGTGTATGTCGAATGTTTACAACTTGAGACTTTAAACCGACTTTTAATGATATTTTTGCAAAATTTGAATTCCAATTTTTATTTATTTTGAACAAAATTATTTTTGGATTTTTCAAAATTTTATGATTTTTTTGGAAATTTCTGGGCATTTTTGAAAATTTGTGAAGTTTTAGAAATACGCACTTGTGACCCCCCTAACTTAGACTTTTGCATTGTCTTCAAGCAAAAAGGACTAAAATCTAAATAAGGCAAAATAATAAGTGCGATAAATAAAACAAACAAATAGAGAAAATGCAGTTTTTATTACAACAGGATTGTGTTACATGTGCAGGAAAAAGCATACAACTGTGAACAGTGGAAAACAAAGAGAAAGCTGCCAACACCATATAAAGCTTCACCGGGGTGGGGGATGGGAGGAACCGGGCGAGTTGGGGTCATAGGGGTTCTGGTAGTAGGAAGGCAATGGCTCATTAGGATCCCCTATGCGGCGATAGATGTCCGCTTGGAAGCGGAGAACGATGCCCATGTCGCGCTCGTAGTTGGTCTGAAAGGTGTTGAAGTTGGTCTCAAGCGCCGACATACGCGCGGATAGGTCCGTGCCCTCCCACTCGAAATATGGGTCATCCTCCTCGTCTGCCGACTCCTCGTCCGGACCGATATCCCCCATATCGACGTCCTCACCGGCGGCCCCTGCTTCTTCACTTTCATCTTTCTCTTAGCTGTCAACAAATCTTTAATGACTTTGCCATAAGATGGTATTTGTTTAATGGCCTCAAGGAAAGGTAAATTCAGCTTTACTTGCTTAAGCACTTCTAGCACATCTTCACGTGGGTTTCTTCTATGGGAGGGAATCAACCTTTGAGGAAACGGTGCCGCGGAGGGCGGTTTCACTACTACCTCTGGCCCACTAGCATCTTCTTGGTCACTCTCATTTAAGGGGACATCTTCGGCCTCTTTCGTGCCGGGCGAAATCTCCTTATCTTTCGTTGCGTTGTGTGGGGGAGGAGATAAATCAATGACTCTCCCACTACGAAGAGTGGTCACAGCTTGACATTGCTCCTGATGTTCAGTGGAAGTGGATCTAACGCTAGTTTGACCTTGGGGAGGTGTTTGGCCTTGGGCAGGAAACTGGCCCTTCTGTTGAACACTCAATGAGGATTGTATTTTTGACAGGTTCGCATTTATGTTTCCAATCAGATGATCATATTTAGCATTGGCTGCGGTCTGGCTTGCGATGAATTGATTCATGGTATCCTCGAGAGTTCTCCGCTGTGGCGGGATATAATTTCCTTGAGGTGGTGGTGCTTGTACATGTCCTTGCATGTGCAGGGCTTGTTGAAAGTGTTGTGGTGGAGGAGGGGCAGTATGAGAAGGAGGGTTCATTGCGGCATGTTGTTGCCCATAGCTAAAACCGGGGTGATTTTTCCATGAAGGGTTGTAGGAATTCCCGTGCGGGGCACCGAAATTACCCTTAAAGCTTCCTATACCACTAACTTGCTCCTGAAGCATTGCTTTGTAGGCGGGTATTGTAAGGCATTCCTCAGTTGAATGACCCGCATCACAAATATCACACACCTTCACGACGGGGTTTGGAATGGGTCCAGCTGGTCCTTTTCCATATATCTCGCATAGATCTCGAAATCCTTTCTCAAGAGTCTTCAATTGGCTGTCCGTCATAGAATTTTTATCTACATGGAATAGGCCGGACGCCGACGGAGTGGTGGTCGCTTGTCTATTTCAATTTTAAGCGTTGGGATCAGAAGTGTCCCAGGATTGGGTAGTCTCGGCGACATACCTCAAGTGAAGCTCAGCATCCTGGGCATCTAAATCGATAAACGGACCACTTCCCATTGTTTTAACAAGTTGTTTGGAGTTTAGATTCAACTTATTATAGATAAAAGAGATGACTTGCGCTGAATCAAACCCATGATGGGGGCATGAAGCAACTACCTCGTTAAAATGTTCATAACATCGACGGAATGGCTCATTTTCAGCTTGTCTGAATGCTTGAATTTGAGCCTTTATGGAGATTGTTCGATGTGGTGGGAAGAATTTCTTGAGAAATCTCGACTGTAACTCATTCCATGATGGAATCGAGCTTGGAGGTAAAGACCATAGCCAGGTCTTAGCTTTATCTTTGAGCGATAAAGGGAAGAGTTTGAGGTGGATTACCTCTTGTGTGCAGATTTGATCATTGAGAGTATCACACACGTCCTCAAATTCCCTAATATGGAGGTATGGATTTACAATCCATACCGTGGTAATGTGGTGGCATTTGGATCATCCCATTTTTAAAACGGAATTTCCCGGCACTATACGGGAGTATAATGCATCCCGGCGTGACAGTACTCTCGGGATATAAGAATTCTCTAATCGGACGGTATGGGGGCTCTTCCTCACCGGCGGGTGCACTGCCGTGTTGCGACATCTCTTCCTCACCTATTGACTTGGTGCTCTCACTAGGCGTGCTCGGAGTGTGTCCTAAGAAGGAAAAGGGAATGTTATCGCAGACTGAGTGCGACGGTGTGGGAGGTGGGACCCAGAACTGTGGGGCGTTTGGAGTGTGGGGACTATCAGGATTATACTCAACAATTGGATTTTCGTGAATGCTGGTTGGAGTATTATGGGGAGTGGGAGTGGAATTTTGCATTAAAAGCTTATGAGAGATGGTGGTGAATCTTTTTGTGCTTTTTAATTTTTTTTATATGTTTTTGGATTTTTGGAGATTTTTGATCAAAGCTTTGGATTGACTCGATCTAATCCTAAGTCTACCTAATTCCCCGGCAACGGCGCCAAAAACTTGACGCGACTAAAAATGTATCTCAGGAATGCGTTCACTCTAGGATCAACTGTAAGCCTGCCGCTCAAGTAATAATCCCAGTAAGTCGGGTATCGATCCTCAGGAAAAAAGGACAACAGAGTTGTGACGACGGGAAGAGACGGAGAGACCCTAACTTTGACTCTAAAAAGAAAATGACAATTGATTGGGTTTTGAGATTGATTACAGCTAAATGCGATAATGAAATTATGAAGAAATGCAACGATACTAATCTACCTAAATTCAGAATGAATGATGATTTGAAACCTTTTATTTAAATGATGAGAAAAGTAGGACGGGAATACAATCCCCCAACCCTAGTGTATTGAGGATATAATATTAATCTTAAATTTATCTGATTGATTTGACCCGGAATTTAGTACTCCCAAGCATTATGTATACGAGGTTCAAGCCCGCGTCATACCTAATCTGAGGATGAATAAATCAGTATCGCGATAGTAGCACTCGAATTGCACTCTAAATCACCACGAGTACCCAGAGGCAAACGAGATATAAGGATCTACAATTGTTGTGTAACTATGCAATACGATGCTAATCAATCACTAAATTCAGTGGATTAATTTTATGCACACGCACTAACACATCAGGCTGGGTTCATGCATCCCGGCCTTGGAAAATCTAGCCTAACATGTTGAATTTAATGAAAACAATGATTAATGTGCAGGTGTTCATAATTACTCTAAGGAAAATAGTAATTAGATGCAGAAAAGAATTAGAATTAATAATTACTCACTAAAATTATCCAAGCAATAAGTGAAACAATGAAAGAAACTGATACTCACAAAAATCACTGAATAAAATCTTCAATCCTTGAATTAAATCTGAAATTATTAACTAAACTAGGGTTTCTGGAAAAAGAGAGAAAAATCCTACCAATTCTCCATTTTTTAACAATAATAAATCGGGTCTTTCATACCCTACAACCATTTCGGAGGTTCAACTGAAATAGGAGTCTTTTTAGGAGGAGATAGAAATTTCAAATCTCGAAGCCCGGACCGGTCCGGGGCTTAGGCGGACCGGTCTGCCCCCAAGGCGGATTGATTCTTTTTATTTTGGTGCGGACCGGTCAGGGGTCAGACCGGTTCTTTTTATTTTGGCCTTCTTCGGTTTGCATGCGATTCGGGGTCTTTTGGAGTTTGGCAAGGCGGAGCGGTCCGAGGTAGGGGCGGACCAGTCCGTCTATTTGACTTTTTAGTTCCTCTTTGAATGCTTATAACTTTTGTTCTGGGATTCCGATTGAGGTGCCGTTTCTTCCTATGTGCTCGTGAATGAGATGTCTTCAACTTCTCTTTAGGTACCTCATCCGAATTCCGGGTGGAAATTACGCTTTTGCCTTTGAGACTTTTCCTTCTTTCTTTCTTGATTCTTCCGGTTTCTTTCTTTCGTTTCTTGACATCAAATACCTATAAAATCACTACAAAATACTAGAAACTCGGTGTACTCATTAGGGTCAGTCAGTAGCAAGATTATGAGATAAAGTCAACTCAATTATGTTGTTCGAGGTGCTAAAAGTAACTAAATCAAGGGATAAATTAGGAAGAATTTATGCCTAATCATCAGGTAAATCAACTTAATGGGCACCGTAGATACTCGTCCGAGGAAGGTAAAGAAAGATCGCCTTATTGTTTATTTTTCCAAAGATGATTTATCTCGTATCTTGTACCCATATGATGATTCTCTGGCCATTACCATGATGGGACATGAAATAAAGGTGGTTGGGATCCTCATCGATAATGGAGACTCAGCGGACGTGATGTTCTACAACTATTTTAAAATCCTGAGACTTAAAGATAACAAGTTAATACCCTACCATTGGTGGTTAATTGGTTTTTCGAGTGAAAAGATGTACCCTTTAGGCATAGTCATATTAGAGGTTATAATAGGTGCTTAGCCAATATGCCGAATAAAAAATCTGCATTTCTTTGTCCTAGATAAAAATGTTCTTTTAGCATATAAATTTATTCTCGACAGAGTAGGGATGAAGAATTTCTAAACCGTACCTTGTATAGTTCACCAGTACTTGAAGTTACCTAGTCACTACGAACTCGGTATAGTTAAAGGAATCTAAGTGGTAGCCAGAGAACGAAACAACATGTTTGCTAATTTGGAAGAGCAGAAGAAGTTGAATATGATCTATCAGATCAAAACCATAGATCCACGAGACAAAGAGAAGTTAGTTAAGGGTAAAGTAGTCGAAGAGATTGAGTCGATTATTCTTGATGATGAGTACCTGTAGAAGACTATTCAAATCAACTCGTCTTTGGATCCCGAACTCAAGAAAAATCTGGTCAATTTTCTCAGATATTGAAAAAGTGTGTTTGCCAAGAGTCATGAAGACATGCTCAAAATAGATCTAGATTTAATATGTCACGATTTGAGTATAATGAAAGGAGAAAAACCAGTCAAATAGAAGCGACGAGTCTTTTATTAGGGAAAGAATATGACAGTGCACGAGGAAGTCCAAAAATTGCAAAAGACTAACTTTATAGAGGATGTTAGATATCCAGAGTGACTCTCTAACATGGTGATGGACCGGAAGAAGAATAATAAGTGGCGAATGTATGTGAATTTCACTGACATGAATAAAACGTGTACCAAAGATCATTACTCAATGCCCAAGATTGACCAGCTAGTCAATGCCACCTCAGTACACGAGCTACTCAACTTCATGGATGCTTATTTTAGGTATAATCAGATTAAAATGAAGCCGAAGGAGTGAGAGAAAATATCTTTCATCATAAGTAGATGAACTTACTGCTATAATTTCATGCCTTTCATACTTAATACACCGGGGAAACTTATCAAAGGCTGGTGAATAAAGTGCTTGAAGATAAGATCAAAATAACATGGAGGTATATGTTAACGATATGCTCATGAACAGTAAAAAGGTAGTTGACCACATCAAAGACTTGCAACAGACTTTCGATCAACTAGAGAAACATAATATAAAGATTAAGCCGACGAAATTTATCTTCGGGGTGAAAGAAGGGATATTCCTAGGCTTCATCATCAACCAGAGAAGAATTAAGGAAAATCCTAAGAAAATCCAGGCATTAATAAATATGTAATCCCTGAAAAATAAGAAGGAAGTGCAGAGACTGATGGGATATATGGAATCACTTAATAGGTTCATTTTTAGAGCCACTGATTAATGTCTTCCATTCTTTAAAGTGTTAAGAAAAAATTTCGATCGAAATGATGAATGAAAAACCGCATTCTTGGAGTTAAAGCAGTACTTGGGGCCGTACCTCTTTTATCAAGGGCAGTTTATGGGGAGAAACTCTATCTCTATTTAGCCGTATCAGAATCCAAAATCAGTTTGGCCCTGGTACGATAGGAAGAAGGAGTATAAATGCCTATTTACTATACTAGTAAACCGTACCATGTAACCGAAATCCAACATCCCAAGGTGTCGAAATTAGCTCTTGCACTGATCGAAGCTTCCAAAAGAATAAAACCTTATTTTCAAGCCCACACGGTTATAATTTACATAGACCTCCTTCTACAAAAAGTCCTTCGTAAGCTTGAGAAATTAAGTAGACTAATTGCTTGGGTTGTGGAGATTGGAGAGTATGATATTTAGTATGAACCTAGGATGTCTATCAAAGGCCAAGATATGGAAGACTTCATTGCTAGATTCACCTATAAGGAAAAACCAGTCGATCAGACTCTTTCAAAAGAAAGCTTAGCAATCATGGAAAATCACACTTATTAAAAAGAAAGCTCATCCACAAATAAAACCGAGCAGACTTTTTTGTAAGAAAGCTCACCAATCAATCTAGACAAGCAAACTCCTATCGAAGATAGCTCAACCACCCCATTATCAGACTAGAATAAAGATGTGCTGAAATCGTCGAACAAGTAAGATAAACTTGCTCATGACCTTGATCAAGAAAAGAAATTATTAAGATATGAAGAGTTAACTGTGGGGGAATATGAATAGGAGCTTCCTATATGGAAACTATTTGTGGATGGCTCATCCTTCACCATCGGGACTGGATTACGCCGAATAATCACGACACCAGATAAGATAGATGTGGTATATTCTCTTCGATTCCACTTTAAAGCCTCTAACAATGAGGCGCTCATAGCAAGATTTTGGCTCGCTTTGTCAATAGGTGCCAAGTAGATTTTGGTGAATAGTGCTTCACAGACGGTGGTCAATCAGTTATTAGGGATATATGAGGAGAGAGAAGAATATATAATTAAGTACCTGGCCAAGACAAAATGGTGGCTCATAAAATTTTTTGGAGCCAAGATACTTAAAATCCCTAGAATAGAAAATGCCCGAGCAGATGTTCTTACCTGGTTAGAATCAGTAATAAGAATGGAACTGCGTAGAACCATCCCTGTGGAGTTTCTTGGATATTGAAGAACTGATGAAGAGATAATGAATGCATGGAGATAAACCTCAGAATTTCTTATGTGGATCTGATACGGGCTTTTATCGAAACTGGCGCGGTACCAAGTGATCCCAATGAAGTAAAGAAACTCCGCTACAGAGCAGCTAGCTATGTTTTAGAGGGGGATTTTATTCGAAAGGGGGTATATCATCTCGTTGTTGTGATGTGTTTATCCGACCAAAGTGACTGATATGATCAAAGAAGTGCACGAGGGGTGCTGTGAGGCATATTTATCAAGAAGGTCACTAGTAAAACGGTTGGCTATGCAGGGCTATTATTGGCCCACTATGAAATCCACAAAAATCTAGGAGCGTCACTCGCGTAGATTACTTCACCTTAGCCTTTCATAATTTAGGGTATAAATCTGGTTGGCCCGTTACCAAAAACCAGAGAAAGATTCAAGTATTTGGTGGTTTCCATGAATTATTTCACTAAGTGGATGGAGGTTGAACCGCCTGTAGAGATTCCATATAAGAAGGTATTTCAATTCATATTGAAGAACATTATCTACTGATATTGAATGCCATTTGCTTTCTTCACAGATTGTGGCACTTAACTTAATAACTAGGAATTTGAGGACTATTACACCCACTCCACAATACCAAAGTTTCATTCTACACCTGGCCATCCACAGTGCAATGGTCAAACTGAGGTAACTAATAAAGCTTTGCTGGATGGAATGAAGAAGAGACTTGATGATGCAAAGGAGAACTGGATCAATGAGTTGAAGAGTGTCCTCTAGGCTTGTATGACGACCCCTAGGACAGGAAGAGGCGAAACTCCTTACATGTTGGATTTTGGTATAGAGGAGGTGGTACCAAGTGAAATTGGCCTCCTAGTCTCCGCGGCCATAACTTCAAATCACCATGAAGTGACCTAATGAGGAGACTAAATTTGGATATCATGTAATAAGTGAGAGAAAATTTCGCAATAAGAGTACTAGATTACCATAAAAAACTGTTCAATTTTACAATAGAAAGATGAGGCCGATCAGTTTAAAAGAAGGCGAATATTTCCTGAAAAAGGTCATCCAAAAAGGAAACAAGTTGTAACCCAATTGTTATGGACCCAATCATATTTCCAGTGTGGTTAGCCCAGGAACCTACCGGATTGAAGCTTTGGAAGGACGACAGTTCAAAAATCGATGGAATACCGAGAACTTAAGAAAGTATTATCGGTGATGTAATGACAAGTTTTTATACAGTATGTAATTCCTGTTTGTTATGAATAAAAGTTCCATTCCAATTTTATGATGCTGTCGCTCCTTTTTGTTTCTTTATTTTGCAGGCATAGGATATGTATATATCCCTAGCAACGTTCATCGGCACACTAACCTCATGTACAGTTTTGTAATAAGAAAGATTGTGAGCAAGAGGAATTAACATAATATAAACTTCATGTATGAATTCGTTTGACAAACTAATCATGAACATGAAGTTCAACTCCATCCACGATCTCTTCTTAGAACAGATTGCGAATAAGAAGTAGTCTTATCAAGTAAAGAGAAAATATGCTTTATGGATAATAAGATTCAATAATAATCCAACGCAAGGATAACCCCTAATAGACTTTGGTTAACGCAGGTTATCAGTGTTGATACATACTCAGAATGACGGGCTTTATTCATAAGACTAGTATGCTAGCATAACCACTGGTAGAACCTAGGTTAAGATGAATCAGTTTGTCTAAAAATAGGTACCTGATAAAAACAAACCCTATGATTTGGCTAAAAACCAACCCTATGATTATAAGACTAAAATATTACCAGGTCTATTCCAAACATTAAAGTAGTTAGCAAGATGAAATGGCAAACAAAAACGGTACTGTTAAGTAACCATAAGACTCATTTGTATATTTTTTTTAAAAAAGGAACCATTATATCTTTAAAATAAAAAGATGAAGTTGAAAGAGATTCATCACAAAGTTACATAATGTTTGAAGAAAATATAGAAATCCAGACATCAAAGAAGCTTCACAAAAATTCAATAAGAAGATGGCCTATGCCATGGGAGCATGCCCATTATCGACCTCTTACATCTGAACATCCATAACAGTTGGGACAGTATCAAAAGCATTGGTAGGAGCAACACCACCAGGGATATGATTCACCTCATGGATGATAGTCTCAATGAAACCTTTAATATCCTCAGTAATCGTCTCGTTAATAACCCTAATATTCTTGGTGTCCAAGGTTATGGATTCATCGTCATCACTTTCCCACCTACTCACAACTTCTCATATATTTGGGGTAATGAGTCATTACTTTCTTCTTGAGCTCCTCATACCCATTAAGGAAAAAACTAACGCAGTCGATGTTATAGTCAGTGAAAGACTTGTACTTAGCCATGTCTGCCTCCTCAGTAGTAGCTAAAGATTTATTGGTTTGAGTGAGCTCAAGAGTCAGATGAATTGCTATTTAGTTAGTTGTTTATACTTCTTTATTATATGTTATCAAATAATCATTTGAATTTTTTAGAGCATCCTTTAGACTCTTGATCTTTGCATCATCAGTGGAGGATTTGTCCTTCACCTTACGATTCTCCTCCTTAGCCTTGCTAAGGGAGACTATCTTCTCAACAAATTGGTCATCCGTCTCCTGAAGATCATACAAAGACTTCTTGAGATCATCGACAGATTGGTTCAGATCATCCTTCCAATATTGATTTTCCCTAGTATGTTCCTTATAGGTGTAGCTAATAGTCCTGACCTTATCCCTCAATAAAGTAGAAGCCATAATAGTTTGATCTAGCAAGAGGAGAGAAATTAACAAGTAAGATGAGCAAATAATAAGAAGATGGGCATAATATTAGCAAACCTCGCCACAAACAGCCGATGTTGAATCTGCTTCCACAAAGAGTCAGGGTCATAACCTCTCAAGAAATCAAATTCCTTATTGTAGTCATGATACACGAGCATATTTGTAGCATTATTAGCTTGATGGGAGATAGTTAGATTTTGAGTCAACTCTCAACTCCTCATAGGAAATCCTATGTGCAGGATCAAACTTGAACTCCTCAACCTCACCATAGCGAGGAGCAGATCCTTGACCACTCACGAGTCTATACATGGGCCTGGGGTCGACTATATGTGGGAACTTATGAGAATCTTTAGTTATATGGGTCTTCCCCCCCCCCCACTCGTGGTTGTACAAGATGACATTAGGCCTTTGCCTTTGGACTTGGCCCGTGAAACAACATCATCTTCATCTTTCTTTCTAGAATTCTTCTTGGCCTACTACTTAACTTAAACATCATATCTTTTTTGGGATTCAACCCTATTCTTATTTGCTTCCAACCTCTTTTGGAGAGCAATTTCGATGGCCTTGTCGTCAATGTTTCTTTGTGCCATTCCAAGTGTGGATTCTAAGGGTGGTTTTGAAACAAAGGGATAGGGAACTGCGCGGACGAATATGTTAGTAATCCGATAAAAATATGATAAGTACGAGCATAAAAAGGAGGACATTGTGACACCCCGCCTAATTAAATACCGGGCGATCACTCCTTTATTAAATTAAAATCAAGGTGAACAGTTGGTTCATTCTTAGCATCACTGTCGTAAAGATAACTTTTCCAAATTTAACACCCTATTTAATTTAGCTAAGTGTCAAACCATTTTTTTAAACATTACTTTCCAATTTTATTTATTTATTTTATTAAACAATCAATCCAATAATTTAACATTCAACAACCCAATCCCAGTATTTAAAACTTAAAGTAAAACATACATGATGAATAAATCCCAAAGTAACAGTACTAGAAATAACTGAAATACAAATGTCCCAATAAAACAGATAAATAGTGGAAAGGGCGACACATGCCCAATAAGGAGAATGATAGAAGTGGAATCAAGTAAATGAAATCGTCTAAGCAAGTGGCCTGCAACTCCCACCTAAGCTGCAGCACGTTCCTTCCAAGGGATCCTAAACAAGACGCCCCTGTGGTTGGGGACCTGTAATATATACATATATATACAAGAGAGAAAGAGGAATAGAATCGGGTCAGAGCCCGATAGTGTATAAGATTTAAAAATTCGTTTAGCAAGTATTTAAATTGATACAAGCCAATGCAACAACATATTAGTGCGAAACTCTCTTGAGAAATTCTCGCCTCTCTTATAATGTGCACTCCTATCGCACTAATCTTCCCAATGGTTTATCTCATAATATATCACACTATCCTTCCCCAAGGATTTAACTTATCTTAGGTGACTCTCAAAATTTAAGATTTACCAACATCATGGTTTAAAAAGGATAATTTCATTTAGTACAAAACGCTCATTTGAACTTTATTGATTCATAAAGTTTTTTTTTTCAATATCATATTATACTTTTCAAAACAAGTATTTCCGATTTGAGTCACTATACATGTCTTACTTACCATAACACAGTAGGCAGTTTCCCATATTTCATAAGTTCATATATATATTAAATACTCGTATAATATATATATTCTAACAACACCCCACATAAAATTTTATGGTGCGGGCAAACTCTGCTATCCAATCCCCGTATCAATCGTACTAAAGGGAATACAAGTTCGGAATCACTCTCGAACTGTATAAATACATACACAAACAATATTGAGGCGAAGCATAGTTTCCAAGTCCAAGAGGTCAGTACATACCCTCACGTCTCTTAGGACCGTGACTACCGATTCGATAGCCTGTACCTAAGATTTCTATCTTCTAGGGTACGAGTCAATATCCCCCATAAGGCACACGAGATAAGATCGTCCCAGCGCGGAAACCTCAGGGATAGCAAGTAGCGCGGACATGATTTTCACAAGTATATAATATATGCATACACAATCATATAAATATACCACTTTTATTATATCAATTTAGGTTTATCCAATAACCCACACTCACAACATTTATCCTTATTTTCCCATTATTATTTATCAAGTATAATGGTTCGTTTCTAACTTTAATTCGAAGGGTTTTTCCAACTTACTACGTAACCCTCATGGACTCTATTCTTCCAAATGTACAATTCAGTAGATATCCATTTATGTTCCAACGTAACTCTCTCTTACGTGTCTCTCCCCTTTTATATATACTTACATTATCCCTTATGCAAAATATCCCAAAAATATAGATTTCGCCTTACATTAAAGGATTTTGAATTTTATTTTCAAAGATGAGAATTTCAAACGGTTTCGAAATCGGAATTAAAATGGAGTTTTAATTGAATTTTTATTATCTCTAAGAGTCCTCAAAACATAAAACTGTCTAGCAAAAAAATATATTAAAAAATATTGAACGGTCCGATCGAGCTGAATTTTTTTCTGTAGCTTCCTCTCGTCTTCAGCTAATTCTTTGTACAATTTCATCCAATTCCAACGGTACGATCATCCGAAATAATTTTTTTTAGTGTTTGTATCTGATTAAAACTCTTTTCTTAATCAAACTCTTAATCCTTTACATGACAAAGGGTTTCCAGAATATCATATAAATCATCACTACATGAAAATTTCCCATCTCAAATTGGGTTTTTCTTCCATAAATCATCCTAATAACTCCTAAACTAATATGAATGATGCATCAACGAAATAATCAAGATAAACACTTGCCTGGGATTTTCAGAAATCTGGTTTGGTGTTGAATTTGGTGTGGTTGCGTTCCCCGTCTCGCGATCTACGCGTTGGCGGTGGCGGCGGTGCAAACGGGTGAGTTTTGAGCCTTGGAATGCCTTGAGAGCTCTCTCCTCTCCTTTCCAATGGACGTTCTAGTGTTTTGAGTTATCTAACCCTAGGAGATAACCTAAACATATGATATAACCCCTTTAATTTTCGTGGGTTTAATTACCCAAAAATACAAAATGACTAAAATGCCCTCCCGGGGTACTAATTAGGCCTAAAAACGCCCCGAGACCCAAATCAAACTCCCAGGTATACTTTTCTGACTATCTCGACCCTCCGAACGCGTTGGCGCACTCAAAACAACCATACGAACAACTTATAAAATATTTACTTTTATGTATCAATATTTAGTCCCGACGCGACACGGGCGCGTCCCGACTCAAATTTCTAAAATTGTCATTTTATTCACCCGTGACATTTAATATGGCCACTATTATATATTACTTTACTCATTAGTAATATTCAACAAATTTTCCCATAATTACTAACTCTTATCACATTAATAATTATAACATAATTAATTTCTGGATTTTTATTAAATAATTAATTCACATTAATATTAATAAATCCCCAAATTAATATAGCATAAAAATACGGGGTATTACATACTTCCCCCCTAATAACGGAATTTCATCCCGAAATTCGGAAAATAATGCATACCTGGTAAGAACAAATCTGGATATCTCTCGCGCATATCGGCCTCGCGCTCCCAAGTGGATTCCTCCACATTATGATGCTCCCACTGGACCCGTATAAGTGGAACTATCTTCGACCTCAATCTCCTCTCACTATAGTCTAGGATAGCCATCGATCTCTCCTCGTAAGAGCTGTCAGGCTGCAAGTCTATCTCATCTATCGCGATGTGAGTATGGGCCATATCATCCCGAAGATACCGTCTCAACGACGAGATGTGGAATACATCGTGAATGCGATGTAAATTCTCTGGTAGTCCAAATCTGTATGCTACTGGCCCAATCCTCTCGATAATGGGAAATGGTCTCACGTACCTCGGGGCCAATTTCCCTTTCTTCCCAAACCTCATCACTCCCTTCATAGGAGATACACGCAGTAACACTTGGTCCCCCACATTAAACTCCCGGAAGAACCGTTTCGCATCGGCGTAGCTCTTCTGCCTGTCATGGGATACTCGAATGCAACTCCTGATCATCTCAATCCTTGCGGAGGTTTCCTGAATCACCTCTGGTCCTAGCAACTTATTATCCCCCACCTCGAGCCAACAAGTTGGAGAACGACAAGGCCGGCCATACAAAGCCTGAAATGGAGCCATACCAATCGTAAACTGATAAGAGTTATTATAAGCAAACTCTACCAGTGGAAGATGTGGCTCCCAACCTCCTCCAAAATCAAGAACACACATGCGTAGCATATCCTCTAACATCTGATTAGTACGCTCTTTCTGTCCATCTGTCTGTGGGTGATAAGCTGAACTCAACCTCAACTCAGTACCCATAGCCTCCTGAAAGCTTTCCCAAAAACGTGATACGAAAATCTTGTCTCTATCTGACACAATATTCAGGGGCACCCCATGTAATCTGACAATCTCAGCAATGCACAACTGAGCATACTGACCTGTGGTATAATCTGTCCGCACCGGTAGAAAATGATCCACCTTGGTCAAACGGTCTACAATCACCCAGTTAGAGTCGTGGCCCCGCTGTGATGTAGGCAACCCTGTAATAAAATCTATGGAAATACTCTCCCACTTCCACGCGGGTACTTCCAATGGCTGAAGCAATCCTGACGGTTTCTGATGGTCCACCTTCACCAGCTGGCAGGTAGAACACTTGGACACGAACTCAGCAATGTCCTTCTTCATCCCACTCCACCAGTATTGCCTCCTCATATCCTGGTACATCTTATCTCCTCCAGGATGTACCGCAAATCGGGACCCGTGAGATTGGGTCATCACTGCATGACGCAATTCTGCCCCTTCTGGAACCACTAACCTCCCATTAAACCTCAAACCCCCATCAGAACTAACAAAATAGGACTACAATCTGTTCTTGGCAAAACGGGTATGTGGTTTGGGCCTGTATTACCCTGGTAACAATCTCGAGTGTGACTGTCATAACAGATATGAAGGAATGGGCTACTGCGTCCTGGTGACCCAACTCCTTCCACTTCGCTTTCCAGACGTTCGCTACCTCATTTATCGGTCTACGGCTCAACGCATCAGCAACTACGTTGGCTTTCCCCGGATGATACTGTATGTCGAACTGATAGTCCTTCACAAACTCTAACCATCTGCGCTGACGCATATTCAGCTCTCGCTGAGTGAACAAATACTGCAGTGACTTATGGTCTGTGAACAAACGGAACTTCTCCCCCAATAAATAGTGTCTCCATATTCGCAGTGCAAAAATGACCGCTGCTAACTCCAGGTCGTGGGTGGGGTAATTCTTCTCATGCGGCTTAAACTTTTGGGAGGCAAAAGCTATAGCCTTCTCTTCCTGCTGAAGTACTCCCCCAAGTCCCCATAAAGAGGCATCGGTGTAAACCAGGTACTCCACACCCGGCTTCGGTAAAGTAAGGACTGGTGCTGAAGTAAGCTTGTCTTTCAGCTCGTCGAAAGCCAATTGACAAGCATCATCCCAAACATATGGTACCCCTTTGCGAGTTAGGTTCGTCAATGGACCCGCTATTTTGGAGAATCCCCGAATGAATCTCCTGTAGTATCCGGCTAATCCCAAGAAACTACACACTTCCGTCGGTGTCGTGGGCTATCCCCACTCCCTCACCGCTGACACTTTACTCGGGTCAACTGCTATCCCCTGTTCAGAAAAAACATGCCCCAAGACTGTACCTCTCGTAACCAGAATCCACACTTCTCGTACTTAGCATACAACTGATGCTCTCGTAAAGTCTGAAGAACCTGCCTCAAGTGCTCGGCATGCTCCTCCTCGGAGTGTGAATATATCAAAATGTCATCTATGAAGACGATGACAAACAGATCCAAGAACTCTCTGAATGCTCGGTTCATTAAGTCCATGAACACGGCTGGAGCATTTGTGAGACCAAATGGCATCACTCTGAACTCGTAAGACCCATATCTTGTCAAGAAGGCAGTCTTTGAAACATTCTGCTCTCTAATACGTAGCTGATGGTACCCCGACCTCAGATCGATATTCAAAAAGAAAGTTGCTCCCCTCAGCTGGTCGAACAGATCATCGATTCAAGGCAACAAATACTTATTCCGTATCGTGACCTTGTTCAACTCCCGGTAGTCCACACATAACCTCAGTGAACCATCTCTCTTCTTCACAAACAAGACTGGAGCGCCCCAAGGTGAGGTACTCCTGCGAATGAAGTCCTGAACTAACAGCTGCTCTATCTGATCTCGTAACTCTTGCATCTCCGCCGGATCCATACGGGTGGGGGCGCGTGCTATCGGTCTCGTATCTGGCAATAAATCTATGACAAAGTCTATCTCTCGACTGGGGGGTAGGCCTGGTATCTCCTGGAATACATCAGAGTACTCACGAACGACTGGGATCGAGTTTAAAGGAATCACAACCTCCTTAGAGGTATCCTCCTCTATATAATACAAATGAGCGGTCGAACCTCCCTCTGGGCGAGGCATCGCCACTACAAACATCTCTTGCCCCAGAATGGAAAAAACAATGCTCCCACCGAAGCAATCAATCATGGCTCTATAAGCTGCGAGCCAATCCATACCGATAATAACATCATGCTCATGCATATCTAAGACTAACATGTCTGCAGGTAATACCAAACTACCAATCTCTACCCCCACTCCCCGGCATATAAAGAAGATAAGCGACCCACACCCCAGTGGTGAGTCTACACACGTCACTGTGCTCTCTGCTGTGACTAACAACCCTAAGGCCTTCGCAAAATGCGTAGCTATAAAAGAATGTGTCGCCCCAGTATCAAACAAAACCCGACCCATAGTACCATGGATAGGAAACATACCCTCAATCGCGGGTGGTGCCTGTGGAGCTGCTGCCTGGTGGACCTTATAGACACGTCCGTACTGTAACAGCCCCTGCTGCACTGGAGCTGCTGGAATGGCTGGCACCTGGGCTGGAGCTGGGAGGGCAGCTGGAAAAAGTGGTCTCTGTGGCTCATTACGGGCACCCTACTGCTGTGGGACCCTATTACCCTCTGGGCAATCCTGGCGCTTATGACCATTCTTGCCGCATACAAAACACCGGCCTCTGAAGTTACCTCCCCTCTGACCCTGCTGACCACGGCCCTGCTGGCCGTTACCTCCCCGCTACTGGCCCTGTTGGCCCTGATTAGCACACTGTTGGCCCTGTTGATTAGGCTGGCCCTGCCTATAACCCCCAAATCCCTGCCTGGAATCACCTGAACGGAATCGCTTAGTAGGGTCCCTCTGATGGGAACTCTGCTCGTGTTGACGAGTCTGTCCATGAGATGGTGCCCCACTAGCACTACTACCCCCGATCCTGCCCTGCTGGCTGGACTCTCCTGCTCTCCTGCAGATGGAAGCGGTGATCCTGGCAATGTATTAATGCAACATTGAGTACATTAGTGAAAGTACTCAAAGATAGATTCCCTATAAGATGCTGACGGATCCTCCAAGCTAACCCGTTCACAAACAACATTATCTTCTTACTATCAGTAGGTGCGTCATCTGGCACTATGGTGAGAAGTCTCGTGAACTCCTCCTCATACTCAGCAACGGTAGAGTTCTCCTGTTTCAAATTCAGTAATTTCCGCCTCATCTCAATCTGCACGGCGGGTGGAAAGTACTTACGGTCAAACCGCTCCCAAAACGACTGAATAGGGACCGTGTCCCTCTCCTCCAAGGTGGTAGTGGACTCCCACCACTGGAAAGCGGCCCCCACCAGCTTAAAGGAAGCCAATAACTACCTTTGCACGTCAGTGCACTCATACATACGAAGATGCCGCTGGATGTCTTTCTTTCATTGGCTGACTGTGACGATATCTGAGCTACCAGAGAACTCAGGGGGATGCGCCTTCTGAAAAGCGTCCCTAACCCTCTCCCATGTATATGGAATCTGTGCTGGTACTGATGCCACTGTCTGAATCTGGGGTGGAGCTTGCTGAACCACCGCTAGCGCGGCATTCACCGCCTGAGCAACAATGGCGGCTACTTCATTAGCATTCATAGTGCCTTGTACCGGAGCTGCTGGTTGCTCGGACTGGGCACGCCTATCCTTTGGTGCACGTCTCGGAGGCATCTAAAACGTGAAGAAGTTTATTAGTCTCCACTCATTATCAAATTCCAAATGGCTGGAGACGTAAACGTAAAAGCAGGAATACAACAATCCTAAAAATAGGGCTCTATAGCAAAAACGTTAAGCTGAAAGCGAAAATAAGCTGTACAGATCCTATGGACACTAGAAACTGATGCTCTGATACCACCTGTTACACCCCGCCTAATTAAATACCGGGCGATCACTCCTTTATTAAATTAAAATCAAGGTGAACAGTTGGTTCATTCTTAGCATCACTGTCGTAAAAATAACTTTTCCAAATTTAACACCCTATTTAATTTAGCTATGTGTCAAAACCATTTTTTAAACATTACTTTCCAATTTTATTTATTTATTTTATTAAACAATTAATCCAATAATTTAACATTTAACAACCCAATCCCAGCATTTAAAACTTAAAGTAAAACTTACATGCTGAATAAATCCCAATGTAACAGTACTAGAAATAACTGAAATACAAATGTCCCAATAACACAGATAAATAGTGGAAAGGGCGACACATGCCCAATAAGGAGAATGATAGAAGTGGAATCAAGTAAATGAAATCGTCTAAGCAAGTGGCCTGCAACTCCCACCTAAGCTGCAGCACGTTCCTTCCAAGGGATCCTAAACAAGACGCCCCTTGTGGCTGTGCACCTGTAATATATACATATATATACAAGAGAGAAAGAGGAATAGAAACGGGTCAGAGCCCGATAGTGTATATGATTTAAAAATTCGTTTAGCAAGTATTTAAATTGATACAGGCCAATGCAACAACATATTAGTGCGACACTCTCTTGAGAAATTCTCGCCTCTCTTCTAATGTGCACTTCTATCGCACTAACCTTCCCAATGGTTTATCTCATCATATATCACACTATCCTTCCCCAAGGATTTAACTTATCTTAGGTGACTCTCAAAATTTACGATTTAACAACATCATGGTTTAAAAAGGATAATTTCATTTGGTACAAAACGCTCATTTTAACTTTATTGATTCATAATTTTTTTTTTCAATATCATATTATACTTTTCAAAACAAGTATTTCCAATTTGAGTCATTATACATGTCTTACTTACCATAACACAGTAGGCAGTTTCCCATATTTTAGAAGTTCATATATATATATTAAATACTCGTATAATATATATATATTCTAACAGCAACCCACATAAAATTTTATGGTGCGGGCATACTCTGCTATCCAATCCCCGTATCAATCGTACTAAAGGGAATACAAGTTCGGAATCACTCTCGAACTGTATAAATACATACATAAACAATATTGAGGCGAAGCATAGTTTCCAAGTCCAAGAGGTCAGTACATACCCTCACGTCTCTTAGGACCGTGACTACCGATTCGATAGCCTGTACCTAGGATTTCTATCTTCTAGGGTACGAGTCAATATCCCCCATAAGGCACACAAGATAAGATAGTCCCAGCGCGAAAAACTCAGGGATAGCAAGTAGCGCGGGCATGATTTTCACAAGTATATAATATATGCATACACAATCATATAAATATACCACTTTTATTATATCAATTTAGGTTTATCCAATAACCCACATTCACAACATTTATCCTTATTTTTCCATTATTATTTATCAAGTATAATGGTTCGTTTCTAACTTTAATTCGAAGGGTTTTTCCAACTTACTACGTAACCCTCATGGACTCTATTCTTCCAAATGTACAATTCAGTAGATATCCATTTATGTTCCAACGTAACTCTCTCTTACGTGTCTCTCCCCTTTTATATATACTTACATTATCCCTTATGCAAAATATCCCAAAAATATAGATTTCGCCTTACATTAAAGGATTTTGAATTTTATTTTCAAAGATGAGAATTTCAAACGGTATCGAAATCGGAATTAAAATGGAGTTTTAATTGAATTTTTATTATCTCTAAGAGTCCTCAAAACATAAAACTGTCTAGAAAAAAAATATATTAAAAAATATTGAACGGTCCGATCGAGCTAAATTTTTTTTCTGTAGCTTCCTCTCGTCTTCAGCTAATTCTCTGTAAAATTTCATCCAATTCCAACGGTCCGATCGTTCGAAATAATTTTTTTTAGTGTTTGTATCTGATTAGAACTCTTTTCTTAATCAAACTCTTAATCCTTTATATGACAAAGGGTTTCCAGAATATCATATAAATCATCACTACATGAAAATTTCCCATCTCAAATTGGGTTTTTCTTCCATAAATCTCATCCTAATAACTCCTAAACTAATATGGATGATTCATCAACGAAATAAGCTAGATAAACACTTGCCTGGGATTTTCAGAAATCTGGTTTGGTGTTGAATTATGTGTGGTTGCGTTCCCCGTCTCGCGATCTACTCGTTGGCGGTGGCGGCGGTGTAAACGGGTGAGTTTTGAGCCTTGGAATGCCTTGAGAGCTCTCTCCTCTCCTTTACAATGGCCGTTCTAGTGTTTTGAGTTATCTAAACCTAGGAGATAACCTAAACATCTGATATAACCCCTTTAATTTTCGTGGGTTTAATTACCCAAAAATACCAAATGACTAAAATGCCCTCCCGGGGTACTAATTAGGCCTAAAAACGCCCCAAGACCCAAATCAAACTCCCGGGTATACTTTTCTGACTATCTCGACCCTTTTGGACGCGTTGGCGCACTCAAAACGACCATACGAACAACTTATAAAACATTTACTTTTATTTATCAATATTTAGTCCCGACGCGACACAGGCGCGTCCCGACTCAAATTTCTAAAATTGTCATTTTATTCACTTGTGACATTTAATATGACCACTATTATATATTACTTTACTCATTAGTAATATTGAATAAATTTTCCCATAATTACTAACTCTCATCACGTTAATAATTATAACATAATTAATTTTCGGATTTTTTTTAAATAATTAATTCACATTAATATTAATAAATCCCCAAATTAATATAGCATAAAAATACGGGGTATTACAGACATGACTACCTACACTAAAAAAAATATACTTATTAAGATTGAACCTTTTGAGGCGGCTAAAATTTGAGTCCCTAAAGCCCATTTTATGAGACGGGTAAAATTAGCCATCTTAAA
Organism: Sambucus nigra; assembly: GCA_949130495.1. Taxonomy (NCBI): domain Eukaryota; kingdom Viridiplantae; phylum Streptophyta; class Magnoliopsida; order Dipsacales; family Adoxaceae; genus Sambucus; species Sambucus nigra. The sequence goes on from OX422223.1 coordinate 293,079,294, forward strand.
AACCAATATTATTTAAAACCCCTTATGTTACTCGTCTCATAAAGTGATACTAAGGATACTGCTTATTAATAGCCATATCAAATAGCACACTTTATGAGATGGCTAAACATTTGGATCTCTCTCCTCTTAACACATTCATCTTTCGTTTCTACAACATTTTTAATAGCATTATACATAGAAAACAAAAAATGGAAAGAAATAAAATCCCCAACCCATACTTTTTCTATCCCCCACCCCATACTTCTTATATACCAAACAATAGAGTAGAAAACTGACACTCAATCCAGCATCCTTCCTCCCCTCTCCTCATCTGGATCAAATAATGCTAGCAGTAGGTAATTTTTTTCAGCATTAAGTTTGAGAATGTGTATTGTGTGGCTTTTTGTTAAACTTCTGTGATTATTGTCAACTATTTGGTAATCAGTTGGTGTTGAGAAGTTAACTATGGTAGTGTGGTTGTATAGGTAGGTGATGGTGGTTTAATTTAGGGTTTGTGGATCTAAGGTTTCAAATATTGGGGTTAAGTCTAATTAGAAATTATGAAATTGGGGTTTTATAGTTGAAGACATCAACTTAGTTTATGAAATCTAGATAAAACAATATTTATATTCCAAGGTAAAGTTCAATTAAAGAAAACTCCAATCCTAATTCACACGACTACACCCATGTTCACTAACCACGTGCATACTTTAGACGTGGAAATGTTTTTGTATCTCTGGAATGTTTTTTTTGTTAAAATTTAATTTGAGTACATTTAATTTTAGCACATAAACTACGTTATAATGAAATAAATTTTAGATATTTACCCAAATGCTATACCTATTGTGATTCTTACAACTTGTATAAATCGTGCAATTTTTATATGCTGTAAAGTTGTAATATATATCAATTGAATATTTGGTGTTTGTTTTATGCTTCGGTCATCACAATTTTTATTGATTTGGGGATGGTTTACCCAAATGAAAGACTTGTTGTTATTTACCGAAATTATATACCTATTGTTTTATGGTCCTCCCCACCTCACTACAAGATTATTAAATGAAGGAGAGATGGGGAAGGGGATAGGTAATTGATTAGCCGATGTTTTTTCATTACTACCTAAATGATAGTACATTTTATCGAAGCTATGAAAATAGATTTATTTCATTGTTGTCTCCATCCCTAATACACATGTTTTTCATTGATGGATATTTGATATGTAGTTATTGCTTACATAACCAATTTTCAGCCATTTCTTTAAAGGTTAAAGAAGAAGGTAAAATCTCAGTTTAAGGAGTAAGAGATCTTTTGGGGATATTTTCCAAAATGCCAGAAATTCAGAAGACAGCCTTCTCAATGCTAAATTAGCTTATGAACAAGATCAAACCGAGGAGAATAGGGAGTCTCTAAGTAAAGCATCTGCTGAATACATAAAGAATTTGAAGATTGAATCTGATTTTTGGAGTCAAAAGTCTAATGAGAGATGGGCTTTAGAAGGGGAAAAAAACATTACATACTACCATAGGGTTGTTAAAAGCAAACAAAAGAGAATGAGGATCCATAGATTTAAAAAAATAAGTTGGTTCTTGGGCATTTTCTAAAGATGATATTAGTACAGAGGCTTTAAATTTTTTCTCTAAACAATTTCAATCAACTGAAATGTTGAGTTGTTCAGAAAAAAATTCTTTAATATAATCCATTCCTAATCTTTTCACTCTAGAAATGAATACAAAGTTGAGTGATTGGCCTAATATGGAGGAGGTAGAAAAAACTATCACTACACCAAAAGGCTTATTTTGTAACGGATTTTTTTTCTTCTATTTGCAATGGATTTTGTCCATCATAAATTTGTAACGAGTAAACCCATTACAAATAAAAAATAACCGTTACAATATAATGATAACTGTTACAAAATTCATTAAATGAAAAAAGAAAAAAAAAACAGACGAGGGAAGGTCAAGCTGAATTATTCCCCCATCTCCTCAACTAACTTTATCCCCCTCCACCAAACCCACTCCCCCTCTATCTCTCCCTCCCAAACCCACTTTGATGGAAGCCGGTGTCCTCTGTCCCTCTTCCTATCGATGACCTCTGTAAGGCTCCCCGACGACATCCATATATATATATATATATATATATATATATATATGTATATATACACTATACACACAATACATATATATATATGCTTGTTTTCGATTACCTTCTGAGACCTTAATTTTTTGTTGTAGTGTGTTAAATTAGGTGTATTTACATTACTGGAAGTAGTTTGATCAGTATTGCAATCAAAGATCCTCGTATCACTTCTAAAAATCTCATTAGTTAACCTTTCTAATTCATATTTCATAATATGATCCCTTTTTGAATCTCGATTCTCAAATATGCTCTTTGATCCACACACACACACACATATTTATATACACATATAACAGGTCAGGTAATTATATTTATTACTAATTTTAAATCTGATATACTTAGATTTATAATCTTTAGTTTTGAAATATTATGTTTGTTAAAGTAGCAACCCATAAGCAAATAAAGTATTTTTGAGTTTAAGTATGGTTTATATGTTTCTCATATTACTTGTTTTTGTTGGTGTTATATATAGAGTGGATTGTGGGCTTATTTGGTTTTTTGTTAATGGTTTGGTATAGATATATAGGTGGTAGCTTGGCGGGTTGCTCAATTAGGGCTTATTTGTTAATGAATTTGGTGTTATTTTAAGTTTTGAGTATATTTCTCTTTAATTGTTCATATATCCGGTTATGCCCAAAACTGAGTTTGTACAAAGTTTTGTTGCTTTCTTTATTCTTTATTACAAGATTATTGTTCACTATTTTTTTATGAAGATTTTTTTAGTGGAATGTCGAACAAAAGGGAGCTTTTCTTAATTTAGCATGGCAGGTCCTTACCAAGGAGGTGTGTGGAGGATAAGGGTGGAGCTTCCAGATGTTTATCCCTATAAGTCTCCTTCTATTGGATATATCAACAAGATTGACCATCCAAATGTTGACGAAATGTGAGTCAGTGAATGTACCTAGTCTGGTGGTTTAGCTTGTTTAACTGTTGGTACTTTTGTACATTTGTTTGATTTTATTTATTTAAATATTTTGATTCAGGTCAGGACCAGTTTAGATTTATCAATCAGACAAGGAGCCCCATTTTTGGTAAGACATCCTCTCACCATATTATTATATCAGTAGCTTATTGTATACCTTTTTTCCTCTATACTGATTTTTAGTGCAAATAGCAGTACCTTTTGGATTCAACTCATTTTTTTAAAATTTGTTTATGTTTTTCAGATCTGGTAAATGTGTTTGAAGTGTTTCTTTCTCAGCTTCTTCTGTATCCCAACCCATCTGATCCATTGAATGTAGTGGCTGCAGCACTGATGATGCGTGATCGCCCTCTGTACGAACAAAGAATGAAAGGTAACAAACCTTTCTAAAACTCATATTTCATTGAGCACGTCTCTTTAATGGTTTAGTACTCATTTATTGAGTTTATCTTAAAGAGTTTTATGTGTTATTTGGGTTTATTGTTCAAGTTGGAGCCCTTTTTTGTTAAATGGCTCCTTTTTTTAGGTTAATGTGTGAATGACTTTGTTGATTTATATAATTTTAGTAATGCATGTGTTTGTGTGACACACTTTTTTTATTATAAATCTTGTGATTGGATAACTTTTCCTACAAACAAATTCTTTCAAATCATAAATTTGTGCATAACTTTACCTGATGCAGTCAATTCATTTATACTTATAATATACGCTTCCTAGTATACGTACATTTTTAACCCCCAAAAGAAGCGTATACTAGACAATTAAGGTCCTTTTAAGAAGCAACCATTCAAAACCTATCAAGAAGCAACCATTCAAAACATATCAAGTATTAAAAATATGACTAGTATACGCTTCTTTTTGGGGTTAAAAATGTGCGTTGCGGGGCGAAAACTGAAAACAATAATGTAACGACTTAGATTTAGGTACAAACACATCAAGTAATACAAAAGTAACTTGTATAAACTAACCGTGTCCTTGTCAGACTCTCAGTTGACCAAATTAACTAGTATACGCCTCTTTTGGGAGTTAAAAATGGAAATTGAGGGCGAAAACTTATAACAACAACCTAGCAGCCTAGATTTAGGTACAAACAAATCAAGAGATACCAAAGTAACTTGTTTAAACTAATCGCGTCCTCAACGAACTATCGATTGGACTAATTGATTAGTATACACTTCTTTTGGGGGTTAAAATGGGTGTTGGGGAGAGAAAACTTAAAACAAATGGCCTAGCAGCCTAGAAATAGGTACAACCACATCTAGCGATACCAAAACAACTTGTCTATACTAGCCGTGTCATCAACGGACTCTTGTTTCGCCTAATTGACTAGTATACGCTTCATTTTGGGGTTTAAATGTGTGGGGCGGGGGACTGAAAATACCAACCTAGTGGCGTAAAAATAGGTACAAGTTGAAGAAATCCATTACAAATTGAAAAATAAAACATTACAATATATTGATACCCTATGCAAAAAGTCATTAAAAAAAAGAGAGAAATGAAGGTTGGGCCCGATAATTCCCCCCAAATCCCAAACTTACTTTCCCCCACTCCATCTTTACCCCCAAATCGACCTCTCTCCTTGCAAACCAAGTTAGAGCCAAGTTTTGGGAAGTTGTATGTGCCGAACATGGGATCGATTCAAGAGGACGATGCAGAGGAGAGTCAGATATCCAACTGGAACGAGTCAACATATACTACAACGAAGCTAGTTGTGAGAACTTTGTCCACCTTCTTGTTCTCATGGATCTGGAGACCGATACCATGGACAACCGTAGTTCTGTTCCATATGGTTAGATTTTCCTCCCATAAAATTTCGTTTTTGGCCAAAAATTGTTCAATACTGTTGTACAATATATAGTACAGTTGTGCACTCGTGCGTCTTACCCAAATCAAGGTTTGAAGTATAGACAACTAAAAATATAAAATTATAAATTGAAACAACACAGTTTGTAATGTTGTCCATTGATACCCAAAAGTTTTAGGATGGTAAGTTGGGAAGTAAATTTTTTCCTTAGAAAAGTTAACTTTTATAATTTGGACACAGGGGGGTGTTAATAATTAGGCCGAGTTATTGTGGGAATAGCCATGGGTAGATTTTGGGGGAATTGGTAATCGTATAGGTAGGTGAAACCGTGCAAGTGTACCATTGTTTATCCCTCTAGAGAGACGAAGATGCGGTGGACTTGTGAAACTTTGTTGCTAGTTCCTATAAAAACCTAAAAACTTAGGATGCTAGTTTGTCGACGCTGACAAATTGATAATGACAGAGAAGATCAAGAACCAAGCCAGCAGCGGCGGAACCTTTGTGAACAACAGGGGAGAAGGCATGGTAGTCGACATTAGCATACGTAGAAGATCTTGCGTTTATTGTAGATCCGGTTCCCACACTAGTATTTCTCAGGGTTTATGTGCACACATTTTAACAGTTGATGAGTATCAAGCTCTTCTAGACAGAGGTTGGAGGAGATCTAGGTGTTTCCTCTACAAACCTGAGATGGACAAGATATGTTGCCCTTCTTATACCATCCGCCTGAAGGCTAAGGATTTTTTTCCTTCCAAAGAGAAACTTCGAGTGTCTAAAAGAATGCAAAGGTTTCTAGATGGTGATTTGGATTCAAGAAAGTCAGATGAGTTAAAGGATGGACCAAATACTTCAAAGGATTCATTCATCCTTTCCCCTAACAAAAAAAAAGCTCACCAGCAATGGAATCCTTTCCTAACAATGGAGAAAAGAATAAAGATGAACAATTAATGCATTATATGTCTGGGCAGATTGATTGTTCAGTACGTGTATGCATCCAAAGTGGGCAGTTTCCTTCTAATATTCAGATAACAAATGCTTCTGTAAAAAAAGTTTCACAAGCTAAGAGGAAGTTACTAGTTGAGGGGTCCGAAGATCTATTATACTCTAGCAACGTTTCATTTCTTATTGCAGCTTCTTTAAAGAGATCCAATAAGGATGCTCGACATTTAAAATCATATGGGCATATCATAGTAGAAAATAACCAGTCTAACGACATTAGTTCGAAAACGATTATAGAAAAAATGGAAAGTTATTTAAAACATCTGTCAGAAATTTATGACCTGTCCACTAGAGCTTGCAATGGGCACATCAATTTCTATTCTAGTACAAAAGAAGATTATGAAGATGACAAAATTGAAAAACTTGTAGTCCGTAAAGAGTCTTCCACTGGAAAAAGAGGTAAAGGATGTTATTTGAAGAAGATTCATGGATGACACCAGGGATAAAGAGGGAGGCTTGAGATTCATTTGAGAAGGTCCAATTTTGATCCAGGAGAATATGCCTTGTATAGGAGATACCACATTAAAGTGCATAACGATGAACCTGATCATGTCACAGAGAGCTCTTACAGGAGGTTTCTGGTTTATACTCCCTTGGTATTTGTTCCATCAACTGGTGATGCAACTGTTCCTCCTTGCGGCCTTGGTTCTTTCCATCAATAATATGTTATCAATGTGCAGCTAGTTGCAATTGGGGTGATAGATATCCTTCCAAAATGTTTGCCGAGTCAATATTTGTTATGGGACCTAGACCTTGCCTTCTTATCACTGGGCAAGTATTCAGCCCTGCAAGAAATATGATGGTTGAGAGAGAATCATATTCATTGTCATAGCCTCCAATATTATTATTATCTTGTCTACTATATTCACTCTTGCAACAAAATGAGATATAAAGCGGCATATCATCCATGTGAGCTTCGCTGACCATTACGTTACCAGTGGTTCCATATGATAATGCAGAGATGCAACCCGAAAGAAAAAATATATTCAGTCTTGTTTGATTTCACCATTTTACAAAATGAGTCCCAGCACCTGGTTTATTTGATAATCATATGGAACTGCAACATAACGACTCTTGTCAACAAGAATCTAATGACGATCCTATTGATGAGGACGAAGAAATGTCTGAACTTGAATTCGAAGATTCCGATGATGAAGCAGGCCCAGAAACCAGTTGTTTGACATTACTGGGAACAAAAGATAAACACGTTAATAATATTATGATTGGATTGAATGGATCTCATCTGAGATACAAGGGCATACAACACGATTCTGGTCCGGATGAAAGGAGTTACTTAGAGACCAAGTTGCATAGGTACATGAGGGCTATGGGCATGGAACTCTTTGAGCGAATGGTATTTTCACTCGGCTGATTCAACAACAATTCATGAGATGTATTAGCATTCAATTACAAATAACATATTTATATTCTGTGAATGGAGTTATATATGTTCCCATGCCACATCTGCCTAGCTGGTGGGGTTCAATGGAATTGTTATTTCTTGAAGATTATTTTTCTTGGATCCTCGATGTACAGTTTCTTCTTCCAGGTTCAGCATGTGGACTGCGTATATGTTTATATCTTTGTGGAATTAATTTGTTTTCTTGGTAAGATGATTGAATTGAAGTGGGTTTTAAGATAATTGGGCACAAGATCTAATAAAATAATAATAATTTGGACACAGGGAGTATTATTGCTCGATTTAGATCTTTTGTTTGTGTTGGGGCTATATAAAGGTTACTACTATTTATTGTTAAAATTTCTATTTTGGCGTTGGAAATCTTCTAGGGGCTCAACTCCCACACCATGAATTTTGGCTATCGTCAATAATCATATAATTTAGCAAATGTGGCAGCTATTATAATGGATTACCCTGTCTGAAATCATTCACTATTTTTGTGCATGAATAATGAGAGACGGTGTCACTTAAGGAGACTTTCAGTTGTGGTTTTTGTTTCAAAAAAGATATTATTATTTGTGCTCGATATCAATAGTGAGAATTAATAGTTAAGAGTAAAGGGTGATGTTGTGTATAATATCTTAGATCCTTAAAGTAAAGGGTAATGGTATGCAAATTATCTCAATCCCACCCTTGCCTATAGAATGGAAATTGTTCCTCCATAACGTGAAAGAACCAATGTTAGATCCTCATCTCTTTTTCTTGCATGTTGCGCTCGGCTCCTTGCAGAAGGGTCAATATTGAAGATAAGTTAGATGAAAAAATCTTGGGAAAAAAATCACAGTTCAAAATACCCCCCAAACATGTTATGTTGTGGCATGTTATGTAGAAAATGTAAATATATGTTTGTGTGGGTGGGTTTTTAGTGTTTGTAAGAGTATTTATGTATTTATTAATCATGTATTTATTTATTTGTGTGCTTGCATTAATCGTATTATATACAGATATGTAGGTTCTTCACTCTCAACGTTCCAAACCACCCCTCCCCTCTCCTCTCTCCCTTCCCTTCCCATCCCTTACTTTTTTATTTTTTTCTAGATAAACATGATAAATTAGTGGCTGAGTTTATTTTTTTGTTCATTCCATTATCAGGAAGTAGATGTTAACGTGATTTGTTGAACCCCTCTTCTCCGATATATCAGGTATGATTAATTATTGAAATGCAACTTTGGTACCATTATTTATTTTGACACTTTGTTGGTACATTTTAGTCATTTGTTCAAGTTTGTTTTATGATTTGATATATAGGATTACTTTTTGCCCTGATATATTCTTCTTTTGGGGGTTAAAAATGGGTGATGGGAGGCGAAAACTTAAAACAACAACCTATGAGCCTAGATTTAAGTACAAACACATCGATCGATACAAATGTAACTTTTCTACACTAATCATGCCCTCATCGGACTCTAGGTTGACCTAATTAACTAGTATACGCTTCGTTTTGTTGGTGAAATGGGCATTGGGGGAATTGAAAACAACCTAACAGTCTAGATTTAGGTACAAACAAATCAACCAATACTAAATAACTTGTTTAAACAAACATTATCCTCATCGGACTCTCGATTGTCCCAACTGACTAACATATTCTTCTTTTTGGGGTTAATATGGTGTTGGGGGGTTAACTTAAAACAACAACCTAGCTTCTTAGAAATAGATACAAACACAATAAGTGATACCAAAATAATTTGTCTAAACTAATCGTGTCCTCATTCGACTCTCAGTTGGCCTAACTGACTAGTATACATTTCTTTTGGGGTTAAAAATGTGTGTTTGGGGGAAAAAACTGGAAACAATCTAACGGCATAAAAATAGGTACAAACACATCAAGTGATACCAAAGTAACTTATCTAAACTAACCGCATTCTCATCGGGTATGGCCATTTATTGTGTATCGATTACTCCTAAATAAAATTGCATGCGTGCCAATGGCACATGAATGTACTAGTCTTTTATGTTATTTACTCATTTATGCTTACACGTTTACTAAGATTGAGTTTGTTCAACAGGTTCTTATGGGGAAATATGAAGATTCAAGATTGAAGTCTACTTTTGCAAGGAATGTCATGAACACTACTTTTGGGAGAATAATATATTTAGAACTTTAATGATGTTAGACTTTGCTTCAAGTTTATGGTTAAAAGCTAAATAGTTGGATCTTGTAGTAAATTTTGTTGTTGTTGTTGGATTGGCCTGTGGGCCTTGGTTGTTTTCTCTTGGGGCTTTGCCTCTTTTAATTAAATTCACATTTCATCAGAAAAAAATCTAAATGGTTTATCTTGTAGTAAATTTTGTTTTTAGAACTTTAATGTTTATGAATGAAATATAGTTTTAGATCGATTTAATATCACTGAAATGTAGTGTCGTTCATTTTGTCACATGTGTATTGAAATAATTGTTTGAGGGAAATTTGTGGGCATTGGTTCTGCATTGCCATTGGTTGAGCACAAGTTTTTACTTAGTGTATTTATATCTACTTGTTTAGTGAAAAATTAATATTTTTTTAAAAATAAAATAATATTGCTAACAGACTTTAACCGTTACAAATAAAAACATTTGTTACAAATATACGACACTCCCAATCCGTTGCAATATATTTTGTAACGGATTTTATCCGTTACAAATTCTATATTTGTAACGGATAAAAACAGTTACAAGTTAGTACATTTGTTATTAATATATGAGATGTGTACCAATGCCAAATATGTTACAAAATATTTTTTGTAACGGATTTAGCCCATTACAAATATTAAATTTGTAACGGATTTTATCTGTTACAAATTTCGTCGGTAAAATAAATAACACCAATTTTCTAATGGATTTAATCCGTTACAAATATTTTTTGTAACGGTTTTTGCCCGTTACAATTGACCTGTTTTGGTGTAGTGTATTTGGGGATTGAATTCTAAAAGTGGTCCCGGAGTTGATGGTTTTGATGGTTCTTTCTTCATTTTCTTTTGGGAAGTGATAAAGGATGATATTCTTAAAGTTGTATTAAGATTTTTGTACAGGTTTTAGTCTTCCAAATATTTGCACTAATACAAAGCTTACCCTTATTCCTAAAATTGATCACCCCCAATCCTTTTCAAACTTTAGAACTATTAGTCCTTAATGATAGAATCTCAATCTTCTTACCCAACATAATTTCTCAAATGCAATTAGGTTTCATTAGAGGAAGATCAATTACTGAGAATGTCCTTCTTGCTCAAGAATGCATGTTTATTATTAATATAAAAAATCCAGGAGGTAATGTTATTATGAAATTAGACATGGCGAAGGCATATGATACAGTTTCTTGGTTTTTTTTTATGAAGGTGATGAGGAAGATGGGATTTTGCGAGTATTGGCTAAAACTTGTTTGGAGATTAATCTCCAATAAATGGTTTACAGTTTTGGTAAATGGTGAACAAGTGGTATTTTTCAAGTCAACAAGAGGTATTAGGCTGGGGGTCCTTATTCCCTAGACTCTTTATTTTTATGCCTGAATCTAGTGCTCAGTTTGAACTTTGTTGGATTCAAAATTCCTATTTATTATCCTCAATTAAATCATCTATCTTTTGTTGATGATGTGATAATCTTCAGTTCTGTAATGAAAAGAGATGTCAAGAAAATTATGGTTATCTTGTCTTCTAATGAGTAGGCGTCAGGTCAACTTAAAAATAAGGAAAAAAGCACTTATGTTTCTTCCAACAAAATCAAACCTCATGCTCTAATTGTCTTAAAGCAGGTTATAGGTATGCCTATAATTAATCAACCTTTAAATTATTTAGGTTATCCCTTGTATTCTGTCAGGAAGAAAATTGTTTACTTTGAACCTATGGTTCAAAAAGTAAAACAAAGACACGCTGGATGGAAAGCAAAATGTTTGAGGATAGGAGGAAAGTTGGTTCTCATAAAATCTATCCTAACTTCAATACAGATGGACCAACTAGCAACCTTATCTCCCCCAAAACCTATCATAAATAAAGTTAATGGTCTTATGGCTAGATTTTTTGGAGTTTGAACTTTGGAGAGAAAAGACACAATTGGTGTAAATGGAGAGACCAATCTGTGAAGGAGGTATTGGTATCAGAAACTTAGAAGATATTAACAATGCTTTAAGTATGAAGTTATGGTGGAATCTAAGATGCAAAGATACCATTTGATCCCAATTCATGAAATCTTCTTATTGTAGAAAATCTCATCCAACAACAGATGTAATTAAAAAATGAGCCCATACTTGGAATAAAATGTGCTTTGTGAGGGATCTTGCTGAAGATAATATGAAATGGCAAATAGGGGAGGGGAAAATCAACATATTCAAGGATAATTGGGAGATTGCAGTTTGTAAGAATCCAAAAGTGCAAGAGGACCAAATTATTAATAAGTTTTGGGATGTTTCAAACCAGCGGGATGGAAGTAAAGTTGTAGCAACTTTCCTATATCAATTGCAGCCAAAATCATTAAGGTTGAAGAAATATGAGAGGGTAAACAAGATGAGTTGATTTGGAAAGCTAATAATAGCGGGGATTTTTCAATGTCTTATGCTTGGGATATATACAGATCTAGAGGTTTAAAACATATCAATGCTAAGTTCATATGGCACAACCTCATCCCCTCTAAAACATGAGTGTTTATGTGGAAATTGCTCAATAATTTATTGTCAATTGATGATAAACTTAGAGAAATACGCTTCAAAGGGCCATCAAAATGCCAATGCTGTTATGAATCTTCAGAAGAGACTATAGAACATATTTTTGAATCAGGAGTTATTTCCTCTCTTGTGTGGGACAAAGTCTGTCAGGCCCATGGGATAAAGAGAACTGCAGGGGGTCTTAGAAACGAATTATTTCAGTGTGGCTCTATGATGTAAATGCAGACTCCATCATCAATAAAATCATGCCATCCATTGTGTATTAATGTTTATGGCTTCACAAAAACAAATGTAAATATGAGGAAGTTACTTCTAATGTCGTTTCTAATTTTTTTCAGGTTTGTCACCTAAAGTATCTCTATTTCAAAACAAAAAATTATCTTAATATCAATCATAGGTTGCAGATCAAGTGGATGGCTCCCCCAAGTGGCATCTTGAAGCTCAATATTGATGGAGGTTCAATTGGTAATCCAATTAAAGGAGGAGGTGGAGGTATTTTAAGAAATCAACATGAAGATTTGCTATGAGTTTTTTCTATTCATCTATGAGAAGTAACAAATATGGAAGCAGAAACTCAAGCTCTAAAAAAAGGTCTAGAATTTCTAATGGATCTTAAGTATTATGATATCATTATAGAAAGTGATTCCAAAATCCTAGTTGACATTCTTCCAAGCAAAGCCAATACTCCTTGGAAAATTAAATGGCCAATTCATCTCATCCACCAACAACTAAATCAGCTAATATTTTCCCTTAATCACATATATAGGGAAAGCAATCAGGTAGCTGGTTTTCTAGCTAAAATAGGGAGTGAAGACGAAAAGGATATATTTTTAATCTGTAAGAGGGTAGTTTAGATTAGATGGAGGCATAACCCCTTTTGAGCATAACAATGATAAGTTAACTAAGAATCCTACTGACTAATTATAGAACACACAATCACAACCCAGTAAGGATAAACTCAGTTTGAACTCACAAATCACTCGTATACAACTCATAAGATAATAATGAACTCGGAAGAAACTCGTTTAGAGGGAGAGAGGAGTAAGCACCTTAGATATACCTCAGTAGGCACATAACACACCAATAGACCTTAAGATCTCTCTGTCAGCTAGTAAAAGCTTCACAATAAATGACAATGGTGGGTGGGTAGAAAAACCCTGGTTCTCAATAAATCTCTCTTAGTTAAGGAAAAGTAATAACTCAAGAATAAGAGCCTCTATCAGAAGTGGGTGGCGCTAATAAATAGCCCCTACTCCAGAGACGTCTCTGTCCCATTTAATGGAAATGACATACCTTTCATTCTTTAAGTCATAAGCATTAAATTTTTGCGGTTACAGCACACCCTATGTCATACACATTAAATTCCAAGACATGCCTTTTGTCTATTCACTGTGTGTCAGAGGACTGTTGCCAATTCCAGCACACCCTATGTCATGGTAGATTAAATATTCTATCACATCAATGATTGAAAATTCCCCTTAGGTTCATTAAATATTCTATCACTTCATCCTAGGTTTTATAGATGAGGCCACTTATAGTGGACCTCCTTATCTCGGTATCGACTTGGGAGAGGGTTTGCTTGCGATGAGCCCCTCGTTCTTGGCCTTCTTCTATGACCTTCTACTTTGTTAAGAGGGGTTGCTCATGGTGAGCCCTTTATCATTGGACTTCTTTCGTGGCCTTCTATTTTTGGTAAAGGGGTTGCTCGTGGTGAGCCCCTATCCCTTGGCCTTCTTCTGTGGCCTTCTATCTTAGCCAGAGGGATTGCTCACGGTGAGCCCCTCACCCTTGGCCTTCTTTTGTGGCCTTTCATCTTGGGCAGAGGGATTGCTCGCGGTGATCCCCTCACCCTTGTACTTCTTTTGTGGCCTTCTATCTTGGGTAAAAGGGATTTCTTATGGTGAGCCCCTTATCCTTGGCCTTTTTCTGTGGCCTTCTATCTTGGGTAGAGGGATTTCTTACGGTGAGCCCCTCACCCTTAGCCTTCTTCTGTGGCCTTCTATCTTGGACAAAGGGTTTGCTTGCGATGAGCCCCTCACCCTTGGCCTTCTTCTGTGGCCTTCTATCTTGGGTAGGGGGTTGCTCGTGGTGAGACCCTCACCATTGGCCTTCTTCTATGGTCTTTTATCTTGGGTATAGGGGTTTCTCGTGGTGAGCCCCTCGCCTTTGGCCTGCCTCCGTGGCCTTCTATCTTGGGCGGAGGGGTTGGTCGCGATGAGCTCCTGGCCATTGGCCTTCTTCTGTGGCCTTCTATCTTGGGCAGAGGGGTTGCTCACGATGAGCCCCTAGCCCTTGGCCTTCTTCTGTGGCCTTTTATCTTAGGCGGAGGGTGCTCACGGTGAGCCCCTCGCCCTTGGCCTTCTTTTGTGGCCTTCCATCTTGGGCAGAGGGGTTGCTCGCGGTGATACCCTCGCCCTTGGCCTTCTTCTGTTGCCTTCTATCTTGGGTGGTGGGGTTTCTCGATGTGAGCCCCTCTCCTTTGGCCTTATTCTGTAGCCTTCTATCTTTGGAAGAGGGGTTGCTTATGGTGAGCCCCTCGTCCTTGGCCTTCTTATATGTCCTTCTATCTTGTGTAGAGAGGTTGCTCGCGGTGAGTCCCTCATCCCTAGCCTTCTTCTGTAGCCTTGTATCTTGGGTATAGGGGTTGCTCGCGATGATTCCCTAGCCCTTGGTCTTCTTCTGTGGCTTTCTAGCTTGAGTAGAGGGGTTTCTCGCGGTGAGCCCCTTTCCCTTGGCTATTTTTTATCAAACTTGCAATCTTGGGCAAGTGGAGCCACTCTAAGTGGATCCCCATACTCTAGGCTATTTCACTATTTGTTCACTGGCTTGAGGACTTCTCAATATTATCCCCCTCATGTAGAAGTGTCTTGTAGTGTCGAGAGACTTGTGCATGAAACTGTCGTACCTTTTATTTATAGGCGCTCCAATGCCCTCGGATCCCCAGGTACTATACTGTCGTATCTTTTATTTATACCCGAAAGTTGCTCAAGACTGTGAGGACTTCGGGGCCCTTGGATCCATAGGTACTAAAATGTCGTACCTTATATTTATACTTGGAAGTTGCTTAATATGATGAGCGCTCTATTGCCCATGGAGCCTGAGGTACTAAACTATCGTACCTTATACTTATACCTGGTAGTTGCTCAATATGATGAGCGCTCCGTTGCCCTTGGAGCCTAGAGTACTAAACTATCACACCTTATACTTATACTTGGCACTTGCTCAATACTGTGAGCGCTCTGGTGCCCTTGGAGCCTTAGGTACAAAAATGTCGTACTTATATGTATACTTGGCACTTGCTCAATACTATGAGCGCTCTGGTGCCCTTGGAGCCTTAGGTATAAAACTGTTGTACCATATATTTATACTTGGCAGTTGCTCAAGACTGTGAGCGCTCCCATTTCCCTTGGAGCCTTTAGGTACTAAAGAGTTGTACCTTAAATTTAAACTTGGCACTTGCTCAAGACTGTGAGCGCTCCTATGCCCTTAGAGCCTTAGGTACTAAACCGTCGTACCTTATATGTATACTTGCACTTGCTCAATACTCTGAGTTGCTCTATTTTATCTGAGAACTTCAAGGTTGAACTTCCCCCTGTTAACTGTGGGGTATTTGCATATGAGATGAGCAAGTTAAAATTTGGAAGCTGCCCCTCTAGCGGTGGGATACTTGCATATAACTGAGCAAGTTAAAATTTTAAAGCTTCCCCTCTAACTGCGGGGTACATGCATATAACTGAGCAAGCTAAAATTTGGAAGCTGCCCCTCTAGCTGCGGGGTACTTGCATACTAATGAGAAAGTTAAAATTTTGAAGCTTCCCCTCTGACTGCGGGGTACTTGCATATAACTGAGTAAGTTAAAATTTTGAAGCTACCCCTCTAACGACGGGGTACTTGCATATGAGCTGAGCAAGTTAAAATTTAGAAGTTGCCCCTCTAGTTGCGGGGTACTTGTATATAACTGAGCAAGTTAAAATTTTGAAGCTCCCCCTCTAACTGTGGGCTACTTGCATATAACTGAGCAAGTTAAAATTTGGAAGTTGCCCCTCTAGCTGTGGGGTACTTGCATATAACTGAGAAAGTTAAAAAAATTTTAAGCTTACCCTCTAACTACTGGGTAATTGCATATAACTGAGCAAGTTAAAATTTTGAAGCTACCTCTCTAACTGCGGGGTACTTGCACATGAGCTGGGCAAGTTAAAATTTGGAAGCTGCCCCTCTAGGTGTGGGGTACTTGCATACAACTGAGCAAGTTAAAATTTTGAAGTTGCCCCTTTGACTGCGAGGTACTTGCATATAACTGAGCAAGTTAAAATTTTGAAGCTACCCCTCTAACTGGGGGGTACGTGCATATGAGCTGAGAAAGTTAAAATTTGAAAGTTGCCCTATAGCTGTTGGGTACTTGCATATAACTGAGCAAGTTAAAATTTTGAAGCTTCCCCTCTAACTGCGGGTACTTGCATATAACTGAGCAAATTAAAATTTTTAAGCTACCCTTCTAACTGCGGGGTACGTGCATATAACTGAGCAAGTTAAATTTGAAAGCTGCCCCTTTAGCTGTTGGGTACTTGCATATTTCTGATCAAGTTAAAATTTTGAATACGCCCCTCTAACTGCGGGGTACTTGCATATAATTGAGCAATTAAAAATTTTGAAGCTACCCCTCTAACTGCGGGGTACTTACATATGATCTGAGCAAGTAAATTTTTTAGCACACCCCCATGTTCATGTGGGGTACTTTTTAGTGCACCCCCGTGTGATTGTAGGGTATTTCGTTATGCACATTCATTTCTTAGGGAGTATCTAGGAGATGGGTTTAGTCCTTCTCCTTCCCACAAACTTTGAATAAAATTTCGCATATATCATAAGTAAAGAAATAATTATTTCTTTATACTGAAAATTTTCCTTGGTCTGCAGGGTCCTTGTTCTAAACTTTTCTTAGGAGCCTTTTCGTCTTAGAAAAAAAATAACAAGTTTTGAGAGGGGGGTAAACCCTCTACTCCCTATTTTTTAAGAAATGATCTGTCTAGTTTTTCTTGAGAACAGAGGTTAGGACTTATTCTCTACGATATAAAACTATATGGAATAATGATAAAAAAATGTGCATAATTTTTTATTATTACTTGGAGGATAACCTCCTGTTGGTCTGGAGTAAAACAATGTGTCTGTTGTGTCTATAAGGGCTTTGCTTAATATTTTTTTCCCTTGGGATGGATGTTCCCCCTAAATATAATGAGGAAAGTTCCTTGTATTATGGACCCTCTTTTAGTATAGTAGATGTTCTACTATTCTTTTAGGATAAGAAAACATAAAAAACTGGTGTACCCATAGCCCAATGTAGGTAAATGAGTCATGCATAAAATTTCAAATGCCATAAATAAATAACTAGTGTTCCTTTTCTTCATTGCAGTCAGAGTTTATATTCTTACAAGAAGTGAACTCATAAAATTGCTTTACGTAAAATAAGAAAAGAACTTTTTGCACTAGAATAGGGCATTCAAAATTTTTAAGAAAATGAAACTTGGAAGAGTTATGCATAGTACCTTCTCAGTCGTAGTGGTGGGGATGTCTGTTGACGAAATATTGAATTTTGGGGCGAGGACTTGTACGGATCCCTCTCCACTGCCTGTAATGGAGGGGGGTTCCTGGCTTGAAAGTCCCCTTCTTGGAACTGAATTTATTGTGGGTTCCTCACACCCACAGGTTATTAAGGAGGGCTCCTCGCTTCTGGGTTCCTCACTTGTCACTGTGAATGAGGGAGGTTCCTCGTTGGGTGTCTCGATCACTTTTGGTTCCTGAACAACTTTTTCAACCATGAGGGATTCCCTACCAGGGGCTTTTGCCACTGAGGGTTCATAGTGAGAACGCCTACCCAAGAAGGGTTTTTCTCCGCCGCGCAATATCGATAAGGGTTACTCGCGAGAATGCCTACCTAAGAAGGGTTCCTTTCCATCACCCTTAATCAAGGTTGGTTACTCATGACTTCCATTAAAAATAGGGGTTTGCTCGACAACTGTGGGTTCTTCACCGATGGAAAATATTTTTGGGAGTTCCTCGCCTCGCCAACTATTGTTACTATGGGGGCGCGCTGCCAGCCAAGGGTTCCTCGTGACCCCCTTATTGGTGAGTTCCTCGTGCATTGATTTCATATATGAGAGTCCCTCGCGCGTTGGTTTCACATATGAGGGTTCCTCACTTATGATCCTCATTTGCTGTTCCACACATAGTGGGTTCCTCGTTGAGGATCATGACAGGCAAGGGTCCCTCATCGCCATCCTGATTTTGCCAGAATTTTGGGCTTTGTTATTTACGAGTTTTCGACCGGGGTAACTCATCTAGAGGAATGGATTTTTCTCCCAAATGTTTGGGGTCCACTGTTTACAAACCTTTACAATGACGGCTCCTCGCTTACTTTTTTCTACCGGGACTTCCTCACCAGAAATTAGGTCGCACCCTTATTTTCCAGTGATTTCTTCATCGACGGTATCTGAGAGTTTTCTCATGACTTCGGGTTCTGCGTTTGAGATCACCACTGCCAGGGGTTCCTTACACGTTGGATTTTTTAGCGAGAGTTCCTCGCTGTTTGGATTTCATTCTAAAGGTTCCTCGCTTGTTGGATTTTTTAGCGAGTTTTTTTTGTTTTTAAACGAGGGTGCCTTATATGCCCCTTCAACATATACGGGTTTGTCGTTGATGACGAGTTTGGCCTAAGGTTCCTCGCCAACTGTTATTACTTCTAAAGAGGGTTCCTTGTAATTTCCACCAGTGGGTTCCTCATAATTTGCAGCAGTGGGTTCCACTATGTCTCAATTTATTGATTTTGGTTTCGCTACTAGCAAGGATTCCTCGTGTGTTGATTTCATACCACGGAGTTCCTTGCGTGTTGATGATTTGGGACATCGAGTTTACTCGTCCCATGAGATTTCAATTTTAGGACTCACGGTGAGGGGTTTCTTGCCAAGAGCTACTGCCTCCATAGTTTCGGAGGGTCCCTCACCAGTAGCCGGTACTACTAGGGGTTCCTCGCGATCTCTTACAGTTGGTGGGGATTTTTCATTTGTGACTCCAGTTATGGGGTTCTATTTTTTATACGACCATGGGTCTTTCTCCATCGTTAGTTATGGGGTCCCCGCCGATGACCAATATTTCTAGGGGTTCTTCGACGATTGTTGTTACCATGAGGAGTGCGCTGTCAGCCGAGGGTTCCTTGAGAGACCCACCTTCTTAGTGGGTTCCTCACCAGCTATAAATTCCTCACCCTTATTTTTTTGTCAAGGGTTGCACCCAATAGGGGATTCCTCGCATCCCATTTATGCTGAGGGTGCCTGATGGTGTCATGACTTGCACCGACCCCGCCCTTCGCAGCGGAGCTACTTCTATTGGAATCGCTGTAGGAGAGTCTATCTTTCTAGAGGGAGTTGCTGCTGTTGTTACACAACCTTGACCCAAACTTACCAATTCTACTTTATGTTATATAAAAAAAATCAAAAACATGCTCACAAGGTTAATACCTGTTGCCGGAGCCGCTGTTGGTGAACTGGTCTGCCCTCCCTGAGGAGCAGGTACTCTAGCTCTGGTCACCACCACATCCTTTTAAGTGGTATGGTCTCTTTGATCTCCATTTCCCGATGGAATGTATTCAAACATTATCTTCTTAGAAACATTAAAACCTTCTGTGTCCATGTAAGTGAGGATACCTCCCCAGCGGAGTCGCCAAATGTAGGAGGGTTATGAGAGTGGGGTCTATGAATAACTAAAAAGGATGAGGTGTGACCCACTCCAATGAACGCTGTCTGCATGGTTCTCAAGAACTTCTGTTGAAAGCTTCTCCTTTTGGTAAAAATGGAGTTCAAGCTGGAACTCCCTCCCTACAAGAAGATGAACTTCCACAAGAATAATAGTAATTTTCTCAATAGGAACTCCTGAGAGTGATGGCTATCAGTGGAGAGTGAAAGAATAAGGTACTCTTCACTTAGAAAGAGAGACGAGAGAGAATATTAGAAAGGTTCTGGTGTGATTATGGAAGATGATGTATTCTCTGCTAAAGTTTCTTACTACCCCAGCCGTTGCTCTTCTTAGTGTAATGACTTTAGCCTATTTCGTAAAGCACTCCGTTGCCACTAGTATCCAGATCTTTCCTCTTGAATAAGGGTGTATTGCCCCTACCAGGTCAAACTCCCAAGTGTGAAATGGATATGGAGTGGCCCAAGAATGTAAGTCCTCCAAAGGAGCATGCATCATATTTCTATATAGTTGGCATGCCTTGCACTTTCTCACAAACTCAACAACATATTTCTCCATAGTTAGCCAATAATACCCCAACGTTATTAGTTGGTCATATAGTTTTGCCCCTCTAATGTGAGACGAATCGTGAGCTTGTTTCAATACTTCTGTTACCTCCTCCTTCATGATGCATCTCATTGGCCTTTTGAAGTACCCCCTTCGATAGAGCTGATCTGCCTGGACATAAAATCGCAGAGCCCTCCATTTGAGTCCCATCGCGTCCATCTTCTCCAAATGAATAAACCCTTCCTTGATGAAGTAGATGTAGGTCTATATCTAGTATATTTGGGCTTCAACGAAGTGACATTTAGCTGCTTGGAAGAAGAGTTTGCACTTATCACACTTCCGTTATAAATTATCGGCATCATGTTTCATCATTATCAAAAAATACCCTTCCCTATGAATTCTCCTGTACAAAGGGATCTTTGTTGTTTTGCAGTGATCTCTATGTGTTTTCTTTAATCTCTGTTCCGCTTCTTCTGGGCCAACACATCTTGATAACCATCTTCCCGCATTCCTAAAGTATAGGTTACCATGACTGGCAAAGTATTTTCCAGATCTTTTAGTTCCATCCTGCCTTCCCCAGACTCCAACTACTTTCTGATCTCAACTCTTCAATCGGAGTCTCCTTCCATAGGTAGGATTGATTTCACCACCGACCGAGCTATTTTCCGTTGAATCATCATAATAGTTGTATCGGTTTTCATGGACAACTTTTCAATAATGGTGGCGTATGCATCGGCATGCCTATTCATCGATCTGGGATGCCTTCTTATCTTTACTTGATGGAACTGATTGATCAGTTGTTGGATAATCATTCTATAGGGTGCTAAATTGATATGCTTCAACGCGTACTCTCCATTTACTTGTTGGACCACCAGATTCGAATCACCCTTGATGCACAGTGATCGAATGCCTCTTCGAAGGGACTCCAGCAAGCCCAGTACCAATTCTTCATACTTTGCTTCGTTGTTGGAGCAAGGGAAATCCAATTTATAGGAAATTAAAAATTCCTCCAATCCTTTAAAAAAGATAACCCCTTCCCCTCCTTTCGTTTCTTCCAAAGAACCATCGAACTGCATTGTCCATTCTTCAACATCGTCCTTCAAAAAGTTTGCCTGCAAGTCATCCCCCGGTATACCCTCTCATGGTGTCTAAAACACTCCAGATGGAAATATTGACAACAAGTGTGCATATGCTTGGCTCTTGATTGCACGAGGAACCATGCATTTTAAGTCATATGCTGAAAGTATAAGGAACCACCTAGCTGCTCTTCCAATCAATATAGTTCTCTCCAACAGAAACTTAATTGGATTACATCTCATCACAATGTTAATTGTGAAACATAACATATAATGCCTAGGTTTTTGTGTTACTGAAACTAAGGCTAAACAATGCCTTTCTATACTACTGTATCTCACTTTTGGCCCATGCATGATCCTACTCAAGTAGTAGGTTGGACTTTCCTACCCATAAACTTCCTGCACCAAGAGAGCTCCGATGGATCTAGTGGTAGACGTGAGGTACAGCTGCAACGGTACTCCTTCTTTTAGAGGGATCATTATTTATGGTGAGATCAACAACTTCTTAATCTTGATCAACGACTCCTTGTGAGATTCCTCCCACTTGAACTTTATGCCTTTTCTCAGTAGCTCCATCAACGGGTGAGTTATCTCAGCAAGTCCTAGCACAAATCTCTTAAGTTAGGAGACTTTACCGAGAAAACTTTTGATCTCCTTCGTCATTTTTGGACATGGCATTTCCAGGATTTCTTGTTTCTTATCTTGATCCATTTGTACTCCCTGTCGATCCACCATGAACCCTAAGTACTTCCCACTTGTGACCCCAAAATCACACTTCAGTGGGTTAATCTTCAATTTGTATTTCCTGCAACGAATCATCACCTTTCTCAGGTCGTCCAAGTAGGAGTCTTATCTCTTTGATTTGATGACCAGATCATCCATATAGAACTCTAAAAACTTGTGGAAAAAATCATGAAAAATTTCCACCATTATCCTTTGATATGTTTCCCCAGTGTTCTTTAACCCAAAGGGCATCACTTTATACATGAAGTTGCCCAACGGAGTCCTGAATGCCATTTTCTTCGTGTCAGCTCGATCCATCTTGATCTGATTGTATCCCACGTACCCATACATAAAACTGTACATTTAATGACTAGTCATTGCATCAATCAAGCTATCAATGGAGGGTATATGTAACTCGTCTTTTGGGCAAGCTCTATTTAGGTCTCTGAAATCCACGCAAATCCTTATCTCGTTCTTGTCCTTTTTTCTTATCGGGACGATGCTTGACAGATAAATTGGGTGTTATATCGGCTCAATGAACCCTGTTGCTAGAAACCGTTGGAACTCCTCCTTAATCTTTAAATCCAGCTTTGAATTGTTGGTTCTTTTGGCCTGCTTCACCGTTATGGCTGAAGGCATAACGTTCAGTCTGTGGTAACTAACCTCTTCGTCCATCCCCTCTATCTCTGTGTACTTCCATGCAAAAATGTCTCTGTATTCCCCAATCAACCCTATCAAGGCTCCTCTCTTCTCTGCGCTTAGGTCCTTCGAGATGAAAATGGGTCTTACATGTTCTCCTTCTTCGGCTAAGTTCAACTGATTTAACGCTTGCACTTGGGTCTTTGGGTGATCAGTCATGTAGTCTGGTTCCTCGGCTACATCTTACACAAACTCTTGTATATTGGAGTTATCAATGACCATGCATTGCCCCTGCTGGTCTATCAAGAAACATTCATATATCAGGTCAGCCTCTTCATCAGCCTTTGGATCATCTCCTTCGACCGCCCGCTCACACCCTCATAGGAGGTAAATTACTCTCCCATCCTCCTTGATTTTCTTCTTGAATTACCTACTCATCATTATGGTTGCTTTCTTCTTTCTTTCTCTTGAGGCTTCGGTCAACCTACTTCCCAAATACCAGTTTAGGATGCTCTATCGTTGGAACTCATGTTCTATCGAGTCGACTCTTGGCCTCATTCTGTCCCTGAGCTGTTTCGAGTGGTTCTTCTTCTTGGGAGTAGCTGAGTGAACTTCTTCCGCTACCACTTTCCCCTTAGTTCCATTGCTGCGTTGGCCATTCATAGGCCCCATCCTTTCTCTCATAAATGGAATTCGTGTTCCTTCCATTCTTCTTGTTAACACCCAAGAATCTTCTTCTAACTCTATGTAGAAAGCCGTGTCCACTAAGTGAGACTCTTATATGGCAAATGGTTTCTTTGTGGCACGTATAATGACCTCAGTACCTTTGACGTTTGCCTTTGCGCATTGGTGGTACGTCGAAGGGACTAAGCCCTAGTTATGCATCCATACCCTTCCTATCAACAGGTGGTACAAGTGTCTCTCTCTATTATGTGAAATTTAATATGCGAAGTAAGATTCCGCATCGTAATCCCCACATTGACATATCCAATGGATTTGGACGATTGGTTATCATAGCCAGAAATCACTAAAGGCATTGTATTAATATTTCTTCGGGAATATTGGCTGTTCGGAAGGAATTTATGGGAATAGTATTAATTGATGCTCCCCCATCCATTAAGGCACTCTCAAAGCTTACCCCTTTGATGCTTGTCATTACGTACAGGGGCCTATTGTGTAGGAATCTCACAGCCCTATCAGCAACACTCAAAGTTACTTCGGATAAGAACTTTCTCATCAGTTTAGCCATGGAACCCTTCCATCTCAATGAGGGCACTGTGTTATTCCTTACAAGATCTAGGATCGTTTGTGTTATCTTCAGGCAGCTTTCTTTTGGCATCCCTACCTGGTCATAGAACTACGCGAACTTAGGTGACTATAAGATAAATTGGTACTCTTGACTTGGGTCTACCTCTTCCCCTTTCAGGTTGTATACTTCTTCCATATCCCTCACGCTTTCTTCGTTATAGGCTATGACCACATTGGCCATCCCCCTCATACAGTCTTCTAAGGCATATTCAAAATCTTACCGTTAGAACTCTAAATCCCTCGCCTCTCATTCGGCCTCCTCATCAAAGGCAACCACCAAATTGGCCCTATGTGGTAGGAGTGGGTTAACATTCACATTCACCTGAGGGATATGCAAGGTCCTTGTCTTCATATGTTTTCTAATGATCTTCCTTAGTGTGAAATAAGTCTCCATTGGGTGACCCACCTTTCGATGGATCTGGAAGTACTTGTGATCGGCTCTCATTGCTGCGTCTGGTTCCACGGTCGAAATTCCCTTTGGTTCATATACTGTTCCTCCTTGGACCATGGCATTGTAGCAGCTGACAGCATCTTCAATGATACAGGGAAATGGCGGTGCGTATTCTCGATCTCTCCCAAACTTTCTCTTATTATCCTTCTTCGGCTGCTTTACTTCGTTTTCCCTATCGATATATCCCACTCGTGGGGGATGGTCACGTCCCATAACAAGCTGTATTGTTTGTCTAAGAAAACCTGGTACTATAACGGGGTTTGGTCGAACCACCAGTGCTATATTCCTCGCTTCCTTCATAAATGCTATGAAAGTTCCTTCGCATGTTTCATTAATAAGATGACAAATAGACTCTGGCAGCAAAACTTGCGACGCAGAGTTGTAATAGTTTGGACTCTTTGGTTTCTTCCCTCATATCGAGGGACCTTTCCCTGATCCTTTGCACATATGCCACTACATCTTCCCCTAGTCGTTGCTTCTCCCTACCCAACTGGGTCAATGTAAACTCATCTTCTGCTAAAAAGAACTTCTGAACGAATAACATGTGCATATCTTCCCATGTTGAAATAATTTTTGGCACCAAATGGGAGTACTAGGTATAGGCTTTATCGATTAAGGATATCTGAGTTTCTTGTTGTTACAATGAGATCCCAAGTGTTCAATGAAGAACTTAATGTGATCCTTTGGGTTTCCCCCCTTTTCGGTGTATTTTTTGAAGATGGGAGGGATGTAGTCCTTTGGGTAGGGCTCATCCTTGTATTCTTATGGATATGGTGTACGAAAATCATCGTATACCGATGCCACTTCGCCAGTTATTTGCGAGGAAAATGCTAACATTTTCAGCATCTCTTTCAGCATCTCTTTCCTTATCTCTTCTATAGCAGATGTTGGAACCTTTTCACTTGTAGGGGGAATATCCAGATGGACTACTAGTGGGACACTCGTTACGCCCGGAGTGACCACTGTAGGTGGAATGCCCGTTACACCTGGGGTTCCCACCATTGGAACAGGAGTGGGTGTTGTGCTTGATGGGGCAACGCCCATTTGAACAGCGTTAAGTGGGGCTATCGGTGCCACCATTGGTGTCACGAAGGAACTGGCATCGAATCCCCCAACATCATTGAAGAAACGGGGGTCTGGAGGAACTCATAAAATTTAGTTATGAGGAGGGCCACTTGAGCTGACCCCATCCCAGCTCTCGTGGAAGCTTAAGTCACTCTCGGAGCACCCGTCGTTGTTTGAACTAGAGGTGCATCCACCCTAGGGCCCCCCTCTCTAGCCGCCTCAAGATCTCTTGCAGCTTGCTCTTCTTGACTCTGAATAGCGTCAAAGTCTATAACACGGTTAACATTATCCTGAGCCATACCTCTTGAAGAATACCTCCCCAGCAGAGTCGCCAAATGTAAGAGGGTAGTTTAGATTTGATGGAGGCATAACCCCTTTTGAGTATAGCGATGACAAGTTAACCAAGAACCTTCCTGACTAATTATAAAACACATAATCACAACCCAGTAAGGATAAACTCAGTTTAAACTCACAAATCTCGTGTATAACTCAGAAGAAAATAATGAAATCAGAAGCAACTCATTTAGAGGGAGGGAGGAGTAAGCACCCTAGATACACCTTAATAGGCAAACAACACACCAATAGACCCTAAGATCTCTATGTCATCTAGTAAAATCTTCACAATAAATGATAATGGTGGGTGGATAAAAAACCCCGGTTCTCAATAAATCTCTCTTAGTTAAGGAAAAGGCAATAACTCAAGAAGAAGCGCCTCTATCAGAAGTGGTTGGGACCAATAAATAGTCCCTACTCCCGAGACATCTCCATCCCATTTAATACCAATGGCATACCTTTCATTCTTTAAGTAATAAACATTAAATGTCTGCAGTGACAACACACCCTACGTCATACACATTAAATTCTAAGACATGCCTTCTGTGTATTCACTATGCGTCAGAGGATTGTTATGACAATGGTAGCTCACCCAGTGTCTGACAGTCCTAAATACCACGGTGGTTTACTCGAGTGATAGATGGACACTGCTTAGCTGGCTACTGACAATAATTAAAGTAGATGCGACATTTTATAGAGGGTCGTTAACTCAATCTAAGGTCTCTCGATGTTTTACCAGGTGTATCTAAGATGGTTAAGACAAGACTTGATGCTGCCTTACTTCTCAATCCTCCAAACCAAGTTCCTTTGGAGTTCTCATGGTAAGGTCATTCGGTAGAGCATTAAACCTCTCCCAGATCCTGTCAGGCCTGGTCTCTCATGGATACCGTTTGACCTCATTCCTAATATTACAATCATTATAGCTTGAAGCCAAAATACACAAAGATACATCGTGAATGAGTAAAGTAACATAGCTTAAAGGATGAGCTCTCTCGACCAGTTTCTTCGCTTGGAGATCTCCCTGGGCTGCAACACTAAGCTGCCTATCTTAAGTTGCCTCGCTTGAGCTTCCTCACTGAGCTGCCTCGCTTGAGCTTCCTCGATGAGCTGCCTCGCTTGAGTTTGTTTGTATTAGCTAAGGTAATTATCTCTGATCCCAAGACTATGTTCAAGCCCCCCTACACAATCCATGTCAAAGACTTTCCAAAGCAGCTGAGAGGTCTTCTTCAAGCTGACAAATGGGGTCTTCCTCACCTCGCTAATGAAGAAGAATAATCGGTCTCTTATTTTTTCTTTAGAGTTCTTAAACCTATGTCAAGTTAGTGATTCTCTGTATTTTTCTATTGTTAAGACCTTCTCTTATAAGGATCCTCATTTAAGTTTCTTTAGGTCAATTTCTAGAGAAGTGGATATGTTTGTAAGGCATTTAGAGGAGGCATTTCTTCTAACATAAATGAATAAAAATATATAATTTCTCTAAAAAAAATTTACAACAACATCGAATTGTAATGAATAAGAGGTAATTTTAATTCTTAATTATTGAGCTTTATTATTATTTTTTTGCATATGATCTGTCGTGGTGATATGAGGTTGAGGGAGAGCTAATTGAAAAGCCGGATTGATTTTTAGTGGTGATAGGAGTTAGAGGAGAGCCCATTGAAAACATAGATTGTCATAAGTGACCGTGCCCTCATCGGACAACCGATTGCCTAAATTAACTTGTATACGTTTGTTTTAAGGTGACAATGAGATTATGGGGCGGATAACGTAATATATAAAGCAAGAGGCTTAGATAGAAGCACAAACACCTTACGAGGTACCAAAGTAATTTGTATGAAATTATCATGTTTTATTCGGATACACGTTTTAGTAAATTGAATACTATATGCTCGTGTTAGGGTTGAAAATTTTCTTTAGGGGTAAAGATTGAAAAAACCAATGAAGTGTCCCATGAAGAGAGACACGAACACCCCAAAAGTCATAAAATTAACTTGTGGGAGGTGATCATGTCCTCATCGAACGCTCGATTTTATAATTGACTAGTATACGCTTGTTTTGGGATTGAAAACACTGAAAAAAAATTAAAGAGTCTTGGAAAGAGGCACAAGCACCTCATAATGTACCAAAGTAATATGTCAAAGGTAATTGTGTCATCTTATTTTATGTTGTTTGAATTTTTTTTGAACCTATGTGCAATGATGGGTAATATGTTGCTTGGTTATGATGTTAAGGTTGTCGAAATAGTTAAATATTGCAAATTGATATATCACTTGACAATCACTATTTTGAATTAACTGGTATTCATTGGTATAATGCTATTTGATGGAAAGCATTTGATTGTTCATTACACTCCAATTGAAATGCGTAGTCTATTGTGGTACTGGGATGTACTAACCGACATATTAAAGAGGAAGAGGATTTTTAACTAATGAAGATATTTATCTAACACAATGTGACACTCTAATGATCATTTGTAACTGATTCTCTTTAATTCTTATTCATAGTGATTTGTGACTCCCTAATGAGGTAAACAATTTTGAACTGATGTGGTGAGGTGATTTTTAACTGATCTAGTGATTCTCTACAATTCTTTTTCATTGATCGATCTCATATATGTAGCTGAGCATTGTGATTTTTAATTGATGGTTTCTAACTAATATGGTCATTTTTAACTAATGTTTTCTAACTTATGACTTTAGTTTTCATAGGACGAAGATCAAGTGGCATGTACTCCTTGTTCGTGTAAGTTTCCATCAAAACTAACTTCTACTTCTGCTGCATCACTATCACCACATGCGTTGTTAATAGCCTCAATGCCTTTGTCTTTGATAATTAGTTAGGTGCACTGCCAGTTACCTTAGAAATACAGAGTAGAGCTAGTTCTTCTTTCAGCTCTTTTAGTTGGGTCAATAGGTCCGCCTTCATCTTCTCAGACAACTTGTCAACATTGATCCTCACCATGGCGTAACTCCTTCCAAACATACAAAAATTTACAAAAGTATGTAATAACGTGGATAAAATGGAGAGCATCAAAACATTGTTCCAGAAGTCACGTGCACACTAGTTTGGGTTAGAAACAAAATAATATATTAATTAGAGGATAAAACTAATTTAGAAAAAATAGTGCAAGTCATGTATCCGCCTTGTGAATTAGAAAATCGACTTGGTGAATCGCCAAGATTTTTATGCTCCGGTAAAAAAAGATAGTTATTCATGGTGAGTCTACTTTATTTCATTGATAAATGAGTAATGCTACATACCCCAAATAACTCCCCCAAATCTCCTCCAAAATGAGTTGGACTTTGTCCCCTGGCGGGACCCGCATCACATGATAATAAATGAGAGGCAAGTAGGAGAATGACGTGACGTCTACATAGGATTTGAGAGAGTTATTTGGGACTCAAAGCATTTTCCTTGTAAGATACAAGTTGAGTTAGTAGTGTTTTGATTTGTCTAATTTGACTGAAGTCTTTACGTGTGGCAGTTGGTTTTCTTCCCTTAATTCCCATTGGCTGTTGCGGCGGCATCAGTCACGCGTGTTATTGATGGATGCCAGCTTTTTTCAATGTTTGTTTCGACAAATGTGTGAGTGTTGCAACAAAGATTTGTTTCGACAACGTTTAGCCTCACTTTTAATTAGAACTCAGCTGACCTTTTTATTAAAAGTTATACATGAATGCTCCAATTTTTTAAGGTAACTAGGTGTAAACCCGCGCGATGCGCGAGCGATTTCGTTAAAAATATCGATAAATGACAAACAATGTATCATAAAAAAAATGTTATATGAGATTGATTATACTACATTGAGAAATGAGAAATAAGATATATAATTAAAGAGGATGAAATTTCAAATTAAATAGTTTTGTAATGTTAATTATAGAGTGATAATATAGTTGATACCCCTAATCTCAAAAAACCCATATTTTCATTATACCCGAGAAGGGGAAAAAAACTTCTAAATGCATCAGATCTTACAAATATTCAAATCATATTATCATGAGAGAGAATGATAAGATAGAGACGAACCAAATTTAGCGTATACAGAAAAAACAATTTTTTTTAAAATAATAAAAAAGAAAAAAAATCTAGAAATAAAAATTCTAAACATGATTAAAAAAGCATAAAAATAATTTTGATAAAAGATTTTTAGAAAAAAAAATGTTTTCATCCTAAAAAAATATTTTCTAGCAGAATAAAAATGATTTCTAGAAAAAAAAAACTTTATCCAAAAAACTTGTTTTTTAATATATAAAAAACTATCATCAAATCTCTTAGAAAAAATAAAAAATCTTTATCCAATAATTTAAAAATACAAATCTGAAAATTTGGATTAAAAAAAACATCAATCTATAACATGTGCAAGAGGGTGTATCTTTACTTTGGTAAAGGCTTAAAGAAATACCATATTACCTGTTTTTTAATTGGGCTTTCAAAAATCAAAGGGTTAAAGAAATAGCATATTACCTGAGTACATGAGGATATTGCTTCTTGACAGTATATATATAAAATAGCCACGATTGGGTTCATAGTTTGGTAAAAGCTAACATCAAAATGTGTAGGGGAGCCCATTCATTTTCTCAAATGCTCGTAGACCTATTCAAGTCTTATTCTAATGAAAAGGTTTTGGGCTTTGCTAATACCAATAAACCAACGCTAGGGCTTCCTGACTTTTGGTTATCCAAAATAAAATATTGTCTTTTGATTACCCATAAGCATATATAGATAGAGAATAGAGAATAGAGATAGAGATGCCACATGGATAGGCTTAGAAGAAGCTGTCATTAAATGCTTGTTTAGCATTTTATAGTATATAGCATGTAACCCGCACGATGTGCAGGTGACATACATAAATCATTTATAATATATTTACATATACAATCGAATAAAATGCAAATTCATTTTAATAATTTTAATTATATAAACATGACACGTCTTTCATTAAAAATATTATTTGTTTATTACATTGTCCATCATATAAAATTACATTTATTATTGATTTTGAAATTATTTTACCTTTAATGTCACAAATAAATATAAATATTTTTTGTCAAAAAACTCATATTCATATTGAATGTGAGTAATTATTTATTCATATGAGTTATATGTCTCTACAATTACAAACATTGAGCCTACTTTGAGTATGATCTACATATAAAAGATTACTATAAGTCTAAATTGATCCAAGCACAAATCTTATATGTCATGCTGTGTTTATTGCTCTCTTATTTTCTCATGCACCTATGATGGTAATAGGTTCCAAAGGTACCCTCCAAAATAAAGAAGTAGCCATAAAAGCATACCTGTTTGCAAATTAATTCTATAGAAAATTTTAGAACATTTGAAAGGAATAAAATATAGACATTCTTTGTACTCACAAAATAAATTTCTCGCTTACTCTAAACTTGATCTAAATGTATGAATCATCAACTTAAGAAACAACATAAAAACGAAACAAATTTTTTTTTAGGAGTGATCTGTACAAAGCCACAAAAGACAACAACTAAAGAAAAAAAATAAGAAAGCAATATAATTGAAGGGGAAGAAACTTTAAATCATGTATTGGTACTTTCACTAATGATACAAAAACACCAAAAATAAAAGGATATGATCAATAAGCCTTTAATCATCAAATGGTTCATATGATCCATGATTAACTTAATAGAGAAAATTGAAAAGGACCTTCAAAAAAACATAAAAAAAAATAGCCAATTAACATTCAATATTCAACACAAATAGATCACGGAAGAATTAAAGTAATTGGATTAATGGAGTGGCTCATAACAAAATCACCCCCCCACAACACACACACGCGCGCGCGCGCGCGCACACACACACACACACACACACACATATATATATATATAAACAAAACTTAATTTATATACACAAATATTTATATAGAGAGAAAAAGTAACTTTTACCTCTAGTCATTGGGGAAATGATCTTGTCCAAGGACCTATCACAAACAAAAAATGATTCAAAACAATAACATAATGAGTTTGATGTTTAAAAAAAAAATATAGAAGTTTAAAGAAAAAAAGAAAGACAATGAATACAATGAATGATGGATGGGACTGGGGTAGAGAAATAAAAAGACGGATGTGAGAGGGAGGGAGGGGTTTGATGCATGTACCAATTTAATAGATATTAAATGCTCATAACTCTCCTAATCTATCGTTTTAGAGGTATAGAAATAAAAAGACAGATAGAGACGTGCCACGTGGATAGCTTTAGAAGACCCTATCATTAAATGCTTGTTTTGCATTTTATAGTATATAGAGATACGTATAATGGAGCCTATTTATAATTATTTCATAGGCACTTAACGAAATAATTTTATTGGAGCAACTTGCTTATGTAATGTATGTCAGATGAACGCATCCTACTATTATTTTTCTATTATCCTTGGGATATTTTAAATCTTTTTTATTTTTTTCCTTAAAGAATATATCTACCCGATCATTCTATAAACCTTTGATTCACCATGTCTCAACTTCAATACATCCTGCCTCCTTGTATTGTACTAAGCGTACAAACTTCTTTTTGGACTCTAGCTGGGATAAAAACTGTTGTTGCAGCAGTAAATTAAATGCAGAATTGAAGAAAAATATTATCTAATTTTGGAGCAAATAAATTCGAGATAGAATGAAACAGAAATTCCGAAAGCAAGTACAGTCTAGAACACCGCTGAGTCGCAGACAATGTTGCTCTCTTTAAGGTGTTTCGCAGCTCTGCCTTTTCAATTTGTACTTACAGATAACAACCTCGCTACCTCCAGGATAAAACAGCCTTGGAAAATAATACGAATCAACAACACGAATCTGATTCGCTCAACAAACACCCATTCTGAAATATATACTGCTCGATCATGATAAATATAAATAATCTGGGAAAGATTATATACTTCTGTGTCGTTATAATTATTCAGTGGATGAATAATGATTTCTGTGTATAAAAAAAATTTGTAGGTCAGAAGATGAGAACTGTTTGCAGAATTTTTATGGGAGATAACTGTGGGTTAAAAAAAACGGAGGCTACAACCTCTTTTATGGGGCAACAAAAAGAGACGTTGGTAAGCAAACGTGGAGAGAAAAATCTGAAAAGTAGTGGAAAACTCGGTTGAAGAAATCAACTCAGAATAAAACACGTTTTAATTTTCGGAATTAAAAAAGCGTTGAAAAATAATTTTTAAAGCCCCCAAAACAATTCTGTATTTGTCCAAAAAATTATTTCTTAATGAGCCCAAGCCCAAGGCCCAGGACCCAGGACCCGGACACAGGCAAGGACCGAACGGACGGCGGCGGCGGCACGCGCGTGTGACTTGACCCATTGGGTCTGCCCCACATACCCACAAAACATTAAATGCCCAAAGGGCTGAACCTTTAGTTTCAAAAAAGAGTATATTAACTCACCCCTTTTTCCCAAACCCACTGATGTGGGACAAGTAAAGGCCTTCAAACTTCAAACTTTGCAACTCTCACAGCTGTCACAAGACAACTGTGTTCCAACAAAAACCTAAGTGAGCTCAGAGATGCATATAGTGTTGGCTATTATAAGTTATAAATGTATCAATAGTGGATTATAATTGGACCAATGAAGTTCATAACATTTATTGAGCAGTTTTGGCCTTGAAAAAGAACAAAAATAGGATTTTTCCTTATAACAATGATCAAGTGTAATGTTCAAAAGTTTATATCATTGTGTTTAGCTTTTTTGGTTTTATATGAATTTACTTTGAAATAGTTGGGAAACAAATTAAGCTTAGAATGTCATTATTGATGCAAAAAACTAGACTAGGCTAATTAATTTATCACAGATAAATAAACTAGAAATCAAACAAGACACAAAGAGTTTTTAAAGTGGTTCGACTATACGGGAAAGCCTACGTCCACTTTTATGGTATTGCCAATGGCCTTGAGTCTGATTCGCCCATTGCAATGAGGGTGTTACAATGTATTTATACCCTTTAGGGGTGTCAAGAGTCGTAATGTGAAAGGATGGAATACCTTCATAAATTATGTATTTACATCAGTACAAAAAGATAATTAAATACATAACTACTGGCGCTTCACTGGCCAAGTTGGTCGGTATTCCCGTCGTTGGTCGGGCTTCCCTTCATAGTAGGTCAGGCTTCATACTTGATCGAGGATCTGTAGCAAGCTGACTTGAACTTGTGCCACCTATGATGACACGTGTTGACTTGTAACTGGTCGACGTAAGATGGTAAAATTTGGTATCAATAGAAGCACCCAATGTTTCATACTTGAAGCTGTTGTGAAAGTGTGGAACATTAAATTGTAAGCAGTTACTCGGGAAATCTTCATAACACTTGGTCAGTTGCAGACCTCCAACACTTGTGAAATTCATCCTGCAAACTGATAATTTGAGCCTGAGTGGCAATTTCGTAAATATTTCAAATTTGAACGAACTAAATGTTGGTCGGCCTCAACAATCACCAACTAAATGTTGGTCGACATCAACAAAGACACCAACAAGTTGGTCATCCACATACAAAAAATCATACAAGGCAAAAGTCCTAAATGCTTAGTTAATGAAGACTCGGGTCAATAATTTTCACCTAAACTAGGCTAAAAGTTGGACAAATGCTCCACTCACGCCTGGGAACCAAGGTAACTAATGCATCTACCTAAACAAGTTTACGTACATTAGTAGAACCATGTTGATGCATTGGTAATTGGTACGATTCTTAAGATAATCCTAAGGGTATCAATAAAACTTGTGAAAAACTAGAGATTGATAAATCGTTGATCCAAAATTAGAGGTTGAAAAATCATCGATCCATTCATATATAGAGGCTGACAGAAGTACATCCATCCATATACAAAGATTGACAAGATAAGTTAATCAAATTCATTAATTCATTTAAATGATTACATATTACTTTTTACTAACAATGTAGGATCAGTCGATTCCTTTTCTTATTAACTGGACTTCTCATTAAGCCCGACAGATGGTCGGCACCCTTATTATTTATCTGGATTTCTTATTAAGCCTCAATAGATGATCGACGATCTTATTAGTTATATGGGCTTCTCATTAGCATGAATATTCAAGGAAAATTATATAGCATGATCAATTATGGTGATTATTGGATCATTCTATTATATTAAGTCCTGACGAATGCTCGGGCATCATTATTATTATCCAGTATCCTAAGCCCAACTGGGGGCTCCACATACGTCAATTAACAACACATATCAGAATCAAATTGAGCTTATTAAATTCCAGAGTTTCCAGATTGATCCGATCAAAGATTCCTAATTAGAATAACACATTTCTAATTGGACTATATGTTCAAAGAAGTTTTACTCAAACAAAATTACTTGGTCAGCAATATCATCAAATTATTTTTATGGTTACATGCAAATCTCTTAGGAAGTTATTTCGCCGGACTTATCTTTTCTAGTAAGATCAAAACACTTCAAGGCCAAGAAAGCATTCAGAGTTCTTATTCCACACTTGGGGGCTTTTACTACAAAATTAATTATTCATTTAGTGTCACAGTCTGATAACATCATGCAACATCAGATTCAGCTCCAAATCATAACAGGATAAGAAATATCAGTAACCAATCATCATTCCAGAATTGTTTTTTCTATTGAAGTTCAAAATTCACATCCAAGAGTTCTTGTTCACATGTTGTTGAAGATCAAGAGTCACATTCAACATCACTGATATCTCCACTACTGTTGTCCCAACCAACACTGAAGAAGAAGTTGTACTTGTATGTAAATTTATGTTTCACATTTCGCTACTAGCTCAACACTAATCAGATTGAAGAATCGGGTTCAAAAGCTATATGTTACACTAGCAAAGTATTCATAGGAGGATAAATTAGAAAAATCAAACACGTATAGTCAAAACTTAGTTGGTCTGCTCAGATGACAGTTGGTCAGCTAACTAGTCAAATAACCCAGTTGAAGATTATGATAAGACACAAGCTGCAAACTATGACAGATCCCATTGCTGCATCCAAATTCCCAGGGGTGATATATACCACACGTTTGCATGCCGAGCAGAGTTACTCAAAAGAAAAATTAGCTCTAACGCAATAATCGATCATCCTGCATCATCCATCGTCTAAGAGATAGTCCAATCATATGTTGAACACATCAAGAAGGCAGATCAATAATCTCATTATGCGCAAGCATCGAGCAATATTTCCGAATAAATACTCCGCCATCTTAGTAAACCATCAAGAATGGATCATGTGGGCTTCTGTTGACCCCAAAAATTACCCATCTATGTGGACCAGTAAAAAAAGGATACTTGTCATCCTACATGGCAATATTCATACTTACTCGGCATAAAAGACACTTGGTCGGCTCCTGAGGAGAGTTAGTCAGTAACCGAGGAGAGTTGGTTGGCATACCAATTGACCAACCCTAAATAAAATGAACCATGCAGAAGGTCAAAATTCACTAGAGAAGACTCGCCAACAGTCATTGAATTGTAGAAGGCCAACATTCATACTTATTGTAAATAGATATAAATGTCTGAATATATAAAGACATGTTATCTCTTAGACTCCCATCATTATAAATACAACCCCTCCCTTAGCTAAAGGGGCAATTGGCAACTGAACCAATTCATCCTTAGCAAGAAATTCATCCTCTCTCTCTACACCATCTAGTGCTATTGTAAACCCCTGGGAATAAAATAACAGTGGACGTAGGCTTTCTTCAATAGCCGAACCACTTTAAAAATCGTGTCTCTTATGTTCTTGATCGAATTATTTTATCTATTAGACTCCTATAAGTTGCACCAAAATTGGTACATGCTCATTCGTTCCAGTGTTGAAAATGCTATGGGCGATTTCAATAAACATAAGTTCAGTATTTTTAAGTTTCTCCAATTTTAATGATTGAAATAAATTTATCTAATTGAATTTATCACCGATTAAACATTTCTTGTGAAAACTGATTTACCAATTTTTTTCTTTTAACCCTAAGCATGCATTTAGGTGATAGCGGATAAATTAAATAAATCAAACACAAGGGAACACGCCGATGTACGAGGAAACCACAAAGGGAAAAAACCTCAGACGGATAACCAGACAATCACTATGATATGGTTTTACAAATAATAGATAATAGACTTACACAACGACTCGATCTCTAAAAAGTCTTGACTCTCTTCTATCTTCAACCACTCCTCCAAAGTGCAATGCAAGATTCCACCTACGCATGGTCCACAATTCATGAGTCCACGTGTGCCTCAATATCCACCGATACAACTCGACAACTGTATATGGATAAAACATGGAGTCCACCGCTTATTCACTGCAATGAGCACATATGGAGTCCACCACACAAAAATAGGTTCTTTTTGTGATGGAAAAAACAAACAAGGTTCCTAAAAAAGATCTCAAAGTATATGAGTTATGAATCATGGATCTCGTAAACAAAAGGGTGAAACCTTGGAGTTGTAACTTTTAAAACAGGTCTGCTTTTCATTTTCATCAAAAGTTCCTCTCTTAAAATCTAAAAAACCTTTTATAGAAAAGTTAAGGCTGTGCGTCATTCGAACGATTTTGAGGTATCGTTCAAAAGATATTCAATCTCGCTTCTAATGACCTCATTAAAATAAAAACAGTAAGCTTCGTTTAAAGCTCGTTTAAAACCAGGGATCGAACGACATAAGTATGTCATTTTAATGGCGTGGTCATGTCGTTTGAACATATGAAATGATTTTTAAAAGTCTGCGTACGGTAAACTCAAAAAATATATTTTAAAAAAAATTAAGTTTCAATCAGTTTTAGAAATAAAACACCCTTATAAAATATTTCAAAGACTCGTAAAATAATATACTTTCATACCTGCGAGATCCTCAAAATATGTGAAGACAAACATGGCATGCTAAATACGACTTAGAGTATGCACTCTTCGAAGATTTGCTACTATGTCTTCATAAAAAAATGTCATAAGCCCATTAGATCATAAACTAAAAGTCTCTCCTATGCCTCAAACGTTTTTTTTTCTGGAATCAAGCCAATTACAAACAAATCGACTCAATTGGAAATTTGTCATTAAAAATCTTCCCATTTGGCTATTCCGGGACAAAACCAAAAAACAAATCCTATGGGCCGTCAAGCTCTCTAAAAAGATTCATTCCCCAACCCCCAAAAGGAAAAAATACAGATGCTCGACAGACACATAAACATGAGTAGCTTTGCTTCGCTTGAAAACTTTGTTGCGCATTAAGCTCAACATGTAATCCTGCACACTTAAACACACCTTCAAATGAAAAGAGGATACAATAAGTATAAATCCAAAAATGAATAAAATTCTAATAATGTCTAAATAATCTCAACCTAGGTAAGATGTCTCCCCCTAAGATAAAGATATCCTAATCATGCAAACCATTTCTCACCCTTTTTTTTCAGGAATAGACAAAGCAAGATTGCATAAATAAATATTCCTAAAATAGAATCTCCTCCTAAATATGTGATCATAAGATACCAACACTAAGCAAATGGATATGCGAATAAATTATGCAACAATGTAAAGTGTAGCAAGCATGAAACATGGCAAATCCTGCACAAATAATCCAAAAGATCAAGCAAGTGATAAATGTGGACTAAATATAAACCGCAAAGACTCCAAACACAATACCATATATATTATATGCAAAATATATCAAATAACATTCGACACATATATAAGTATAAATGACTACAAAACAAGAGACAAAACACATAAGCTCTACACACTAACATAGTATCGATGTGTCTAAACATGTGGTATGGAAAGAATATGTGAACTAGTAACAAATGAATTATAACCCAAACACTTAAATATGTTCAAGAAGTTCTAATTGACCACAAAACTTTATCAAACTAATCTTCAACCTCAGTTGACAAATAAAGTTGAACTTAATGAACAAAACAATCACAATGCACACAAGCCTATAATATTGATGATTCTACAAATCAATAGCATCATGACAAAATAAGCATAACTAGGTATCATTGTACAAACCTGTTGATCTTCAACTAAACACTCTCAAAAGATAAACATGATCAGATTTCAATTCTTTCTTTTCATTTGAAGTGATTTCATTTGAATGATCAATAAAACTAAACTATTTTGGACCGTTTTCAAATGGTGGCTTTCATGACAAGTTCACATACCTCTCGCAGCCCTTTTCCGTGTACACTCATAATTTTTTCAATATTAAACAAATCCTCACGGGCAACGGTTCTTACATGCACAAATCCTCCATAGTAAAATAATCTTGTAAATGACAATATTGATAGGAGAACATCTCACCAAGATCAACTATACATCATGAAGTCAAAATCCAATAAGCTTGTGAATGTGTGTGTGGAGGCATATATAAAGTCGTATCCACAAAGAAAGTCAAGATCGAAACAACTCCATAAATATGGTTAAGATCTAAGCATATAAAGTTATAACCAAATGTCCTAGACACATGGAAATTACGGAGTGTATTGAATTCAAACACACCAATATGCCACACCAAATGTGTAAAACAAAAATACATAAAGAATCAAAAATCTTTTTGAATTTTCAAAGTATTTTTAAAAAACAAAATCTTTTTGTATTTTCCAAAAAATATATAAACCAAAAATCTTTTTTATTTTTCTAATAAGAATCAATAAAAGAAAAATATAATACAAAAAGTACACATGTCATAACACTAGAAAACATATATCATGAAGCCCAACTAGTGTATGATAAACAAAATCATGCAAGCAATAAACCATATAAAATAGCATGTGAGGCATTATGTGCAAGCATGTGAAAATTAACCAGTCTAACATTTAGCCTCTCCAAAACGGATTTCCTAACCCAATCCGATGTGTACCTAACACGAGGGGTTATGGAAACCGACGGTACACTATCCTTAAACTTCCTAGGACCTCTTCCAAGATCAAAACAAAAAGGCTTAAGGTGACTTTTTTTTTTAATCATAATGTGAACATGTGTAAACGGGAGGAATGTTACCTATGGGTTGACCTTTTCTAACATCCTTGGTTTTGGTTGACCCTCTAAAATAAATAATGGTTTTGTCTTTAACACTCAAAGCATTAGAAATACACGAGTCATTACCATCACTACTCAAACTACTCGAGTCTTAAATCATCTTTCAACTTCAAAATTTTATACTCAAGCAAAGAATTAGACTCTTCCAATTTTAGGGACTCCTTCATATTTTCAATCATTCCTAGAAGGTTATCATGTTCCTCCTCAATAAAATCAAACTTATCCATAAGAGTCTTCTCATGTTCCTTATAATCATCAAATATTTTTATCCTCATTGGCACAAACACGAACCCTAGAATTTTTCAAGTCCTCTAACTCTTTCTCTAAAACAAGGACTCTATTCTCACTCTTTTCCTTGTACACTTTTAAAGATTTAAAGTCATCATACAAAGCACCAAACTTCTCACGAATGGTATCTCTTTGAGTTTGAAACGTTTTTAAATATTTAATCATATTTTTAAAACGAGAATTTTCTTCTTCAAGAACTTCAATTCTTTTTCTAAACTTTAAATTCAAAAGATTTAATTCGTCAAAACTAGGAGAATGCATCGAGAGAAAAACAAACGAGGAAAAATAAAACAAACATAAAAAAATAAGGATATACACAATAAGTTAGTGCAAGCTGCTCTGATACCGATTTGAAAATGCTATGGGAGGCTCCAATAAACACAAGTTTAATATTTTTAAGTTTTTCTAATTTTAATGATTGAACTAAATTTATCCAATTAAACTTAGCACCAATTAAACATTTCTTGTGAAAAATGATTTACCAAATTTTATCTTTTAACCCTAAACATGCATATAGGTGATTGCAGATAAATTAAATAAATCAAACACATAAGAGCACGTGAATATACAAGGAAATCACAAAGGGGAAAAACTTCAGATAGCCCAACCAGATAATCACTATGATATCATTTTACAAAGAATAGACAGTGGACTTACCCAATGATTCGATTCCCCATAAGTCTTGAATCTCTTCTATCTTCAACCACTCTTCCACATTGCAATCTAAGAGTCCACTTACGCAAGGTCCAAAACACATGAGTCCAAATGTGCCTCGATATCCACTGATGCAGCTTGACAACCATTTAAGGATAGGAACACGGAGTCCACCACTTCTTCACTGCAATCACCACGTACGAAAATCAATCGCACAAAAATACGTTCTTCTTGTGATGGAAGAAACAAACAAGGTGCCTAAACAAAATCTCAAAGTATATGAGTAATGAATCTTGTATCTTGTAAACAAAAGGGTGAAATCATGGAGTTGGAACTTTTTAAATAGGTCTGCTTTTTCGTTTGCATCAAAAGATACTCTCTTAAAATAAAACCAGAGTATGAATTTTTTTTTTAGAAAACTTAAGGTGGAATGTTGTTTAAACGATTTTGAGGTGTCATTCGAACGAGATAGAGATCTGGTTTTTCTAACGATCTCATCGAAATCAAAATAGTAAGCTTCGTTTGAAGCTCGTTTGTAAATATGGATTGAATGGCATAAGTATGTCGTTTGAAGGACATGGTCATGTCATTTGAATGACTGAAATGGTTTTTAAAATATTTCCTACACTAAATTCATTAAACATATTTTCGAAAAAATTAAGTTCCAATCAGTTTTAAAAACAGAACACGATTATAAAATATTTCAAGGACTAATAAAACAATATATATTCATACCTACGAGATCCTCGGCATATGTGAAGACAAAAGTGGAACAATAAACACGACTTAGAGTATGCACTCTTCAAAGCTTTGTTACTACATCTTCATCAAACAACGTCATAGTCTCATGGAATCACAAACTCAAACTTTTTGTCTAGAATTAAGCCAATTACATATAAATTGACACGATTGGAAATTTGTCCTTACAGGTGTTTGATCATAATCATTGTTAGGTTCACTCCTATGAGGTAGTTTTCTATAATGCTTTGTTTGCTCACTTGCTTTTCTATAATGGCTTGTGTTTTTAGTTATTATTGGGTAACCAAGAAATCAATGTTAGTTATTTTTTCTTTAAATACCGGTACAAAATGGTTAGGTACTAGTACTTTACATTCTGTATTCGAAGAAATAGTATAGGTAATATAAAATGATTTCCTTTATAGTTTAGTTTTGACACCAATATTAATGTATATAGAGTAGTAAAACTATTTACTTTATAGTTTAGTTTTCACACAAACGTATAGATTTGTCGGATCATTACACCAAATCTGCCTAATTTTCACGGTCATTGACCTTGACAAGTTCAACTTGTCAAGGTCAATGACCGTGACAATTCGGGGCGAGATAACTTTTTTTATCACGGACTTGTCACGGTCCATGATCGTGACAAGTTTAGTCACGGTTAATAATCGTGACAAATCCTTGACCCTTTTAAAAAAAAATTGTCTCGGTCATTGACCGTGACAAGTCCGTGACAACAATCCTTTGTCACGGACTTGTCACGGTCAATGACCGTGACAATTCTGGGCAGAATTTTAAAAAAAATATGCTGGGCAGTATGGCCACTGCCACTGCCCAGCAGTATATTTATATCTGTTATAGCAACGTTGTACCTGTTCAAACATCATATATCCAAATAAACTAAAGATAATGCAAATATATATTCAAAATGGAAACAATATACATGACGATATAATCCAAATATAATTCAAATGTACCAACTTAAAAATAATGTCACTACATGTTTGGTGTAAATGTGAGGAGGTGAGTAGGCCACACGATATACGAATTCACACACCCACTAATATACATCATGCCGCATTGTTCGCGCAACCATAATAGGGAGTTCTCCTTCCCGGGTATCACATGCATGACGAGCACTTTAGACTTGATCTCTTGAAGCTCACGTCATAAACTATTCCACCCTGGACGATATTCGGGTCCCTCAACCCCCGCCCTATCCGCTGGCCATCAAATACATCAATTATGAACACGCTCGGCCAACCAAGTGTCGACATCGGACTGGGGAAGGGACCCAAATAGGGAAGTGGATCATCGAAGTACGCACGTGTCGGAGATAAAGCAGCGAGGTCCACATCCTCGTTATCCTGCGCCTCGTCATCCCGCACCTCCTTCTCCACTGCCTTCTCCTTCCCTTTCCCCTTACGGTCTCCGCCCAACGTACGCTTCATGAATGAGTACATATCTTGGACCGTTGCCTCCAAACGGTACAGCTTCGCGTCATGTGAATCCACCGTTCGAGCCAACCCGGTGTCGCTCGTCTCCAATCCGATGATCTTAGATTTGGCCACCCGCGAGCTCACCCCCCTTGTCCTCCCCTTGCGATCAGAGCCAAGCACTTGGCTGAGTGCGTCTGTGGACAAAGATGCCTTGTCGACATCAGACTGCGACTCATGCACTTCCTTAAGCTTTGCTTGAAATGACAAAAAGCACATGATTAGTAAAATAAGTAAACTAAAAAATTATAACGTAATTAATAAAAATTAAACTGTCGGATTACTTACAATCGTGGTCGTGACGCTCGGGGACACCTCATTGTCCTTCCCCTTCTTCGTCCGAAGAGCCACATAAGTATCGAGCCTATGTGTCTTACCCCTAGGGCCACTCCTTACCACTGAAATAAAATAAAGTAAAATTAGTATCGGCCCCCGAAAAGTAAAATAATGCAGAATAATATATTTCTGTAGCTATAGAAAAATTAAATCTTACCTTCATCCTATGCTCCACCTCGGTGTAAGACGTCCGGCCGGAGTAGTGCACGTCCGTCTTTTTTACCCGATTTTCCCTCTCCGATTGGCGAGATGCCAATTGTCGCTCCCCGACCTCATTGTCAATGAACTTTTTCTATTGTGCCAATTAGGGGTGTAAGCCGTACGGTTTGGTCGGTAAATAGTAGATACCAATACCAAAACCAAATTCTGGATGGTAAAACAAAACCGTACC
This sequence comes from Sambucus nigra, assembly GCA_949130495.1. Lineage (NCBI taxonomy): Eukaryota > Viridiplantae > Streptophyta > Magnoliopsida > Dipsacales > Adoxaceae > Sambucus > Sambucus nigra. Next base: position 293,123,040 of record OX422223.1, read on the forward strand.
AATTTACCACCCGGTATACCAAAATCAATACCAAAACCAAACCGGCCGGTATTTCGGTTTTTTCGGTTTTTTCTGGTTTTGGTAAATTCTATTTTTTTTTCTGGTTTCGGTAAATTCTGATTTTTTCTGGTTTCTGGTTTCGGTTTTTTCGGGTTTCGATAAACAGTACTAAAAGCCCCAAAAAATCAAAAACAAAACCAACCAACTTTTTTAAATATTAAAACCAAAACCAAAACCAAAACCAACTTTTTCTAGTTTCGGTAAATTCGGTACGGTAATTTTGGTAAATTCGATACGGTACGGTAATTTCGGTAGGGTTTTTTCTGATTTTGGTAAATTTGGTACGGTACGACTTTTTCTGGTTTCGGTAAACTCGGTACGGTAATTTCGGTAAATCAGTTTTTTAAATATTAAAACCAAAACCAACCCACTTTTTTGCGGTAATTTCGGTTTCAGTAAGACCGATTTCTGGTATTTTAATATATGAAACCGAAACCATTTTTTTTCGGACCAAAACGGTACAGTACGGTAAAAACCCGTACCGCTTCCACCCCTAGTGCCAATGAGATCGGCTCCTTGGGCGAGACGGATTCACGCCTTTGGATAATAGACTCTCGTGTTTTACTAAAATACCGTGTCCGCATATTTTTCTTCCACGTCTTGTGTTGCTCCCTCAACTACTCCAAGACGGAATCGCGTAGCTTTGGATCCAAGTTGAATTGTTCCTGTCCAACAAATACAATGTTAGTTGCGAATAAATATAAATATAAATATAAATATAAATATAAATATAAATATAAATATAAATATAAATATAAATATAAATATAAATATAAATATAAATATAAATATAAATATAAATATAAAATGAAATTGAAATCGAATTTGAAATTGAAATATTCATATAAATATAAATATATTACCTGTAGTGCCGCCCAAACAGCTAACTTGAGCTCATATGGCACCTCCTTCCAACTCATAAACCCCGGGCTGATGACCGTCTTTGGCAGCTCGAGGGAACTCGCTAATAGCTCCGACTTGTTCTCGATGGTAATCCCAAATTTGCCATATTTGGGGAGCCTTGGGGCCGAGGAGCCCTGGTCGTCTCCGCTACCACCGAGCCCACACGACATCATCATAATCAGCATCATCATCCTTTCCTTAATACCTGAAGGAGACATTTGCTGTAAAAAAATGTTATTAGTACAAATAAAAAAAAAATTAGAAGAAGACATGCAAATATGTACAATTACTACAAATAAAAATGAGCACTAATTATTAATTTACTTTCATACACCCCCTCCCCCACCACGTACACGCACACACACAATAATTATTTTCATCAATTAAACTAACAATTAAAGTATACAATAATTAATTTACTAATTTACAACGAGGGGCAGTCCAACTTTCATAATTAATCATATATTAATTTACTAATTTACAATAAGGGGCAATCATATATTAATTTACTAAAAAAAATAATAATCAACCAATTCTTTTACAAGGGACACTACGCATATACACACACATAGACACACACGCATCCCGCCACGCCTACCCACCCCTACCCCTACCCCCATCCCTGCCCCCTCCCCCCCACCTTTCCCCACCCACTTCCCCCACCCTGCCCCCACCCCACCCCACCCCCACACACACCCCCACCCCCTCCCCCACCACACACATGCACAGGTACACGCACACACACCACCCCCTGCCCCCCACCACACACACAATAATTATTAGTAATATAGCCATTTTTAGCCATACCAAAAGATCCTTACTTATCTTTATTAATAATATTTAGAATTAACCACTAAAGAATACCCACCAGATACACCTAAAAACCCACATTAGCCAACCCCTATATGGACAATAATCCAATAATTATTAATAATTTTATATTGTTCGATATACAAAGTAATTTTAAAAAAAAGTTAAAAAATCCCACCCCCATTGGACAATAATCCAGTGGTAATGCCACTTTTACTGTTAACCAACCCAACATCGATCCACTATAATCCAACAGCAATACCAATAACAAATGTGTATCCCGTACTCCTTCTAATTCATCTACTCAATTAATTCATTTCATCAATTAAACTAACAATTAAAATATACAATTATGAATTTACTAATTTACAATGAGGGGCAATCCTACTTTTATATGAAATGGGTACTAATTATTAATTTACTTTCATCTAAACCTATACAATTAAAATTACAATTAAAGCTATACAATTTATTAATTAAAGCTATACAATTATTAAGATTGCCCCCCCCCCCCCCACACACACCCCTGCCCCCTCCCCCCCCACACACCTGCACACACACACACACCACCCCCTCCCCCCACCACACCCCCTGACCCCTACCCCACCTGCACACACACACGTACACACACAACGAACCCCACCCCCACCCCTGCCCCCCTCCCCCACCACACACCACTACACACATACACACATATATACACATACATATACACCCATACACACACATATAGAAATGAAAGAGAAAGAGAGGAAAAACATACCTTAGAGAGAGAGAGAGAGAGAGAGAGAGAGAGAGAGAGAGGGAAAAACCAAAAAACGGTGGAAAAAAAAAGCCTAGGTTTTTTTTACTAAAGACATTGTCACGGTCGTGTCAAGGTCCTTGACCATGACAATTATTTAAAGAATGATCACGATCAGAGACCGTGACAAGTCCGTGACAGCTACATTTGTCACGGACTTGACACGGTCATTGACCGTGACAATTACCGTGACAAGGGTGACCGTGACAACTACATTTTGTTGTCACGGTCAATGACCGTGACAAGGGTGACCGACTGAATGGTGATAATTTGGTGTAGTGGATATTTTTTAAGACGTTCTGCTATTGTTTCATTTTTGCATACATAAGTTAAAAGATGAAATTATCATCCATTTCTTATAGAGATATTTCAATCCATGCCAGGGGCCCGAGTGACATAAGAGGCGCTACGACAGATTACTTCCACGAACAATGCCATATAAATTCATGGATTAACATCCCAGTTAGAGACATGAAGGTAATTTATTAATTCAATTTGGTTTATTTTTTCGTTATATATGAGTTGTTAATTAAATTTGATTTATTTGTTTCATTATATACAGGTATTGAGATTTTCTATCCTTAGGATCTATTGTATATATTTTAATATTTTTTGCATGAAAAATTCTCCCTTTTCAAGTTATTTGTTTATAGTGTTATGGCTATTTCTCTCGTTATTTTTGAGTTAATATTTATGTTTAAATATGTTGGTTTTCATGAATAAACAAAGGAGACTCTGTTGAATTTTTAAAAAAATATTTAGTGTTTATAAAAGTAATTAATATGAAGATACATAAATTTGATAATATTTTTAAAGATTGTCATGTATAGGAACTATTAAAAAAGATTACTTCTTTATTGATGGTAACTGACACTAAATAAATTTTATTGTGGGTGGAACCCTTTTGTGGACAAGGTAAGTCATTGAGGTCATTTTGTTGGAGGTCGTACGTTTCAAGATTTCATTTTTACTTTGCTTATATAATTTTATGTTAGGGTAGATCAGTTTTTAAGTATTTTTTCTAACGAGACAAGTGAAATCATGTAGAGATATTTAGGTTGGTGGACACAATATTTGAATTGTTGTTTGTGTAGAGAGATTTTACTTGTATGAACTCTAATTATAGTTAAATAAAAAATTGTATGTTATATATGTTGAGATAGGATGCCAAATATGTCATATATTATTTTCAAGAGAATTTTTTTATAATTATATAAAATATATTATAGAATGGATGAAATTCTAATAATTGTGCCAAAATTATTAAAGACTGATTCTTTGTCGTCTCTAAAGGGTCCCATAAACGAGGATATTTTCAGATGGCTAAGTCACCATCTCAAAAAACACTTTTAGGACGGTTGCTGTCGTCTCAAAAAACAAGTTTAAAATATGGATTTTTTGTCGTCTTAAAAGGGTCTTATAAGTAATGACCTTTTGAGACGTCTTATCCCATTTGAGACGTATGTCTCCATCTCAAAAATCTTTCAAAATATGGTCTACTATGACACCCCTTTTCGTCCCAAATGGTGTTCCAAAAGGCTTTTGAGATGGATAGAGGACCCTTTGAGATGGACGAATCATTATCTCATAAAGAATTTTTTATAGTGTTATCTCAGCTTCAGACTTTACCAGCAAATTAACCTATATCTTTGAGTTTGTCTAGAAACTAACTCCCTTCTCCAAAGGAAGAAGCAACCTCAACCGGGGGAACCTCACCAAGATGAGTATAGTATCGTGTAGCAATGAACTTGGTAACAGAAAACAGATCTTCAAATTTGGGGGCTTTTGTATGAAATAAGCCTCCACTAAATTTTGAATAGCAACCGGAAGTCTTGGGGCCTTTTTCACTGAAATAAATGATAGAAATATCAGAATAAGGAAGATAAAAGAAAAATAATTTGTGTGAATGTATACAAATTTACTTATTTTGTCCGTCCCATTCCATTAGCGTGAAACCTTACATGAATTATCCTTCTTATGACCCCTGAATTCCCATTCACCCTTTGCAAATACAAATTGTCCTTTCCAATGGTCTGAATGACCTTAACCATTCTTAAGTGTAACCTCTTGGGGGAAAATAGTAATATTCGGGGGGCTTTGCATTGTTCTTCAGGCCATGTACATATCTGAATATGTCCCCAGTGAAATCGAATCCGATTTGGGCCTTACAAAACATCACGCCCCCCAAAATAGTCCTATAGGAATTAGGGGAAACTGAGTAAATGTAAATCCATATCCACTACGAATTGATCTAATGATAGGATGCAGGGGTAGGCGAATTCCCACTTAAAAGGCTAAAAAAGTATGGCAAATCTCATCTGCATTGGAGTTGTCATACACCATATCCTCACTGGTGGGAAACCTAGTTTGAATGGATGGTAATAGCGATGCTGTATTTTTTCCTAAGATGATCTAGTTCATTCTCCAAGATATTACAAGCATACCACCTCGCGTCAGTAGTGGAGAGTTTATAAGAATATCAAGAACCACCCGAATCACTCTCCTCACCACGTGTCTCCTCATCAATTTGCTCTGCTATGGGAGAAATTGAAGGGACTGTACCCACATCGTCAGTCCTTACATCCTCACATTTTTCTGACATAACCTTCTCAGAAGAAGAGTCCAAGTTTATGGAAGACATTGACACAATGTTCTATAAATTCTCAACACCTATTTGCTGTGAAAATGGGCTAGCTACTTCTTGACCCTCAAGGTCAGAACCCTCAAATGGTGTTTCTTCTTGTAATTTAGTAGAGCCGTAAGAAGATGATGCCTTAAGGGTATAATTTGGGTGCCCTGGTTCGTATTCCCAGCGAATAACTTGCAAAGGTTGTGGAAACCTCCTGGCAGTAATATCGGGGTAAGTTTGTTTTAATTTAGCTAAAATCTCATATAAATGCTAAGCACGAGGAAGATAGATCATTAAGATTGAAAATATAATTTTGTTGGGTTTAAAAATCTTGATTAATTCCCAAAGACATAATATAGGTATCAATCCTAGACAAAACCCTAAAAATGGTGATATCTTAGGCCAACCAACTCAATGGCCCTTAAGTGGTTAAACTTTTTGTTATCAAACACTAAAAATCAAATAATTTAAGAATAATAGAAAAATGAATAATGATAATCATGAAATATCCGAAGAAGATTAGTGAAAACCCTGAAAGATTGAGAAGAAGAATGATCACGTACTTTTGAATAAAAAAGGAGTTGGAATCAGACATGAGAAATAAAGAATTGGACTAGAAAATGGAGATAAACAATTAAGACGATGGAACCCAGAAGACGAAGTAGTTTCTTTATCTCTCTAAAAAGGCACTCAAAAAGTTTAAAATGATTTGGAGTTTAAATGAAGGGGGGACGGTCCTTTAAATACATTGAGTTTAGAGATAAACGGTAGTAGATGTTACATGTACACTCACACACGCGCAGGTCATTTCAAGCGTGCGTGATGATTACTCCGGATGCCAGTTCCAACCATATGATAAGTATCCACCTCATTCCAAAATCACATAAGTTAGTTTGCTCGGCATAGGTAAAGGAGAAATCAAGATGACCATATCTACTTAAGTCGACCACATCACATTGATTAACACTTCATCCTTTCATTTCTCCTACAACCACTCCCAAAGGTCATTATTTTAGAAAAGCTACTACAAGTTCCAATTGTGCATGAAGTCTTAGGGGATTTTATTATACCATAAATATAGAGCACCACATGGGCCTCTCAGGAGGTGGCACATGTCCTCGTGAAGGAAAAAAGAGAGGTCGAATTAATATACAATCTGATCAGCAAATGGAATTGAGGTTGGCTCATGTATATTGTGATCATCCCTACCATTGTAATAAATGTCCCGCTACTATTAATATGGAATAATTAATAGCATTAACTAACCCCGTTAGTACCAACCTCGTTTCAACTTACTCACATAGAGGAATATCAGCAACCATGCTCATCCTACTTATGCACGTGGGAAGTAACACAATATCCCACCTATACCATGCTGGAACAAACTCATCATTATCTCTACCCCTAAATGCAAAAGGTGTAACTGTCTGACCTATGAAGGCACTCCACCTGTCCCGTAATATTCTATCTCTAATAACTACATATAAATAGCCGTCAATCCCATATGATAAGGGATTCAAAATTATTCTACTAGATGGCTATAATAAAATCCTAGGGAGGGAGCTCACAAGATCTTGTATTCCTAACTTTCATGGCTATTGCCCAGTAATATATAGAGAATCAACACCGCACCTGTGGAATTAAGCATATTGAGTCGATCTACATAAATCCCTATTTTCCTTTTCTTTGTCTTTCATATCATTCTATTTCTACCAATTTAGAAAGTCTATAGTTATAATTTCCCCATTTGTTATTATTTATCATCGCAATTTCTTATCTAAGACAATTAATCCATAAACCAATTTTAGACAATAACAATGTCATTTTATTCGTGATGGATTTCCAAAATGGGGTTCCTTGTGTCGATGCCATCTAAGTTATTGTTATCTCCGATGATGGTGATGAACTGGTTATTTTCAAATAGTTTTAACATTTAATGGAGGTCAAAGTCCACTCCTATGATGTTATGAAGTGAAGGGATACCAAGGAGGAAGTTTAAACAGGCTACTATATCAATGACTTGGAACACGGGGTTGGGGAATATAAGATCATCCCTAGTGTGTGATTTATTGAAACCATAACTTCTCAGTGGGTGTTACCATAGGCACGCAGAATGGTGGAAGTTAGTGTGAGATCACTAACTCTTATCCCTAGATAATTGAGAGTCCTCAACTGGTAAATATTCAAAGCAGATTCGGTATCAACAAGCATCAACATAAGTGTATTTCGCATTAACTCCACCAAGATATTAAGGGCATAGTTATGATCAGGGACATTGTTAGGAATTTTTTAATGAAAAAAAGAGACGAGCCTTTTCGCGATCAGAGTCCCGACCATCTGGGCTTCTTCTTCAAGTGTAGAAGATGTGGAACATCGAATCTTGATCAAGGCATTTTGTGAAACTAGGAAGGCATGAAAATCCCCCATAAAGTAATGTTGTCTTGGGTCTTGTTAAGATGTTCAAGGACTTTACATGTATGTATACATGATGATGGAAGAACCGAATCTTTGTAGTATCGACCTGATCGGGTCATATTATTTATGGACATTGTAAAGAATAAAAAACCTCGTGTCTTCTTCCACTTTTGGTATGGCAAATATTTCATTAATTTTCGATATTAGTTCTTTAAAATAATAATCCTATAGAAGGAGGCAATCGTGTCAGTATTCCCATTGTCAAGTTCATCATCTGAGGGGTTTGAGAAACCACTCCACCCAGTGGAAATAATATTGTCTTTCCAGGAGAAATCAATGCATTATTTGACTTCAAATGCTTCATCATATACGTCTTCCCACTCAGTGGAGAAGTGTTGGAAAGAGGGAAATAAGTATCGCTTAAGTCTTAGGACGACAAGCAATCTGGAAGTTATACATATTAATATTTCCCTAACAAACTCATTTTAAATGACTTGCACAATACTTTCTAAGATAAATTCCTTGATTAACACAAACCAATTACCTGATTTCTAGGCCCAGTATTGGGCTTATATCTATACATTGTTGATTCTTTCATAACTTTCTTCTCCGAAGGTCATCCTAGGCAGTAACTTCTGCCCAAAATCTTTGAGTTGATCCAAGATAGCTGGTAGCTACACTCCCCATTTTTAGTGGGTTATAATGAAGATACAAACAATTGTCATGAGCGATATGTCTTGGTATGGAGAATTTTTAGGGTGTAGAAGGAAAGTGGGATAAATTTTAAAGGATTTAGGGGAACTATCAGATGAAGAAGATGTATTGATGGGTCGAATTCAGGTAAAAGGATCAAAATATGGCTTTTTATCTAGAAGAATGATATTTACACCGATCTAGTGTGATGATAGAGGGTTTTAGGGGGTGATTATTCCCTTCTTGATAAGGCCTTGAATTACATTTCTCATATGGAATCACTGGTCCGTGGTATGCCTGGTGATCTTATGGAAATCACAATGAGCATGATACTGAAAGTTATTAGAAGTGGGATTGGTAATGGATGAGGGTTCAATGACTTGATGTGGTTTCTTGACAAGAGAGCTTGGTATAATTTTGAGAGGGGAGAATGGATCTTAGTATATTCTTTTCTGTCTTTACCGATTTTTTTTTTGCTTCCATAATGTAGCATGACAAGAAATGTTATTGATGGTTGACACAGTACTATCAATCATCTTTGTTGATATAAAAAGTTAGATTATCTCTAATTAATCAATCACAGATAAAATAAATGAGGCAAAAGATTTTTAAAGTGGTTCAGCCTTGAAAGGATGGCCTACGTCCACTATTTTTGTTATTGCTGAATGTTTGCTTGGAATTCTCGATAATGGATTTACCGAGAAATTCCGAGTCCCCTTCTAATGAGGAGGTTACAATGTATTTATAGCCTTGAGGATGTACAAATGAAAGGATAACGCGCTGTTATCTAGTAGACAAGTACATCTGTATGATAATAATGAGCATTTAATGAGCAATCGTCTCCTTGATTCTCTTGAGTTGGATACGATGTACGCTCTGTAGATCGGACCACTTGTACAACCTCAAGGCTATAAATACATTGTAACCTCCTCATTAGAAGGGGACTCGAAATTTCTTGGTAAATCCATTATCGAGAATTCCAAGCAAACATTCAGCAATAACAAAAATAGTGGACGTAGGCCATCCTTTCAAGGCTGAACCACTTTAAAAATCTTTTGTCTCATTTATTTTATCTGTGATTGATTAATTAGAGATAATCTATTTTTTTACATCGACAAAGATGATTGATGTAAAAATGAAGGCAGATCTTGACAAGAGGAATAAATCCAAATATTACGAGTTCCATAAGGACCATGGTCACACGACCAAAAACTGCATAGCTCTCCAGAATGAAATTGAAGAGCTCCTCAGGTGGGGAAAATTGACCAAGTATGTGGATCACCGAAATGGTGGAAAGGTCAACGACTGAGCAAGGCAGAGGTCTAGATCTCCTCGACAAGCAAAAGAGGACAAGAAGAGAAGTCATGAAGAAGACTCAAAAGATGATCAAGATGACCCCGATCTCCCCAAAAGACCAAAACAGCCAGAGCGTGAGGTATTTTCAATCCATTTTGGATCATTTGAATGTAATGTTATTACAGGTAGAGATGCAGGAGGTGGAGATATGACTGCAGAGAGAAAAGCTTACCTCAATGAGGCTCAAGCTTGCTCGTACATTTAGCGAATAAATCTAGCTGAAGATGATCACCCAAAGAAGGTAAATAAAGACAAGTTGGTCAATGGTTTCTCTAAGAACGACTTGGCAGGTGTACTATATCCTCATGATGACCCATTGGTAATCAAGATGAGAATGAAAAAAGTGGTGATTTCACGAGTACTGGTGGATAATGGTAGCTCAGTAGATATCATATTTTATCCATGCTTTAATAGTTTGAATTTGAAGCTAGCCCAGTTAGAGCCATATCATAGGCCCCTCCTTGGTTTTACTGGCAAAAAGGTTTTTCTACTTGGGACGATCAAGTTGGATATGCTTATCGGTACATGGCCTTCTTGTCGAACAGAAAGAGTACGTTTTTTTGTAATGGATAAAAACTTCCAATCATATTATAACATCATCATGGGAAGAGTAGACCTAAAGAAGTTCGAAGCAGTACCATCTACTATGCATCAACGTTTAAAATTCCCAACCAATTTTGGGGTGGGAGTTGTGAAAGGTGACTAGAAAGTAGCTCGGGAATGCTACTATTCATCTGTTGAGTAGGAGGAGCGTGAAGAATCTAGGCAAAAGATTATCACCTATTAAGTGGATGAGATAGGAGATGCAGGGATTGAAACATTAGACCCTAGAGACGAGTATCAACTCGTGAAGGGACAAGTCATGGAAGCTACCGAGAATGTCATTCTGGACGACGAGCATACATAACAAATAACTCCAATTGGTGCATCATTGGATGTATCAATAAAATAAGAACCGATAGCATTTCTAAGATGTAGAAAGTAGACTTTTGCATGGAGTCATGAAGACATGCCAGGAATAGATCCTGATTTCTTGTGTCCCGAGCTCAATGTGAACAAGGAAATTAAGCCAGTGAAGCAGCGAAGAAGAGTGTTCAGTCCTGAGAAGAATCAAGCTATACAGGAGGAAGTAGAGAAGCTACAAAAAGCCTCTTTTATTGAAGATGTCAAATATCCTGATTGGCTAGAAAATGTGGTGATGGTAAAGAAGAAAAATAACAAGTGGAGGATGTGTGTAGACTTCACTGATCTTAATAAGGCATGCCCAAAGGATCGTTTTCCTTTGCCCCGAATCGATCAACTGGTGGATGATACCTCGGGGCACGAATTATTGAGTTTCATGGATGCTTATTCTGGTTACAATCAGATTAAAATGAAGCCTGAGGACAGGGAGAGTACCTCTTTTATTACCCCAAGGGGAACTCATTGTTATAATGTTATGCCTTTTGGACTTAAAAATGCAGGTGCCACATATCAGCAGTTGATAAATAAGGTGTTTGCAGAGCAAATCAGTCATAACATGGAGGTTTATGTTGATGATATGCTTACGAAGTGCAAGAAAGCTGCTGATCATCTAATTGACTTAGGTCAGACCTTTGATCAACTAGAGAAATATCAAATGAAGCTGAATCCTACCAAATGCATATTCGGAGTACGAGAAGGCATGTTTCTCGGGTATATTGTCAACCAACGAGGTATTTAAGCGAACCCTAAAAAGATCAAGGCTCTATTGGGGCTACGATCTCCAACGACGAAGAAGGAAGTGCAAAGTATCACAGGGTGAGTTGCAGAACTTAATAGATTTGTGTCACGAGCAACTAATAGATGTCTCCCATTCTTTAAAACACTTAAAAAAATGTTTGAGTGGAATGATGAATGCGAGGAGGCCTTTCAAGAATTGAAGAAATATCTGGGGACACCTCCATTATTGTCCAAACCAGTGAAGGGAGAAAGATTATACTTATATCTGGCAGTATCAGAGAATGTAGTTAGATCGGCATTAATCAGATTGGAGAATGGATTACAAAAACCAGTCTATTATACCAGCAAAGCTTTTTGAGGAGCAGAAATTAGATATCCAAGACTGGAAAAGTTGGCACTAGCACTGATTGAAGCAAGCATAAGGATGAGGCCATACTTCCAAGCTCATACTATAGTTGTGTATACAGATATGCCATTAAGGCAAGCTTTGCACAAACCAGAGAAATTAGGAAGGTTAATGTATTAGGCAGTAGAACTGGGGGAATATGATATAATTTATGAGCCTCGATCATCTCTCAAAGGGCAGGCGATAGCGGATTTTATCGCAGAGTTTACTCAGGAGTATACCCCGACGAGCAAGAGTTGAATATGGACCAACCTGTGGATGTTACAGGATCATCAAATTTAAACCCCGAATAACTTACATCGGTGGACGAGCAACGAGAAGCGGTGGAGGAGAATAAAAGGAAGCATCGAATATTCCACCGTGGAACTCTGTCTGACCAAGAGTTTGATAATGAGATACCTATGTGGAATTTGTATATAGATGGCTCTTCTTGCACTATAGGCAGTGGGGCAGGGATTGTTTTAAACAAACCGAATGAGATGGATGTGGAGTATGCTCTATGTTTTTAATTTAAAGCTTCTAATAATGAGGCTGAATTTGAAGCTATGATCGTGGGTCTCAGTCTGGCCAAAACTTTGAAAGTAGAGAAGGTCGTTGTATTCAGTGACTCATAGTTGATCGTAAATCAAATGTTGGGGGTGTATGTAGCAAAAGGAGAATTAATGATCCAGTATCATGCGAAAGCATTGGAAATTATATCAAGCTTTAACGCAGTACAATTGATTAGAATACCAAGGTTGGAAAATGCAAGAGTAGATGCCTTAGCTCGGTTAGCCTCATCCACACGCACCAAGCTACGAAGAACAATCCCAATAGGAATCTTGGCTAGTCGGAGCATTGACGAAGACTTAATGGTGAACTTCATTGCTCTCGACTTGGGACCATCTTGGATGGATACCATCTGGGCCTATATTGACAAGGGGTTTTACTATCTGATAAACTCGCAGCCAAGAAACTAAAGTTTAAAGCTGCTCTTTATGTACTGACCAATGGCATTTTATATAGACGAGGTATTATAGCAGGGCTACAAAGATGTGTCCATCCTTCTGAAGTGAAAGATCTGATCGAAGAGGTTCATGAGGGGTCTTGTGGGGCCCATGTAGCAGGTCAGACGCTTTTACAAAGAATAGCGACGCAGGGGTATTACTGGCTGACAATGAGAGCTGATTGTGTAACTTATGCCAAGAAATGTGATAAATGTCAACGCTTCTCCTCTATCCGAAGAACTCCCCAAGCATTGTTAACACCCATCACGTCTCCTTGGCCATTCGCCATGTGGGGAATAGACTTGGTCGGGCCACTTCCAACGACCCGAGGAAGATGTAAATACCTCGTGATCGCTGTGGATTATTTTATTTAATGGATGGAGGCTGAGCCTCTTATTGATATGACGTATGACAAGGTATATCAATTCATTTGGAAAAACATTATCTGCAGATACGGTCTACCACATGCATTCATCATAGACCATGGAATTCAATTTGATAATGAGGAGTTTGTTGCGTATTGTCATCAATCCAATGTTCTAAAGATCCACTCTGCACCAGGCCATCCCCAATGTAATGGACAAATTGAGGTGATAAACAGAACGTTATTGAATGGTTTGAAGAAACGACTAGATGCTGCAAAGGGAAATTGGATTAACGAGCTACATTATGTGTTGTGGGCTTATCGTACAACACCACGAGCAGCAACAGGAGAGTCTCTAGACATGCTGGCATTTGGAAGTGAAGCTGTTATACCTGTTGAATTGGGTCTACCTACACACAGCGTATTGAATTTTAATTCTCCTATCAGTGACTTGATGAGGTGATTAGATCTGGAAATGCTCGAAGAAGTTAGAGAAGAAGCAGCAATCAGGAATGTTGCATACCAACAATGAACAGCTCTGTTCTACAACAAGAGGGTAAAGAAGTGTGATTTGAAGGAAGGGGACTATGTGCTAAAGAAAGTAATTCAAAAGCACAACAAACTGGAAGCCAACTGGCATGGACCCTACAGAGTAAAAAGAGTTGTTCGTCCAGGGACATATAGGATTGAAACATTGGAAATAGAAGAATTCAAGAATGCATGGAATGCAGAGCATTTACACAAGTATTATCAATAGTTGGAACTCCTATGTAATGCAGTTTTCTTCAGTATGAATAAAGTGTTGAATGTTTTACCCAGTTCTCTCTTTTTGTTAAAATTTTTTGGAGTATTAGTGCTACACACTACGCATCAAGTTCAGAATCAATCTCCTCCAACTACGGTTGGTCGGGAATCAAATTATAACCAGCTTTGGTTGGTCGGCAAAATCAATCTCCTCCATCTCCGATTGGTCGAAAACCAATTTCCTCTAACTCCGGTTGGTCGGATAATAATCTCTTCCAACTCAAGTTGGTCGGGAACCAATTTCCACCAACTTCGGTTGGTCGGATATCAATCTCCTCCAACTTCGATTGGTCGGGAACAAATCTCCACCAACTCCAGTTGGTCGGATATCAATATCCTCCAACTCCGGTTGGTCGAGAAAAAATTACAACCAACTCCGATTGGTCGGCAAATCAATCTCCTCCAACTCCGTTTGGTCGGGAACCAATTTCCTCCAACTCCGGTTGGTCGGATATCAATCTCCTCCAACTCCGATTGGTCGGGACCTAATTTCCTCCAACTTCGGTTGGTCGGATATCAATCTCCTCCAACTTCATTTGGTCGGGAACAAATTACAACCAACTTCGATTGGTCGGCAAATCAATCTCCTCCAACTCCGATTGGTAGGGAACCAATTTCCTCCAACTCTGATTGGTCGAATAATAATCTCCTCCAACTTCGGTTGGTAGGGAACTAATTTCCTCCAACTCCGATTGGTTGGATATCAATCTCCTCCAACTCCGGTTGGTCGAGAACAAATCTCCACCAACTCCGGTTGGTCGGCAAATCAATTTACAATCAATTCCGGTTGGTTAAACTAAGCAGAATCATGGGATGAAAATTGTTTCATTGCTTAGGATCAAAGAGTGATAAGTCGCTATAATAAAAAAATAAAATAGAATGGACATATCAAAATATGCATATATTCACAAACAAAGACATTCTGCAAAATACTTAGAAGAAAGTAAAATAGCAAAAGACTAAAAATTTCTTCATTTAAATTAAGAAGAATTACATATGCTGAAAAAAAATACAAGTCATTACATAAAAATCCTATTCTATTGGTTTTTATCCTTCTGCCTTTGAAACAGGTTCTAATCCAGCAGGAGGATCATCTAAGGCATAAGGAGAGTTTATAAAATTTACATCTCTCAGCATTCTAACGTTCATTACAGATGGCCGATTAAGTAAATGTTCTGGGCGAGATATCTCGAAGTTTGCACGAAGACTGTAGTCGCCAAGATACTTGGAGATCAAGCACTGAGGAATTGCCCGAGCAGGAATCCAACTAATGTCGAGCTTAAAAGGAGGCATGGGAAACTCAAGCAATCCAGGGTCATAGTAATCCCATAAGTAGTTCCCCTACTCCACTTTTAGCACACACAATGCATTCAACCATCCTTGCTTGTACCCCTCGTTATTTGATTGCTGGATTCGATCATCAAGATGGTAGAGGGCTTCATTATAACCAGCCATCCAAAACTCTCTGGGCTATTTATGGAATTGGTAAGTTAACCTCTCCAGTTGCTCGTGAAGATTCTTCACCAGAAGTTCTTTATTTTCCAAGGCAGAGCTTTGGGTAGAAAGTTGTTCGCTGAAGTTCAGAATCTTCTTAGACATCTTTGCCAAAGCTTGATTCTTCGCCATCAACTGAAATGCCTGATTCTCCAAGGCCGCTTGAGTTCTTACTTCTTCAATAGAAATTCGACCAGCCCTTGCTCATCCCCGAGAAGAAGATCTTGCTCGTCCACGAGTAGAAGTGGAGGGTCCAACTCTTTTTAAAGTTTCCAACTCATCTCGTAAGTTGGCATTTTCTACCTCCAAAAAAGAAAAACCTTCATCATTGACAGGGACCAAGCTCCCGAGGAAGATGCAGCAGACTTGAGTTGTTTTACCTCCTCTTATAAGGAAATGTTCTCTTGCTCCAACAACTTGGCGATATGCCTATGCTCTTCAACCTCAAGCTTTAGAATGCTCTATTTCTTCTCGTAAGCAGAGATAAACTTATCATATCCTTTGTCAGCACTTAGTTGTTAATATTTTTTCTCATATCCTTGGTGCAAAAGGGTATAAGACTCCTTATATTGTAGTTGAAGCTCCTCGATAGTGCCTTGGAGATCTTCAATCATCTCATAGTAGGCCACATTATTGGCTACTGCACGATCGAGCAAACATTTCAGATATTGGTAAGATTCAACTGCTCGATCAGAAGCTCCTGATCCGAGGATATTAATTATTTCAGTCTCATTAAGATCTACATGACCCTCTTTAAAATATTCTTTGCATCTCTTCATTAAGTCTGTATCATGAGCTGATAACAGCTCCATCCTGGCCATAAACTAGAAAAGAGAAATAAAAAGAATCAATAAGGATGCAAGACAGAGCAAGTCATAGAAAAGGTCAAAGACGAATAACCAAAGTTCAAGATTTTATTTCATCATAAAGGCAAATACAAAGCTCAAGGTTACATTAAAAAAGATTAATAAAATTAAAGCCCGAGCAACTTTATACCTTCTCCTTGTATTTTACAACTTACTCGAAAGGCTGGGATAAGGAGGTTGGTTGCTCGGAAGATAATGGTAGCTGATCGACAGGAAGGTTGGCTGGTTGGGGTTACTTGGAAAGATGAACAATAGGAACGGCAAAGACTTGATCTCCAGTCATCATTGAATATTAGTCTGAGGCAGCTTCATCCTCTTCCTCTTCTCCAGGAGAGGGAGGAGGTCCATGAGTGTGTTGCCGAAATAATTCAGAATTCTCAACAAATTTCATTTCATGTAAAGCTGCAACCCATCCATCCCTAAAGTACTTGAGGCTAGAATACTCCATTTGCGAAGTCATGACAGCCAGGACCTTGTTCTATCCTTTATCTCAACCAGCACTAAACGATTTTTTAACAGCCTTTTTCCTCTTTTCTTTCTCCGAGGAGGTCCTTTCCTTAAGGAGCTCCTCGATGGCCTTCAACTTCTCCTCCACTTCCATTTTTTAGCGTCCAACATCTTGAAGCCTAACAACTTCCTCTTTAGCCGATTTGAGCTTAACTTCCACCTCCTTGTTGCTCCGCTCAAGATCTTTATTGCTCTGCCCAAAACCTTTTAACTTCTTCTCTAACTCCTGGGAGGCATTCACAGCTTGATTTTTGTCCAGCTCAATGGACTTGAGTTGCTTCTCCCAAGAAACCCTATCTTCCTCGTACTTTTAACGAGAGTATTTTAAAGACTGGGTCATCCCAGCAAAAGCTTCCTCTATACCTCCCGAGGAACTTGAAGACTTGATAGCTTCATCCTTCTTCAGGATGCTGTTAAAACACATCAACAGCTGAAAAAGGAAAGGACGTTAAATCAATACATGAACATAGTGTTAAAAGATAAGGGGGGTTGAGCTAAAAATACTAAGGTAATGTGTTGAGCAACAAGAGTAGTGATTCTCTCACGAGAAAGGGAATCTTCAGTACCTTGGACTTCTGGGACAGTCCAGGATTTTTCCAAGCTCACAGTGGAGCTCGGAGAGACAAAAACTGAAACACCACCTTCAACATTTGAAGGTTGAGAGACAGGTTCAGCAGGTCTCTCAGAAGAACTTTTCTTTAACCTCCTCGGAGGAACATGGACATTTTTAACTAAAGACGTTGTCTTTGTTGGAGAGATGACAATAACCTCACTAGGAGGAGAGATAATAACAGCCTTTCTCGGAGCCACAGGGGGCTTCTCAATAACTTTCTGGGCAACAACAAGAGGGGGTACATCGGTGGCCTTTTGTCCCTTATTTTGGGACATCATGTTTACTTTTATTTGCCTCCACAACAGTAGAGGCAAACTTTTCAAAAAATCCAGGAGCTCTTCTTTTCTTCATCAGGTCACTGATAGGAATGCTAGACTCAAAAGAAGAACCTTCCACACTAGTTTCGGCAGCTGGTACTTGGTCAAGATTGACTACCATAGGACGAGTACGAGCAGTGAAAGATGAAGTATAGCTCTTATACTGCAACAAGTAAGAGGCGGATCTAATATGTTCCTCGACAACAAATTATTGCAAGCTCCAGATAAGTTTTAAGTGCTTTAAATTAACCTCTGTTTCTTTTGGAGATTTTCTTTTACTATCAAATGTAACAAATAAAAAACAAATGTCAGTGATATATTTTATCAAATACAAAGAAAATAAGATTTCAAAAAATAAAACAACCTATTCCATTGTCATAAGGGGGACACCTGGGACCTTGATATACGTCATCTCCATTCAATGAAGCGTGTTGCTAATTTTTCATGACAACCCCATGTTCAAAATAATCCCTATTGGCATCTGGAAGATTAACGACTAAAGCCCTATTCAAAAACCTAGTTTTTAAATAGAATGTGGAATCACTGATAACCCATCTATAGCAGTACATAATCTCTGGGATCCCTAAATGGGTTCTCTGGAGTTGATTCAATCTATGAACGCCATTAACTATCCTCCAGGTATTTGGAGCTATTTTTGCAGGTACAACGTCAAAATATTGACAGAACTCAAAACATATAGGATTTGGAGGAAAAGAAAAGCCATATTTGGCCACAAAAAGACTTGGAAACCAATGTCCCTCAGCTAAAGAAAAATAGTCAGAAGGTTCAAAAAGTTCTTGCAAAATGACCCATGAAGGGATTGAAAATTCAGAACGAAATTTGTCAAGCGACTCAACAAGGTAAACCATGATGAACGAAGTAAATAAAAGAGAGGGAAGAAAATCTTACAGAAAAAGAGTGAATCAGTTGACAATGAACAATGGAAGGAACGAAGGCCCATGATAGAGAAGAAATGAAGAGTTCAAAGATACAGATTCGAAAAGTGAAAGACGATAGGATTTCTATCGCGCTTAAATACTTTACCTCGGGAAATGAGAAAAGCAATGATTATAAAGGAGGACGTTTATGTATCTGGTGGCTAAACGAAGAAAAGGAGAAGAAATATCGAAGCGGTCATGAAAATTCAAAATATTTATGAGGCCTGATACTGTGCACTCAAAAAGGAATTATATACAACGAATGCTTTCCTAAAAACCGTACAAACCAATAATCTATGTAGTTTTTCAAGCAAAATGTTCCATACTTTTCTTCAACATCAAATTATGAAACATTGGGGACTTCTGTTGATACCAAATTTAGTTTGTTGACATGGACCACTCACTTACAGACGCGTGTCTGCCAATGTGGTAATTATATATACTTCTATCGAGCAACTCAAGATCACAGAGCAACTGAGGAACCCCGAGCAACTTAGGGGTCCCGAGCAACTCAAGCGTATCGAGCAGCTTAGGGGGTCTGAGTAGCTTAAGTGGTCCGAGCTACATAGCGTACAACGCATCCAACTCAAGAGAATCAAGGAGACGATTGCTCATTAAATGCTCATTATTATCATACAAATGTACTTGTCTACTAGATAACAGTGCGTTGTCCTTTCATTTGTATAGCCTCAAGGCTGTAAATACATTGTAACCTCCTCATTAGAAGGGGACTCAGAATTTCTTGGTAAATCCATTATCGAGAATTCCAAGCAAACGTTCAGCAATAACAAAAATAATGGACGTAGGCCATCCTTTCATGGTTGAACCACTTTAAAAATCTTTTGTCTCATTTATTTTATCTGTGATTGATTAATTAGATAATCTAATTTTTTACATCAACAATCTTGTTATACTTACAAGGAATGAACCACCTTGTTGGATTTTTTAGATTAGACCTCTCTCTTCAATTTATACCATTTCTTCTTAGAGGGATCTGAAGTGAGGACAATATTGTCTTCCCATGGAGGTTTAGACATGTGGCATGAGATTCTTCTTCACTATACTCACATGTTCCTCCTTGAAAGGTCGGTTTTTCATAGTAGTGGCCTTTCCTCTCCACCTGCTGATAAAGATGTTAAATGATTCTCTTGGATTATTCTTAAGTAGATAAAGGTTTCTATAAGGGACTTCTCACTCCTCGTTATATTTAAATTGGGCCATTAATTATCGGGCCACATCATCCTAACTGTGAATTCAAAACTCTTCTCGAGAAAATAACCATTGAAGAGAGCTTTCCTTAAAAGTATGTTGAAACATCTAGGTCGTTATCTCCTCGGTAGCCCCCAATAAGCCCATGGAACAGTGATATTTGTGAAGATGCATAATGTGAGGAATCCTACCTCTAAAATCTTCGATGTTTGGATTCTTAAACTTTTTTGGCAACCAAGCCTTAGGGTAAGGAGACATGTGGGTGTAATCCCAATAGTTCCTTGAGATATTAACTTGGTCGAACTTCTTGGGTAGCAATCTGAGGTCTTACTTTACATTATTCAATTATTCTCTTTAGGATCAGCAGCACGGGTATCGATAAGTTATCCCCTAGCTGGGCAAGGTTCGACATTAATAACTAAACTGCTGGTGGAACATTGATAGGTAGGATGCACGGGCATGGGGGACTTATTGATACTCCAATGGAACCCATATTTTTCCTAGTAATTATGGACCAATGGCACGGGGAAATGAAATATGTGGTTCATGAACCTCAGTTGTATGATCGTTGTTTAGATGTATCTTTTGGACATCTTTCTGTATACTATCAAGCACTAAGCTGAGCAACAAGCCTCATCAGGTATGGCTAAACACTGGTATTCTTATTGGGGTTTTCCATGTGGAATCTCTTGTAGGATCTCTTAGTTTCCACAAAAGATGATGATGAAGGTGTAGAACTCCAGAGTGACTTGATCAAAGATCTAAGCTAATAAGGATCCATGATAAGGAGTGCAATCGCACCTGAGAGGGGAAGATTCTTTTTTTTTTATTGAAAAATAATATTTTTTTAAGAAAAAAAGGAGAAAATATTTTTTGTATATATTTTTTCTTGAAAAGGGAAGGAAATATTTTTGGCATTTTGGGGAAGGGAAGGAAGGAAAATACCCTAGGTTTTACTCGTATTATGTTACACCTAGGGTGATAAGTGAAATGTCGAATAGGACCCGAGTCTGGGAAATAACAGGGTACGCAATGCAAGCCACATATTAACTTTCTTCCAAACTCACATACAGGGCCCTGTTATAAAAATAGGTGAAATAGCATAAAATTTGGGCAATAAGACGAACCAAGATTTTAGCAGAGTTTCGCATTGGAATCGAAAATCTAGGTATAAGTCTCCTAGGGTAGACACTTATACGAGGTTTATGCATTGGGAGGTTAGTGCAAGGGTTCCCCCATTTTCCCCGACATCCACGATATACCTCTTGTATATAAGGTAGATGATTCATCGAAACATATGGAGAATCTATTTGATATACCTAAGTGTACATTAATTTCCTCATAATATACCTTATGATGATGGTACATGTGAGAGCGAATTCGATATACTCGATGTACGTGAATGAGTTCTCTTGTATATACCTATTACCGTGAGTTTGATCAAGCGGTGCGATGTAGAGGGAACCATTCAATATAAGTCTAAGGTATTATGCCAATGGAAGGTGGGATTCCTATCACTTAGGTTAATGGCTCCCCGTAGAACTAACAACTCATCACGAAGTGACCCCCAGCACATGACACAATTTTGGTCAGAGTGTCGTGATCACATGATGTAATATGAAAAATGAATGAGTCTTAATTAGTATATTAATACAAAGTTTAATGTTTGCTACGAGGAGTAGTTACTACTACTAAGCGTGAAGTAAATCATGGTAAGGTACATGAGAGACATGTGAAAAAGAGCTAACTATACAAGAAGAGTGAGCATCCAAGTACATGTAAGTAACATGAAGCATATATATATATATATATATATATATATATATATATATATATATATATATGGTGTGAGACATGTGAATATACAAAAGTTAGAGAGATATATGTGCAAAGTGAGAGTGACATGGAAACCTATATCATGGAAGTGTGTGTAAGTGAGAATAATTTGAAAGTGTGTGAAAGTGAGAGTGAGGTTATTATATACAAAATTGGTATGTGAAGCATGTGAGTAATCATGTGAACAAGTATAAGTGGAAGAAGGCATGTATATCGACAAGTGACATGGATCATGTGAAAGTGTGAATAAGTGGAGTGAAATATGGTAAGTATATACAAATGAGAGTAATATGTGCGAATAGAGAATGAGTATACAAAAGTGAATAATGCATGAAAAAGGTGGCACATACACGTGATGAGAAAAAGACCACGATAGAGAAAAGAATATACACGGATAACATGAAATGGACATGTGAGCATAAGAGAAAAAAGAAAGTATGTAGATGTGAATATATATATGTGTGTGTATATATATATATATATACACATGTAGAAAAATAGAGAAAAAAGATAAAAAGGAAAATAAAACCCATGTGAAAGAGAGTCTAGTCCCCTAAAAATGAAAATCCCCAGCACAGTTACCATTGTGTCCATCAGCAATTTAAAGAGTTCTCCCTGAAAAAGATTGTGTGTAGGGATCAAGGAAGAAAATCCTATTTTCACCACTCGTGTGATGCTTGTAGGCTCCCATGGACATATTGTACGTCGTTAAGGTGTGTAAGAAAAATAGAAAATAGAGTCCCCGGCCTATTTTTCTCAAAAAGGGCAAAAGATATAGTCGTCCTCGAAGAAATAATATCACAAGACAAATTGATGCATACAAAACCAAATAGATCATGGGTATGGGGACTAAGTTGCGGAATGAAAAGGTGTTAGGAACCTATTTCTAATTTTCTGTCTCTCATGGGATATAATAATATTTTTTTTCTCTTAAAACATGTATATGGTGACAAGTGTGTACATGTAGAAAAGTACACGTGGAGTGTCCTCACCGTCCTCGTGTTGTGGGAAAGGCGAGAACGAATCGGTCAAAGGAGTATGAATAAAAGAAAGAAAGAAATATTCAAAATGGATAAATATGAGAAATGTGCTGGATCACAACTCACTATGAAAGAGCGAATGCGCTTGTCAATGGAACAGCTAAAAAGTGAGTAAATGAACAAAAAGGATGGAAACTGTGTGTGATGCACCGGATCACGATTAAGTATGAAGGAGTGAATTTCAACTGGATCGCTAAAGGGAGGAAATAAATAAACTAATATACATATGAGAAAGTGAGATAAGAGAAATTGACAAAAAGGACTCGAATCCCGAAGTGAACGTGGGACGCTTATATAGCTAAAATTGGCATCAAAGTCCACTTAGTTCAGTAATGCATAAGGCTGGGATTTAACCCATGACACAACAAGTATAATATCCTTATTTTGATTTGTTAAAAAATGTGCACAAGTGGAATAAATGTACGAAAAATGGTAATTTAGGGTTTATGGGCTAAATCTTCTTTTTAGGATTTTTGAATATATGAAAATAAATTTGATGAATGTATAACTACTAAAAATGTGATTAAGGCGAGGAAATAACAACTAAATAGGGACAATACAATAATAATAAAAAAGTGAACAATAACACTAAAGTAACATGTGTGAATGAGTGTAATTTAGACCTTCTACGAAACTTGGATTCTTAATTTAATGGTGGTGTAGGCAGATTTTAGTTGTGCTGTAATGATGGTAAAGTAGGTGAGAAAAGTAGGGGTTGTGGATGATGTAATGGAATGTAGGAAGAATGTTTTAAAAGGGATATGCAAAGGGTTGCTCACGGGTTTTAAGGAGAAGGTCCCAAATAATGAGGTCAATTTTCCTTAAATAAGAAATCCTAAGGAGGGCAAGAGGATAAAATTACCCCTGGGTTTATCGATCGGCATACCCACTGCAAGAGTAAGTTTTATTACTTCTCATTTTAGTTTTTATTTGGCTTATCCCATTTACACACCACTGTACCTTCATGAATACTTTCATGCATTCGAAGACAAGAAGTTGATGTCGTTCGAATGAGTTTCACAGTGTTGTTAGAATGAGATTCCATCATTTAGAAAAAATCCAGGACAACGTATTGTAGTCAATTATGGAATGTAGTTTGAAGTTTCATTTGATCCCATTCAAATGAGATTGGGTGCATCATTAAAATGATTTTCCCACGTTCGAACGAGATTTGAAGAGATGCGTTTTAGCAAGCACTGGAATGTCATTCGAAGTGTCGTTGGAAACTTATTCGAACGAAAAAGGGTACACCGTTTGAACGAGGTACCTGGTCATTCAAATGAGCGCGCGAATTTTTGTTTTGTAATAAAATCTGATCCAAATATCTAATGCCTATATTTTTATAACAAACTTCCTTATAAATAGAGATGCGCAATTGGAGTTTTAAACAACTCATTTTAACCCTTTTCCAAGCCATTTTAGAGTTCCTTTTATGATTAAACTCTATCGTTTTTCATCCAAACCCCCTTGGATATTTAGAGATCACTTTAACAAATCAAGAAAAACACATTCATTTTCAAAAACCTTGTAGAGCTCATTTTTATTGCTGATCTGTGGAGTTGAGGTTGTACTAGTGAAAAAGAAGGTTGATCGATGGATACCGAGGAAAGGACTATTCATGTGGACAGTGTTGGACTGTAACGTATCTATAGAAGACTTGAAGAACTACACAATTTACTTAGTGTGCTAAGTAGTGTACAAGTCATATCGTGCTTGTAAATTCTGATACAATGCTAATATAAAGTTTTTTCCCGACAGGGATTTTTCCTTACTTCTTCGTATGATTTGTTTGGCTTATTTAATTTGGACATAATCATTACATGCACACTAAATTAAATCAAGATAATATTTGTTAAAATTTGAGTTTGTGTGTGTTTGGCCTAAGATATGAATAAATCCATGCAATTCACATTTTCAAATTGGTATCAAAGTAGGTTGCACTAAAGTATCATGTGATCTTAATTTAAAAAAATAGGATACCAATTTTCTCAAATTGGTATGAGAGCGGGTTGCATTAAAATATCGTGTGATCCTAATTTTTATGAATTTTTTGGGATACCAATTTTCTCAAATTGGTATCAGACCCGATTACACTAATTTTTATGTGATCTTAAAAATTTGGGGTTTTATGGATAATTTGTATATAAGGCTACTTATTTTCGATGGGTCTTAGTTGGAGGCCTAGAATTCTTCTTGAAATAGCTCATTGTCTAGGTGGTATAATAAATATTAATCAACCTACCCTAGACAAATCCTATGGTCATTTTGCTGGGGTATTAATTGACAAGGAGATCAATGATACTATGCCCAACCAAGTTTTAATAAAACACAAAAATATCATCTTTGAACAAGATGTTCAATATGAGAGACTTCCACCAAGATGCTCACATTGCAGAATTCTTGGTCACTTAGTCAATGATTGCAGAGTGGTTAGAAGAATACAACTTGATGGTGTTAATATGAGGCAACACAAATCTCTAAATATCAAATAAACATAAAAAGAAATATCCAAAATAAAACCAGAAACAAAAAGGTATACAAACCCACATGCATAACCAAAGAGCCTCCAATCAATCATGACAAGAAAGAAGACTCTAATGGTATAATCCAAGAAACTCCTATCAGTCAAGATAAGAATGTAGGTTCTACTTATAATAAACAGTAGGAAACCATTAATGGCATCATACAAGACACTGATGATGAAAAAATGCCATAACTTGAACCTATTGATGAATATCAAACAAAATCTGATTCTGAGATGGTCTTGACAGAAAGCCCAAAGGCAGATAATTTAATTCCAAATGATGATGATTCACTGAATAATTGCCATTCCATTATTATTATTATTCCTTCCAATCAAGAACAATTTAGGAAAACTAATCAATCTTGGTTGAACATGATGGAAGAAGAAGAAGCAGAAGAAGACATATCAAACTCCCCTGTAGAAGATTGTTGCAAGCTAATAGACTACAATTTAGACAAGGAAATTGAATATGTTACTAATTCTAGCATCTCAATTTTTTTTTTAAAAACAAGAGGTTCTTTGGGAACAGATCAAGAGAGTTTTACTCCAATAATCCCCAACTCTAAAAAAAAGAAGCTCAAAAGTAAACTCAAGAAAGGCTCTACTTCACAAGCTTACAACTTAAGAAGTGGCTAAAACCTCCATATTTAATGAAGACTCTATATTGGAATATTAGGGGTTTGGGGAATTCTTATTCTAAAACAATGCTATCTTTTTTGTCTATGAAACATAAACTAGATCTTCTTTACATTACAGAACCTAAGATGTATTTTAACTCATCTTTTCAACAGTTCTTTCAAACTTTTAAAATGATTGTTTTCTCCTCTACTGATAGGAAAGGTCTTTAACCAAACCTATGGTTGTTTCATTTCCAACAATTATTGCAAGTACAAATCAGCAAATAAATGTTACCTCTTTGATTGAAGGTATCCAAGCAACTTATACCATTGTCTATGCATCAACTAACAATATTACTAGAAGTCAACTTTGGGAAGATTTTGATTTGATCATATCAAAAACAACATCGAAGGACCTTGGATGACAATGGGAGACTTTAATAGTGCGATTGGAGATGATGAATGCAGAGACACTAACATACCATATGCTGCAGCTTGCACTGATTTCAAAGAGAAGGCAATGTCGTAGCTAGCAAATTATCAAACATGGGGCTGAATCATGATGAAATAATATGGTGGTGGAATGCTCCTAATGATCTTATCCCCCTCATCGAGAAAGACTTATCTTTAAATCCCCATTTTAGATTTCCATAGGTATTCATATTTTTATTTATTTGATTGGTTTGGAGATATGTTCCACAATCATGGTTTGTATTCCCTTGATCTATGATAAAGATCTACATGGGACTTTATTTTATGCTTTCTTGTATAGGAAGGTAAGGTTTCTATGTCCCCCTTCCTTTTTGTGATCCACATGGAAGGCTTTTTTCCATTTTTTCTTTAATAAAATTTGTGGCGGTACCGTCCCTCTTCCTTAAAAAAATTGATTGGTCTAATTATGTGTATTTGAAATCTAAAATGAGATCGTATTTGAAAGTGATTAATATGCGTGTCTGGATTGTGTGTGAATGAGGGTGAACACCACCCACTGTAACCAATGATACTTGTCACTTCTTGGACTGATGATGAATTTCAATAGAGTACTTACAACTCTCGTGGCTTAGGTGCTATTTCTGGAACCATCACCCTTGATGAGTTTCACCGCATCATTATGTGAACTATGAGGATATAAATGTTGTGAAAGCTTCTAAGCTTCAAAATCTCACCACACAATTTGAAACTATCACCATGAATGGTTCTAACACTTTTAATGAGTTTTACGCACGTTTATCAGACATAGTAAATTCTATTTTAAATTTGCGTGAGAAAATTCCTTATACGAGAGTTATGAAATTGATTTTGAGATCCCTGCAAGCCAATTTTTTTCTTAAAGTCATTGTCCTAAATTCATTAGGAATATTATATACTCCAAGGTGAGAAGAACTCGTAGGAGGCCTTCAAACTTATGAAATTGGCATGTTTCCCAAAAGTAAAAGGAAAAATGAAATATAGATTTCTTTGATAACTCAAGATAAAAATAAGAAAGAAAGGGTTTTTGATTCTGAGTCTGAGTTTGATTTTTAGCTTGATGATTTATTTCTTTTTGCAAAAAAATTATCAAATTTAACAAAGAAAATTCTTACAAAGAAATGATTTTTGAGTGGAATAAAAATGAGAATGAGGGCAAGAATGTTTATGAGAATGATGAAGTGAGATCTTATGAGTGTAAAGGAAAAGGGAAAAATGTAATACCCGTGCCTGATATTTTATTATTTTTCGTGTAATTTGTAACAATGTGAAATTATTGGGATTTAAATTATTACTATATGGGCTCTTATCCCTATATTAAATTGCTTTGGTGGACTTAATGTAAATTATTAGAGGTTATTGGGTAAAATTGGAGAGTTTACGAGTCTGGGTGGTTTGAACTCAAGGTCGTTCGAACGAGATCCTTTTCTCGTTCGAACGAGGTTGAAGTGGTTCGAAAGATAAATTCACTTCGTTCGATGTATATATAATGACAATAGAACGAGATCCATGTGTATAAGTTCATAACGGCGTTATAAGGTCGTTCGAAGCACTGTTCGAACTAGAGTCCAGTCTAATTCGAATGAGATACCATTCTCGTTCAAATGACATGGGCAGAAATTTGTTACTTCGAGTTAGCTTGATGTTCTGTATCATTTTTAACCATTGATCGAGCACGTGTCAACTTATGTCTTGGATGAATAGAAATGTGTTTGGTGAGTTGGGGAAGAGTTTTTAAATGGTTTCAAATGGGTTTTTGTGGGTCATAAGAGGGGAGATTGATCTCGGCTTCCCTCACCAATTTTTAGCATCTCTCTCTCTCTCTCTCTAAGTTCCTACACCCATTTTCTTCCTTTCCAACCATTTTTCCTCCATAACTAAACCTTACCACCACCTCCAAACCAGAAGTTACACTATATTCAGGCCCATTCTACCATCTTTAAGCTTGGGACAATGAAGACATTGGGTGGAACGAAACTTTTAGGAGGGATTTTTGGAGTTATTTTGAAGAAGCTTTGGAGTTTTGGAGCTTAGGAGATTTCAAACCATACCTTTGTGTGTTTCCCCCTTGTAATTAACGGTAAGGTTTTCCCCTTCCAACATTTCAAGGTTTTCTAGCCATGAACTTATGTAGGATGAATTCTAGATGATTTAAAATTCCCTAAAATATGTTTATTTGATGAAGTATTGTAGTCTTGCAAAAATGGAATTTTTAGAAGGGAAAAACCCTAGAAGGGTCTTTTTACAAATATTTGTCATTTTACCTTGAAAATGGAAGAAATCATGCGAAATAAATAAACCCATGATTTTAATTGTCTAAGTGTATTTTGAGTTATTTCTAGTCTTGAAATCCTCTTTCACGCATGTAGAATCATGTAGTAAGGTAGATGGTGATATCTTAGACTTGTTTAAGCATGTTAAAATGTCTTTTATGATGAAATAAACAAATGCAAAAAAAGCCCTAAATTGTGTTAAATATTATTAGAATGAATGAAAATAATATTTGGGGTCACATGTTAAATATGTCAAAGTTATAAACATTTGGTTTAAAATGGTCTTGAATGAGAAATTATCTTTTATGTGACAAAACATAAAATGATAACATGACTTTAACATAAAATAATAAGAGGATGTTTTGACAGAGAAAGGTTAAGCCCGGTACCAAAATAAAATTAAATATTTTTTTTGTAAAAAATACGATATAAGGGCAAAGTGGTGATTTTGGCAAAAAGAGGGTCCTAATGGTTGGACTACCTCTTGGACCTTATCGGTCAGGTTTTCGGTGAAAAATGGATAAAGTGAATAAATGGAACATTGATGGAATTGACGAATGACTTGAATCGTAGAATGTGAAAAACAGTAAACGGGTGGAATAATATGGACATTCGATAAAATGCTAACACACATTAAATTGGACTCGAATAATACTGGTATTGATGAAAAAACTATACTAGGCAAATTAATTGATCACAGATAAATAAAGATGAATCAAACAAGACACAAAAGGTTTTTAAAGTAGTTCGGCTATAAGGGAAAGCCTACGTCCACTATTATGGTATTGCCAATTTCCTTGAGTTTGATCTCGCTTGATTCGGTCCTTTAAAATGAGGGTTTTACAATGTATTTAAACCCTTGAGGGGTGTCAAGAGTCGTAATGTGAAAGGAGGGAATGCCTTTATAAATTAGAAATTTACATCAACACAAAACGATAATTATTTACATGACTGCTGGCGCTTTACTGGCCAGGTTGGTCAGCATTGAAACTGTTGGTCGGGTTTCCCTTCATAGTTGGTCGGGCTTCATAGTTCGTCAGGGAACTGTAGCAAGCTAACTTGGACTTTTGCCACCTAGGATGACACGTGTTGACTTGTAACTGGTCCACATCAGATGGTCAAATTTGGTATCAACAGAAGCCCCTAATATTTCATACTTGAAGCTGTTGTGAAAGTGTGGAACATTAAGTTATTGACAGTAGCTCGAGGAATTACCATACTACTTGGTTGGTTACAGACCTCTTATACTTGTGTTTTTCATTCAACTGACTGAGAATTTGTGTGCGAGTGCAAGTTTAGTAAATATTTCAAGTTTAAACGGACACTTTTTGGGTATTTCAGTATTTTTCTCCCTCAAGCCATCGTAACATCAATTGTCGTCCCCTTTTAATCATTACTTTCATAGTTCCCAAGGTAACCTATAAAAGGCGGTAAAAACCTCGATCGTCTTCTACCTTTCAAATCTTTTTTGAATCTTGTAATCTTGCAGCCGTTCGTTCTCAAGCTTTTGTGCATTCGTTCCTTTGTTTACCAGTTCTTGTTGAATCCTTAAGCTCTGTACGAACTTTTCTTCCTTTCTCTCTCATTTCTTATCATGGTTTACATTGTCACCTCTGTTCATGACTTTAGAAATGAATGGCATATACCTTCTTGGGTAGACTTAGAGATTCCTAGGTCTTTAGGTAATCCATATAATCTTGCTGAGTGACATTGGATTCCTTTTATCTTCATAGAAAAGTATGGTTTTACATTTCTGCCAAAACCTCTATGTTTAGAGTTTTTCCAGTACTTTGATTTCGTTCCCACCAGAATAGCTCCCAACACCTAGAAGGCTGTAAATGGAGTATTCAAATTGAACCAAAAATATGATACCCACTTAGGGATCCCCGAAATCATGTTTTATTACAAGTGGGTCACAAGTGATAATATGTATTACTTAAAGACTAGAGATATAAATAAAGCATTGGGGGTGAACCTCCCCGACTCAAAGAGGGGTTATTTTGAGCATGGTGTGGTAGTGAAAAATTAGCAACACCCCCTCTCACTGGAGGAGTTAAATACCATGGGACCAAATGCCCTATGTTTGGAAACGACATAGGTAGATACTCTATTTTTCAATTTCTTGCTGACATATTCAAATTTACTTGATGTGTAATTATTTGCTCTATTTCTGTTTGAATTACAGTTGATAGGAAAAGAAAGTGCCCCTTAGAGAAGGATGTAAATCTGCGTGAGTTGAAGTTCATTTGGAGCATTCAACAAAAAATTGGTGAAGAACACACAAGGTCTACCTGATATCTGCTACAATACCAACCAAGTGTTACTTTTTTTGTCGTCTGACCTACTTCTCCCCTACTGTAGTTGAGCTTAACCAAGACTCAAATTTAAGTTTTTCTACAACTATCTCAGATTCTCCATAATCACACCTTCCTCTCTCTGCTAGGATGAGTAAAAGAAAGGCTATCAACATCATGAGTCATCTCTTTAAGGGTAAAGAGAAGGGTCAAGGGAAAAAGCCCTCGACCAAGAAAAATGGTTCTTCCAAGGATCAAACCCTCCCTTTTAAGAGAATCAAGAAAGGTCTGTTATCCCAACCTATAGAAGGAAGTTATTCAGCAACTGAGCAATAAGACTTGGTTGGTTCTACCATTCCTACCTCGCTTCCATCTATACTTGTTCCTCTGCCATCATCTCCTCTTCCTGCTGCTCCTCTGCATGCTTTAAGTGAGGAGATTAGCCATTCAATGGATAGGCAATTAATAAAGGCTAGTACCCACATAGAAGTAAGCACTGTTGCTACCAAGCTACTACGGGCTCAGGTCTCTATAAGGGCTATTCAAAACCTTGCCATGGTAATTACTGTTTCCTTCTCTTTTTCTCTGTTACACAGTTATCTTCATATTATTTATTATTGCTCGATGTTATAGTTTTTAGTTGACTTCAACCAAATAATTGAGAGATATTATACAATCAGATCCTCTTCCTTTAGTGATATAGAGAAAGCTTTTGAGCAGTTTAGGAAGTCCTTGCTTGACTCTCAACAAGTCATGACCAATGAACGTTCCAAATGGGAAAATAAAATCAAGACTATTGGGGATGACATAGCCCTTGCTTGGGAGAAATTTGATAAAGATCTGAAGGATGTTAAATATCTAAGGATCAAGCTAGCAGAGGAAACCAAGAAGCTGAATGAAGAATCCCAGAAATTGGCTGAGGAAAGTAATAAGTTAACCGAGGAGAAGAAGAAAGTGGTTGAAGAGAAGAAGAAAGTAGCTTAAGAGAAGGCCAAAAAGCCAAAACCAGAGAATAAACCTTCAACAGAGGATGGGATAAGGCATTTGAGTCTGCATCAAATCAGATTGCCTATGCTGGAAAGAAATGTTTTAAGGATGGTTGGTCAGTGACTTTAGCTGAACTAGGAACCCTAGATAAATTATTTTTGAGACATGATACAAGCTCTCCCCCAACCTTAATGAAGAGATTGGGGATGATGAAAAGTCTGAGGATTCTCTAGTCATTATAGATGCTGTCGATCAAGACCAGACTACTTCTGCTGAGAAAAACCCTCCTCTTATTGATCCAGCCAAATCTGCAGCTGCTAGGCAGAAGGTGTAGACATCGATAGTTTCTTTCTTCCTCTTTTTGTACCTTTCTCTATTAAACTCACTTGTAATCTCAACTTCAGTCAATGAAATGAAAATTTTGCCTTCTCCTTCACTAATACTATTATACTTTGCTTGGCCTACAATTTCTTTCTTCTTTTGTTGATCGGTGAATATTTCTTGTTAGTTTGTTGCACATATGGAATAATTCTATTTCAACAACACCGAGCTACTAAAGAGGTGCAATAGCTTGTTCAAATCTGGTAATTTGGAGCTGATCGAGGAAGAAATAATAAAGAAGCTCGGGGATGACGCATCAGAGCAAGCTCGAGGATCATATAAACACTTGAAGTATCTTCTTGACTGAGTTATGGCAAACAATTTTTCCTACTTGGATATGATTGAGGAGCTTCAAGAACAACACCAGGAATCAAAAGCTCTGTTGCACAAAGGCTATGAAGAGATATATAATGGTCTTAGTGAAGCTCGAGGCTTTCATAAGCTCATTGATATGCCGTAAATATAGTATATTTCACCCGTTAATCTACGTGTTATTAGCACCCTCATGTATCTTATTCCCTATATATATGCTTGTTTACTATACAACCTCAGATTTTTATGTTAACTTATTTTTCAGGGGTTAATTGAGATTTTATAGGTATTTGGATGCTTAGTATGAAGTTCGGACGCATTCCGGTGAAGTTCCGTACGCGATCGCATGCGTAAGGGAATTTTGGTCATTTCAATGTTTGGGAAACTATCCCAACTTCTACATGGAATTTGTATCCCTCATCTCAAGCTTTGTGTGGCCACAAACGGTGCGTGATTCTGAGTCCGAATGAAGAAGTTATGAGAGTTTTAGTGGAAGGGAATTCCAAGAAACCAAAACAGCGGAGTCTCCAATCAGACTTGCTTGATCGATCGATCGACCAAAAGGGTCAATCAATTAACCCGTCCTTATTTCTGAAATCGTTGGAGACAGTGTGCAAGGTTTTGAACCATCGATCGATCGACATTTGGGTTCGATCGATCGATCCCCTATTTTTCACATATATTTTGTTTTGCATTTTCTTTTTCCTTTTCTTTTCAATACTATTTAAGATATTTTTGTTGTAATATCACATACAATTCGTTTTAGGTTAGAAAATCTTAGGCTTTGGGTTGTTTGGGGAGCTCTTCTTCATTTCTCCTTTGGTGTGGCTCATTTGGGTTTTGTAAGTTGACTATTCACCATCCCTTCGATATATATAGTTGTCTTTCCTTTATTTCCATGATTTCTATTTAGCTTAATTTGGTTATTTACTATTTTAATTAGTTTAATATGTTTTAATTTAGTTTAATTCATGCTTAGCCCTTAGATAAATAGGGTCGGGATTGTGTTCCACCATTAACGGGCGTCGAGCTCCGAAAACTAGGTTTCGTGCAAAATTGTGTATAATTGAAACCGCATGTATTAAAGTTGGATTGTTATGCGTTTAACTTTATTTGTCACGCAACTTTAGTGTTTATAGCGACAATCCGAATTTAATCCGCGTGTCATCATTTTTGATTAAATGTTTATTCAAGCAACTTTGGGTTAAATTCCTTCAAGCGTGAAGTTTATGCTTAATTGAAATGGTCGGTTAAATAACTTTCAAGCCGGGGAATTCTAATTAGTAGTTTTTTACTCGTGAACGTGTGAATGCGATCCCGATCCTCGATTTACTTTAATTTAGACATAACTTTGCCTTCCTTTTGTCACCATAACCACCTTATCACCTTTTACGCTTTTATTCCCGAAGTTATAAAATAATTATCGATATAAAATTTAATCACTCCCTGTGGATTTCTTACCATACCTCACTTACCGCTGTGCTTACCTGTCAAGTGTAGTTATAGCTTAGGTTTTTGTGTGTAGTACGACAATCGAAATCAAAGGTAGTGTCCTTACACGA
The DNA here is from genome assembly GCA_949130495.1 of Sambucus nigra. Classification (NCBI taxonomy): domain Eukaryota; kingdom Viridiplantae; phylum Streptophyta; class Magnoliopsida; order Dipsacales; family Adoxaceae; genus Sambucus; species Sambucus nigra. The sequence goes on from OX422223.1 coordinate 293,157,207, forward strand.
ACACTCGATTTTCGTCTCATCAAAATGGCACCGTTGTCAGGGAGTGTGTTTTAGATAGTATTTTCTTTATTATTTCGTAGTATTTTTCCATTTGTATTTGTATTTGTATTCTTTTTTCTAACTATTTTTTGCAGGAAAGCATACTTGTGTGCAAAGAAACTTTGATTCGAGGTTGCACACTTTCTTTTTCAGATTCTCCATCTACAAACAACGAGTTAACCATGTCTTTCGATTATAGTTATTACGGCTATTCTAATAATTCATACTTTGGGGATAGTTTTCAAGTTTTCCATTTTCAAGATTTCCTTGAAAATGAAAGACTTGAAAACATTTATCGCAATGAAAATAGTTATTGGGATCTTGAGTTGGATTCATATTTTGAATCCAATGACAATTTTTATTTCGATGTTTTAGAAGAGGAGATTTTACCAAATGAGGAGTCTGAAGCTTTTGAGCCGAGGAAGCCTACTTTTGAAGAAACTCTTCTTCTTTTCCTCCAAAGTACGGATAAAGCTATTAGCGATGGATTGAGATTTGAAGCACTTTGCGATGAGATGAAATCTGATATGCTAAACAATGAGGAGGTGGAAACTTGTGTTTCACCTCATTTTTTCAAAGAATTTCTCATCGAATGTGAATCTCTCCCCCAAAATTCAATCTCCTTTCGACAATATGTTGATTGAGATTGAATTTATTTCATTACCATAAACATTTACTGTAATTGAACCATTAGAGTTACCGGTTGAGTCTTATGAGTCGATAGAAACTTTTAAAAATTCTAAACCTTTTGCCGATAAGGGCTCTTTGTCGAAGTTGTCTATGATGGAATGTATCCCAACGTGTGCACCATCTCCTATTCTAATTGAAAAAAATTTGGGATATGAGTAGATTTTTCTAGGACCTCTAGTGTATCTTTCCCTCTTGTTATCCAAATCCCCCGCCGTCCTTCCAAAATTTCAAATTGGCGATGGTTCAATTTTTACGCCTTGCACATGCCTTATGTTGTTCAAATGGAATTCTCATTTCCCGAGAGGTATGCATGTTTGGGAGGGTCCATTTTTTATCCGTCAAAATCAAATTGTGTCTCGGATCTTGAGTCATTTTTAGGCCTAACCGGCAACTCGGGAAGGTATTTTAGTCATTTTGATTTTTATAGAATGCTAACCCACGAAATATAGACTTAGTTTATCAGCCAAATCTTAGGACTCTTAGGATTTTCACAATCAAAATCACCTACGGTAGTTAGAGAATAGAGAAGGATGTCCCCAAGAAGAAAAACCACCCTTAGAGGCCATTACACCACCACCACCACCAACGGTTAGATCGAAAAGAGGAGATATCTTCCGTACCATCTGCTTCAAAGGATCAAAACATCGAATTTTCCAGGCAAGTGAAATTCATTAAGATTCAGTAAATAATTTATCCATAATAGTTTAGGATTTGATAATTCATGTAAATATTGAAACTCATAAAATTTGGATTTGAAACCTTAATCTGGGTAGGACTTATATGTAGATTCAATTCTGGAATCAACTCAATAACGAAATTGTAAACCATGCATCAATAATTATGAATTTATGAGGAATTGTATGATGATTATTGGAAAAAATAGAAAAATAGGGTTTTTATGGCAACTAGATGATTTGATCCAAGAAAAGTGTGATTATCGATGATTGAAGAATTCTGGAACGTTATGAATCATATATTTAGGTTGTTAGATCACCCAACATGTTTACTTTAGAATTTGGCATTGTGTAAGGGAATTTGGGACAATTCTCGGGCTAAAAACACAAAAAATCGAGACCTGCACCTTCTTGATCTATCGATCAACATTCATAGGTCGATCGATTGACTATTCTTTGGTCGATCGATCGACCTCCCCAGAAACTGCGACTTTTCCCTTTTTGGATTTAAGTGATTCCGACCATTGAATGTTATAGGTGGGGACTATATTAATATATTAGGACTTGAGGGAGACCAGTAGGGATATAATTGAATCCCTAAACATAATAAAATTGGTTTGGAACGTAGGTTTGAATTTACGAGTGTCTGACAAGTAATTTACTAGAATAAGTTTCGAGAGCATGACTTAAATCCGTGTGAGTGATAAGTTAGGATTAGAGAGAGAAATATGGACCTCGAAGTATATAATTTATATTTGGAATATATGGGAGATTTAGTAACCTTTTCGGGATATGTTTATGTACTCGTAACTATACGATGTGAGATTTATCGGCAAAACTTATTATTTATGAGTTTGGATGATAATAGCGTACGAATAATATTGATGATATAGGGATGAAAATATACCTTTAATAATGGGATAATTACCTAAGTTTTGTGAATGCTTAGTATATGGACTATTGTGTGTATAACATACCTACCATACTTACTATCACGGGAGGTTGGCTTTTGAAAAAGGACCATTTGATCTTTGTGTTCCTACAGGGGAATTTAGATTGGTACCTTAAGGACATAGGGTTGTGAATGACTTATTTGTGAGTTGATAAGTCAGTTGACCATGGGAGCGTAGGTATGTGCGTGACCCATGGGTATGTGAACTATGTTCGCCTCCAATATGTGTAATTTTATTTATTGAAACGGTTCCTGAGTGATTCGGAACACGTAGTACTTATGTACGTGATGTACAGGGATTCAATAGCAGAGTATGCATGCACCACAACTTAGGCTAGGGGTGCCATATTTGTGTATATAAGATGAAATTGTTATACTTGTACTTGTAATTGGCGCACTGTTAAATTGTGAATGCGAATAATCGAGATATTTAAATGGGATTAAAAATGTGAAAATCCATATTGTAATTGATTTAGTAATCTGATTAATGTAAGGGTGAGTTATACGTAGAATATATTACAATGATATGAATAGACCCCTATATTATAATGTGAAGTTAGGAAGTGGTACATAATAGTTAGTTAGCGGCATAACTAGGATGGGTTAATGGTATACGTTAGGCGTGCACATTAGTTGAGCGGTTAGGAACTCATGTGAAGACACGTAACTAAAATGTATATAATATTTACTATTTATTGCAATTAAACACTTGCTATATTTTTAAACTGTTTTCACATTGGGCTTTGACCCGTTTGCTTCCAAATATATTTTTCTTGTAAAACATTTTTAGGTGCCCAGCCACAGGGAAGCAAAGCTTAGGAGTTCCATTCCATTGACTTGTTGTAGCTGCTATGGAAGTTAGAGGATCTCATTACTAGACGCCTCCCCTTCTATCCTTGCTTTCGTTGGGAGTCATTTATTCCAATTAGGGTCTGTTGCCAATTCTATTCAGTGACAGTAGTCTTACACTTTCACTTATTTCAGCCTCGGGTTCTAATTATTGCATTCAGACATTTGTGTTGGATTTTTACATTGCTATTATTATGGGAGTGTTTACACCAGGCATCAGTTATTCTTTCTGTTGATTACCTTATGAGTTTGTTCATGTGATGGTTGAATGATGATTTCTATTACTTTGTTGTTGGTTAAATAAAATAATAAAATTTGGCACTTCACTATTTTAAATATTAGGTGGCTAGTAATTAATTTAAATGTTTTTCGACATCGATGCTATGAAATGAATCAACTTGACAATTTGTATAAATTTAAATAAAGGAGTAGCTAGCCGGTATTTAATTAGTCGGGGTGTCACACACCCGAGGATGGCATGTTTTTGTGCTTAAGTATAACTTTTTTCAATTTTTCTTCATATTCTCAAACTGGAATTTCTGTAACTATACGCTTAGCTCTTATGACTTACATTGGTCCCGTGCGAGGTGTTCATGCCTCTTATAGGATTGTTTTGTGTTCGTTTTACGTTTTTACCCTTTGACGACATGTTTTGAAGCCTAAGTCTAACTATTCACATATTCTCAAATAAGGAGTCCCGTGACTATGTGATTGGTTCCTAATAGTTACATTGATCCCGTGCGAGGTGTTTCTACCTCTTACGAGACCTTTTTGGTGTTGTTTTACATTTTCACCCTTTGGCAACATGTTTGAAAGCCTAATTATAATTGTTTGTAATTTTTCTTAATATTATCAAATCAGAAGTCCCGTGACTACTTGATCAGTTCCTTCATCTTACATTAGTCCCATGGATTGTGTTCGTGCCTCTTATGGGACCGTTTTCTGGCTATTTTACGTTTTCACTTTTTGACAACATTTTTTTAATCCTAAGTCTAACTGTTTGAAATTTTTCATTGCATTCTAAAATCGGGAGTTCCATGACTACGCGATCGGTTCCCACGAGTTACAGTGGTCTCGTACGAGGTGTTTATGATTAATACGGGATTGTTTTGTGGTTGTTTTACGTTTTTCCCATATGACGACACGTTTTTAGGCATACGTCTAACTATTTACATATTTTTATCGTATTCTCAATTATAGAATCACATGACAACGTGGTTGGTTCCTACAAGTTAAATTGGTCCCGTACGAGGTGTTCGTGCTTTTATAGGACCATTTTGTGGTTATTTTACATTTTCACCCTTTGACCATAAGTTTTTAAGCCTTAGTCTAACTATTTGAAATTTTTCATCGTATTATAATACCGAGAGTCCAATAACTACTGAGTCAGTTCCTATGAGTTACGCTGGTCCCGTACGAGGTGTTCATGCCTCTTACGGGACCTTTTTATGGGTGTGCTTTTAAGCGTAAATCTAACTATTAACATATTTTATTTTATTTTTAAATCGAGAGTCCCATGACTACGTGGTCTGTTCCTACAAGTTTTATTGCTCTCATGCGTGCCTCTTATGGGACCGTTTTATGGCTATTTTATGTTTTCACTCTTTGAATCCATGTTTTTAAACCTAAGTCTAACTATTTAAATATTTTCACCATTTCTAAGCCTAAGTCTAGAGATTTTCAGCCATGCAACAATAATCCATCAATTTCAATCTCTTCCGCTAATTCAATACAATAGTATTTTTAAATATAAGTTTTGACATTAAAATTGTTCTACCATACTTATATCTAACTTTCAACACTACGAAAAATAATTGGACAATAATGAGAAATGAGAATACATGTACCCTGCAGTTTCACATTGGACGTATTCCGAGAATCATCTAGTGTTACTGGGAATTCAAAATTTTATATTTTACGAAATAATTTGCGGGTGGTCTATGAAATGGGTTCTTTCAACTCATCCATCTCTTAACGATGACCGGTATCTCCCTCCTCGACCCTCTTATCCATCTCTTGATGATGATGGTTATCTCCCTCCTCAATCATCTTTTCGAATTGTTTGATCTCACTTTCATAAAGTAAGAAGTCATGGACCTTACAGATGTCAGACAAATACCAACTCCCTTACAAAATGCACGTCTATGTCCGTCATGAAAAATGAGATCCTCAAAGATTCGATATCTCACCTCAGGGTCATTCTGTTGCTCCTATAATATTACATCCAACTATCTTGGTATACTTTCTTACAAATTAATAAAAGAGTTTTAATTTATGTGCAATAAAATAGAACGCTTACTACAATATTTTTTACATTAGGAGATAAGAATGGACACTAAAATATAAGACCTCTATACCAGTTGCACCATCCTCTATACTATATGTCTTTTCCTTCAACGTTCAAGTCTCTCTATACACACTAAGCTTGTCGGTTGGCAAGTTAGCGTTTTTCATCTATTGTTTTTTAAGTAAGATAAGGAAAAAAACATAGTACTTTCATAATAGTAATGATGAACTTCAACATAACTGTCCTCAAACTAGAACAAAAAAGAATATGTAACGAATATAAAATATGATGTTAACCTATTCTACAACTTGAGGGATTAACGTTCCCCCAATCCTAGGTTGGGCATAAAGGTTTGCCGTATTTTCAGTGATTTTGGGCTCCGCTCACTATATAAGTTAAAACATGTTACAATTTTGATACATTTAAACAATCAACCTAAATAAATATAAAGTATATCTGTATATGTGATACCACCATTTTCACCCCAATGAGTAACTAATTTTGGCCATATGTTACGATCAACCTGGATATGTGCATTTGCAAGTCGCTCAATATCGTGTAGGTTCAAAACAAAATCGGTGTAGGTTCAAAATATAAATCAAAACATAAATATGTTGATTCAATATATAAATGTGTAGGCTCAATTTGTGTAGGTTCACAATCTATGTTGGTTAAAAACATAATTCAAAACACAATAAGTCTATATTCTAATACCTATTAAGAGAGAAAGAGAAGTATTACATTGGACTGAAATTGATGGAATATGTAATTCCACAACTCCCACGAGCTAGCTTGGGGTGGCTCACGGGTGGGGTAGCGCAAGGGGTGGGGATGTGAAGACGGGGGCGACACAAGGGAGGGGGAAGGAGATAGAGAGAGATAGTGATAGATGAGAGACAATGAGTGAGTGAGAAGAAGAAGAAGAAGAAGAAGAAGAAGAAGAAAGAAAGAAAGAAAGAAAGAATGAAAGAAAGAAAGAAATAAAGGGAATGGGGGAAACTTTAGTGGGAAAAAGGGAGAAGGGAAATAAACCTAGGTACCAAAAGGGACGGCTTTTATGTCCTTTTTACAATTTATGAAATGCGATGGAATATTCACCCCATTTGGTATACGAAAAGGGTCAATTTTATAAATCCATGGTATAAGCTATACCAATTAGGACGACTTTTAAAATTTATCCCTTGTATTTGCCTGAAAAAAGTTGTAAAAATTTAACTCTACTTTAAAGGTCGGTAATTATTATCCATCCCATATGGTATACCAAATGGGACAGTTTTAAAGTCCGTCCATTTTGTGACTTATCAAAAGGGATAGTTTTATTAAATTTGTAGTATAAGCTATAACAAATGGGACGGTTTCTAAAATTCATTCCTTATATTTGCCAGGGGAAAAAAGTGCTAAAAACTCACCTCTACTTTAAGGTTCGGTTTTTAATAACCATCCCATATGATATACCAAATGGTATGGATTTAAAAATAATTCCTTTTGTGATTTATCAAAAGTCATGGTAATTAAAATTCGCCCCAGATGGTACTTTTATGGGATAAATTGACATAGTTGTCCCAAACACCCCCATCCCTAATACCAAATTCTACCATTGCACACACAAGACGTCGGAGCACTTGAAAAATAAAACTAAATAGGATTTGATCTCATGGATATATAGGATGTAAGGGCAATACCAAATCCTTATCGTGAGCACATAGCTTGATAATGTCTCATGATATTGTCCCTCATAGAGATGAACTCATCTCTTATCTCACATCACACACCCCTTTAAAACCCAAAAGAGATATCTAACTAACTTAGAGGTGTAACCTATCATAATACATCCACAAAAATACTCAAAATAATACATACTACACACACTCGAACTACGTAGTCTTTGATCTCGTGGCTACATGAGTACATAAGCAAAATACCGAGTCCTTCTCATGAGCTCGAGTCTAAACAATATGTCTCATGATATATTTTCCTGGCAGAGATGCACCTATCTCTCACAGCCTGTATCCACCACTCTTTATAGTCCTCATAAATATATCATTGAAATGATAATACATGGACTACTCTTCGACACACTTGAAAATAGTATTCTCCATTGAGATGTCAGAAGAAAAATAAGTACATTAATAATTGTTAACACTCTCATGATTAAGAGGTTTATCGTTCATTTAAGTCTCACACCTTGCATGATTATGAATTACCTGAAGTACGAGAGCAACCATTGAAACAATTGTGATCTTTATACACTCAAGAGTACATATTTTAATGGATGAAAACAATTACCATCACTTCTCTCATTCCTTTTCTCACACATAGTACCAACGAGATATCAAACCATCTCAAACCCATGATCTATCGCTCACCAACCCGTCTCAAACCCATGATCTCTCGCTCACCCCATATACATGTGCAAACATGTATACATAACATACACAACCAAACTATATAGGGTTTGATCTCAAGTCTTCTTGGGTATCTAGGCATAATACCGCGTCCTTCTCATTAGCCCTGGCCTCAATGATGTGTTTATCGATATGTTGTCACAATAGATATGATACCATCTCTCATATTACCTTTTTATCTCTCCTTATACCTCTAAAGAGGTATAAAACCATCTCAATATCGATCTCTCTCGCATACCCATATACATACTAACGATCACTCGTTAAATAAGCGCGGAGTCATGATCAAGCATCCTTGTGTACTTGCACCGATTGAAGTAAAGTTCTTACACTTCTTACTAGTACCATTACATTAATAAGAATATATGTATGTTTAATGGATTCTAAACCTAAGGTCTCTAAACTAGTTCTAAAAATAACTAAAGTGTAATAAATTAGTGTTAAGAGAGATAATAAGCATATAATTAAGGAAGAATAAAGAACAAGTGGGGTGCCTAACACCTTCCCCACTCATAACTCAGTTCCCAAACTCATATAAAAATTATATGGAATAATAGAATACTTAAAACTACCTTCGGATTAGCTCAAAAGGGCTAACATGACTCTTTTGTTAGTTTTTGTATAAAATAAACTAGCAACTATGAAGAATACAACCAAACTGATTGCACATAAATATTGTATATTTATCCTCTTAATTACCGAACCTTTTTTAACCCAAGCGGTGCAATTGATATGGATTTAACTCGTAATTATGATACTAACATTCTTTAGAAAGTATTGCGTGTTCTATATTTCTTTTATGTGTTTTACAGGTAAATTATGCAAGCGGTGCGAAAGAGAAATCGAAAAATTGAAGGAAAGGCTAGAAATGCTAGGAAAGAAAGTTCAAGGGCATTTTCATAATTATGTAGGCTTATCCTGGAGGTAGAGCCTACTGGAAAGTTGAAGACCTCGGAACAACGATAACACTGGAAGAAACGGCACCCAAATCCGATCTACGTTGAAGGAGTTATGACCCCTTGAAGTTCAAGAAAATTCATAGAAGAGAAGCTGGAAAATATTCTAAGTGTTGGAAAGAGGCCTAAAACCAGCAAGATTTCCTGAACAACACTGGGAACCGGTTTGGGGGTGAACCGGTTTGGGGTACCTGTGAACCGGTTCGGGGTACCTGCGAACCGGTTCGAGGTATCTGATGCGCGAATTTGCCCCTTAATGTTGATTGGTCCAAAGAGTCCTATCATGTTACAACTTCTTCTAAAACGTATATGTATCATTGTATCCACTTAGAAAATAGAGTTTTGAATAGTTTTTGATAGGAAGAAGAGTAGGAGAATACCCTAGGAACATAGCTTTGATTTGGTGATGCAAGATTGATTGTTTTCGAGTTTGATCTCAAGTTTTAATTTAAGTTTCATTCTCTCTATTATTTCTCTTGCATGCTATTCTTCTTGCACGCTTCAGACAAATTCTAAGTTTATAATAATTCTTTGCATGTTTCAATACACTTTCATCATGATTTTTTTCACATGCAATGTAGTTAATTCATGCATAGTTAGGTTTAATATGTCTAGCAAAATTCTTAATGGTTGGGATGCATGAACTCAACCCAATGTGATAGTTGCATGTGTATAAAATTAATCCTATAAATTTAAGGATTTATTATGACCGTATTGCGTAGCAAACACAACCATTGTAGATCTTTGGATCTCGTTTTCTTCAGGTTAACTGGGATTCTTTAGAATGCAATGCGAGTGTCGCTATCGTGTTACCGCTTTACTCGTCCTCTGATTACGTATGGTGCGGTCTTGATCCTCATATACGTAATGCTTGGGAGTACTAATGTCTGGGTGTGATTAATCACTTAAATTTACGATTATTTTTATACCGGTAATACACTAGGGATGAGGTATTGTATTCCCGACCTATTTTTCTCATTATATAGTTCAAGTTTTAGTTCATTCATCATCAGTGTTTTAGGTAATTTAGAGTAATTGCATTCCATTCATTCCTGATTTCATTCATCAATCATCTTTTCCTTCTTTTTAGAGTAAAAATTTAGGTTAACCGTCTGTCCTTACGTCGTCACGATTTTCTCATCCTATTTCCCCGTGGAGACGATCCCGACTTACCGGATTTATTACTAACGCGACAGACTTGCACTTGAGCCTAAAGAGTATGCACTTTAGAGACACATTCTTAGCTACGTCAAGTAAATGGCATCGTTACTGGGGAATTAGGTAGATGTAGGTTAGATTTCATTAATCTAAAACTTCGACAAAAAAAATTGAAAAAAATTTAAAAAGCACAAAAAGATATTTCATCTCTCAAAAGCCTGTTAATTCAAAATCCATAACTCACTCTAACTCCCCAAAATAGTCCAACCAGAATTCACGAAAACTCGATAGTTGAGTACAATCTCGATAGCCCTCACACTCCAAACGTTCCACAATTCTGGGTTCCACCTCCCACATCAACACTCAATTGCAAGTAACACTCCGACATCCCTCTTAGGACAAACTAGAGAGCACGCTCCGAGCATACCAAGTGAGGATACAGAGTCATGTGGTGAGAGAGCTATGTCACAACACGGTAGTACAGCCGCAGGTGAGGAAGAGGTACCGTAATGCCCTTTGAGGGAAATCTTATATCCCGAGCGAACAGTCACTCTGGGATGAATTTTACTCCCGTATAATGCAGGGAAATTTCACTTTAGGAATGGGATGATTCAGATACTTCCCAACTACCATGGAATGGAATCAGAAAAGCCATATCTCCACATCCGGGAATTTAAGGAGGCGTGCAAGACCCTTAGTGATCAAACTTGCACAAAAGATGTGATACGCCTCAAACTCTTCCCGCTAACGTTTAAGGCTAAAACATGGCTATGGTCTTTACCTCCAAACTTGATTGCATCATGGAACAACTTGCAATCTAAATTCCTTAAGAAATTCTTTCCTCCACATAAAATGAACTCCATCAAGGCTCAAATTCAAACCTTTCGATAATAAAAAAATGAGTTGTTTGATCGATGTTACGAGCATTTTAACGAGTTAATCACTTCATGCCCTCATCATGGATTTGATAAATTGAAAATCGTTTCATTCCTCCATAATGGGCTAAATATAAATTCTAAATAACTCATTGAAACCATGTGTGATGGTCCCTTTATCGACCTAGATGCCAACGATGATGAGCTTCACCTGAGGTATGTCATCGAGACTACCCAAGCATGGGATACATCTGACCCTAGTGATCATACTCAAATGCGCCAAAATACCACCACTCCATCGGTGGCCGACCTATTTCACATAGAAAAGGATACTATGACGACCATTCGACTCGATCTACTTGAGAAAGGAATGCGAGAAGTATTTGAGATATGTGCAAGAGGAGCAACCGGCTCCATCCTGAATCCCTTTAAGAAGGTGTGTGCTATTTGAGGTAGGACATTCAACAGAGGAATGCTCGACGATACCCGCCTACAAAGTTATGCTTCAAGAGCAAGTTAGTGGTATAGGAGGATTTAAGGGTAATTTCGATGCACTGCACGGGAATTCTTATAACCCTTCATGGAAAAACCATCCTGGTTTTAGCTATGGGCAACAAAATGCTGCGATGAATCCTAACTCACATGTTTCCCCTCCCCCACCATCACACTTTCAACAAGCACCACCACGTCCAGGACCATATATCACTCCACCGCGGAGAAATCTCAAGGATACAATAAACCAATTCATCACTGCCCAGAATGCAACCACTGCTATATATGAGCGCATGATCAATGACATAAATGCGAATATTTCAAAGATGCAGTCATCGTTGAGTATCCAAGAGAAGGGCAAGTTTTTTGCCCAGGGCCAAAGACCTCTCCAAGGTCAAACTAGTGTTAGCTCCACACCCCATGACCATCCTGAGCAATGTAGCGTAATTACCACTCTAAGTAATGGGAGAGTAGTTGACTTTTCACCTCCCCCATAATACATAGCTAAAAATAAGGGGGTTTCACCCGAAATGAAAGAGGTCGAAGATGCCCGTTTAATTGAGAGTGATAAAAAAAGATAACACTGGCAGACCCAAGGTCTTGGTAAAACCACCCACCGCTACCCCATACCCTCAACGGTTGGTCCCACACTCCAAAGAGACTTCTTGGGAAGATGTTTTGGATGTCCTCAAGAAAGTAAAGATTAATCTAACTTTTCTCGAGACTATATAGAAAATTCTCGCATACGCTAAGTTCATTAAGGTCTTACTCATGGTGAAATGCAAACTAAAGGTAAATAAGAATGTCGTTTTGGTCGAGAATGTCAGTTCGGTGTTATCAAGTGACCTTTCGTTAAAGTATAAATTTCCATGTGCAACCACCATCTCGTGCATCATGGGGAACAACCAAATCGAAAGGGCGCTAATAGATTTAGGGGCGAGTGTTATCATTCTACCCTATTCCATATATAAGATACTAGATTTTGAAACCCTTAAGCCCACAAATATGACTCTCTAGCTCACGGATCGTTCTGTGAAGATGCCTCTGGGAATCATTGGGGATGTGATTGTCCAAATAGACACTTTCTACTTCCTGGTGGATTTTGTCATTTGGGACGAGGATCCCTCCATTCTCCCGAGCAATCATGTTCCCGTTATCCTTGGTCGCCCATTCTTAGCTACGACTAATGCACTCATCAAAACTCGGAGTGGGAGAATGCAATTAAAATTTGGGAACATGACCCTAGAGACAAATATTTTTAATAATATAAAGAACAAGGGTGACGAAGGAGAACTGCGAGAGACAGATCGTTTAGGGGCAGCACACGAGCATGAGAGGACGCACATGCAAGAGCCGATAGGGGCATGCCTTGTTACATCAAGTGAGAGCGACGGTTGTAATATAAAGAGAATGTTAGGGGAGGTATGCGTAGTAACTGAAATGAAGAGTGTGAGTGAGCCCTCGAGTGTAAGAGAGATTGACAATTTAGAGGGAATCGGGAGAGGTTTATATGAGTGCTTAGAAGAGAGAGAAAATGAGAAATGATAGATACTTTTCTCCTCGATTGCTACCCATCCACACCACCTAATAATATTGAGATGGAGCAAGGAAGGAAGGATGTGGAAACAAAGCAAGAAAAAGATCTAGAGGAGTTGAGCCTAGCGAAATTTGAGAGAGAATTCGGGCAGGTGGATGAGAGCCTTAACTACGAAGTCCAATCTCTATTGGACTCATGGAGTCATTTAGGAAGGGCGAGTGGAAAGATAAAATTGATGAGTTTCTTAGCAATGACCATCCACCCATGCAAGTAGAGTCCTTAGAGGTAATTGAAGATAATTCACAAGTCTCGTCTAACTTAGATCCCGACTCACATAGTACGCATCACGAGGATCCTTTTCCGATTAATCACGATGAGTCTCCCAGTCTTTCCTTTATTTATGGGCAAGGGACCAACTTATTCTGGTTATTGGTGTATGACAGGCAGAGGGGAGAGACTAGGAGAGCAACGGATCTCGTGCTAGGGGTTGGGTGATTTGTGGAGAGAAATGAGAGGTATTTTTGTTGTATGGGGTGATTTTTGTTTTATTTTTGAGTCATGTATGAGTGTGATTTATTGTCTTGGTGCATTCTGATAATTTTCTTATTTTATATGTCGCACTTATTCTTTTTCTTCTTTAGATTTTAGTCCTTTTTGCTTGAGGACAATGCAAAAGTCTAAGTTAGGGGGTCACAAGTGCGTATTTCTAAAACTTCACAAATTTTTAAAAATGCCCAGAAATTTCAAAAAAATTGAAATATTTTAAAAAATCCAAAAATATTTTTCTTCAAAATAAATAAAAACTGGAATTTAAATTTTTCAAAAAGAGCACCTTTATTTGAAGTCTTAAATTGTTAAACCTTTATTACACTAAGCCGAAATTGACCAAAGATGAAAATTGTGCAAAAATTGACGACTTAACGAATAAGTGCGGAGATTAACAAAACCGGTTAAGATTTCGAACCTATCGATCTTTTTGAGTTTTTAAAATCAATCTGAGTTAATGGTTAACTCATAGTTCTAATTCAGGATTTTAAATAAGTCGTTGATGATCTCAATTATTTATTTTGATCGGTTATGGGAAATAGAATGTTGTCTTGAAAAAAAATGCGCGCTACAAATCTCTAAATTAAATTAATCTCGAGGCGCATATGGTAAATTAATAAGTAATTCAGACAATGAGGTATGCCATCGTTTGTTACCCAAAAACGTTAGCCATAAAAAGATGTGAAAAATTATCCTTTTGTTAACCCAATTAAGCCGAATAAAATTTTTCCTTTTCGTTTGGCAACCCGAAAAAAAAAGTAGTTCGGAATTATGAAAATTGGTAATGCCATAAAATAAAGTATGAAAAGTTCATAAAAAGGGGAAAGAAAAAAAATAGTAGAAAAATGCTCAACAGAAATAGCAAGTAGAGAAAAAGACAAGAAAATGAGCAAATTCCCGAAAAAGCACTAACGGACATCATAAGAAAATTTTCCAATTCTGAAGTTCTCAACCATTCCCATGTTACCCAATACACCTTCAACCCAAAAAAGACCTACCGAGTTCGAATTGCGAAATTGATTACCGCATGGAGAGCTATGTTACAAAAAGATAATATGAGAGATTAAATGGTGTCAATTGAGGCGATATTTCCCGTTTTCCAATTATCGTAATCCGATGAAGAGATCATTTCACTAAATAATTATGTCTTTCATAATTGTGTGCATGAACTTGCATTCCATTATATTTACTCTTATAAATCACACATAGCGAGAGAATAGATACACTTTCGAGTGATTCGTTTGTGAGTGTATTAGGTGAGATTTTGAAATCAAAGCGAATTTTTGAAAAGTAACGTAATGATCAATCGGTGGAAATTAGTGGTTCGATTTTAGGCTTCGCGCACACACACGACAAATTGAGACTCTTTTGAATATGAATTTATGGTGACTATCTTTTGAAAGGTTTAAATTGTACAATTTTTAAGTATTTTGATTTTTCTTTGAGTCAATAGCGAATTTTGTTGGAATATTCACTACAAACCCTCACAAGTTAACACTCGTCCTACTAGGGTAACCTAGGAATTTAAAGGCTTGTTACACATGCTAAATGCAATCGCTTGCCCACGAAAAAGGTATTCTATCCCAATAAAGTGATTAGAAGAGTTGTGATGTTATTCTTTTTCTTTTACATTGCTCGAGACGCGCAAAGTTCTAAGTTAGGGGGGTTTAATTGGGCTTAAATATTGTATATTTATCCCCTTAATTTTTGAACCTTTTTGAACCCGAGCAGTGCAATTGATATGGATTTAACTCATAATTATGATACTAACCTTTATTGGCAAGTATTTCGTGTTTTGTGTTTCTCTTATGTATTTTACAGGTAAATTACGCAAGCGGTGCGAAAGAGAAATCGAAACATTGAAGCAAAGGCTAGAAAGACTAAAAAGGCAAGTTCAAGGGAATTTTTATAATTCTGCGGCCTGATTCAAGAGGGAGATCCTTTTGAAAGTTTAAGATCTTGTAACAACAATAACATTAAAAGAAACGGTACCCAAATCTGAGCTACTGCGAAGGAGTTATGACTTCTTGAAGTTGAAGAAAATCCATAGAAGAGAGGAAGAGAAGCTAGAAAATATTCTAAGTGTTGGAAAGAGGCCTACAACAAGCAAGATTTCCCGAACCACACTGGGAACCGATTCGGGGGAGAAGCGGTTTGGGGCACCTATGAACCGGTTCGGGGTACCTACGAACCGGTTCGAGGTGTCTGATGCGTGAATTTGCCCGTTAATGTTGATTGGTCCAAAGAGTCCTATCATGTTACAAATTCTTCTAAAACGTATATGTATCATTGTATCCACTTAGAAAATAGAGTTTTAAATAGTTTTTGATAGGAAGAAGAGTAGGAAAATACCCTAGGAACATAGCTTTGATTTGGTGATTCAAGATTGATTATTTTCGAGTTTGATCTCAAGTTTCATTCTCTCTATTATTGCTCTTGCATGTTATTCTTCTTGCACGATTCAAACAAATTCTAAGTTTATAATAATTCTTTGCATGTTTCAATACACTTCCATCATGATTTATTTCACATGGAACATCGTTAATTCATGTATAGTTAGGTTTCATATGTCTAGATAAATTCTTTATGGTTGGGATGCATGAACTCAACCCGATATAATAGTTGCATGTGTATAAAATTAATCCTATAAATTTAAGGATTTATTATGATCGTATTGCATAGAAAATACAAGCATTGTAGATCTTTGGATCTCGTTTGCTTAGGGTAACCGGGATGCTTAAGAATGCAATGCGAGTGTCGCTATCGTGTTACCTCTTTACTCATCCTCTGATTACGTATGTTGCGGGCTTGAACCTCATATACGTAATGCTTGGGAGTACTAATGTCTGGGTCTAATTAATCACTTAAATGTACGATTAGTTTTATACCAGCAATACACTAGGGATGAGGGATTGTATTCCTGACCTCTTTTTCTCGTTATATAGTTCAAGTTTTAGTTCATTCATCATCAGTGTTTTAGGTAATTTAGAGTAATTGCATTCCATTCATTCCTGATTTCATTCATCAATCATCTTTTCCTTCTTTTTAGAGTAAAAATTTAGGTTAACCGTCTGTCCTTACGTCGTCACGATTTTCTCATCCTATTTCCTCGTGGAGATGATCCGAACTTTTCGGGTTTATTACTAACGCTACAGACTTGCACTTGAGCCTAGAGAGTATGCACTTTAGAGACAAATTCTTAGTCGCGTCACAAACCACTTATCTGACTAAAATTACACTTTTGCTTAAGCCTAGGAACTAGGGGTGTGCGAATTAAATTGGACATGGCATCAAAAATATTATAGGGGCAATGTATTAACCCATGTTGAACTGATAACACAACCTTTGGGGAAATGGATGACCGAGACAAGCACTCGTAGGCATCCACCGTAAATTCACATAGGTAGTCCCCCAAGTACGAGCAGCGCTACTTAGGGCCCCCCAATTCCATAGTTGCAACTCTACTGGGGATAAATAAAGATAACCGAACTATATTTTTTCTTCCATCCTAACATGATTCATATCTCTCCCCCGCCTTATTAGTTGACATAATTTTTAGATCTTTTTAGTGGCCTTAGTTTTAGAGTCCCACAAAACGTAGATACGTGCTTAGGTACCTATGTACAATATTGTACATTTTTTCAGATATATAGGTATGCGTGAAAGAGGTTACGATAAAGTAAACATAAAATTATGTAAAACTATAGGTTACATATTTTTCATGATGTACGGCATAGTCTCGATTCTCAATTTGTACAAATCTATACCTTTGATACTAAAAGAGGTTAATCGAGAGGAAGTTCATCCCTTAGAAAATTCACTTCACCCAAAAAAGAGGCTCATATTTTTGAAAAGGAACTACTCCCAAGGTAAGTTTATAGTTTAGACAAATTGCATCCTTGAGTGAAGTTCGTACTTTTAAAAATTCACTTCCCCGGAAGGCTACTTGCTAATGAGTTATCACTATTTTTACCACCCATCTTGTATATCGAGCAACTTCTCTCTTGATCCCAAAGTCTCGATAACAGGGAACATTTAAGGTTTGTTCTGTACTAGAGTATATCGAATAAAGATTTATATCTATTCATCATTAGGGTAAAGAGGTCTCTCACGTACCATAAAAGTTTCTCAGTCTAAGCAGCCCAATATATCATAATCGATGTCAATGAAAAGCACTCCACCAATCACTCAGTAACATCGCCCTTTTACATTCAGGAAAAAAACTCTAGGAACACGCCTTATTGCATAAAACATAACAGATACTTATTGACCATTCACTCAAAAGATACTATGAAATAAAAAAGATAAAAAAAATATCGTCCACATACAGTTAACTATAAATAAAAGAGTGACGTTAAAAAATTCATGCATATGTGAGTCCTTGTCCCCCTATGTATTGTCCTTCTATCTGTGAAAATTTGAACGAAAGTTCCCTAACTTTTTTTGTAGTTTTTGGCATCATTAGAGATATCACTTTATGTTCTTACAATGGAAACTAGAGTTCATCCTCCATGCTACCACTTAGTTTTCATCAATAATCTACCCACCCACAATTATCATGTTTTCTCTACAGTGCGTTGCATCTGTACTGCAAAAGATTATGATCGACATGTAATGGATCATATTTTGATATATTATGAAAACATCATGACCTCGAAGATTTCTATTTAGTCCAAAATCAGCACACTAAACCTAACACAAGTGCTCTTGCAATAGTACACTACTATGATCGAAACAGGATATAATGTACTCCCTTCCCCAATTGCTGACATTAGAACATCGTTTACAATGGTTGTCAAGGTGGTACAAGCTAATCCCTTGGATTTGCCTATATCGACCCTAGCACCAGCTCCCCTGATAACATCGGTGCCCTTCAGGTACAAGTACCACTTGTTCAATATTTATACTTTGAACCCTACTAGATATACCACATGTACCCACACATCCCATTCCAAGGTACCTCATGAGCTGAAAATATAACTGCTCCAGCAGCGAATGAGGTTGTTCCTCCACCTCCAAATAAGGAAATAACCCATGTCCAATATGAATTTTATCTCCTTTTAGAATCCATCTATGAGATGAAAACCACTGACTAGCTCACTAACATTAAGAATATGGCTCTCTATCCTAAACCCCGATTGCAAAAAAAAATCAAGATGCATGTCATCAAAACTTATAAAGTACTGGCCTCCCTAACGTCCCACTTATACAACCACCACCTTCAAATGGAAGTCTAAAATGTAGGGCATATGCATTATAGAGAGCATGTTCTCTCCCACTATGTCCTGAATATCCCTTATATGGTATATATGATTAAAACGTGATAGGACTGCCAAAATATGGGATGATGTATTTCGTGATTTTCTAAAGCAATATGAATACGACGTGGAACTTATCATCGCCTTAAAAGACTTAGAGATGCTAAAGAAGGAAGAGGAAGAAATAGTTGGCACTTTCGTCAATCGTTGGAGAGAGAAATCTAGTCAGATGGTTAACTGTCCTTAGGAAATGATCAGTTACAGATAGTAATCAGAAACCTCTGAAAGGAATTACAAAATGAAATCAAGCTCACCTAGATCCCAGACTTCAAATTGCTCAACCACATCAGGTGGAAAATTAACGAGAGTTTAGTGGCTAAGGCTACCAGCCTATTAAGGAAGATGATCGAGAAGCAAATCAGTTCTATGCCCATAAAATTACCCATGAGCTTTTACATCTCACATCACCACCCTCATGGTAGGTTTGGAAACATAATCACACCCGGTTTCCAATAGTTTTGAAGATATGATAGCCATCGATGCACCTTCTTAATAAGGAACCCCTTCAGATACTATCAAGCTCTACCTCCTACTAAAAAGTTTAGAATGCAACCAAGACAACTCACATATCTTCAGGATCCCCTTAACCAAGTATACGCCTCCCTAAAAATGGATGGTCCCTTGAGACTTCACAACTCTAGATCACCTTTGGAATTCTAAGAACTCATGGGATGATACCTATTATGAATTCCACCAAGGACCCGACCACATTACTCATAATTGTTGGGCACTAAGGCTTTCCATCTAATACCATATTAATTGCTGGGGCCTCATTCTGCCTAAGCTAAATGTTACTAAAAAATCCCTACCATATCATCCTAACCCAAAAACAAATGCCATGTTAACCAATCCTAATACGAAAATCAAACCATCCTCCTTGATAACCCACAGTCATCACAAATCGAGGACGAGGACACACTATCAATTCCAAATATCCACCCTTCTAGGAGCACCTCCACCCTCTCTGAAATCATCACCAAAACTAAGCCCACTATTGACTATATGAAATTCTTTATCATGGCAACACACTTCTTACAAACTAACCACTATGTCCTGGACTTACTCCTGGTAATTAAATTCATTCTCTTGAAATATCTAGGACTCCTCATTCATTTTTTGGGAAAAATAGATCACTCATCTGAGTGGGAGAATATGTACGAAAGAGCTTTCCAAGCCATAAAGTATATATCCTTCGTACTACCAATAAAATCCTTCGGGTAGGAAGTATCCACCTCTCAGGCAAACTTGTTCGCATTTAGGGATTCATGAACCAATAATTATACCCACTCATACCAAACACTTTTGGTCAAATATATAGGAAACTGTTGGGTTAACACTACTGCCCTAGTCACCAGACAAGGGGCCCTACGATTCATGCAACCTGATATCCTATCCCTCCGACACAAATGAGTGAATAAGTCAAATAACTCAGGGCAACTGATCACACCATTTGGACATTTTAGACCTGTTACCAACTATTTTATGGAGTGGAAAAAAGAATTAGGCCCCATGTTTCTCAAGTAGACTCCATTTAAAATTCCAAATTAAGGGCTAATGATAAGTCATGAATATTATATATTATATCCTATTATACTTATGCATTATAGCTTAATCATGTCTATTAATTCCCATAATTAAGATCATATACTGTATAACCTTTGTTTTTGTTATATATATTATAGGTATTGGAACTCTTAACAATGCAATTGGTGCTTCTCGGGAAAGTTTCAACTTAGTATGCAACTTCAGAAGTATTTTTCTTATTTTATCTTTCGAGTGACGTGCCTGAACTCTTCATATATGTTGTAGTTCTTTAGGTTAGCTTAGTGTAACCATTGATGGTGCATCAAATCGTTTCTTGACGATCGAGTTATGACCACTTTCTCGAGGAGTAGTTTTTAGTTTTTGAGGCAAAGGCTTGAGCTTGAAACAGAATATCGATCGACCAATATAAATTTATCGATCAATTAATGATTCTAATTTTACCATTGAAGGAAGACGGTACAAAATTTTCACTTTGATCGATCGATCAGTCAATTTCATTAATCAATCGATTATGACAGAATTTGGAAGATATTTATTTTGTTTGATTCTTTTTTCTTAGATTTTTACCACTTGCTATAAATAGAAAGTGAATTGTTTTTGTAGATATCTTGTTTCAAGCTTGGTTTGTCCTTAGTTTAGGGTTTAAAGTATGATTTTGGGAGATTCTCCTCCTTCCACCATGGTTTTCCATTTTTTTCCTTTGTATGTTATTATTCATCTTCTTCTCTCACTAATTTAAGCTCTCTTCTTCTTATTTCTTGCTTTGATAATTAGGTTATTGCTTTGATTAATTGCTTTCATTAAATGCATGCTATTTACCATGCTTTGTAGGTAATTTCATTGAGGTTGAGTTTGTTGAAGTCATATGGGTTAATTAGTTGATTTGTTATGGTATGATGGGTTTAGGATAGTTTTTATTCATAAATTGTTCTTGGTAATGCGCCTAGGAGATTTAATTGTGTACATCATGTATGCGTCGTATATACGACCTTTCATGTGTAATTTCAGGAATTTTTATTAACGTTGAACTCGAATTAAGCTTTTATGAGAATTTCGAGGGTGACAACTCTAGCTTTTATTAATTATCCAATGAGATTAATATTATTGACACTTTTCTTTTCATTTAACTGTTTAATCTATTTAGTCCTCCTAACAGATACGATTTGCAATCTATAGTTTTATTCATTTTGTTAATCTAGTTGCATTACTTGCCTATTTTAATGTTTTACTCACTCATCACCTTTTACACTTTTATTTGAGATGTAATAAATGATTATAATTCTAACCAAAACTCCATATGGATTTGATCCCTACTTTCCACTATACTCTATAGTTAGCATGCCAAGTTTTATTACCCAATGAAATCATTTACATGCATACAATTTATGTGCCCTTATCAAAATGGCACCGTTGTCAGGGAGTTGTTTGTTTTAGAATTTTATTGAACAAGTATTTCCTATTAATTTTCTTTTTATTTCAATTTTTTATCTTAACCGATTTTGTAGGATTGGGCACTTGAGCACCAAGAAACATTAAATTTGCGCCCACACACCACATTGTTGAGCTTCCATCAGAGATCCATTTTGGGTGAGTATGTATTATACTAACATTTTTAATGATTTCAATGATTTTGATTCGCATTGTTTGTCTTAAAAATAATTTTCAATGTCCCTCTAAGACTATAACTTTTGTTGAGTACTTGCATTGAGAGAAAAGAAAATCACAAGATTATTTTTTACCAGTATTAACAAAATAAAACTAACGATGTGGGGACTTTTGAACTTATTCTAATGATTAAGTTCCGCAGACTTCTAACAATAATAAAGTTAAAAGCCATTCCGATAGTAGTTCTCAAAACTATTAATAAAAATAACCTTGAAAGTTACAATAATAGTTCTCAAATCAGTAGGTTTCGTGAAGTTGTGAAACCAACAAATCTATTTGGTGCATTGTTAGAAAGTAAAAAAATGGAAAGATTTTACAACTTTTATTGGGAGGAAAACCTTTGTTGGGAGCATGGTTGGATTTTTTTATATTAAAAATCGACGATGGTTCTTCTTTTGAAACTTTAGATGATGATTAATGTTTTGAACCAAATGAGGAATTCGAGGTTCTTGATCCAAATATGTCCACTTTGGAACACACCATTCTTCATTTTCCCCAAGAATAATGGAGAACGAAAATAGTGAGGATATGGAGATTGAAATACTTTGCAATGAGATCATTTATTCCTTGAACAACGAAGATGAGTTGAACACATTTTTTTACTTCAAACAATTTTGGAAGAACATTTATTTAAAAATAAATATTTTTCATTTGGAATTGGACCCTTGAGCGATGATGACTCATCTCTTTAGATTAAATTTATTTCCTCCCCATTTCTATTCACCATTATCCAACCATTACAACTTTTCTATGATCAAGGCAAAAACTTTAAATCTTTTAATACTTTTACTGACGAGGAATACTTGCTTGAGTTGCTCGCTTTGATGGGATCCTCTCTTTCCACTATTTTATAAAATCATTTGGGGGGGGGGGGATCGGTTTTCCTCGTATCCCGTATGTGCAAATATCCCATTCAATCAAAACCTCCAATCATTTGATAATTTTTTTAAATTGGTGATGGTTCCATCACCCCTCCCAAACCATGTTGTGCAAACAAAATTCTTATTTTCTAAATGTTATTAACTCAAACTAAGGACCACCAATTATTTCTCAAAGTCAAATCATCATTTGGTTTGACCCTAAAAAATTTCAACTCTTATTGTATAGTTAACTAGTAGTTAAAATGGAGGTGGTACATATTAACTTCTTTATTTTATTCTAATTATAATTTTCTGGTGTAATTAGTTCATTTATTCATTATATTTTTGTATACTTGATTCTAAATTTTTTAAAGCTTCAACAAACTTGAATCTGTGGAGATTGTGCATCCCGAACATCCATTTGTTGAAAAAATTAAAATTTACAAAATCATGTTTCCCATATTTTCCCTCCCGTGGGCCCCACATTGGATGCCATGTTCGTCCATCACTAATTATTTCATTTTTAGATTGACCAATTGTCAATTGTTGTCAATTGCGCTTTTGCACAAACTCATATATACTTTTTTTTAAGAAATATTTCTCATTTGGGTGTGGATTTGGGTTTATTTATTAGCCCTCCACATGTTAATCCCGCCCTTATTCATATTTAATTTCGTTTTTTTATATTTTTGTGTTTCCAATTGTTAATTGCTATCAATTGCACTTTTGCACAAACTCATACACACTTCTTTTAAGAAATATTTTTCATTTGGGTGTGCATTTGTGTTTATCTAGACATGTTAATCCCACCCTTATTCATATTTTTTTTTTGTTTTTATATTTTTGTGTTTGGTGTGTGTGTATATATATATATATATATATATATATATATATATATGTAGTTTTTCGTCTTTTTTATCTATTTTTAACCCCTATCTCTTCCCAATTCAAAAGAAAAAATTGTAGTTCATCGATTGATCAATGGAATTCTATTGATCGATCGATAAAATACGGTTTGCCTAAGTTCCAAACTAGTATGCACATTTTGATTCATCAATCAATCAATCTATTTGATCAAACGATCGATCACTCAATTATTTTCCCCCTTTTGCTAACTTTTTTCACATTTCCCTTACTCTATCTTCATTTCTCCCAACACGAAATTCACATTTTAAAACACCTATTTCCACACTTACATTTTCACCCCAAACTAAGTCCATTTCGTCCATTTCTAAACATCAAGGGCATGCAATCTTACTATTTTAACTAATTTTCGGTGTTATTGTTGTGTATATGGCATATTTCTAGGTCTTGTTGTGTTGTTAGGTTTAGACTTGTTCAAAATTCATTCCACTCATGATTAATTGTTAATTTGTCCTTTTTGACATCATATATGCACATATTGCACTTGATTTCATTCTTATATTGTAGTCTTGGTTGATGATTATTCTATTTTTGGGTTGGATTGGATGCATATTGATGATTTTTGGGGATAGTTCACTCTTTTCCCAAATTTCCAATTTGAGCATTCAAATGCTACTTTTTCTCTTCAAATATAACAATATCACATAATTACAATGTTTTTTATGACTAAAATTTGTTGGCATGTTTATAATTGTTCTATTATATTATTGGATTGTTTTCACCCATTTTTGGGTGTTTGAACCACTACACATTTTGAAATTTGTTCCAACTTTTTTTTACATATTATAATGTATATATTCTTTGTAAAACTCATCCATGAAAACATTGTTTCTATATTGTCGACTTGTTCATGGATGAGGGTTGGTTCTTGGTTTAAATTTCACCCTAACCCATATTATTGCATTGTGCACACCAAGTGTTTGTTAACATTTATAAACCATTTTTATTCCTCGTGTTTATCATACAATTATATGTTTGTCATTCATTGTCGCAGTTTGACACATTTTTGTCGCAATGTGATACGTTCTTACTTGTTTTCACACACTCTCGCACACCATTTCAACTTTTTAGTCACATATCTTTTAATTATGCTTTACAATTTTTATTGTTGTGCCTAAGTATTATTTTGTAGGCTGAAATGGCTGAAATCAAAAAGTATGATTCAACTAAACGGTTTTCATTGTGAACGGGAATAAAATTTGTTCCAAGAATACATTCACAACAAGCGATGGTAACTGTGCTCGGAGCCCGGATAAGATATCCATCGAATATCGCGTGGTCCTCCATCGAGATAACTAGGATCCCTTTCTCGCGAAAATGGTTCAATCAATGAAGAATGGGTTAGTATGTTCTATGCATCCTTGGTTTGCATGAAAGGTAAAGTTTCTTCATTTGAGGTCATGGTGAGGGGAGTCAAATATAATTCACAAAGGCAATTTTGCCTCACTTTATGGGTGGTGTAAACAACCCCAATAATTTTATCAAGTTTGGCTCAACAAATTGATTCAAGTTATAGCGTCAGGTGAAGTTTGAATAGATAAGAAGGCGTTTCAGGTGATCGTCATGCAGGAATTACCTCGAATCCTACACTATATCAATTTCGCTCCTTTATGGTCACATCTAACCGATCTGAAGTTTTTCATAAACAAGTTGCATTCATTTATGCACTGATCAATCATTCAGGCAATATCAATTTTCTTGAATTATCTTTGGATATGATGTATACGACATTGAAAGAGAGGGAAATATGCTACTCCCTTTCATTTCCATCACTTCTCATGAGGATTTTCCATTAGCATGATTGCGCTGCATTGAAGGGTGAGTTAATGGTTTACCCACTTGATCTTCTTGATGAAAAAAATTTCCAAAGGATGTTGGGCCACCCATGGGGCTTCTAGGAGCAAGAGTGCTCTGGGGGAGGCTAATGTTAATTCTAATAAGGAGGCGAGTATGAGAGAGGCGGAGCAGGGCCAAAGGCACCAATATGATCTAGCATCCCTTGATGCGCGTATCGCTACGGTGGAGTTACATGTTGACTGCATATTAGATACATTTGAGGCAAACTACCAGTGATACTATAACATTATGCACTCGATGATCCGTTATCTTTATACATTCCAGCAGGGACAAGATGCGTAACTTCCACTATATTATCATAATCCATATGCGCTACTCGATATTGATGCACTGGGACCCTCTGGCTATTTTTCTTTCTAAAATTTTTTCTTATAGCATTATTTCAGACTTTAATTTTGTATCTTTATTTTATATGTTTGTAGGATGGTTTTGTTTTTGTATTGGCCGTATTAAGTTTGTTTTTATGGAGTTGTGAAATTTGATATGATGATGTATTTTGTGGTTCAACTATTAGATTTTGATATATGGAAAATCTAATATTTGTGAAATTAAATGTTTAACATCAATTTAGCTAGTATTTTGACTTCATCCCCTCTATATTATTATGATTTGTGACATAATTTCTTTAACTTAATCATGTTGCGCTTTTTTTCTTATGTTCATATATGGCTCACATTGACTATCTCGGGGATCGCTCCAAATTTGGGTGATATATTTCTATCCCTTTATTTTACATAATGTATTTAACTTCACTGAGGACAATGTGCGATTTAAGTTAGGGGTGTGATTAGTTATCTCGGTTCTTTATTTTATCGTGAACCATGTGTATATTTATTTTAAAAGATTTACAAATATATATATTTTTATTTTTCTTTCTTTGTTTTCTCTATTATGGGCCTCTTGCTCTAATTTCTTATGCTAAATTTAGTAATTGCCCAATCCAGTTGCTAATTAAATGATGCATTTTCTATTTATTTCATGTTATTATGCATAAACTAAGACTTAAAAATCCTTGAGCACTTGAACATATCTTATAAATGATTCGGTAGGACAATTATAACTTAGTAATTATTTGTCACTTTGTGTACAGTAGCTTTGAGCTTGTTTTCATTTTTTAGTGTATTTACATTACTCTTCTCTCCATGAAAATGTTAAAGTCTTTTATACTCTCATTATTCTTTCTTTGATTGGTCTTTAATTGAGTTCATTATGAAATTTGTCAATTGAGAACCTTTTTTAAAGTTATTTTGACTTGAGAATCGTATAAAATTTTAGTAAATGATCATCAGACCTCTTTGATTATTATTCCATATTAACCTTGACCTCACCCTAATTGTTCCCGTAATTAACCCCTTTGAGCCTTATTATTAACCTTTAGTAGCAAAACCCCAATCCCATAAAAAATTCCACAATGGAGTTTTAAACCATATTTATATCTTCCATACCTTTGTTTGTAATGATACTTAGGATTTAACATCTTTTTGTTTCATGGTTGCAATTTAGCATATGAGTTGACTTTTATTCTTGAGAAAAGAAAACAAAAAGACACCAAGCAAAAAGAAGTGAAAAACAAAAGAAAGATAAAATAAAAGAAAAAGAAAAAAAATAAAGGGATTAAAAAGGTAACAATCTTATAGTAGTTTTTAGAGAATAATAATAAAATTCTTACTCCATTGTTACATCTGTTTCTTTTTAGCGGGATTATATTCCAATTTTGAAATTGACCACGAATTATCCATTATTCCAAGTTTTCTCCCTGAACACTTTGAACTCGTAAATATTTCCTTTCTTTAACGACCTTAATCCTAAATCAATGTTACAACCCTTTAAATTTCTATGTGATCTTAAATAAATTTGATTGAAAAGTCATAATAGTTTTGATAACCTGTTAAAGTACATTTCACTCCTGTTAGTAAGAAGTATCGTTTTATGACAGTACAATTTTACATTATATATATATATATATATATATATATATATATATATATGTGTGTGTGTGTGTGTGTGTGTGTGTGTATACCATCATTGATGACATGCGTGAAATCTTGCCTCCAATTACATTTACTCATCATGCATGTATGCCTCTTGTTTACACCCTATTCCGAGTTCTTCTATTTGCTGAGTGTAATATCCGGAGAGGTTTGCATTAAAGCGTGCTCTAACTTTTATCTGTATTATAGGAGTTCAATTTTACATGCGCAGGCGCACCACTCAAATTTAAGGCTTTAATTCTATGTAGTTTTTCTTTTATTATTTATGATTTCGGATTATTGGTCAAAATTCTCAATTTCTTTATTAATAATATGTTGAAATAGTTTGTTCTTTTTGTTGAGTTTGGCATATTGGGTGTTTAGGCAGGTTTTGAAAAAGGGTAACCCAGGGGTTTAATGTCTTATTGCATTCACTTAGTACAATCATGCGCCTATAAAAGTGTAACTTTTCATTTCTACATATTTATTTTGTTCTTAATTCTCCATTTTATTGGTTCTTATTTTCTTTCACCACCAGGGACTAGCAATGACTAAGTTATGGGGTGTGAAAAGTCCCAAATATTGTATATTATCTACCATTATACTTATGCATTCTAGAACAATTATGTCCGTTGATTCTCATATTTAATATCATATAATATATGTAATACCCCATATTTTTGGCGATATTTATTTTTGGGATTAATTAATTAAATGAGAATTAATTGGGAATTAATCCGGATAAAATACTAGCGAGATGTGAGTTGGTATTTGACTATATTGAGTATATATGATGATATATGAATATTGAATTATGAAAATTGTCGTGAGATTGATATACGACAATTTGGACATTTTATTGGGACGCGTGAGACAGTCGCGTCAGGATATAATTATTTTAATTATAAAAGTGAAATTAAATTCTATTAACCGTATGGTCGTTTTGAGTGCGCCAACGCGTCCGGAAGGGTCGAGATAGTCAAAAAACACTAACCGGGGGTTTAGTTTGGGTCCCGGGGTATTTTTAGGCCATACCGGCAACATATAGGGGTAGTTTGGTAATTTTGCATTTTTGAGAATTAAAAGTGACGAAAATTAGTAAATTATATCTGATGTGGATTTGACCCACTAAACCACTAACCAACTCATTTTAACCTAATAGGCTATGTAGGTTATTAGAATTAGGTTTCTAATTTTTCCTAAAACAAACCCTAGCCACCATAGCCATTGGAGAAGAAAGCTTAGAGAGGGAGAGAAAGAGGAGAATTCTGCAGAGAGAGAGAGAAGGCAATTCAGCCTTCAAGATTCATCCTCAAATCCAGAGAAAGATTATAGGCAAGTGGTTTAATTACAATTGATTTAATGCTATGCTTTTCCATGTTTAGGAATTATCGAAATTGATCTTCGAAGATGATATAGACCTATGAATTGGGAGTTAAAAACTATGAATTATGTTAGGGACTGTATGTAGTAACAATCTGGACGAATTATGAATTCAAAATTATGACCCTTGATGATTTAAAAACGGATTTAAGAAGAGGTTTATGAATGTTCTTGAAAGAATTAGAAAACTAGGGTTCTTGATGAAGATTGATCCATATATAGCTTTGGTTGATGAATTATTTGTTTTAGAATGTTATTAATGTTGTAGGATGGTTGTATGATGATACCATAACGTTATATTAGAGATTCATTCATTAAAAGTATATTTTGGGATGATTTGAAAACTGCAAAACGAAGCAGTCCGTAGCCATACCCGGTGCATTCGATCGATCGATGTTCATCAGTCGATCGATCGACCACCATTGATCGATCGAAGGAAAAGGTCGATCGATCGACCTTCCCAGAATGAGTAAATTTTTTCCCCTATTTAAATTTTAATGGTAGTAACCCTTGGGAAATGTTATTGGAGACCTTATGAATACCTTTAAACTTAAGGAAGACCAGTAGGCATGATTATGAAACTTGGACCTTAATTAGAATTCAATTTGAGGAATTATTCCAAATTAATGAAATTCGATAAGTGAGATAATATTTGGGATAAAAGTGTAAATTTGAATAATTTGATGAAATGAGGTTTGGGCAGAAGTAAAGACCTTAGGAATAAAGATGTTATATGTGGGAATAATAGGAACTTAATAATCTATTTGAGATAGGTTTTAAGTATAAGAAACTACGACGTGAGACGTGTCGACAGTTTAACTTTTATATTATCGGGAGACTTAAAATATATAATTTGGAATAATGGTATAAGGATGTAGAGTATACTTTTATTAATATTGTGATATCTAAGATGTGTGAATGCTTAGCATATAATTTTATGTGTATGACATACCTACCATACTTGCTATGACAGGAGGTTTACGTTCTCTTAGGGCCTTCTTATCCTTGTGTTGCCCGGATTTAGATTGGTTACCTCGATGAATATAGGTCAGAGAAGGACTTATTGGGATGTTAATAAGTTTGCTGATCGTGGGAGCGTAGGTATGTGCGTGACCCATATGATGTGACTGTGTTTGCCTCCGTTGTTTGTGATGTTGTTATCTGAGAACGATTCCTGAGAGATTCGGAATGCGTGATCCTTATGTACGTGATGTACCGGGATACATAGCAGAGTATGTGTGCACCACAACTTAGTCTCGGGGTGCGTGTATTGTATATTTATGATGCGAATAATATACGGTTATATGAAAAGGAATCTGCTATGTTAAATTATGTGTATAGTTATTGTAACATGATGAAAAGATAAAAGGGGACAGATATCAATAAATGGTTTTATTACTAATTGGGAATTCGAGAATTAAAGTAGAACTCTCTATTTAATTGTTAAGGTTGGAACTAAAATGTGAACCGAGTAGAAGTGTTAGAAATCCTTTTGAACTAGATAGTTAGGGGAAAACACATGAATGGGTACAGGAACGTTAGGAGTGCATAGTTAGACGAGAGGTGAGTATCTCATGTGAGAGCACGTCCTAACATGTATTTTGCATTTATTGTTTTAATTGTTATTAAAGAACTTGATGTTTTCAAAATACTCTCCACTTTCGGGCTCTGACCCGTTTGCTTTCAAATCTATTTTTTTTTGTAAAAACCATTTTAGGTGCCCAGCCACAAGGACACCACGCTTAGGATCCTCATATAGGTGACGAGCTGTAGCTGTTTGTGGAAGTTACAGGGATTTTCTTTTAGACGCTTCTATCATTTGGATTCCATGTTCAGTATTCCTCAGTTGTAGGGCATGTTGCCCAAATTCTATTAGAGACATTTCCATTTCAGTTTTTCAGACTTTGGCATGTATTAATTCAGTATTCAGTATTTCGTTACTTATTTCAGTTGTGGGATTTGTTGTGAGGAGTTCTTCCTCCGGATTTATTTATATCATGTGATGGTTATTCTATTATTTCGTTATGGTGAATGGTGATATTATTCTTTCTTTAAATCTTTTACTGCATGTTAATCTTACTTTAATTAAAATTTGACAACTTACTTTTTAAATACTAGGTGGTTAGTAATAATAAAATGATTTCGACAGTGATGCTATTAACTGATCCAACTTGGCATTTTGATTTAATTTAATAAAGGAGTAGCTACCCGGTATTTAATTAGTCGGGGTGTCATAGGTGGTATCAGAGCATCAGGTTGTAGTGTCCTTTAGGATCTGTATGGCTATTATGTTTCTGCTAAATTTTCTTTGATATAGAGCCCTATATTTTAGGACTGTTGTACTCTTTTTGTGTATACTTCGTTCTTCAGCTATTTTAAGTTTATAAACTGTGAACTTATAAACTTTATTCTTATTTCAGATGCCTCCACGACGTGCACGACGAGTTCCCAGGGATGCAACGCCAGAACCCCAGCCCGCTCCAGTTCAGGGCATGATGAACGCCGCTGAGGTTGCAGCCATTGTAGCCCAAGCGGTAAATGCCACAATTGCCGTAGTTCAGCAGGCACCGCCTCAGGCGCCGGTTGCCACGCCAGTACAGGCAAATGCATTCCCGTCTACTTGGGAACGTGTACGTGACGCTTTTAAGAAAGCGCATCCGCCAGAGTTTGCAGGTAGCTCAGATGTGGTAGTCTCGAGCCAGTGGAGGAAGGATATGCAGAGGCACTTGAGGATGTATGAGTGCACGGATGTTCAGAAGAAGGTGCTAGCTACTTTCAAGCTAGTTGGATCTGCACCGCAGTGGTGGGAGTCTATTACCACCGTGGAGGAGAGGGATACTCTCACTATTCAGGACTTTTGGGTGCGGTTCGACCGCAAGTACTTTTCGTCAGCTGTTCACACGGAAATGAGGAGGAAACTGATGAATCTGAAGCAAGAGGGTAAGACCATGGCCGAGTATGAGGCCGAGTTCACGAATCTGTTGAATATCGTTCCGGATGAGATACCGACAGAAAATAAGAAGATTGAGAAATTTACCGACGAGTTGACATGGAGGATCCGTCAGCATCTGTTAGGGAACCTTTCGTTGGCCACTTATTCTGATGTGGTTAACGCTGCTTTGTTACACTTCCAGGATCACCGCTTTCATATGGCTGAGGGCAAGAGATCGGGAGAGTCTAGCCATCAGGGCAGGACTGGAGGACATGGTACCGGTGGGACACAATTTGTTCAAGGGCAGAGACAGGGTGAGCAGGGTTCCCAGCAAGGGGATCAGAAGAGGTTCAGATCAGGGAATTACAGGCACGGATAGGGAGGTTTCCGTCAGGGCCATCAGGGTCCAAACGGCCATCTAGGCCAACAGGGGCAGAATGGGCAGCAGTTTCAGCAGGGCCAAGGGAGGAACGGTAACGGCCACCAGGGCCGGGGACAGCAGGGGTAGAGAGGAGGGAACTTCCCAGGGAAGTGGTATGTTTGTGGAAAGACTGGCCATAAACGACAGGATTGTCCTGATAGGGGCAGGTCCCCACAGCAGCAGCAGCAGGGTGCTCGCCAGGAGACGCAGAGGCCTATATTTCCCGCCGATCTCCTCGCACCGCCACAGATGGCAGCATTGCCACCCATTCCAGCAGTCCCAGCTCAGCAGGGTCAGCTACAGTATGGACGTGTCTATAACGTCCACCAGGCAGCAGTTCCACAGGCACCGCCCGCGATTGAGGGTACGTTTCCTATCCATGGCACTATGGGTCGGGTATTGTTTGATACGGGGGCTACACATTGTTTTATAGCTACACATTTCGCGAAGGCTTTAGGGTTGTTAGCCACAGCGGAGAGCACAGTGACGTGTATCGACTCACCATTGGGGAATGGGTCACTTATATTCTTTATATGCCGGGGAGTGGGGTAGGGATTGGTGGTTTGGTATTTCCTGCAGACATGTTGGTATTAGATATGCATGTGCACGATGTGATTATCGGCATGGATTGGCTCGTAGCTTATAGGGCCATGATTGATTGCTTCAGCGGGAGCATTGTTTTTTCCATTCCGGGGCAAGAGATGTTTGTAGTGGCGATGCCTCGCCCAGAGGGAGGTTCGACCGCTCATCTGTATTACATAGAGGAGGATACCTCTAAGGAGGTTGTGATTCCTTTAGATTCGATCCCAGTTATCAGGGAGTATTCGGATGTGTTTCAGGAGATACCAGGCCTACCCCCCAGTCGAGAGATAGACTTTGTTATATACCTATTCCCAGATACGAGACCTATAGCACGCGCACCGTACCGTATGGCTCCGACAGAGATGCGAGAGCTATGAGATCAGATAGAGCAGCTGTTAGGTCAGGGCTTTATTTGCAGGAGTACCTCACCTTGGGGCGCTCCAGTTTTGTTTGTGAAGAAGAGGGACGATTCACTAAGATTGTGTGTGGACTAGCGGGAGTTGAATAAGGTCACGATACGGAATAAGTATCCGTTGCCTCGAATCGATGACCTATTTGACCAGTTGAGAGGAGCTTCTTTCTTCTAGAAGATTGATTTAAGATCGGGATACCATCAGTTTCGTATCAGGGAGGAGGATGTCTCGAAGACTGCGTTCTTAACGAGATATGGTTCTTATGAGTTTCGAGTTATGCCTTTTGGTTTGACCAACGCCCCAGCAGTGTTTATGGACTTGATGAATAGGGTGTTCAGAGAGTTCCTTGATCAGTTTGTCATTGTCTTCATTGATGATATTCTGTTTTACTCCCAGACAGAGGAGGAGCACGCTGAACATTTGAGGCAGGTTTTGCAGACGCTGCGTCAGAACGAACTGTATGCAAAGATTGAGAAGTGCGGGTTTTGGTTGAAGGAGGTCCAGTTTTTGGGACACATTATTTCCGACCGGGGGATATCTGTTGATCCGGGGAAGGTATCCGCGGTGAGGGAGTGGGGACAGCCCATGACACCGACTGAGATTCGTAGTTTCTTGGGTCTAGCAGGATACTACAGGAGGTTTATTCGGGGATTTTCGAAGATAGCGGGTCCTTTGACACATCTGACTCGTAAAGGTGTGCCGTTCATTTGGAGTGATGCCTATCAGTTGGCATTTGATGAGTTAAAGGACAAATTGACCTCAGCACCTATGTTAGCATTGTCGAGACCGGGAGTTGAGTATTTGGTTTACACCGATGCGTCTTTGCAAGGACTTGGAGGTGTATTGCAGCAGGAGAGACAGGCCATAGCTTATGCTTCCCGTAAGCTTAAGCCTCATGAGAAGAATTACCCCACGCATGATTTGGAGTTGGCGGCAGTGGTATTTGCCCTACGGATTTGGAGACACTATCTTTTGGGGGAGAAATTCCAATTGTTCACGGACCATAAGTCCCTACAGTACCTGTTCACGCAGAAGGAGTTGAACATGCGGCAAAGGAGGTGTCTTGAGTTTGTGAAGGACTACCAGTTCGATATCCAGTATCACCCAGGTAAGGCTAACGTGGTAGCAGACGCGTTGAGCCGTAGGCCAGCAGATGAGGTGGCAGGGGTGTGGAAGGCAAAGTGAAAGGAGTTGGGACACCAGGATGCAGTGGCCCGATCTTTCATGTCTGTGATGACCGTTACACCGCAGATTGTCACGAAGGTAGTACGGGCACAGGCTAATGACTCATTCTGTCAGGAGCAGATAGTTCGATTACTAGCAGAGGGAGCCGAGTCCTATACCGTTAGCTCAGACGGGGGATTACGCTTCAATGGGAGATTGGTGGTTCCGGAAGGGGAGGAATTGCGACACGAGGTGATGGCAGAGTCGC
This sequence comes from Sambucus nigra, assembly GCA_949130495.1. Lineage (NCBI taxonomy): Eukaryota > Viridiplantae > Streptophyta > Magnoliopsida > Dipsacales > Adoxaceae > Sambucus > Sambucus nigra. Next base: position 293,191,969 of record OX422223.1, read on the forward strand.
ACGGCTCACGGTTCGCGGTACATCCCGGAGGGGACAAAATGTACCAAGACATGCGACGCCAGTATTGGTGGAGCGGTATGAAGAGAGATATCGCTGTGTTTGTTTCGAAATGCGCCACTTGTCAGCTAGTAAAAGGGGATCATCAGAGACCGACAGGACTTCTATAGCCGTTGGAGGTTCCGAGGTGGATGTGGGAGAGCATATCCATGGACTTTATCACGGGGTTACCTACGTCGCAGAGGGGTCACGACTCCGTTTGGGTAATTGTGGACAGGTTGTCCAAAGTCGCTCACTTTTTACCCGTAAGGACTGACTACACTACGGGACAGTATGCCCAGCTCTTCATTTCAGAGATTGTGAGACTTCACTGTGTGCCCCTAAATATCATGTCCGACAGAGACACGATATTTGTTTCGCGGTTTTGGGAGAGTTTCCAGGAGGCCATGGGCATGGAATTGCGGTTAAGTACGGCTTATCATCCGCAGACCGATGGGCAGACCGAGCGCACAAATCAGATGTTGGAGGACATACTACGCATGTGCATTATTGACTTTGGAGGTGGATGGGAGCAATACCTTCCACTGGTAGAGTTTTCTTATAATAACTCCTACCAGTTCACTATTGGCATGGCTCCGTTTGAGGCGTTGTACGGTAGGCCTTGTCGTTCCCCAGCATGTTGGTTGGAGGTGGGGGACAACAAACTACTTGGGCCAAAAGTGATTCAGGATACTTCGGCAAGGATTGAGTTGATTCGGAGTCGCATTCGGGTAGCTCAAGACCGACAGAAGAGTTATGCTGATGCGAAGAGATCTTTCAGGGAGTTCCAAGTGGGGGACCAGGTTTTGCTCAGAGTATCTCCTATGAAGGGGATTGTGCGTTTCGGGAAGAAGGGGAAGTTGGCACCGAGGTATGTGGGGCCGTTTCCTATTATTGAGCGGATTGGACCAGTTGCGTATAGACTCGGGTTACCGGAGCACTTACACCGGATTCACAATGTGTTTCATATTTCCTCGCTAAGGAAATATCTCAGAGACGATTTGGCTCATTCTCACATCGCTTTGGAGGAGATTGATCTACATCCAGATAGCTCATACGAGGAGGGGCCAATTGCTATTTTGGACCGAAGTGAGAGGAAGCTGCGGTCAAAGATAGTTTCGTTAGTGCGTGTTCAGTGGCGACATCACAATGTTGAGGAGTCCACATGGGAATGCGAGGATGAGATGCACGAACGTTATCCAGAGTTGTTTTTATCAGGTACTTTCAAGTTCCGAATTTCGGGACGAAATTCTGTTATTAGGGGGGAAGTATGTAATACCCCGTATTTTTGGCGATATTTATTTTTGGGATTAATTAATTAAATGAGAATTAATTGGGAATTAATCCGGATAAAATACTAGCGAGATGTGAGTTGGTATTTGACTATATTGAGTATATATGATGATATATGAATATTGAATTATGAAAATTGTCGTGAGATTGATATACGGCAATTTGGACATTTTATTGGGACGCGTGAGACAGTCGCGTCAGGATATAATTATTTTAATTATAAAAGTGAAATTAAATTCTATTAACCGTATGGTTGTTTTGAGTGCGCCAACGCGTCCGGAAGGGTCGAGATAGTCAGAAAACACTAACCGGGGGTTTAGTTTGGGTCCCGGGGTATTTTTAGGCCATACCGGCAACATATAGGGGTAGTTTGGTAGTTTTGCATTTTTGAGAATTAAAAGTGACGAAAATTAGTAAATTATATCTGATGTGGATTTGACCCACTAAACCACTAACCAACTCATTTTAACCTAATAGGCTACGTAGGTTATTAGAATTAGGTTTCTAATTTTTCCTAAAACAAACCCTAGCAACCATAGCCATTGGAGAAGAAAGCTTAGAGAGGGAGAGAAAGAGGAGAATTCTGCAGAGAGAGAGAGAAGGCAATTCAGCCTTCAAGATTCATCCTCAAATCCAGAGAAAGATTAGAGGCAAGTGGTTTAATTACAATTGATTTAATGCTATGCTTTTCCATGTTTAGGAATTATCGAAATTGATCTTCGAAGATGATATAGACCTATGAATTGGGAGTTAAAAACTATGAATTATGTTAGGGACTGCATGTAGTAACAATCTGGACGAATTATGAATTCAAAATTATGACCCTTGATGATTTAAAAACGGATTTAAGAAGAGGTTTATGAATGTTCTTGAAAGAATTAGAAAACTAGGGTTCTTGATGAAAATTGATCCATATATAGCCTTGGTTGATGAATTATTCGTTTTAGAACGTTATTAATGTTGTAGGATGGTTGTAAGATGATACCATAACGTTATATTAGAGATTCATTCATTAAAAGTATATTTTGGGATGATTTGAAAACTGCAAAACGAAGCAGTCCGTAGCCATACCTGGTGCATTCGATCGATCGATGTTCATCAGTCGATCGATCGACCACCATCGATCGATCGAAGGAAAAGGTCGATCGATCGACCTTCCCAAAATGAGTAAATTTTTTCCCCTATTTAAATTTTAATGGTAGTAACCCTTGGGAAATGTTATTGGAGACCTTATGAATACCCTTAAACTTAAGGAAGACCAGTAGGCATGATTATGAAACTTGGACCTTAATTAGAATTCAATTTGAGGAATTATTCCAAATTAATGAAATTCGATAAGTGAGATAATATTTGGGATAAAAGTGTAAATTTGAATAATTTGATGAAATGAGGTTTGGGCAGAAGTAAAGACCTTAGGAATAAAGATGTTATATGTGGAAATAATAGGAACTTAATAATCTATTTGAGATAGGTTTTAAGTATAAGAAACTACGACGTGAGACGTGTCGACAGTTTAACTTTTATATTATCGGGAGACTTAAAATATATAATTTGGAATAATGGTATAAGGATGTAGAGTATACCTTTATTAATATTGTGATATCTAAGATGTGTGAATGCTTAGCATATAATTTTATGTGTATGACATACCTACCATACTTGCTATCACGGGAGGTTTATGTTCGTTTAAGGCCTTCTTATCCTTGTGTTGCCCGGATTTAGATTGGTTACCTCGATGAACATAGGTCAGAGAAGGAATTATTGGGATGTTAATAAGTTTGCTGATCGTGGGAGCGTAGGTATGTGCGTGACCCATGTGATGTGACTGTGTTCGCCTCCATTGTTTGTGATATTGTTATCTGAGAACGATTCCTGAGAGATTCGGAATGCGTGATCCTTATGTACGTGATGTACCGGGATAAATAGCAGAGTATGTGTGCACCGCATCTTAGTCTCGGGGTGCGTGTATTGTATATTTATGATGCGAATAATATACGGTTATATGAAAAGGAGTCTGCTATGTTAAATTATGTGTATAGTTATTGTAACGTGATGAAAAGATAAAAGGGGACAGATATCAATAAATGGTTTTAGTACTAATTGGGAATCCGAGAATTAAAGTAGAACTCTCTATTTAATTGTTAAGGTTGGAACTAAAATGTGAACCGAGTAGAAGTGTTAGAAATCCTTTTGAACTAGATAGTTAGGGGAAAACACATGAATGGGTACAGGAACGTTAGGAGTGCACAGTTAGACGAGAGGTGAGTATCTCATGTGAGAGCACGTCCTAACATGTATTTTGCATTTATTGTTTTAATTGTTATTAAAGCACTTGATGTTTTCAAAATACTCTCCACTTTCGGGCTCTGACCCGTTTGCTTTCAAATCTATTTTTTTTGTAAAAACCATTTTAGGTGCCCAGCCACAAGGACACCACGCTTAGGATCCTCATATAGGTGACGAGCTGTAGCTGTTTGTGGAAGTTACAGGGATTTGCTTTTAGACGCTTCTATCATTTGGATTCATGTTCAGTATTCCTCAGTTGTAGGGCATGTTGCCCAAATTCTATTAGAGACATTCCCATTTTAGTTTTTCAGACTTTGACATGTATTAATTCAGTATTCAGTATTTCGTTACTTATTTCAGTTGTGGGATTTGTTGTGAGGAGTTCTTCCTCCGGATTTATTTATATCATGTGATGGTTATTATATTATTTCGTTATGGTGAATGGTGATATTATTCTTTCTTTAAATCTTTTACTGCATGTTAATCTTACTTTAATTAAAATTTGACAACTTTCTTTTTAAATACTAGGTGGTTAGTAATAATAAAATGATTTCGACAGTGATGCTATGAACTGAACCAACTTGGCATTTTGATTTAATTTAATAAAGGAGTAGCTACCCGGTATTTAATTAGTCGGGGTGTCACAATATATAACCATTTTTCTTTATATATATGCTTTTCAAGGTTTATTTGAACTCTTTTAGGTATTGGAACGCTTAACGATGCAATTGGAGCTTCTCAGAAAAGTTTCAACGTAGTGCTCAACTTTGGGGGATTTTAGTAATTTCAGTGTTCGCACTTCGTGCCCAAATTCTTCATAGAAGTTGTAGCCCTCCAAGTAGAGTCATGTAGGCACCAACAAAGCATCCATCTGGTTCCTATTCTTTAAGTTATAGCCGTTTTCTTGAGGAGCATTTTTTTTGTTTTTAAGGCATAGGCTTGATCTTGAAATAAAGTATCGATCGACTGATCAAAATTGATCGATTCATTGATGATTGCAATTTTTTCGTGGAAGGAAGGCAGTGTGAAATTTTCACTTTCATCGATCGATGATCCCAGAATAAGGAAGATATTTGTTTTTCTTAATTTCTTTCTCATGGATTTTTTCCACTTGCTACAATTAGCAAGTGGATTGGTTTTTGGTAGATATCTTGTTTTGCACTTGGTTTCTTATTAATTTCGGGTTTAGAGTAGGATTTTGGGATCTTCTCCTCCTTACACCATTGTTTTACAATTTTGGCCTTTGTATTCTACTATTTCTCTTCTTCTCTAATTAATTCAGACTTTCTTATTGTTATTTCTTGCTTTGATAATTAGATTATTATTTTAATTAATTGTTTTTATTAAATACATGTCATTTCCCATGCTTTGTAGGTAATTTAATTTCGGTTGAGTTAGTCAAAATTACATGGGTTAATTAATTGCTTTTCTATGGTATGGTGGGTTTAGGATAGTTGTAATGGGTTAATTGTTCTTGGTATTGAACCTATGAGATTTAACGGTATATACAATGTATGTGCCATATTAATGATCTTTCATGTGTAATTTGGGGAATATTCGTTGGTGCCGAACTCAAATTAAGCTTTTATGAGATTAATTTTTTTAATTTTTTTTTAATTTTTTTTCTTATACCGTTAAATCTCATAGGTTCAATACCAAGTGGGTCAACCATTAACTCACCCTTCAATGCAGCGCAATCATGCTAATGGAAAATCCTCGTGAGAAGTGATGTAAATGTAAGGGAGTATCGACTTTCCCTCTCTTTCAATGTCGTATACATCATATCCAAAGATAATTCAAGAAAATTGATATTGCCTGAATGATTGATCAGTGCATAAATGAATGCGACTTGTTTATGAAAAACCTCAGATCGGTTAGATGTGACCATAAAGGAGCAAAATTGATATATTGTAGGATTCGAGGTAATTCCTGCATGACGATCGCCTTAAATGCCTTCTTATCTGTTCAAACTTCACCCGACGCTATAACTTGAATCAATTTGTTGAGCCAAACTTGATAAAATTATTGGGGTTGTTTACACCACCCATAAAGTGAGGCAAAATTGCCTTTGTGAATTATATTTGACTCCCCTCACCATGACCTCAAATGAAACAACTTTACCTTTCATGCAAACCAAGGATATGTAGAACATACTAACCCATTCCTCATTGATTGAACCATTTTCGTGTGAAAGGGATCCTAGTTATCTCGATGGAGGACCACGTGACATTTGATGGATATCTTATCTGGACTCCGAGCACAGTTGCCATCGCTTGTTGTGAAAGTATTATTGGGACCAATTTTATTCCCGTTCATAATGAAAACCGTTTAGTTGAATCATACTTTTTGATTTCAGCCATTTCATCCTACAAAATAATACTTAGGCACAACAATAAAAATTGTAAAGCATAATTAAAAGATATGTGACTAAAAAGTTGAAATGGTGTGCGAGAGTGTGTGAAAACAAGTAAGAACGTATCACATTGCGACAAAATGTGTCAAACTGTGACAACGAATGAAAAACACTTGGTTTCTTATTAATTTTTATTAATTCTTTACCCATAATCATTTATGGCATTTAGTCCGTGCGAGGGAGACAAATCTTAATCTATGTTTTTATTCTTTTTGTTAAGCTAGTTTCATTACCAACTTAGTTTAATTTTTTACTCACTCATCATCTTTTAAAATTTTATTTGAGAAGTAATCAGTTAATAGAACTCTAACCAAAATTCCCTGTGGATTTGATCTCTACCTGCGTCTAAACTCCATAGTTAGAGTTCTAAGTTTTTATGTTTTTTTATAGGGCATAAACACCCAATGACATATTTTGCATACATATAGTTTGTGTGACTTTATTATCTAACCTTGGACCTATAACATATGCCCAACACATGTGCCTTCCAAAGTAAATGTGGATCCTCTTCCATGAAGACCAATAAGTCATTGTCGTCGAGATACTATCCCATACCTGATATAATATACAACGAGGGATGATGGCGCAAGACAATAATCTGAAATATTAATCTCGAGTTTTTCCTCATCTTACCATACACATGATGAGAAAAGACACTTAAGGTGACATCAGTCCTTCTTGGGTGATAGGATTTGAGCCTTGGTTAAACCCCGACTTGAAAAATATCAACTTTGGAAAACCAGACCATGACCTTAAGCACCCGAGTCTATCTTGGTCTACGACAACTAATTTCTTAAGTAGGGGATCACATATTTCTTGAACCATCTCTTCATCACTGAGGGTAACATCTCCCAAGGGTCCGGAGATTAGTAGGCCCTCACCCAAAATATCGCAAATGATGATAGAATGGTATTACTCCCCAGGGAAAGGATTCAGAATCCATAAAAAAAAGACCCACCTGATCGAGGGCAAAAAGTAGCGCGTGTCAAACGCTGATCGTTATTTTCTGTTCACCACCTCAATATAAAAACCTTAATTGCGACTACACTTACGAGGCAAGTATAACGGTAAGTCGGGCATCGAAAGATCCACTGGGACGAGTTGCTAGAATTTATGTGATTCAATATTCCAAAATAAAAGGGAAAAGGGGTGATTACAAACTAAAAAGGAAAAGATGCATAAAAGGGAAATGTTAATCTAGGCAAGTGTATTGAAACTAGACTAACAAATTGAGTAAATATATAGGCTGCATCGAATATCCCTCACTTGAGTTAATTTGTATAAAATGGTTACATGGGTCGACGAGTTATTACAAATGCGTCTCGTTTCGACAAGAAATTAAATCAAGGGTTGTCACGCCCCTAAATCCTCATAAAAGCCTAATAAGATTTTGGCGTCAACAAATATCCCAAAAATTACGCGCGATAGGTCGTAAGCATGGAACATACATGATATGCCATGTCAAATCTCCTAGGAATAATAACTAGGACAACACACTCGAAATAGACCCGTAAACACCATCACCAAAGCAAAGCAACGCGTTAACCTGAGTGAGTTCAATACAAACACAACCTAATTTAAATTAGCTAGTAAGCATGATAAAAACACGAAAAATAAATGCGATAAAGTTACACTAGAAATCACGGGAAGGAAGCACGTAAACTAATTATGAAAGAATGTAAACCTAATTAACAAAGCAAGAATTAATGAAATACAACTATATTAATGGAGAGGGTGAATGAATAGTCAACTTACAAGCCCAAAAGTGTGTCAATCCAAGAAGGAATGAAGAAGAACTAACCAAAAACCCTCAAACCCTAAGCTTCAACTCTCTAAAATCTATCTAAGACGTTCATATATGATATTTACACAAAAAAAGATTTATATAGTAAGTGGGAAAAGAATAGAAAAGAAAAGGGAAAAGAAAAGAAAAGGCCAAAATATCTCCTGAAAGCAGGGGATCGATCGATCGACCAAAATTCCCAATCAATCGATCATGAACAAAATATACCACTGTACCGAAGGATCGATCGGTCTAACCCTTTTGTCGATCGATCGATCAAGTAGGTAAAAACACACTACATTGCTATTTTGGTTGAATGCCTTTTTTGTCCGATGAAATCATTGTAACTTCTTCATTATGAATCGGAATTACCCATCGTTCGAGGCCACGCGAAGCTTGCAAGGAGGGCTACAACTTCCGTGTAGATGTTGGGCCAGGTGCCCAAGCTGTGGAATGACTAAAATGCCCTTGAACGTGCGACCGCGTACGGAAATCAAGCGAAATGAGTCCGAACTTCAGAGTTATAATCCAATTACCTATAAAAGCTCAATTAATCCTTGCAAAACATGTTAACGTAGAAATTTAAGGTTGTCTAGTTAACGAGCATAAATATAGGGAATAAGATACTCGAGGGGGCTAAAATGCGTAGGTTCGGAGGATGAAATATGCAATATTTGCGTATCATCACACCCCCTAACTTACACATTGCTAGTCCCTTACAATGAAATACGATGCAACAAGAACTACAAGCAAACTAAAAGTAGGAGATAGTACAAAAGTATGGTATAAAAGCAAAAGGCCACTTTCGTGAGTAATTCGATTGCATTTAGGATATGCAATAATCCTTTAAACCCCTAGGTCACCCTAGTGGACGAGTGTCATCTCGTGTGGATTTTCAGAGATGCTACCCACAAACATCACATGGTTTCCTTAAAATATGCCCAACTCAACATGCGACAAGCCCAACAATGGCGAAAAAGATTTCATACGCATTATTAGAGAAATGAACAAATTCAAACAAAAGTCCAAATCATTAACATTATAGAATGCACCTCATAGAATTAAAAACTTAAAATATGGGAGAGGAGCTAGCACATGCAAAATGTGATTTGGCGAAAAACATATATAAACCAGATAAACATTAAAGCAAGCATGCATTCAATCCTCACATGCATTACACTCATCGACTGAATTCACTCGAAACAGGGAGGTAACACACGGAACATGCGGGCTAAAGAGTAAATGTAAATGAAAACTAGGTCGCACACATGTCACAAATGAAGAACGCTATAGATAAACTGAGAAATTCTAATCTCAACGAAAGATACCGCTCATTAAAAGAGGCAAAATGTATTTTCACATATTATCAAAAAAATTAAAACCTTTGAAATAAATCAACCAAAGATCACATAGGACTTTACTAGGGTTCTAATGTAGGCTAGGCTAGGGTACGAAACGATGGGGATGCATGTACGAATTCAAAGTGTTCGAAATGAAAATTCGGGATAATGGAAAAATGCGGGCAATAACAAAATTGGAAAACAAGTTCCGAAATGGCATTAGATATATCATTGGGGAGAGTAATCAAAGCTTATTGAACTATATGCACAACATATACAACTTTCTCTTTCTTGTGTTTTCTTCTTTTTCTCAGTTTTTTCTTTTGTTTTCTTTTTCTTTTTTCTTTCTCTTTTTCTTCTCTTTTTCACATCTCTTTTCTTTACTTTTCATACTCTCATATGCCTAAATTGCAACCAACATCACAAGAACATCATTCAAACCCAAGTAACATTCCAAATAAAGGTATTGAATTTGTATTTATGGTGTATAACTCCAATGCAAAGTTGTTTATGGGATTTGGGATATGAAACGAAAGGATATATTTAGGCTCAAAGGGGCTAATGACGGTAAACATATAAGGGTGAGATCAAGGTCAATATGGGTGATATAACAAATAATGGCCATGATTATTTCACACAGTTTATGCAATTTTCAAATCAAAACAATATATGAAAATCATGATCAACTAACACATTTCAAGTATGAACTCAATTAATGAACGACCAAATGAAAGAATAGTGAGATTACCAACGAATTCAACGTTTTCAAAGAGAAAAGAATAGTGTATACACTCACAAACGACGAAACGTAGAAAACTTACTCGGTGTAAGTATATACAATGCAACAAAAGATTACCGAGTTATAAAATATTAAACCAAATCAATATAGCAATAAAAGTGCATGTGCTCACGGGATTAAAGTTTAATTCATGAAGTTATTCATAATATTAATAATCAAGACTAAAGTCTAATAACTTCTAAAATCGAGAACATGCATCTTTGGGTTGTCTATTGGATCGGGCAATTATTGAAATTTATCATTGGAAACAAAGACAAAATGTCGAAAAAGGAGAAAAAAGAAACAAAATCCGTTTGAAATTTTTGAATTTTTCTAAGAAAAGAATACTAAGTAACTAACATGTGAGCAAAAACATTGACTAAAATAAAGAAATGGATAGAATATCCCACACGCCCTAACTTAAAACCTGACATTGTCCTCAATGTGAATTAAGAACAAAGTTAAGAGAGGAAAAGAGAGAGATTACCCAAAAGTGGAGCTATCCCCATAAGAACAAGTCCAAAGAATCTACAAAACAAGTTAGTACTGAGCATAGAAAAAACAAATAACAAAGAGTTAAATAATTACACTAAACTAAATTAAAAAGGAAGGAAAAAAAATAAAAAAATCTAACTATATACAACCTACTACTGAGGCTTCACACTAACTATACACCAGAAATCTAAATAGTTGAGGGTCCACCGTGAAAATGTTTTTACTTTGGAGGATAACCTGTGTACCCTCACATACAAGCATGCTTTTCGAAAAATATGAATTCCGTTTTAACAACGGAAGGTATGTGTAAGGCCTAAGAAATGAACCATCGGCAATTAAAAGTTTTGGAGGGACGATGGGGGGTTTGGATTGAACGGGTCACAAAAACATATGGGGACCGAGAAAAGCTAAATAACCTCCCAATGATTTTGAAATTAGAATGGGAGGTGGACCACATGAAGGCAAAGATGCGATCATGGAAGGCAACTCGAGCAAGTAGTCCTCATCGGCGGAAATATTTACAACATTAAAGTTTGAAACCGAATCACCGGGTACTTGAGATGGTGTCATAGTAGAGAATGAAAATAGGGATGAAAGAAATTCAAACTCGTGAGATGAATCATCATCGCATGAAGATTGAGTTTCGAATGAAGTAATATCATTTTCAATGAAATGTTCTTCTTTGGATGCCAAAGAAGAATCATTTCATTACAAATAGATATTATGTCATTTTCATCCTCACTTTCAATATCTATTATGCAATGGGCAAAGTCTAGAATGATTTGTTCCAAAGTAGGTAAAAGTACCTCATTTTGTTCAAAACATTCCTCGACTTCGAAAGTCTCAGAAGAAAAATCATCGTCGGACTCAAATAATAAATCCAATTCCTGTTCCCATACACAATTTTCTTCCCGATAACGATTTTCAATTTTCTCATTCTCATACATACGCAAACCCTCACCAAATGTCATAGGTCGAGGTGTGGATGCATGAAAATGGAAACTTTGAAAATTACCATCGAACTTAAACGAAACCTCATTATTATAGGAATTTTGAAAACTATTGGAATTCGTTTCAAAATTCCAATTATAAGGAGGCAAAGGCCCAAAACCACTGTCATCATCATCAAAATTCCAATAACCCAAATTTTGACTTTCATTATACTCGCCCAAAGTCATATTTGAATTTGTTATACTTTAGGATTCTAAGTATTCACCAAAAGTCATAGGTTTACGAGAATTGTTAGAATCATAACAATGATTACCGAAAGAATTGGAATAAGACATGCTTACCCCAAAAATGGCTCGAAGTGGCGAATTCCACAAAGATATGTGCGCGCGGAAAAATTCAAGCGTTTCTAAGTTCTCAAATGTGGAAGTCCTGTAAAATATTAGAAAATAATACAAATAGAAAGAAAATACTATGAAATACTAAATCAAATAAAGTCTAAAACGAACAAGTCCCCGGCAACAGCGCCATTTTGATCGAGGGTAAAAAGTAGAGCTTATCAAACACTGATCGTTGTTTTCTGTTCACCACCTGCATACAAAAACCTAAATTACGACTACACTTACAAGGCAAGTATAGTGGTAAGTCGGGCATCAAAGACCCACTGGGACGAGTTGCTAGAATTTATATGATTTCATATTCCAAAATAAAATGGAAAAGGGTGATTACAAACTAAAAAGGAAAAGATGCATAAAAGGGAAATTTTAATCTAGGAAAGTGTATTGAAACTAGACTAACAAAGGGAGTAAAACTATAGGTTGCGTCGAATATCCCTCACCCGAGTTAATTTGTGTAAAATGGTTACATGGGTCGACGAGTTATTACAAATGCGTCTCGTTTCAACGGGTAATTAAATCAAGGGTTGTCACGCCCCTAAATCGCCATAAAAGCCTAATAAGATTTTGGCATTAACAAATATCCCGAAAATTATGCACGAAAGGTCAAAATCACAGGACATACACGATATGCCCCGTAAAATCTCCTAGGCGTAATAACTAGGACAACGCATCCAAAATAGAACCGTAAACACCATCACCAAAGCAAAGCAACGCGCTAACTCGAGTGAGTTCAATTCAAACACAACCTAATTTAAATTAGCTAGAAAGCATGACAAAAACGCGGTAAATAAATGCGATAAAGTTACACTAGAAAGCACGGGAAGAAAGCACGTAAACTAATTATGAAAGCATGTAAACCTAATTAACAAAGAAAGAATTAATGAAATACAACTATAGTAATGGAGAGGGTGAATGAATAGTCAACTTACGAGCCCAAAAGTGTGTCAATCCAAGAAGGAATGAAGAAGAACTAACCAAAAACCCTCAAACCCTAAGCTAAAACTCTCTAAAATCTATCTAAGACGTTCATATATGATATTTACACAAAAAATTCTTTATATAGTAAGTGGGAAAAGAATAGAAAAGAAAAGGCAAAAATATCTCCTGAAAGCAGGGGATCGATCGATCGACCAAAATCGCCGATTGATCGATCAAGAACAAAATATCCCACTATACAGAAGGATCGATCGATCTAACCCTTTTGTCGATCGATCGATCAAGCAGGTAACATCACATTGCATTGCTGTTTTGGTTGAATGCCTTTTTGTCCACTAAAATCATCGTAACTTCTTCTTTATGAATCAGAATCGCGCACCATTAGCGGCCACGCGAAGCTTGCGAGGAGGGCTACAACATCCGTGTAGATGTTGGGCCAATTGCCCAAGCTGTGAAATTACTAAAATGTCTTTGAACTTGCAATTGCGTACGAAAATCGAGCGAAATGCGTCCGAACTTCACACTTAGCATCCAATTACCTATAAAAGGTCAATTAATCCCTGAAAAACATGTTAACTTTGAAATCTGAGATTGTCTGGTTAACGAGCCTAAATATAGAGAATAAGATACCCGAGGAGGCTAAAATGCGTAGGTTCGGAGGATGAAATACGTAATATTTGCGTATCATCACACCCCCTAACTTACAAATTGCTAGTTCCTAGCAATGAAATACGATGCAACAAGAACTACCAAAAACCAAAAGCAGGAGATAGTACAAAAGTTTCGTATAAAAGCAAAAGGTCACTTTGGCGGCGATTCGATTGCATTTAGCATACGCAATAAGCCGTTAAACCCCTAGGTCACCCAAGTGGACGAGTGTCATCTCGTGAGGGTTTTCAGAGATGCTACCCACAAACATCACACGGTTTCCTCAAAATATGCACAACCCAACATGCGACAAGCCCAATAATGGCGAAAAATATTTCATACGCATTATTAGCAAAATGAACGAATTCAAACAAAAGTCCAAATAATTAACATTATAGAATGCACCTCATAGAATTGAAACCTTAAAATGTGGGAGGGGAGCGAGCACATGCAAAGTGTGATTTGGAAAAAAACTTATATACATCGGATAAACATTAAAGCAAGCATACATTCAATCCTAACGGGCATTACACTCATCAAGTGAATTCACTCGAAACAGGGAAGTAACACACTGAACATGCGGGCTAAAGAGTAAATGTAAATGGAAACTAGGTCGCACACATGTCACAAATGAAGAACGCTATATATAAACTGAGAAATTCTAATCTCAACGAAAGATACCGCTCATTAAAAGAGGCAAAATGTACTTTCACAGATTATCAAAACCATTAAAACCTTTGAATTAAATCAACCAAATCAATATAGCAATAAAAGTGCATGTGCTCACGGGATTAAAGTTTAATTCATGAAGTTATTCATAATATCAATAATCGAGAGTAAAGAATAATAACTTCTAAAATCGATAACATGCATCATTGGGTTGTCTATTGGATCGAGCAATTATTGAAATTTATTATCGGAAACAAAGGCAAAATGCCCAAAAAAGGGGGAAAAAGAAAGATTTTTTTTTTAAATTTATGAATTTTTCTACGAAAAGCGTACTAAGTAACTAACTTGTGAGCAAAAACATTGACTAAAATAAAGAAATGGATAGAATATCCCACACGCCCTAACTTAAAACCTGACATTGTCCTCAATGTGAATTAAGAACCAAGTTAAGAGGGGAAAATAGCGATATTACCCAAAAGTGGAGCGATCCCCATAAGAATAAGTCCAAAGAATCTACAAAACAAGTTAGTACCGAGCATAGCAAAAACAAATAAAAAAGAGTTAAATAATTACACCAAACTAAATTAAAAAGGAAGGAAAATAAGATAAAAAAGTTAACTATATAAAACTTACTATTTAGGCTTCACACTAACTATCTAAATAGCTGAGGGTCCACTATGAAAATGATTTAACTTTGGAGGACAACCAGTATACCCTCAGATACAAGCATGCCTTCTGAAAAATATGAATTCCGTTATAACAATGGAAGGCATGTACAAGGCGTAAGAAATGAACCATCGTCAATTAAAAGTTTGGGAGTGACGATGGGGGGTTTGGATTGAACGGGTGACAAAAACATGTGGGGACCGAGAAAAGCTGAATAACCTCCCAATGTTTTTGAAATTGGAATGGGAGGTGGCGCACACGAAGGCAAAGATGCGATCATGGAAGGCGACTCGAGCAAGTACTCCTCATCGGCGAAAATGTTTAAAGCATTAAAGTTTGAAACCGAATCATCGGGTACTTGAGACGGTGTGATATTAGAGAATGAAAATGGGGATGAAATAAATTCAAACCCATGATATGACTCATCATCGCATGAAGACTGAGTTTCAAATGAAATAATATCATTTTCAATGAAATGTTCTTCTTTGGGGGCCAAAGAAGAAATCATTTCATTGCAAATAGATATTACGTTATTTTCATCATCACTTTCAATATCTATTAAGCAATGAGAAAAGTCTAGAATGATTTGTTCCAAAGTAGGTAAAAGTACCTCATTTGGTTCCAGACATTCCTCGACTTCGAAAGACTCGAAAGCAAAATCATCGTCGAAATCAAATAATAAATCCAATTCCTGTTCCCACAGACGATTTTCTTCCTGATAATAATTTTCAATTCTCTCATTCTTGTACATACACAAACCCTCACCGAATGTCATAGGTCGAGGTGTGGATGAATGAAAATGGGAACTTTGAAAATTACCATTGGACTTAAACGAAACCTCATTATTATAGGAATTTTGAAAACTATTTCAATTCGTTTCAAAATTCCTATTATAAGGAGGCAAAGGCCCAAAATCATTGTCATCACTATCAAAATTCCAATAACCCAAATTTTGACTTTCGCTATACTCGCCCAAAGTCATATTTGAATTTGTTATACTTTGGGATTCTAAGTATTCACTGAAAGTCATAGGTTTGCGAGAATTATGAGAATCATAGCAATGATTATCGAAAGAACTGGAATAAGACATGCTTAACCCCAAAATGGCTCGAAGTGGCGAATTCCACAAAGATATGCGCGCGCGGAAAAATTCAAGCGTTTCTAAGTTCTCAAATGTGGAAGTCCTGCAAAATATTAGAAAATAATACAAATAGAAAGAAAATACTATGAAATACTAAATCAAATAAAGTCTAAAACAAACAAGTCCCTCTCAACGGCGCTATTTTGATAGAGGGAGAAAAGTAGCGCGTGTCAAACGCTGATCGTTGTTTTCTGCTCACCACCTCAATACAAAAACCTAAATTACGACTACACTTACGAGGCAAGTATAGCGGTAAGTCGGGCATCGAAAGATCCACTGGGACGAGTTGTTAGAATTAATGTGATTCAATATTCCAAAATAAAAGGGAAAAAGGGTGATTGCAAACTAAAAAGGAAAAGATGCATAAAAGGAAAATGTTAATCTAGGCAAGTGTATTGAAACTAGACTAAGAAAGCGAATAAAACTATAGGTTGCGTCGAATATCCCTCACCAGAATTCATTTGTATAAAATGGTTACATGGGTCGACGAGTTATTACAAATGTGTCTCGTTTTGACAGGTAATTAAATCAAGGGTTTTCACGCCCCTAAATCCTCATAAAAGCCTAATAAAATTTTGGCGTCAACAAATATCCTGAAAATTACGCGCGAAAGGTCGTAAGCACGAGACATACATGATATGACCCGTCAAATCTCCTAGGCGTAATAACTAGGACAACGCACCCGAAATAGACCCATAAACACCATCACCAAAGCAAAGCAACGCGTTAACCCGAATGAGTTCAATTAAAACACAACCTAATTTAAATTAGCTAGAAAGCATGATAAAAATGCGGTAAATAAATGCGGTAAAGTTACACTAAAAAGCATGGGAAGAAAGCACGTAAACTAATTATGAAAGCATGTAAACCTAATTAACAAAGAAAGAATTAATGAAATACAACTATATTAATGGAGAGGGTGAATGAATAGTCAACTTACAAGCCCAAAAGTGTGCCAATCCAAGAAGGAATGAAGAAGAACTAACCAAAAACCCTCAAACCCTAAGCTACAACTCTTTAAAATCTATCTAAAACGTTCGTATATGATATTTACACAAAAAATGCTTTATATAGTAAGTGGGAAAAGAATAGAAAAGAAAAGGGAAAAGAAAAGAAAAGGCCAAAATATCTCCTGAAAACAGGGGATCGATCGACCAAAATCGTCGATCGATCGATCAAGAACAATATATCCCACTGTAGAGAAGGATTGATTAATCTACCCTTTTTTTCGATCGATCGATCAAGCAGGTAACATCACACTGCATTCCTATTTTGGTTGAATGCATTTATCGTCCGCTGAAATTATCGTAACTTCCTCGTTATGAATTGGAATCACGTACCGTTCGCGGCCACGCGAAGCTTGCAAGGAGGGCTACAACTTCCATGTAGATGTTGGGCCAGGTGCCCAAGCGGTGAAATGACTAAAATACCCTTGAACGTGCGATCGCATACAGAAATCGAGCGGAATGCGTCCAAACATCACACTTAGCATCCAATTACCTATAAAAGCTCAATTAACCCTTGCAAAATATGTTAACGTAGAAATCCGAGGTTGTATGGTTAACGAGCATAAATATAGGGAATAAGATACCCGAGGGGCTAAAATGCGTAGGTTCGGAGGATGAAATACGCAATATTTGCGTATCATCACCACCTTTTTTGTAGCTCCCAGCATTCGTGATTATAAGTTTGGCATCTGATACAGATCTACAACAAAAGATATTGATCGACATGAGCAACATGAACACTAGACATGTCATATGAAAAAGAGAGCCTACACTTCAGACACTTTACAATAATGCCTCTCATATGAAAGGCCACCACTCCAGTTCTTCAACAACCAAGGAGATCTTCAACATCCTATCCTATTATCCTAGAGCTTCAGCATCCCAAAGAGAGCTTCAACCAAAGAGCATCAAGCTAGCATAATGGGATAATGTACCCATGGAAATACAAAATACCATATGCGAGGCCATATAGATTGATTTTAACCCACCCAAACTTGGTATTCCTATAGAAGATCCCATCGATCCCTACATTGAGCTTGACATGCTCGTTCTATAGCTAACATTTAACCTCTTAGTGCTTGGAGTGTCTCCTTCAAACCATAACTACACTGATGTAGGACATAGGCTTGGGAAAACTCACATGTATTTATCTCACATAGTTGGCATAATCAAACTCCTAGATGAGATGAACTATCGAGGTCCTCCTCCACTAGAAGGTCCCCCGTCTCGGAGGTAATCATACACTAGCGAGATGGAAATAGTCAAGCCTTATTCCCCATAACCATGAACATGGAAAATTCAACAACTTGTAGTATGTAGTGACAACACTCGTCCATGCCAAATTTGTACAATAGGTCTTACCCAAAGTGCTAGAAAATGTAAAATACCAATGTCACCACAGAGACATTTTTCTGCGAGCCCGCTAACATCATGATAAAGATAGACCTAAAAGAACTTAAAACCTCCACCGACAAGGAGGAGCACTAGGAGACTGACTCTGGTAATGTCATTTGGTTAGGATCATCCATGTTTATAGAATCATAGCATGATTTATTGTATTTAATCGACGCACAAGTTCTAAATACAATAGCAAAAATCCCACCCAGAACTTTGACTTAGCCATATAGTAGATAGATGATTCCAGGTCTCGAACTCCTTCCAAATCTCAGAACAAGGCTCCTAAAAGCCTAAAACTAGACCTATTAGACATAAGTAAAGTGACGACGTGAAAGCTAACACCACATTCCATTAGCCCATAATCCTTGGCTCACCTTGTACACAGTCTAGAAAGCTAAAAATGAAGCTCGAGAAGAATATGTACTCTCTTGAGACAAAGAAATCGACTTCCTCACTAGGTCGAGTCCATACTAAACTCCTCCAATCTCAGTCATTAAGGAGAATGTTCCTCCTAAAAATGTTCTCACGCCACCTCCTAGGGAAAATAAAACATGAACAAGCAACTCCATTGAACATTAGCTAACAACACCATCTAGAATCTATTATCTACATCCTCAGAACATTGAGTCTCCCTATTCCATCTGTTGTCCTAAGATTCTATGCATACGAACTTAACTCTAGTCGATATATAAGTAATCATCGGGTCTATCAACCTATAACAACAATTCAGCTCCTGTAATCAGGGCCTCCCCATACAAGCCCATAATTATTGGTTCGCACTGCACGGGATATGTTGTACCCCTAGCACTAATAGACAATGGGTCCACCATTAACATATGCCCTCTTTGTACCTATACTGTCATGGGATACACTGTCTAAGAATCACAACCATGTTATATGTCCATCAAGCCTATGACAACACTCGTTGAGAAGTCCTAGGGGTCATCGTCCGCACACTCATAATAAGGCCTATCAAGCGCGACATTGAGTTTTAAGTACTCAAATTCCTAGACATCTTCAATTTATTACTCGAGAGAGATTACATACACCCCACGGTGGCATTACCCTCATCAATTCTCATGAATGGTAGGTTCTAATTCAACACAAAGTTCATCACAATCCAAGGGCGATGGTTGGGACATAATTGCCAGTTTTTGTACCATTCCCCTAATGTATACCCACACGATAGTAGAGACATATGCATCATCATATTTTGAGTTGTACCACTTGATCACATGATAAAAGATGATACGGTTATTTAGAGTGTATCCACTTGAATAATCTATAAAATAGGATACATGCAAAAGGTTGGCCTTGAAAGAAACCAACAAGGAACCCTCGAAGCCATCACTGCCAAGGAACATAAGGGAATGTCTGATATGGGGTAACCTATAATAGAAAAGCACTAGAACTCAGTCCTAAAACCACACATCAAGGTTAGAATGATTGTTTTCTTCTCTAACAAGATGGATATCCTCTATGAGGGAGGAATATACATATGCTACGAGAATATCCACTAGAGCTGGCAATTTTTGACCCGATAACCCGTTTATGGTAATAACCCGAACATGACTCGAATATGACCCGATTAACTTCTATAGATTTAAGAGTACCCAAAACTTATACTAAAATAAAAATCAACGCGACCCGAAAATGACACGACTAACCCGAATTGCCACCCCTAATATCCACAGGGTCAGTCCAAACGAGTTCAACATATTATGAATTATCGAAGAAGATAAGGTCCCCGAGTCAGAGTCTAAATGGGGCCAACACTATTTGGTGGTTAAATTACCCAATTAGCCATATTGGGATACTCATATCTAAGACCTATAAGGCGCTTCCACAATCGGTACACAACCTCGACCACTCGAGGTATCACTATAGAAAAGGGTCGATTAGTGAACATCCCTGAGCTCAATCTCTACCTCTGAGTACCAAACTCAATATCCCCACCCACCAAAACATTATCTTCGACTAAGCCTCAGGATGCGACCTACCATCCCTTTTTGGACTATGAATTTAACTAATAAAGCCACGAGCTCTTGTCGCAAGCCCACTCGAAGGCATTCCCCTACACTGACATGGTGGTCGGCCTAATAAAGGATCCCACTATGAACTTCGAGGGTTAAATAGTAAAATACAAGGAACAATGCCTACCCCGACATGTAGTCTATTTCGAAGTTCCAAATCCCCCAAATACCAATCTAAATGTCCCCCGACAGAATCAATCCCACCTTATGACCAGCATCGCATGGCTGTTATACTCAATAATGAGACTTTTATCAAATGTATCTCTGTACCTATCATTCGAAAGACCTTTCAATTTGTCATGTTAGTAGAAGCTTCCCCCTTCATACCTTCTCCTAATATACCCCTCTATAAAGAAGATTTTTTTTACTATTATCAGGGTTATCCTTCCTCTTTTTAATGGCATAATAAATAATGATTTTTAGTATTTGACTGCCTATGTTGCATGTGATGATTATGAATCTAGCAATGAATTAGAACTCACTTTAATAATGATAACTTTGTGCATATAAAATACATAAAAAACTTAAAAAACTTGACCAGCATCAAAATAGACATTTGACTCCTAAAAAAAATAACATAATACCCATAAACTTGGGCCCTCCCTAAAACCCTAATTAGTTACAAATAAGATCCTCCGTGGATGAGAACGAATAAAGGGAGCTCATAGATATCCTCGTTAGCTTTATAGATGTATTTTGCTAGTTTTCCATTGACATGATTGGCATCGACTCAACTGACATACCAATTATCCCTAATGCAGAACCCATAAAGAAAATACTATGTAAGATGATACCCGAATGATCCATAAAATTAAAGGAAGAAGTGGAGAAACAAATCATCATCGATTTTAATCGAGTAATCGAATAATCCATTTTGTAACCAAACATCGAACCATTAACGAACGCCAAAGGCAAGGTTTGAATATGAATATATTATATAGAGCTCAATCGGTCCTACACAAAAGATGATTTTCTTCTACCACACATTAATATATCGATAGATAGAACATCTACTAATGCACTCAAATCCTTCATCGACAGATTCATGGGATACAACCACATAAAAATGCACCCAGACCATCAAGAAAAAACTACGTCCATTACGCCTTGGGGGACATACTGTTCTCAAGAATGTAGGTGCAAGTTACCAAATAGCATCCACATATATTATATACCACCTAATGGATGATGCCAAATATCATCTAGAGTGATTCAACTTAGTTTGTAAGCTTACAGAACAATGGTGGAGATTAGATAAAGTAGTAAAGTGACAAAGAAGATGAGAGATAAAGAAAAGACGTAGAGATTTACGTGGTTTGGCCTTGACTTACATCCATTGTGCAAAGTGTGAAGTATGTAGTTCGTATGTAATGACATCATCATACAGTTCATATATGGACATAATGAGTAAATAATGACTAGGGTTTCCAGAATAATGGTAGGGTTTCCAGAATTTAATCCTTATATAAAGAGATAATGACTCCCTTTTATATTATTGATAGTGCATAATACCACCCCAAGAATACAGTTCGTGTGTAATGACATCATCAACTAATAGGAGAATAACACATGGAGATACAAGTGTATAAATAATGATGAAGAGATACTCCTTCCACGTGTTGGTTGATCTGTTAGAACGGTATTGATTGGATGTGCCAATAATACCGTTGTCATGTTTTTCATGCGCGTGCATTGTATCTAAAGCTATAGGTCTCTACTGGTCGAGACTAGAAGAGACCTGATCTTAAGGATGGGTTCCAGATAAAGATGGTTCCATATTTGACCTATGTTATTGATGGGAAAGTCTTGGACATATGAGGGTGTGTGAGGCCGACACTTTTATTAGTCTAAGACGTCGACATCGTGTGTATATTACTGCGAGGCGTATACTATGTTTGGCCATTAATGAAGGTAGTCATATGATGTGGTGGCCTCAAAGGTCTAGAATACCTGATACAAGATTGTAGTTGACAACTCCAGTGGTATAGTAAGCCTTAGAGAATGTATGGGGGCATGCTTCC
The DNA here is from genome assembly GCA_949130495.1 of Sambucus nigra. Lineage (NCBI taxonomy): Eukaryota > Viridiplantae > Streptophyta > Magnoliopsida > Dipsacales > Adoxaceae > Sambucus > Sambucus nigra. Next base: position 293,214,258 of record OX422223.1, read on the forward strand.
GCAGTGGGTGCCGTTTGGATGAAAGAAAAATTATTTATATCAATCACCCCTACATATTAGACTTTTATATTAATAGGAGGCTGATGAGTAAGCTCATCTTGATTCTCTGTGGTTAGGTGTCACCTCAATGTCGGCGCACACATATAATGGTATTGGTAAGCGTGACTGAAGAGGTGTCGGTTCAACCTTCTGAAGAGGAAACCTGTCAATTGCCCAATGGTTTGGTGTTAGGCCCAAGGAGGTGTGCATCAAAGGGTCACTTTGAATGACGCATCCTAATAATGGGTACACTGGAAATTGTGCGCATGTTTGGGCAGAAAAATCATTTAGGTTTTTGTCTTTCTCTCTCCTATTTCCTTTTTCACCATTTTCTCCATAGGACTAAACTTCTTCCTTTCTCTCTCAAGACTTCCTCTTTTTGGCGAGTAATTCCTACTTTTTTGACTTATTCCTCCTCTTTCAACCCTCAGATCCCTTGTAAGTACCTTCTTCCCTTCCTCCTTGCGTTCTTGCTTTGATTCTCCCTTTTCTCAATTTTTTGCATTTTTTAGCATATCTAGTTTTTTCATCAATAATTTCTAGTGGCTTGTGGTATAAATTATCGTGTTTTTGGAAGAGTGGGGAATTAAGCGAGTGTTTTAGGATTCAAAACACCTAGTTTCTAGGTTTTAAGGGAAAATTTACAATTTTTGGTGAGTTTTCTGGTAGAAGCTTGTCAGAGGAGTTTAAACTAATTTTGGTACGGTCTTCTGACAAACTTTTTAAACTGCCATATATGATCTTTAGTTAGCAACACAAAACTCTTCACATTTGTTTTTCATGTACTATACACTATGAGTAAGGATGAGAGTTTTTAACCTTCGCAAGCGTAGAAGATGAGAGATTCGTAAGGCCGTGGATGAGGATAAATGTAAAGTCGAAGTAGAATTTCAACTGCCTCTTACTCCCATCCCTCTCTCTGTATAGAACCCAACATTATTCCTCACTTATCCAGCCTAAAATTATCATTTCCATTGGCAGTGATTTAATGTCTGTTTAGTCCTTCAAGGACCCTTTTTCCGTTTTATTTTCTAAGGGCTACATCCATTCTAACCTTATAAACCCTCATACAAGATGGTAGAGGTTAAATATCGACCATTTCGAGGTGGCCAAGAGGGTTCTTACCATCTTCGTGGACGAAGGTCAAACTGCTGAGTCCAACAACCATGGCCATGCCTCAATTTCTGCTCACAAATAAGGGGACTATCTCTGATGATGATCCAAAAGTTACACTGGCTGGCAAAGTGCCTCCTACAGCTGTGCCCATCTCGACTATGATTGAGACCGAGTTCAGGTCTTAGGATCCTCATGGTAAAGCTCTTTTTATCGAAAAGGATGATAAGGAGTATCAGTATGTATTTGAGAAAAGTATTGCCTCGGCTATACCCGGTTATGTTCGTCAAACTAAACAAATAGTCTGGAGGCATCTTTATGGGGTCAAGTCAACCTTCAACATGTGGTTACCCTCTGAGGATGACCATGCCTTCGATAATAAAAATGATGGAGAGGTTGTTGTCTATGAACATATGTTCAAGATAGACTTTCGTCCTACTTGTGTATCCTAGCAATTATTGCATACCTCGACATGGCTCCCGCACAACCGACGTTGAATGCTTAGAGGACCATTTTTTGTGGTTTCCTACCTCTAGAGGATTTATTTTAAATAGGATATGTTGGTTGACATTTTTTGTGCTTGTTATACTATGGTTACTATGAGAGTTGCCCCTTGTTATTACCATTTCGTAGCTTGTCATTTTGATCACAAAGTAATCCACATTAATCAATCCTCTATCCATGATTGGAAATCTTGCTATTTTTTATCTTGAGAGACTAGGAGTTCGATGAAGGAGGTTCGTCTTCCATAAATGTGATGAGAAGTATTGATCTTGGCAAAAATGGATCTGGTCTTAGCCTTGAGACAAAGCTAGACATTGACAGGCTGAGGGGGAGTGGTGTCACAATCTTTGAGGATTTGATGACCCATAATCTCTTAGAATATACTATCATGGGGATGGACCCCCTAACAGAGCTTCATAAGCAGTTATTTTTAACTTTTAGTCAAACTTTCATATCATCTAACTTATGAATTTAACTCTAAGTAATCTGATACTAAACATCTGTTATTTTTATAGACCATCCAGAATGAGTTGCTGACACTGTTTTGAAAATGCAAGCCTCATTGTCTACCACACTTCTTGCCCTCTAATGGAAGGCTACGCAGCCGACAAATGCTCGACATAAATCAATAGCTACTAGCCCCCATGTTGTCCAGGGGTCAAAGAAATGGAAGGATGGTCCTGGGGGTACCTCTGCCGCCACCCCCAAGAAAAAAAGAGAAAGGAGGTCTTGTCGAGACAGGAGACTAACCCCCTTCTGCCCATTAGAGATGATACCACTATTGCTCTTCTGGCCTAGTTAGGGGTCAATGCTGACTTTTTACTCTGGAGTTAGTAAAAGGCTCGAGAGGCAATTACTTCTATTGTCCCTGAGTGCAATAACTGATACTTTGATGTTTAAGACCCCTTCAGGGTCTTTAACTTTGCACTTTACAGGGCCACAGAGGTATAGTATTTTTTCTTAATATTTTGAATAATACTCGAAGTCATGCGTCGTCTTATACTAACTCATCTTATTATATTGCAGTCTATCATTTCCATCCAGGGTATCTAACTCTAGGTGATTGAGGCCAACAAAAACGTCAATGATGCAGAGGGTGCACAAGTTGAGGTCAAAGGCTTTAAGAAAAAACCTGAAAATATGAAGTTCGACTATGATACAAAAACCCGGGATATGAGGCCTCACATTAAGGAGGGAAAGAAGAACATGAAGACGGAGATTCTGGTGAAGATTTACGAGATGGAGAAAAGACTCCAAGATCAAGAAGAGGGAGAGGCCGAGAAAATTAAGGTGGAGGCCGCGAAATATTTTGTCGACTTTTCAGAGTCGAAAGAATTCTTTGGATATGATATCAAATACAAGGAGTAATGGTCAAAGACTGTCTGCCACCGAGTATTCAACCAGCGGTGAGATGGTGGCTAGTGACCCCCTGTTGGCCAAAATTATCAATCCATTTAACTTCACCGATCCTAGAAACGTTGAATCTCTTTAGAAAATACAGGTTGAGTCAGGTGCAATTGACGTTAGAGTGGCCCAGCCCTTTGTAGCTAATGTCAGAGCCGTGATTTTTTGACGGGCGACTGTTTGTGGTCTTTAAAGACCAATTTTTATAACTCGTCCCTTGTTATTTTTGATTACTTTCTAACATTCATCTGCATTTTTTTGTCTTCAAATTTAAGTCCGAATCACCTCTTCACTATGACTTCTATGATATATTGTGGTTGGTTATTTGTTGTTGCTTTCATTAAATGAAGTATAATGTTTGAATAAAGTGTAGCGTTTCATTAACAGTTTTCACTATAAGCTATATTACCATAATAGTAGGATGTTATTTTTAATAATTTCACCATTCAATAGGAGTGTTAAAGGGCCTCCCTCCTCTTATAATTTTTAGAATGATGTCGCGGAGCCGAGAATCTTTAGGAACTCTCAGACCGTCAAGATAAAGTTTTTATTATTCACCATAATTAAATTATTTTTTATGTTCACAATACTCAAATGATATTTTTTGGTCTCACCACTAAAATGATGTAAAAGGAACCCCACTTCTCAGGATTTTTTTAGTGATACCTTGATGCCGAGACTCCTAGGGCACTCTCATACCGTAGAGATAGATTTTTTCTTATTTAATATAGTTAAATGATGTAAAAGTTCACCATATTCAAATGATGTTTTTTGGTCTCCCCACTAAAATGATGTTAATGGACCTCCCTCCTCGCAGGATTTTTAGACTGATGCCTTGGAGCCGAGACACTCTAGGAACTCTCATACTGCCAGTAGAGAGTTTTATTTATTCACAATCATTGAATGATGTTTAACATATTACCTAAAAGGAATATACATTCTACGAAGAAGAGATTAGATAACGTTTTATTGTATTTCATGTAAAACATCATTTATTTACATACAACTGATAAGATTTAAATCGAAGCTATGATTTTTTCTGATGAACCAAAAAAGAATGAACTACTGATAGTATCTATTTATATGATCCGCATTTCATGGGATTGAAAATGGTTATCCCTTTCGGTTTTTAAGCTAATAGGTTCCTTAGATGACCCCCTCTGTTATCTTGTAAGGTCCGTGCCAATTAGGTTGAAGTTTGTTTGCCTTTTGGAGGACTTTCTTTTGTGCTGGGTCTCCCACTACTATAGACCATGCTTTGACTCTCTGTTTGTAAAACTTGGTAGCCCTTTTCTAATAAGAGAATTGTCTGATGGTCACGTCTTCTCACCTTTCCTCTATTACATCCAAATATAGTCTTCTTTCTTCTAGATTGGCTTCATGGTAATAGATCTAAACCCTATGGCTCGGTAACCCAATCTCCATTGGGATTATATCTCTAACCTCATAAGATAACATGAACTATATCTCTCCTAGTGGCATTCTCCCCATTGTCTTGTATGCCCAAAGGAAACTATGCAGCTCATTAACCCATCTCCCTTTTGCATCTTCAAGTTTCTTCATAATTTCGTCGAGTATCATCCTATTAGTTACACATGTATGCATGTTATCTTGTGGTTGGACATGTGAAGAGTAGAACTACTTAATACCGACCCTTCCATAGTAAGCCTCCAAAGATTTGTTCTTAAATTGTTTTCCATTATCAAATACCAGTGTATTGGCCATAACAACAGATAATATTTCTACGGATAAACTTAAAACATTTTTCTTAGGGATCGCTATCATAGCCTCATCCTCTACTCATTTGGAGAAGTAATAATTCGAGATAATCATAAATCTAAAATTTCCCTTTGCTATGGGCAGAGGGTCGACCAGATCTATAACCCATATTGTAAAGGACCAAGGAGTCGATAATTAGGAGATTGTATGGTGGGGTTCAGGAGGGATGCTTGCGATCCGCTGGCACTTGTCGCGTTTCAAAACATACCGTGCCGAATATTTTGTGAGACTCGAGCTATAATACCCCTGGGTGACAATCCTTCATGAACATAGTATATAATTGACCTCAATTGGATGCACACACCATAGGAGTGGAAGCAAGAAACCCCTTTTGTAGGGTATATTGCCGATGATAGTGAATTTCATTGCGCGATATCGAATTTTCTTTCTCTTGTCTTTAGCTTTCGGTAGATTTCCAACTCTAATATAGCCTATAATCGGGTCCATCTAGGATGCTCAGAAATTTAAGTTTAGGAAAACTTCCATTTTGATCTCTTCCACTTTAAAACACGGCTTAAGTAGGATCTCCACTCGTACAGATCACCTTATTTCTATTCTAGTGGCTGAGGCTAGCCTTGCTTAGACATTTTCTAATCTTGGATTCCTCCTTACCTTTAAATCATCAAAGTTTATCAGTATCTTCTTCACACTGGATAAATACTTAGAAAATTTCTTATCTTTGACCTCGAATATCCCCATTACTTGGTTGACAATCGGTTGAGAATCACTTTGAGCAACTATCTAGTAGACATTAAATGCTTTGGAAAGGGAGAGACATCTAGTAGAGATTCGTACTCTAACTTATTATTCAATTATGTGAAGTTAAATCTCAAGACATATGCAATGTCAGTCTTCCTAGGGCTGACAGTATCAAACCTACACCGCTTCCACTTTCGCAGGATGAACCGTCCACAAATAGGCTGCAAACTAGCCCCCTTTGGTGAAACGACCCTTGGCTAAATTTTCATTCTTTATCAGCATATCGTTTTCTATTACACCATTTATTTTGTTGGTCGGTATCTCCTCATCCATGTACCATTCTGGATGACTGGTGGAGTCTCGACCATATTTACGGTTTCATAGTCATTCTTGGTATAAACTCAACAATGAAGTCTTCCAATGCCTGCCCTCTTATTTCATTCCTTCGCAGATAGATGATATCATACTCACCCACCTTTTTTAACTAATCCACTAGCCTTCCCGATTTTCTTGGTTTGTAAATGACATGTCAGAGAGGACTGTGAGTGAGCACCAACATTGTGTGCGCTTCGAAGTAAGGATTCACCTTTCTCGAAGCATGGATTAAAGCATATGTAAGAATTTCCATCTTTAAAGAGATTTATTGTTGAAGTAATGGGATTTTGAACCCCATCATCATGTCAGATAGTAGCTTCACTAATGGTCGCCTATGAGACCGCCAAATGTAGGTACAATTTTCCCCTATATCGGCCGAGAGAGGAGCATAAGGGAGTTGGGATGGCTCTTCAACTCAAATATCTTTTCACACTCTTCATCCTAAATGAACACTTTCTTATGAATTTTGAATAATGGTAAGGACTTGTTCATTGCCTTATAAACGAACCAATTTAAAGAAGAAACTCGGCCTGCCAACCTATGAATGTCTTTAATTATCTTCGGGGATTTCATGACCATTAGAGCTTTAATTTTAGCGGGATTCGTTTAAATTATTTGTTGATTGATAATGAAGAATAAGAACTTCCCCATTCTGATACCAAATACACATCTCATAGGATTTATCTTGATTTTGTACCTATCCATTGTATCAAAAGTTCTTTCTAAATCGGCTACGTGAGTCTCGGCCTTTAAACTTTTTTATGAGCATATCGTCCACGTATACCTCCATTGTCTTCCTAATTTGGTCTTCAAATATATTATTAATCAACCTTTGGTAGATTTCCCCTACATTCTTTAGGCCAAACGTCATGACCTTGTAGTAGTAGTTTCCTTTTTTGTGATAAAGAAAGTCTTCTCAACATCATCCTTTTGCATTAAAATTTGATTATACCCTGAATAGGCATCCATAAAGGTTCTAAGCTCATAACCTGCTATCGCATCCACCATCTGATTAATTCGGGGAAAAGGAAAATTATTATTCGGGTAGACCATGTTAAGGTCCATGAACTCCACACACACTCTTCACTTCCCAATCTTCTTAGGCAGAATAGTGACGTTAGACAACCACTCTAGGACTCACAGTTCTCTAATGAAATCTATATTTTATAGCTTTTGACCTCGTCTTGTATGATATCATATCTATCCTTGATAAAGGTTTATCATCTCTATTTCACTAGCTTGGCATTCTCGTTTATATTCAAGTCATGATAGATGGTCTCAGGGTCAATCCCCAGCATGTCGTCATGGCTCCATGCAACTACATATCGTTTTCTCGACAATTTGATCAGATCTTGATTTATCTGTACCTTGAGTGACGAGCTAATTTAGAAGTTTTTTTGCAATTCGTAATTTTTGAGGAAGATGGATTCTACCTCCTTAGTAGACTCTCTCTTTTTAAGTTTTCTCTCGTCCCTTGGGTTAAGGGTGCTATGTTATAAGAAGTTGTCTTCATTTTGTGAGCTCCTCTCTCTTCTATCAAGGTAAAGTAGCACTCTTGTGCTTCCACCTGATCACCATTTACTTCCCAAACTGAATAAGGAGTAGGTAATTTAATCATCTTGTGTACGATAGAAGGCACAACCTCAAGTTATTTAAGTTCTACTCTCCCCAAAATTAAGTTATAAGCTGAAAAGACATGTTCATCCATCGCAAGAAAATGATATTCCTAGTCAGGAATATCGGCCAAGTTCTCATGCATACATCCATTTCATAAACTTCAAGCAGGTGGACTTTATCCCCTAAATCCAATCAAAAGTTTATGGTAGCGAATAAGTGTTTTCTTGGTCATATTCAAACCCTTAAAACAACCCCAAACCATCACGTCTTTCAAGATTTACCTATTAGACAATATACGAGCCACATTGTGGACGTAAACTTATGTACTCGTTACTAAAAGGTCTTCGAGTGGGGAGAAAATCCTTTAAAGTCATGCCTTAAAAATCCACTATGAGATTATCCATATCCACTTTTTTTAGCTTCCTAGACTTAGCTTCAATCTCAGTCGACTTTATCTCTACCCTTTTAGGTGCTACCTTCACTTTAAGAACATGAGTTTCCTATCGATATACTCAATTCCTCCACTTGCTAATCCCCCGTGGATCATTTTTACATAAAAATAAATCATACATATATTACCTATAACTGGATGTGGCTTGGTAGGAAGGTCAGGGTCTTCTTCGCCACTATCGTTTTACTCTTGTTTGTTCTTATTTGCCTGAACCTCCTTCTTTGGCTTGACATCCTTCCTTGTATTGGACCTTTTTTTCCTTCGTCTATTCTAAACTTTTGTCCATGTAATTTTGGAGGTTTCCTTATTTCAATCATGTTAAATTCTCATCTCTCAAGGTGAAGCACAGACCTATCGTGTGGCCGTGATCCTGATGAAACTCACACAACTTCTTTTTTTCCCTCTTGTGGGGTGGAGAATTAAACTTTTTTTGACATCTAAGCTCCTCGTTGTCCATTATCTCAATCAGTATCATGTCAGGGCTTATTTTTACTAAAGTGTAATTGGCGAATTTATAATCATTGGATCTTCTTTTCCCTTCCTTATCTTTACCCCGGCCCTAGTTGGATTTCCCATTGTTATCCACTTTAAAGTCACCTCTCTTAGCCGCTATGGCCTCTTATGCATTTATGATTCTAATGGATATTTCCAGGAGTTCTGGCATGGATTTTAGAGGATCCTCAGAGAGGTTTCAAAACAAATTCCATGTTCTAAACTCCTAATTAGGGCTATCATAGCGATACTTTCCTTGTAGATTTCAACCTCCAGCTTTTCTTTGTTAAATTGAGAGATATAGTTCCTCAGAGGCTAATTTTTTCCCTATCTTACATTCAATAAACTAGTCACGCGTTTAGCCAGCTTCATGACAAAAGATAAATTATCAATGAAATTTTTAGACTACTTCTTTAAGTTCTTTATGGATCCTCTCGACATGATAGTGTACCATACTGGAGTCGCACTTGTGAGAATATTAAAGAATGCTTTGCACCTCTTCTCTTCAGGTGTTTTTATATGTCAATGGACGACTAATGCATCTCTATATGATGAATGCGATTGGTACTCTGATTAAGCAAAATTTCTTCCAATTTATCCCCTTAATTTAGAGGCTTTTATCACTTGATACAATGAAAAATGTGTTTATTTATCTCATATCTTTACTACTAACATTTCCTATATAGTGCATCGAGTTCTGTGTATTCTTATTGCATTTTGCAAGTATTGTATACAAGTTAAGAGAAGAGGAAACTCAAAATCGAGAAACTAAGAAAGAAAAAAAATAGATAGAGGGTACTTTAGATTATAGATGGAGACGTAACCCCTTTGAAGTATGGTGATGATAAGTTAATTAGCTAAAACCTTGGATTAGTGATAGAACATGCTAACAACAAACCTAATGAAGATAAGGCTCAGTTTGAACTCACAAATCTCTCGTGTATAACTCAGAAAGTAGTAATGAACTTAGAAGTAACTTAGCTAGAGGGAGACAAACGTAAGCACCCTAGATACACCTTGGTAGGTAGACAAACACACCAAACACTCTCAAGGATCTCTGTTACGTATTAAAAGCTTCGTAATAAATGACAATGGAGGATGAATAAGACCTCTCGTTTGTAATAACTCTCTCTCTGTTGTGTATTCTCTCTAGCAATAACTTCTTAAACTTATCAAAGATCCTCCTCTCCTCAGGGGTGGTTGGGGTCCTTAAATAGCCCCCACACCATCCCCGAGGCAACTCATTCATTAAAGACTATGAAAGACATCCCTCATGCTTCATGTCATAACATTAAATTCTTGATGCACTAGTTGTCTCCATGTCATAAACATTAAATGCTAAGACATGCCTTTTGCCTAACCACTGTGTGTGAGGGGGCTATTATCGCAGAGGTGGCTCACCAACTCCCTGACAGCCCAAATACCACGGTGGTTTGCTCAAGTGCAGGTCTGACATTATTTAGCTGGACAGTGACATCACCTATAGTAGATGTGCCATTAAGTACAGGGCTGTTTGGTTCACAGCTCAACGCCCGATGGAACTCCAAGCTGCTTCGCCTGAGGTTCCACGGTCAGGGTTCTTCAGTGTTTTACCAAGTGTATCTAAGATGGTTGGGATGAAACCCAATGGTGCATCACTTCTCAATCTTCCAAACCAAGTCTCTCTAAATTTCCCATGGTGAGGTCATTCGATAGAGCATGAAAGCTCTCCCAGGCCCTGCCAAGCCTGGTCTCTCGTGAGTACCGTTTGACCTCACACTAAAACTCATTATTATTCTTGTTACATCATTACAACCATTATAGCTTACAGTCAATATAAAAAAGATACAATATGACTAATACAACAAGCTAAAATACAAGTTGTCACGCTGAGTTGTATCGCTTAAGCTGCCTCGCTTGAGCTGCCACGCTGAGCTGCCACGGTGCCTTAATCCCCAAAACATTGTTGCTAATGTGGAATTATTCTAATCCTCAAAATTATCTTTAAGCCCCCTCTACATTTGCCCCTTCGTGGAGAGGTTCGTTAGAGCAAGGAATGTCCGCACAAAACTTCTCAAATCGATGGACCTTCTCTGTGTGAAAAAATTTAGGCCTCCTTTCCTTCCTTAGAATCACAGTGTTATAATCTCCAAGAAAAAAGTAAAAATTCTCTCCGATGTACCTGAGCCGAAGCACTACGACTTGTTGCGGCTTTATTGAAGGGACATCGCCACTTTTTCCTTATACTGTGTTTCAACCGTTCTAGCTTTATTATTGTTTGAAAGTCTCCCAAAAGGCCTGCTAACCTTCTCAAATACTCGTTTTGATTCTTGGAAAGTGAGATTCTCCCTTGTAATGCCTCATTATGTTTGAAAAAGTATAAATTATCCCCGATGTATCCAAGTCACCATTTGAACAACGTTTGAACTTATGATGAGGGGACATCGTAGCCTTTTTAAACTATTAGGGCATGTGTTCCGTTGGGCATTATTGGATAAGTATGAAAAAAATTCTGGTGCCAAAACTCAAACTTGCTGGAGAAGGCAACCCCTTATGTTCCCTAGGAGTCTCTTTGTAAGTGAGGTGGCACTGTCTTTTTAATTATCAGAACACTTCCCGAAATGCCATGTGTGCATTTAAAATGATTATAGGCGGTTGCGCACGTGCGATGATGGGAAACTCGAAAGACGGGTTTTAAAAGATTCAAACGTCTCTTTATATTTCAAAACCCTTCTCTTTCCTGCACCATCTTCAAGCTCCCGTATTTCTTAGAGAGAGAAAGTTTGTGCAAATTTTGTACGAACTCCATTATTGTCTGCTTCTTTTTTAGCTTCTTCCTCCTCTAATCCTTTACGCCACCGCCTGTGGTTGTGCCACTCCACATTCATTCCCAAACCTTCTTCTACCAAGTTTTTTCCTTACCTCACTATTGTCAGCAATGGTCTCCTCCATCCACACTTCCACACCTTCCACTAGTGCACCACCTACCATCTCTGGCGCCACCGCCGTCTCAAGCGCCGCTGCCCCGGACATTGCTCATCAGGAGCAACTACGCTTCTATCGCCGGGCCCCTATCTTTAGTGAAGGTGATAAATTCTCTGAGGCATGAAAGACTTTCCATTTTTCCTCCAAGTTCGACCCCTTACTGTTGGGTGATGAGGAAATGGATTCATCGAAGTGGGGCTATCTTCCACCCGAGGGAACTCTGCATTTTTGCCTGGACTGTGGTGACTTTCCCTATTCCCAGATCGACTTCAAATCACCTGAGGGGTCACCATCCCATTTCACTGCCTGGCATACACACATGCAGAGCTCCCACGCCGCTGATCTTGCTAAGGTTGGGCTTCATCGCGCATACTAGTTTGGGGAGTTCACCCTCTCAAAGCACTACGCGGTGTTACAGGTTATAGTTTCTCGATGGAACACCACGACTCACACCTTTTTTTCTACATGGGGGGAGTTCACCGTTACACTGGAGGACATCTGTGAACTCCTTGGGTTTGAGCCCATGCGTGAGTTAACCTACCACGATAAACCTCTGGATGCCGAAGAGGCTGCTGATCGAGTTGAGTTGGATCCGATCTATCGTAGTTGCACCGGTTCCTCGAGCAAAGCCACATTTACCCCATTATCAACTATTTTTTTGAAGCTTTGATGCCGAAGGACATCAGTGATGTAACAGGCCGCGGTAGAGGTACCTCCTTAGAACTACCAGCCTATATACTTGTATTTCTTTCACAGTTCTTCCTCACTAGGAAACCCAAAGATCATCCCAGGAGGGACCTAATAAACATTTTCGTTCGTTTGGCCAGAGGGTTCAACCTTCCTCTACCCGCCATTGCCCTGGGGTCCCTCTACATCTGGTTGGATCGAACACACAATGATATGGCACGATCACTGGGTTGTTACAACTTGGCAAATTTTACCAACACCATCATCTTGACGGGCTTCCTCTACACCCGCTTTTCAGTTATTGCTGCTAAGTCCGTTTCTCTACCTATGAGCCAAGGTATCAAGCCCCCATGCCTCTTATGTTTTCACAAAAATCAAAGTCGAAAGGAGATAAATGAAGTTTTTTTTACCTTTTTGACTCCTTTGTGATGAGGCCATACAGTGAGTCTATATTTGCCCACAGTTGGGATTTCTTTCCTTCTATAGCCACAATGGTTAAGTTCATCCCAGTGGTAGAAGATCCCTCGTAAGCCGTGGTGATTTTATTCACCCCTGGATTTCTTCCTTCATACATTGAATGGGGATACACCTCATAACCCTACAATCCTGATAGATGCAGCACGCAGTTCGGGTTCGATCAGGGAGCCCCTCGACCAGTGTTTTAACACAGCCATCCAAGGGCCACTTTTGTTGAAGCCTGCACTCTCTATACTGCAGCTGCGGTTCTTGGTGTGACATCCACCATCGATGGTTGTGTCACCCTTCCTAGTGCTACTAGGAAGGGAGATGTATCCACCTCCTTTGCCACTAATAGTTGGCAATGATTCGTGAGTACATTCAGTCCCCCCTCAATATCCCCTAGTCCTCTCGTTCTCTTCTTCTGAACTGGGTCTTAAGGGGAACTCCATGCTTGGGGTTGAGTTTCCCTTAAGTAAAATCATTAAATAATCTTCCCAGGAGCTACCCCTCATTACTCGATTATCCCAACTGCCACCCCAAAACCCAAGTCCATTGCAGCTCCCAAACCAACTATACTTTCGACCAAAGTTATAACGGGAGAAGGGCCTTCTGAGCTTACTGCTAAGAAGGCCAAGAAGTCGAAGTCTAAGAAGTCTAAGGCCCAAGTTCAAGCGCAAAATTCTTTAGCGGCATTCCCCATTGCCTCCGTTCCCCCTCCCATGTCTCCAGAGATGCCTGAAGAGCTGAGGAGGCAGGTGCAAACTGAAGTCGACAGAATACATGTTGAGTTTCAACGGTGCGCTATCGTCGTTCCTCCTCCGGGTGCATTTCCTACGATCGTGGTTGATCCCACGGACCCAGTGGCAAAAAAGAGAAGAAGGATGAGGGTACCTTAAGCTAGTGGTGCAATGAGTTCCCGGAAGAAAATGGTGGGTACCAAGACCAGGAAGAAACAAACACTCGAGAAACCTCCATCACCGGTTCCTTATGCTGATGCCTCCTCGTCACCTTCACCAGTAATTATACCTTCTAGTTCTCCCTCTGGATCTGAGGTATGTTTGCATTCTTTATTTCTTACTCCTCTTCCCTTAAGGGGTGTTGCATCTGCTCATTTCTTAACAAGAAGATGTTTTGGTGCAGGGAGTTGAAAAGGAAGGACCTAGTCCCCCAAGCCCCCCCATAATACACTTTATGGGGGGGGGGGGGTGCAGTGTATCTACAGCAAACACTACTCATCCCTGTTCCCCTTTGATAAGTCTTACTTACTCTCGCCATTCATCTTCGCAATGGGCCAAAGAAGCTGCAACGAATGCTGCTACCGTTGAGTCTGCTGAAATGTCTGATCAACCCGAGGGAACTACTGCACCCTCCTCCGAGTTACCCTCAAAGAAAGACATCCATCTACCCCTTGTTATGGTCGAAGAGAGTGCCCCGCAGGTAAAATTTCTTGCCAAGTATTACATATTTTATTTGTTCCCCTGTTTTGTTTATCATCTCTAACATGTTGGGCCGTTTTAGGTGGAAGTGGCGTCACTGATAGCCAACATTATCCTTTCGCCTACATTGACCAGACCTCTTACTGCGGTTTCTCTTTTTGGTACCATAACATGGGTAAGTTAGATGCATTCCTACCTCTTATTCTTTTGTGTTTACTCCTTGCGTCTAACACTTAGTTTTACATTTGCAACTTTCCTCAAGTCTCTCTCTACCTTTTGCCCTTAGTGGCCTTTTACCCTCCAAGGCCACGATCGATGCTACCACTCTCGTTGGGTCATCTCTTGAGGGTTCAGCGTCTCCCTTAGACGATTCGCTCGTGCTGGGTTTAGTAACTTATGTTGGCGAGGGAAGTTTTCCTAAAGTTGAAGCTTCTTTAGTCGAGGGCCTCGCTGAAGCTGCTGAGACAAGGAGCCCACCTCCAACGATTTCTACCATCACGGCCCTCATGGCAACTCCCGTTCTCGCTCCTACTGCTGCTGAGGTACTTTGTTGATTTCTCTGTATTTCTCAGTTTCTCAAACTTCAACTATGTGGGTGACTTAACAATGAAAACACTTGTTAAGTTTTTTTTCAAAAACTTCACATATATTGGTGAACTAACAATGAAAACACTTGTTAAGGTTTTTTGAAAAAATTCACCTATATTGGTGACTTAATAATCGAAACGGTTGTTAAGGTTTTTCTATAAACTCCACCTATATCGGTGACTTAACAACGAAAACACTTGTTAAGGTTTTATCTATAAACTCCACCTATATCGGTGACTTAACAATGAAAACATTAAGATTTTTCCAAAAACTCAACCTATATCGGTGACTTAACAATGAAAACACTTGTTAATATGTTTTCAATAACTCCACCTATATCGGTGACTTAACAACGAAAACACTTGTTAAGATTCTTCTATAAACTCCACCTATATCGGTGACTTAACAACAAAAACACTTGTTAAGCTTTTTCCTATAAACTCCACCTATATCGGTGACTTGACAACGAAAACGCTTGTTAAGGTTTTTCTATAAACTCCACCTATATCGGTGAATTAACAACGAAAACCCTTGTTAAGGTTTTTCCTATAAACTCGATCTATATCGGTGACTTCACAAGGAAAACACTTGTTAAGATTTTTCCAAAAACTCCACCTATATCGGTGACTTAACAACGAAAACACTTGTTAAGAATCTTCTATAAACTCCACCTATATCGGTGAATTAACAACAAAAACACTTGTTAAGCTTTTTCCTATAAACTCCACCTATATCGATGACTTGACAACGAAAATTCTTGTTAAGGTTTTTCTATAAAATCCACCTATATCGGTGACTTAACAACGAAAACACTTGTTAAGGTTTTTCCTATAAACTCCACCTATATCGTTGACTTCACAAGGAAAACACTTGTTAAGATTTTTCCAAAAACTCCACCTATATCGGTGACTTAACAACAAAAACACTTGTTAAGATTTTTCCAAACACTCCACCTATATCGGTGATTAACAACGAAAACACTTGTTAAGGTTTTTTCTATAAACTCCACCTATATCGGTGACTTAACAATGAAAATTCTTGTTAAGATTTTTCATTTTGTTTCCTCTAACTATTTTAAGGTCGCTCGGGAGGATTATCCATCAGTTCCTTCGTCTATTGCCTCGCCACATCGTGATACTGTCTCCTCTGAAGAATCTAGGCATAATGATTAAGGTTCCATGACAGGTGCTGCTACGGAGAGCAAATCTGGGTGTGAGCTTCCTCTACCCAACTTGGCTCCTCACGCCTTCTGCCTGATGGTACTCTAATGTTATCCTCAAATGCCTACCAACCATCGTTTGGCAATTGAGCAACTTATGAGCTATCATCCTGAAACCTTCACGGTGGACTGCCTACATTCAAACATCGCAGCTATGAGCTATAGGCTTCAAGGCATGACCACTTTCATTGCTGAAATAGCCACTACTTTGACTGTAAACGTTTCCAGACCCCTCCTTAACCAATTCTTTGCTTATCTGAGGGAGTTGGGTCATGACGGGTTCCATTTTGACTATCTCATTTCACATTTGAAGACTTCGAAGAACCAGTAATTGGATAGTCAAGGGGAGATCTTACGAAAACATCAGGAGGATCAGCGGACCGAGGAAGCCAAGTTGGACGAGCTAGCACCTCTTTTTGAAACTATTGATAAAGAGGTGGGGGACCTCGAAGAATATCTACGCGCAGCGAAGTCGAAATGAGAGAAACTCCTGATTGATCGCACACAGGCGCAGGTAAGGTTGGAGGTCTCTATCAACGCTTAACGGTCTTGCTAATCAACTTCTTCGGGACTACCTAGAGATTTTTTCTCTTCTACGGATTTGTGGTTCCTTCTTGGGAATGAACTTGTATATGTATTTTCTTTTCTTCTCATGTAATTGTTGGGCATTAGCTCCCAATTTTTTAATGCCCCAAAGTTTATGAATGGGAAAAAAATACTTATTTTCTTATGCCATCTCTTTGTGTTACAACTATTTGCTTAGATTGTGAAGTGTGAAGTCCTGTAATTCTTTCATCTCTTCTCGAGATCGAATAAAAAAAACTTATTCAAAAAATAAAGAACTTGTGTATATATAGCAGTCAACTACATCAATGGTAAAATATAAATGTCTACACATGATAGACTTTCAACCATTTATTGTTAATA
Source organism: Sambucus nigra (assembly GCA_949130495.1). Classification (NCBI taxonomy): domain Eukaryota; kingdom Viridiplantae; phylum Streptophyta; class Magnoliopsida; order Dipsacales; family Adoxaceae; genus Sambucus; species Sambucus nigra. The sequence continues at coordinate 293,231,011 of OX422223.1, forward strand.
TTAAATGTCTTGTCTTCTTTTATCTTACAGATTAGGCAATAACCCGAGTCGTGAGCCTCCTTCACAATACAAGGTCCTTCCCAATTTTCTGAAAACTTGGGTAGAGGAAGCCCCCTGATATGTTTCACTGCTTCTTTCAACACGAGGTCCCCCTCCACGAACTTCCTCGGTCTCACTAAGTTATTATACGCCGTGGAGAGTTGCTTCGTATACAATTGAAAGTGTTTCATCGTATTATCTCTGTGTTCCTCCAACGCTTCCAGCTGCACATGTTTATTCTGGGGAAGCATGCTACTTCGCAAGGCATATCGAGCAGAGGGGACTTCTAACTCCACTAAGAGAATCTCCTCGGCCCCATTGACAAGAGAGAATGGTGTATATCCTATGGGCTTCCTCTTAGTTGTTCGTTAGGCCCACAATACGGCTGGTATCTTGTCATCCCATGATCCTGGGAAATCCTCCATCGTTTTAGCCAAAATATTGACTAGAGTTTTGTTAGTCGCTTTGGCTTGACCATTTCCCTTTGGGTTTGCCACCGTTGAAGTGTGATGGATAATGGAATATTTGTCTGTGAGCATCGTTACTTCTGAATTGATGAAAGGGGTTCCATTATCTGAAAGGATAACCTTTGGGATCCCAAAACGACAGATGATGTATTCTTTGATGAAGTTGCTCACTACCCTCGTTATTTACCTTCTTAGTGGTATCGCCTCAGCCCACTTTATGAAGCACTCCGTTGCTACTAGTATCCATATCTTCCCTCTCGAAGAAGGGTGTATTACCCCTACCAGGTTGAACGCCCAGGTGTGAAAAGGATAAGGCGCTTCCAGGGAGTGTAAGTCTACTGACGGGGTATGGATCATATTTCCATGAAGTTGGCAAGCCTTTCATCTTTGAACGAACTCAGCTGAATCTTTCTCCATCATTGGCTAATAGTATCCCAAAGTCATCAACTGGTCATATAACTTGTCCCTTCCTATGCGAGATGGATCATGTGCCTGCTTCAGGACCTCCGCTGCCTCTTTTCTCGTGATACAATATAAAGTCCTATTGAAGTATCCCCTTCAATAAAGCTGCCCCTCCTGAACGTAGAATCTCGAGGCTCTTCATCGGTGTCCCATCGCATTAATTTTCTCCGTTGGGACAACTCCATCCTTAATAAAGTCGATATAGGGTTGTCTCCAGTCAGGCTGAGCCTCCACAAAAATGATATTCCGCTGCCTTGAAGAACAACTGGCATTTGTCGCACTTTCGTTATAGCTCTACCGCATCCTGCTTCATCTCAGGCCATAAATACCCTTCTCTTTGAATCCTCTGGCAGAGGGGTATCTCACTTGTTTCGCAATGCACTTAGTATTTTTTCTTCAATCTTTGCTCTGCCTCTTTCGGACCAATGCATCTCGACAGCCATCCTCCTGTATTTCTGAAGTAAAGGCTTCCCTGATTCTTAAAGTATTAGGATAATTCTGTCAGCCCCATCGCCCCTTCCCTAGATTCCAATTGCCTCCTGATCTCTCCCCTCCAGTCTGTGTCCTCTTCCATTGGTAGGATTGATCGTACCATCGAAGGAGCTGTTATTCATTGGATCATAACATTAGTTGCATCATTCCTCATGATCATCTTCTAGGTAATGGTGGTATATGCGTTTGGGTGGCGGCTCATCATTATAGGCTGTCTCTTGATCTTAGTCTGATGGAACTGGATGGGGAGCCTCTGAATGATGGTTTTGTATGGTTCCAGGATCATATGTTTCAACACGTATTCTCCATTCACTTGTTGAGCCACTAAGTTTGAATCCCCCTTGATGCAAAGTGAATGGATCCCCCTCCAAATAGCCTCTAGAAATCCCAACACCAATGCTTCATATTCTGCCTCATTTTTAGAGCAAGGGAAATCTAACTTGTAAGAAAGGAAAATCTCCTCCATTCATTTTGAAAGAATAACCCCTTATCGTCCTTTCTTTTTTATCGATGTCCCATTGAACAACATTGTCGTTTCCTCGTCTGTTGCGTGTAGATAGTTGGCCTATAAATCAGCTCCTCGAATATTTTCTTTGGATGGCTCGAACGTTCCTGAGGGGAAAGTAGCCAGCAGATCAGCGTATGCCTGGCTCTTGATTGCGCGAGGCACCACGCACTTCAAGTCATATTCAGATAGAATGAGGTAATAGACTGGCTTACTGTATAACTGCAATGGTAATAGACTGGCCTACTATATCTGACTTCTGGTCCATGGATGATCCTTCTAAGGTAATAGACTGGCCGTTCTTGCTTGTTGATCTCTTGTGCCTGCAAATCTCCCACGAACCTCGAGGTGGATACGAGGTATAACTACAATGGTATTTCTGCCTTCGGGGGAACCATAGTCTATGGTGAAACGAGTAGTTTCTTTAGCCCGTTGAGAGACTCCTGGTGAACCTCCTCCCACCTGAACTTCGTGTTCTTTCACAATAACTGCATTAACGGATATGTTATTTCGACTAATCGAGGCACAAATCTCCGAAGGTAGGAGACTTTACCGAGGAAACTCTCAGCTCTTTTGCCATTCTCGAATATGGCATTTCTAAGATCGCCCGCTGTTTGTCCTGATCCATCTGCACCCCTTTTCGATAAATAACAAAGCCTAGGAATTTCCCACTTGTCACCCCCAAAGCATATTTCAATGGATTCATCTTTAATTTATACTTCCTGCAATGGGAAAACTCCTTCCTCAAATTTCTCATATGGGAATCCTCCCTCCTTGACTGATGACCAAATCATCCATATGAAATTCCATAAACTTGTGAAAGAAGTATTATAAAATCGCCATCATTATTCTCTATAAGTTACCCCAGCATTCTTGAGTCTAAAAGGCATCACCCTATACATGAAGTTACCCAACGGGGTTTTGAATGTTGTCTTCTCTGCATCCGAGTGGTCCATCTTGATCTAGTTGTACCCTACATACCTATCCATGAAGCTATACATCTCATGACCAGCCGTTGCATATATCAAGCTATCAATGGAGGGCAGAGGGAACTCATCTTTGGATCAACTTCTATTCAAATATCTGAAGTCCACGCAGATCCTTATTTAGTTTTTATCCTTCTTCGCCACCGGGACAATACTGGATAGCCAGAGTGGGTGTTGCATCGGTGTGATAAACCCTGCCGTTAGTAAGCGTTGAACTTCTTCCTTGATCTTCAAATCTATCTCAGGCTTATACGTTCTTGTTCCTTGCTTCATTAGAATGTCTGAAGGCATTACATTCAACTTGTGGCAGCTTACTTCCTCATCCAGCCCCTCCATCTCTGTGTATTTCCATGCGAAGACATCTATAAACTCTCGGATCAACTCCACTAAGGCCTCTCGTTTCTCTTTACTGAGATCCTTCGAGATGAATATGGGACTTGGATCTTCCCCTTCTTTTGATAGATTTAACTGTTCCAGTTCGTATGCCTACGGTTTTGGTCTGTCCATCATGTACTCTGGTTCCTCAGTGACTTCCTCCACCAATTCTTGTATACTGGAGTTGTCTATCACGATGCATTGTTCCCATTGATCCACCAAAAAGCATTCATATATCGGGTCAACCTCATCATCAGTTTCCTCGGCCACCCGCTCACACCTTTACAATTGATACACCACTTTTCCCTCCTTGATAACGACCTTCTTGCATTGTCTACTGATAGCGGTGACTACCTTCTTCTTTTTCTTTCTAGAGGCTTCAGCCACTTTTTTTCCTGAGAACCAGCTCAGCACTCTTTGTCGTTGGACCTCATGCTCCATCAGATCCACTCCGGGCCTCATTATGTCTTTAAGATGCTTCAAGATGTCTTGGGGCCGAGGGACTACCTGGTGAGCTTCTTCAGTTATTTCCCTTGTGCTTCTCATAACCTCCTTTTTCTGCTCATTTAAGGGCCCTATTCTTTCTCTGATCGAGGGAACCCATGCTCCCTCCATTCTTCTTGTTAGGACCTGGACATCTTCCTCTAACTCTGTGTAAAGTGTTACGTCCACTAAGTGAGCCTCCTCAACAGCGAAGGGCCTCTTTGTAGCCCTAATGGTCACCTCCGTGCCCTTGACATTTTCTTTGGCACATTGGTGGTACGTAGAAGGAACTAGCCCTTGGTTGTACATACACACCCTTCCTATTAGCAGATGATAGGAATTTGCACTCTCTATTACGTGGAACTTGATATGGGAACTCAGATTTCCCAATATAATCTCAACATTAACATACCTAGTGGATTTGGAAGATTGATTATCATACCCCAAAATTACTAACGGCATGGGGACTAACCTCTCTTATGGAATATTGGCTGTGTGGAAAGAGTTGATTGGCATGATATTGATGGAAGCTCCCCCATCCATAAGAGTCCTTACGAAGCTAAGTCTGTTGACACTAGCAGTCACATACAATGGCCTGTTGTGAGGGAACCTTATAGCCCTATCTGCATCACTGAAGGTTACCTATGACAGAAACCTTCTTACCAACCTGTCCATGGGTTCCTTCCATCTCAGAGAAGGGACTTCATTCTTCCTCGTGATATCGATTATTACCTCGGTCATCTCCAACCTACTCTCCTTCGGTACCCCTACCTGGTCAAAGAACCAGGTGAACTTTGGGGATTTCGAAACTGCACAGTATTCTAGAACTGGGTCCACTTCCTCACCTTCAACACCGTATACCTCCTCCGCATCCTTGGAACTTGCTTCGTCATAAGCCAACACCACATTATCCATTCCCCCTAGTATAATCTTCTAGAGCCTCTTCGTACTCTTCTTTCCTTGTCATTGACTCTCTTTCTCCTCTCTCGGCCTCCTCATCATAGGCCACCCCAAGATTGGCCCCATGTGCTGGCAGTGGATTGTTGTTGATGTTCTGTGGAGGGATTTGCAATGTCCTTGCCTTCACATAATTATCGATGATTCTTCTCAGTGTGAAATAGCTATTGGTTGGATGCTGGATCCTCCGATGAACATGGCAGTACTTTGGATCCGCCTTCGTTGCTGCATTGGGATCCCTAGCGAGAACGTCCTTCGGCTCATAGACCGTTCCCCCTTGGACCATCGTGTTGTAACAGATGACAGTTTGTTCTACTGTATAAGACAATAGTGGTGGGTCCTCTCTGTCTCTTCTGAACTTCCTCTTATTATCTTCTTTTGGTGTTTTGCCCCTATCTCCTCCCTCGGTGTACCCTACCAGTGGAGGCTGAGACCTCCCTCCCCCCCCCCCCCCCCCCCGCGGGTTGCATCGGCTACCTAAACATAATGGGACCACCACCAGATTGGGCCGCACAACCAAGGAGATATTCCTCGCTGCCTTTAAGAACACCGAGAAATTCCCCTCGTGCGTCTCATTGATAAGATGGCAGATTTACTCAAGAAGCATCCCCTTAGCGCAGATCTGCAATAACTTTGATTTTTTGGCCTCCTCCCTCATGTTGAGGTATCTTTCCCTTAACCTTCGAACATAGGCCACCACTTTTTCCCCAGGTCGTTGTTTCTCCCTACCCAATTGGGTTAAAGTGAATTCATCTTCTGCCAGAAAGAACTTCTGGACAAATAATGCATGCATCCCCTCCCATGTAGAAACGCTGTTAGGAGTCAAATGGGAGTACCAGGTGTATGTTTTATCGGTTAAGGATTTGGAAAACTCCCTCAACCTAAGCTTCTTGTTATTGTAATGCGCTCCCAAGTGTTCAACAAAGCGCTTTATATGCTCCTTCGGGTTCCCACCTTTCCTTGTATATTTTTCAAAGATAGGAGGAATATAGTCCTTTGGATAGGGCTCATCGTTGTATTCCTAAGGATAAGGTGTTCGAAAGACATCATAAACTGAAGCCACCTCACCCGCAGATTACAAGGAGGCTTGCATGAACTTCAATATCTCTTTTTGAATATCTTTTCTCATTTCCTACATGAGTGATGTTACTGGAGAAATAAGCAACGGGGCCATGGGTTGAACACATGTTGAAGCTGAAACGAAGGTTATAGCTGGGGCCGTTGATACTCCTGAGGTTCATACTGCTAGATTCATAACAAGAAGGTATGCTTGTTAGGACCGTCCCCGCTACACCCGCACCTGTTGGGACCGTTGGGGCTACCCCTGGTGTTACGAAGGCATTGGCTTCCAATCATCCCAGCATCACTGAAGCCACCGGAGTTTGCAAAAACTCATAAAACTTACTCATGAGGAGCGCCACCTGAGTAGGTCCCAACCCTGCATTCGTGGAGGTTTGTGTCACCCCTGGAGCGCCTGTCGTCGCCTGAACCGGAGGTACCTCTATTTGAGGAGCCCCATCCCTTAGGGCCTCTATGTGACACCCCGCCCAAATAAATACCGGGTGATCAGTCCTATATCAAATTTAAAACAGGAATCTCAGGGGTTCATTCTTAGCATCACTGTCGAAAACTTTTTAAAACTTTACTAACCACCTAGTATTCAAAAAGACTGATGTCAAATTTTATCTTTTTATTAAACAATTAAATATGCATGCTGAATAACAAATAAACCATACAACCAAACCATGAGTCTAAAACAATACTAAATGACTAAATGACATGCCGAATAAACAATCAGCTCAAAATCCCAATAATAATAATTAAATAAATGAATACATAAACCAAATACTGAGTCTAAAAGTAAAAAGGGGAAACATGAACTGAATGAATCTAAAACTGAGATAAGAATCCTACTCTAGGAATAAAGAAATGATACGTCTAAATCAAATCCTGCAACCATCCACATGTTGCAACTGCGTAACCCTGTAATAGATAAGTCAACTATGGCATCCCTGTGGCTGGACACCTGTTAATATACATGTACATAAACAAGAGAGAAGAAGTACAAGAAACGGGTCAGAACCCGATTTATAAAAATGTTTAGCAAGCATTTTATTGCAATAAATGAAATGCGTAGTATATAATGTTCATAATTGCTTTTACGGTCCCACTCTCTTGAGGACAATCTCACCTCTCTTCTATAGTGAACACCTATCGCATTCATTTATTCCGCCTAGCCATTTGACACACTTCTAACTAGGAAAAAGTCTTATCCTTCTAGTTACCCATCGTAGTAGTATATCATATTTGATCTCAACAATTATCATTTTTAAATAAGTGTTATCACACTAAAGTCAAGTATTTACTATTTACGTTTATATAAGATTTCACTATCTTAATAGTCTGTAATTATCTCATTGAAGATATACCATAAGCATACATATATATATCCCTCACTATTATATATATGTATTAACACAATCTTAATAGCCTACAATTATCACATTGTAATTATATCACAAGTATACATATATATCCACCACCATTATATATATATACACTAACACATCACCCTAAGGATACACCTATAGTGCATTGCATACTCTGCTATCATGTCCCGGTACGTCTCGTACTCAAACAAGGACTATCGGTTCGAAAATGTCCCACGAACCATATAAACAAATCACACATATTGGCGGCGAACATAGTTCACATACCTATGGGTCACGCACATACCTACGCTCCCATAGTCAGCGGACTTATCAACTCACAAATAAGTCTTTCACAGTCCTATGTTCTGAGATACAAGTCAAATATCCCCCCGAAGGTCACTCAGGATAAGACTGTCTCTACACAACCCCCCGCGATAGCAAGCAGCTAGGTATGTCATACACATAATAAAACAATCAAATATGTATTCACGCACCCTATTAAAATATTAGGTATTCACACAAACTTTCATTGTTTTAGGTATTCCCGTAACCTATTATCATTTTTCTATTGGATTATGTATTTCCATATTTATATATATAATTCACACATTCATATATATATACATATATTCCAATTATTACTAGTTCGCTCGTATTAAATACGATCCAATACCAAAATAACTACATCCCACTATTAAATATAATTTATATAATTATATATCTCACCTCATATATACTTGATTAAGTTCATATTAGTCTCACAAAGTTTCCAACAATTTTTAGTTTCAATTCGGGAAAGTTTCATCACTAATTAAAACTCCAAGGGTATTTTAGACATTTCACAATATATGCCTCAGTAATGAAATTCCTAGTACTGCGTACTACTCTCCATTTGCTATGCGTGGCCACAAACGGCACGTAAATCCGAATTCGTATGACAAAGTTATGCTCATTTAAAGTTGTGCTAAAAATCAAATAACTCGTTCCGTCTTCAAGGGTATTTTAGACCTTTCAATTTTTGTGTCTAATTAAAACATTCCCAGGACAGCGTAATACTCGTCGCTATCTATGTGTGGCCGTGAACGGCACACTAATCCGAGTCCGTATGCCAAAAGTTAGGGCATTATAAAGATTCACCTCAGAGAAGATTTAAAAAAAAAAACCTTTCTTAAAAAGTTTTCCCACATTCTGCCCAGATTAATAAATTGATGTTTTGAGGCATTTTGGAGCAGTTTTGGAGGAAGCGCGTGAGACAAAAAAATGTAGAAAACGCGATTTTCTACAGGGTTATACGGATAGAATCGCCATTAAAGCTCCAAAACCTTCGATTATACCCAGATCTTTTAACCCAAAAACCTCCCAAGATTCATCCTAAATCCACCCAAACTTCATCATTAACAATTTCTTCCAACAATACCACTAATGGAGATTCAAAAACCAAGATCTAATGATGTTGTTCACTTCTCAAATTAAGTTATAATTTCACTATTAACCCAATTTCTCACAAAGTTAAAAATCCCCTATCAATGGTTATTCTTCATCTTCTTCACTATAAACCCACAAATTTCAATTCAAATTCCTACTTCCAAATTTCCAGAATTAATTGACATAATTACAACTATTTACATCATTAACTACAACTCAAATTAAAGCAAGAAAACACTTGCCTTGGGGGATTAAATCCGACGATCCCATGTCGAAATTCTTGCCCGGATTTCTCATGTCATCCTTCTTTCCTTCTTCGTCTTTCTCGTTTCTCTCCTCTCTCAACCCTTTGTGTTTTGGAATGACTCATGGCTTCCCAACACACTTAAACCTAGGTTAAAATTCCTCAATCCCGTAATTAAGCCTATTGGCCAATTAAATATGACTTAAATGGCCCCATTTGGGCTCGATCATGTCTAAAAATGCCCCGAGACCCATTTACTACCCCGGGTACTCTTTTTCGACTATCTCGACCCTTCCGGACTCAACCGTGCACTCAGAATTGTCATCCGAGATACTTTATAAAATTTTCCAATTTCAACCTCAAAATGCGACACATGTGAAAATTTTCAATAACTCGAATTAATTTGAATTTCTAAATCCCCAAATTTAAATAATAAATTCTACATCTCCAAATTCAATAATTTCTCCAATTTAAATAGATTAAATTTAAATCACCAAATTAAATGAATTTCTCCAAATTAAATAAATCCAACTCACTAATTTAATTAATTTATATATCCTCTAAAATATGGGGTGTTACATACTTCTCCCCTTACAATGGAATTTCGTCCTCGAAATTCAGATAAGACTAGTACTCAAAGCTTCAGATATAATCTCGTACACCTTCATCCTTTCCCACACAATCTAAATCGTTATGATGTTCTCATTACACTTCTCCTAGCGATACCCATTAGTCCAACAGTCCCTACACTACCGTTCAATCTTGTGGCCAATTTGCTTTAGTCATCTTATATTAAAATGTTCCATCATATAATGTATCATCTCACATTAGTGCCTACACAACACTTTGAAGCTTCCAACTTCTGACACTACTATGAGCCTAACCACTAACGACTATAATACTTCCTTTACTGGGGAATACTCCAGCATCCCCCTGCGATAACTCCCTTATTCGTTTACTCTTTTGGCACACGTATTTCTACATCTATCGATCGCGGATAATATCTAAAAATTTAACTATCTAGGGTGCCCATACACCCTATATGCTGCACATAACTGCCCAATTCAACTTAACATAATAAACTTGCTATGATTAAGCTTTTCATATTTGAGCTGATTATACGGTGAGTTATACTAAACTACCCTACCAATTGGAACTTAATTATCATTTAGGTTATCCCACCGATCTACTCGTGGTGAAAGTGTTCCACAAAGTGTTCTCACATCAACACTATACGGCTCTATCGGCCTTAAGTCGTAGTATAATTATCAACTCATAGTTATAACTATATATGTATAATAACCACGGTACCAAACCTATGTCCTATGGCCAAACAACTCCCCACTTCCAACGTTGTGCTAAGTTTCATGCGTGGGATGTCTCGCAAAGCGAAATCCAAACAAGGAACCCTCTCGATACACTACTACCTAACATTGTTGGTCGTTGAGATCCGTTAGGCCCTCAGTCCATAGCACATACCCCCCAAATCTCCGTCTCTTAACATAAAAGTATATTCGTTCACTCCCATATTACACGAGATAATATATAATACGGTTCTTTTACTATCACCAGTTTCTTAGCGCGAATAAATCACGAGCTATATCTCTCCGCTCAATAATAAGTTAGTATACCCTGAATCACATCAGTAAATGTCCCTACTCATCGGGATTACATATAACAATGCCAACATATTCTTATATGTCTATTATGAAACACACTATCAAATATATACACGTATATGCACACTATAATATATATATTCATCCAGTGGCCCTATATTTTTAATAGCTCTCAACTTAAGGTGTTTTCCCTACACGTTCAGTAACTAAAATTTTAAAACCGATGCATTAGCATCCAACTACGTCTCATCACCGCAGACATAAATTAAGGTCCCTACATGTAACATCCTGTAACTAAGTTCAAAGAAATTTCTCAATGTACTATTCTCTAACATTTTCAACAAAATTCGTAGGTCCAAAGCACATAACTTAGATATCACGAATCCTGTCTCTCGACACATTATTTAATTTGCCTATGCCCACGTCTCTCAAGGCATCACACAATACGGTGTTCTAGCTATCACTTAATTCTCAGCACATAAACAATAATGATCTAAATCTTTAAGCTCAACGGTTGCCTGATATACCTTGAATTACACCGGTAAAAGTCCCCACTCACTAGGACTTAAACATAACGAGACAACTATACTCGTCGAAGCCTATGGTATAATACAATATATATATATATATATATATATATATATATATATATATATATATATATATATATATATATATATATATATATATATATACATATTGACTCGACCCTCCTTCGAGTGATGATTCATGAAGTCGAATGTCTTACCCTCGCACAACGAGCATCATAGACTTCCTATACAATTTACTATTGCTCCAACCCTCGGTATACAGTCACTATGCAAGATAAAAATATGATCCCTTTCATATCCCTCAAAAGGAGAAAAAAATCTGTTACATAATAAACGACACCCTCCTAGTGTTCTCACCTGCTCCCCTGCATATGGAACTAACGAGAGCCCTGTTACGCGACGACAAAGATATGTATACTATTTCAATATTCACGACATCTCTACTAAACCCGTTTCACATGTGAATTTAGTATTAACAAACTACTGTCACACAGAATATATCTCAATCACCTCGAGTGGCGGTTCAAATGGTTCTGGGACATAACGCCCTCGTCCTAACCGAACCAAAACTTCTTATAACTGTTGCCCCTACTGGGCATCCCATTTCTATCCACGATTCGCGATAAACACAGTATACACATGTGTTCTTACTCTTTACACATAGGACATCTCTCCATGTTATCTTCCTTGCCTGATCATCGGGTCCCCGATTGCTACCCCCGTTGTCCATTTGGCTTCGCTGGCCCTCTTGGACTTGTTGTTGTCCTCAATGGCCCTGACTGAATCCACCATTACTTGGTAGAAATTCAATTTAATCAAAACATTAAACTGGGTCCCTACTGGGTATACCATCATGTGGTGCTTCACTAACACCGTTAAATTCAGTCTTTCTTTTCAGCTCAATTTTCAATTCTCAAGATTCACTTCCCATGGAAGCGTTAATATAAACTTGTAACGCACGACCTTGATGATGTCGACACTAGTCATCTTATTCGGATTTTACACTCACGCTTTTGTATTCAACTCACGAGCCCATTAATAACTTATGTACCCTTCATATACTTCGTATCCCCTTCGTCGGGTACGAAGTTCACTAACCAAGTTAACTTCTCTCTCGTGATTAGTTTCTATCTTGCTCACTTGTGATAAGTTTCGAAAATTCATTCGCACCCCTGTCCGAACAACAGATCGAAAATCTAACGATTAAATTGTACTCAAATTTTTCATTTAATCCCATATTCTTCTTATATATAGTGACTGGCTCTTGTCACTTTACGTTGCTCCTATGAGCTTAAAATTTTATTGCCCAAAATTTACTACTGAGTATCGTTGTACTCTACCCTACATAGTTGTCGTTGGATTTCTCCTTCCATTGGTTTATCACACTTCCTCTTTTTTCTGGATTCTTATCGATGGCTCCTCGAAAGAGTCCTTTCGACTTTCCCCACCCCTTGCCGACTACGCTGGGTGAGTGTAAGATTTTCACCATTGTCATCGTTGATTGTTCTACGGGAAACTACTGTCCCCGAGATTTTCCTATCATCACTTTTCTAAACAACAATTGTGGTGGCTTCTATCGCCACTACTATTATCAGATTACTCTATCGCTTATGCTGCCTTCCTCCTGCATTCCTTCTAACGGTCCCCGTTGATTGTCCTATAATGTTCGGTGTCCGAAACCTAACCGCACTCGTACATAAATCACATCAACTATATTTGATAGCAGGAGAACGAAATCACATACGTAGATGAATTCGACAATCCTATCATAAGGCTCTACATCAAAGAACGCTAAACTGAAACGTGAAAAGACATACAAATCCTAAGGACACTAGAACCTGATGCTCTGATACCACCTGTGGCACCCCGCCCAAATAAATACCGGGTGATCAGTCCTATATCAAATTTAAAACAGGAATCTCAGGGGTTCATTCTTAGCATCACTGTCGAAAACTTTTTAAAACTTTACTAACCACCTAGTATTCAAAAAGACTGATGTCAAATTTTATCTTTTTATTAAACAATTAAATATGCATGCTGAATAACAAATAAACCATACATCCAAACCATGAGTCTAAAACAGTACTAAATGACTAAATGACATGCCGAATAAACAATCAGCTCAAAATCCCAATAATAATAATTCAATAAATGGATACATAAACCAAATACTGAGTCTAAAAGTAAAAAGAGGAAACATGACCTGAATGAATCTAAAACTGAGATAAGAATTCTACTCTAGGAATAAAGAAATGATACGTCTAAATCAAATCCTGCAACCATCCACATGTTGCAGCTGCGTAACCCTGTAATAGATAAGTCAACTATGGCATCCCTGTGGCTGGACACCTGTTAATATACATGTACATAAACAAGAGAGAAGAAGTACAAGAAATGGGTCAGAACCCGATTTCTAAAAATATTTAGCAAGCATTTTATTGCAATAAATGAAATGCGTAGTATATAATGTTCATAATTGCTTTTACGGTCCCACTCTCTTGAGGACAATCTCACCTCTCTTCTATAGTGAATACCTATCGCATTCATTTATTCCGCCTAGCCATCTGACACACTTCTAACTAGGAAAAAGGCTTATCCTTCTAGTTACCCCTCGTAGTAGTATATCATATTTGATCTCAACAATTATCATTTTTAAATAAGTGTTATCACACTAAAGTCAAGTATTTACTATTTACGTTTATATAAGATTTCACTATCTTAATAGTCTGTAATTATCTCATTGAAGATATACCATAAGCATACATATATATATCCCTCACTATTATATATATGTATTAACACAATCTTAATAGCCTACAATTATCACATTGTAATTATATCACAAGTATACATATATATCCACCACCATTATATATATATACTAACACAGCACCCTAAGGATACACCTATAGTGCATTGCATACTTTGCTATCATGTCCCTGTACGTCTCGTACTCAAACAAGGACTATCGGTTCGAAAATGTCCCACGAACCATATAAACAAATCACACATATTGGCGGCGAACATAGTTCACATACCTATGGGTCACACACATACCTACGCTCCCATAGTCAGCGGACTTATCAACTCACAAATAAGTCTTTCACAGTCCTATGTTCTGAGATACAAGTCAAATATCCCCCCGAAGGTCACTCAGGATAAGACTGTCTCTACACAACCCCCCACGATAGCAAGCAGCTAGGTATGTCATACACATAATAAAACAATCAAATATGTATTCACGCACCCTATTAAAATATTAGGTATTCACACAACCTTTCATTGTTTTAGGTATTCCCGTAACCTATTATCATTTTTCTATTGGATTATGTATTTCCATATTTATATATATAATTCACACATTCATATATATATACATATATTCCAATTATTACTAGTTCGCTCGTATTAAATACGATCCAATACCAAAATAACTACATCCCACTATTTAATATAATTTATATAATTATATATCTCACCTCATATATACTTGATTAAGTTCATATTAGTCTCACAAAGTTTCCAACAATTTTTAGTTTCAATTCGGGAAAGTTTCATCACTAATTAAAACTCCAAGGGTATTTTAGACATTTCACAATATATGCCTCAGTAATGAAATTCCTAGTACTGCGTACTACTCTCCATTTGCTATGCGTGGCCACAAACGGCACGTAAATCCGAATTCGTATGACAAAGTTATGCTCATTTAAAGTTGTGCTAAAAATCAAATAACTCATTCCATCTTCAAGGGTATTTTAGACCTTTCAATTTTTGTGTCTAATTAAAACATTCCCAGGACAGCGTAATACTCTTCGCTATCTATGTGTGTCCGTGAACGGCACACTAATCCGAGTCCGTATGCCAAAAGTTAGGGCATTATAAAGATTCACCTCAGAGAAGATTTAAAAAAAAAAACCTTTCTTAAAAAGTTTTCCCACATTCTGCCCAGATTAATATATTGATGTTTTGAGGCATTTTGGAGCAGTTTTGGAGGAAGCGCGTGAGACAAAAAAATGTAGAAAACGCGATTTTCTATAGGGTCTTGCGGACAGAATCGCCATTAAAGCTCCAAAACCTTCGATTATACCCAGATCTTTTAACCCAAAAACCTCCCAAGATTCATCCTAAATCCACCCAAACTTCATCATTAACAATTTCTTCCAACAATACCACTAATGGAGATTCAAAAACCAAGATCTAATCATGTTGTTCACTTCTCAAATTAAGTTATAATTTCACTATTAACCCAATTTCTCACAAAGTTAAAAATCCCCTATCAATGATTATTCTTCATCTTCTTCACTATAAACCCACAAATTTCAATTCAAATTCCTACTTCCAAATTTCCAGAATTAATTGACATAATTACAACTATTTACATCATTAACTACAACTCAAATTAAAGCAAGAAAACACTTGCCTTGGGGGATTAAATCCGACGATCCCATGTCGAAATTCTTTCCCGAATTTCTCATGTCATCCTTCTTTCCTTCTTCTTCTTTCTCCTTTCTCTCCTCTCTCAACCCTTTGTGTTTTGGAATGACTCATGGCTGCCCAACACACTTAAACCAAGGTTAAAATTCCTCAATCCCGTAATTAAGCCTATTGGCCAATTAAAAATGACTTAAATGCCCCCGTTTGGGCTCGATCATGTCTAAAAATGCCCCGAGACCCATTTACTACCCCCGGGTACTCTTTTCCGACTATCTCGACCCTTCCTGACTCAACCGTGCACCGAGAATTGTCATCCGAGATACTTTATAAAATTTTCCAATTTCAACCTCAAAATGTGACACATGTGAAAATTTTCAATAACCCGAATTAATTTGAATTTCTAAATCCCCAAATTTAAATAATAAATTCTACATCTCCAAATTCAATAATTTCTCCAATTTAAATAGATTAAATTTAAATCACCAAATTAAATGAATTTCTCCAAATTAAATAAATCCAACTCACTAATTTAATTAATTTATATATCCTCTAAAATATGGGGTGTTACACTCTAGTTCTCTCACAGACTATTCTTCATTATGATGGATGTCATCAAAATTGAGCCTTCGAGTAGCATTATCTTGCGCCATACTCCTTAGTTAGGAGAATTCCTCCCCAGAAGATTCACCAAATGCAAGAGGGTACTTTAGATTATAGATGGAGACGTAACCCATTTGAAGTATGGTGATGATAAGTTAATTAGCTAAAACCTTGGATTAGTGATAAAACATTCAAATAACAAATCCAATGAAGATAAGACTCAGTTTGAACTCACAAATCTCTCGTGTATAACTCAAAAAGTAGTAATGAACTTATAAGTAACTTAGCTAGAGGGAGAGAGACGTAAGCACCCTAGATACACCTTGGTAGGAAGAAAAACACACCAAACACTCTCAAGGATCTCTGCTACGTATTAAAAGCTTCGTAATAAATGATAATGGCGTGTGAATAAGACCTCTCGTTTGTAATAACTCTCTCTCTGTTGTGTATTCTCTCTAGCAATAACTTCTTAAACTTCACAAAGATCCTTCTCTCCTCAGGGGTGGTTGGGGTCCTTAACTAGCCCCCCACACCATTCCCCAAGGAAACTCAGTCATTAAGGAATATGAAAGACATCCCTCACGCTTTATATCACAACTATAAATGCCTGATGCACTAGTTGTCTCCACGTCATAAACATTAAATTCCAAGACATGCCTTTTGCCAAACCACTGTGTGTCATGGTGCTGTTGTCACAGAGGTGGCTCACCAACTACTTGACAACCCCAAATACCACGGTGGTTTACTCAAGTACAGGTCTGACATTGTTTATCTGGATAGTGACATCACCTACAGTAGATGTGACATTAAGTAGATGGCTATTTGGTTCACAACTCAACGCCCGATGGAACTCCAAGGTGCTTCACCCGAGGTTCCACGGTCAGTGTTCTTCGGTGTTTTAACAGGTGTATAAAAGATGGTTGGGACGAGACCCAACGATGCCTCACTTCTCAATCCTCCAAACCAAGTCCCTCTAAAGTTACCAAGCTGAGGTCATTCGATAGAGCATGAAAGCTCTCCCAGGCCCTACCAAGCCTGGTCTCTCGCGAGTACCGTTTAACCTCACACTAAAACTCATTATTATTCTCGTTATATTATTACAACCGTTATATCTTACAGTCAATATAAACAAAGATACAATATGACTATTACAACAAGCTAAAATTTAAGTTGTCACGCTGAGATGCCCCGCTTGAGCTGCCATGTTGAGCTGCCACGGTGACTTAATCCCCAAAACATTGTTGCTAAGATAGAATTATTTCTAATCTTCGAAATTACCCTCAATCTCCCTCTACAACAAGTATTTTATACAAGTGAAGAGAAGAGGAAACTCAAAATCAATAAACTAAGAAAGAAAAAAAATTCAGTGGGCAAAAGAGTAATCTGACATCTTGAATTCGAACGAAGAATGAAAGTTGAAGAACTCGAGTTTACAAGAACCTAGGAAGAAACGGCATCCAAATTTGATTCCATGTCAAAAGTTATGAAGCTTAGAAGTTGAGAGAAAATCACTAGAAGAGCAAGAAGAGCTAGTCTAGTGAAGACAAAGTTTCTATAAAGAGCGAACCGATCCGATATGTACCAAAAATGAACCAGTCCAAAATTTTAGGATTTCTTGCATAAAACAGAGAATTAAACGATTATATGAGAAGAAAAAATAAGTCGGTCTGATGTACCAAACCGAACCGATGACCCCAAATCGAATCGATTCCGCTCTTGATTTTCTGACTTATTCTGTTTAAAAATTAGAGTTGGACTTAGCTCAAACTCTTGTAAATCGGTTGGGTGTTTATTCCAAATGATTACCAGGCTTTAAGGAGTTCTCTTTTTGTAAATTTTAGAGAGTTTTTGAAGCTTAGAACCCTAGGGAATTGTGTTCTTCAACAATTGTTCAGGTTTTAAGCAATAATTCAAGAGTTTTCTTCATTCCAAGTAATATTTTCTTAATGCTTTCAATTTCTTTCATATTTGTGTTTGATGATTCGTAGTAAATAGGTTACAATTCATTTTTACAAGTTTTGTCCCATTTTTTACGCAATTATGAATCCATGCAAAATAGATTTCTTGTTCAAGCATAGTTTAATCATGTATAGACCTAACTCGATGTAGTTTAGATGTATAGAAAATTGGTTTTGAATTAAATATTGAATGAATCGTGTTTTGTAGTGAACACAACCATTGTAGATCTTTTAACCTCGTTTGCACTAGGTAATCGGGGTGTTTAAGTATGCGATGTGTGTGTTGTCTATTACATCACTAATATATTATTGCCATTGATTACGTATGATGCGGGCTAGTACCCTCATATATGTAATGCTTGTGATTAATAAAGATTGGGTTTAATCAACTATCTAATTCAAAAGCTAGTTTTCTATCCGATAAATACACTAGAATCTGGAGGATTGTATCCTAACTTACTTTTTATCATTCATAGTTAATCACATGCAGTAGTTTTAATTTTACGCACTTAATTTAGTTAGTAATTTTAATTTTAGTTTTCATTTATCTTGTAGAATTAAATTCCAAAATTTATCACCTTTTTATTTTTTCTCGAATCACTTTAGGGTTAGTCTCCTTTCCTTAATTGTTACGAGCAATTATCCTAACCCCGTCTTACCAAGTTTATTACTTATGAAATAGGCTTTCACTTGAGCCTATATAAGGACGCACTTTAGACACATATTTAGTCGCATCGTACTCCCATCACATCAGGGAGTCACACTCAAAGGCTTAAACTTAGTAGGAGTTGGGTAGATGACTATCATTTACACAAATGGAGTTCACTCCATGTACCCCATCTGGCTAGGATCTCGAATTTTAATGAGACAGTCGACCTTATCTTCAAGTCTCTAAATTGTGATACACTAAGGCTTTTCCTTTTGCACCACATTATCTCCATCCCCTTCCACCACTTAATTACTTGAGGACCCAGGTTTCTGCCTACAGTTCTCTACCCATTATTGACTTCTCGGTGTTCCCTTTTTTATGGTCTCAACTCGGCCTTTCATTTCTATGATGAATAGTGGCACGTGTTCAATATATGCTTTGGGAACGTAATTATCGACTACTATCACCCCTTATGCCTAATTGGTTGAAGGCCAATCCTCTACTCAACCTGTCTAATGCATAGTCTTTCTGACGACTCTAAGGGGGTATGTTGGACACTCTTTCCCTGGTATATTCGAGTTCGTGTCGCCCCGAGAAAATATGATGTGTCGAAGGTCTCAGACCTCTCCTAGCAATCCTCGTCATCACAGGACAAATCATTCGGATATTTCTAGACTTCTTTTTCAAGGTGGAGACATCGTGGATCAACAATGTCCCTCGGCTAGAGGCAGTACTGATCTTTATTTACTAGAGATGGGGGTGGTCCCTCATCCATCGAATGCGCGCCATCCCTGGCAGCCAGATTTATGATGTTAATGATGGGATCATCAGGGGCCCTACTCATAATATCCTAGCTAAAGGCCAAAACCTGTTGTTGAAGCTACTGTTGACTGACCAAAAGTGACCTCAGCACTGTCACCACATCCATCATTTCTGACTACTAAGGCGCTTGGTTGGAACTAGCCCTTACATTGTAAGTTGGATCAATGGGCATCACTAGTGAGACTTAACAAAACAATTAATATAATGCAGATGAAGAAAGTTGCGAGTGATTCGTCTCGAATATTGCATTTATTTATCATTTTTACTTATCCATTTTAGCACCCTTGGGTAACTTAATACCTATTTTATGCTTGTTAAATAGACAACCACTTTTATGTAAGTTTATATGCTTTGCGAGGTATAATTGAGATTTTATAGATATTAAAGTGCTTAGCGTGAAGTTTGGTCGCATTTCGGGAAAATTTCGTCATAAAGAGAACATTCAATGGAATTTTAGTCATTTCATCATTTGGGTTTATGGCCCATTTTTATGTTAAGTAAACTTCGTATTTAAAACATTTCGTTGGGTGCTTACGCCATATATAAAAAGATACCATGACTTGGCAAACTAAAAAGGAATGTGCGATGACAAGTAGGGACCGCGTCCATTGGGAGCGGTATTTAGGATTAAATTGGTTTAGTACTTATAAAATAGGGAAGAGAAAAGATTATATGATGAGAATATAATTAACATTAGGAATTAGGTAAACTAAATTAGATTACAAAAACGAGGTTCAGATCACATCCCCACCATGGACTAACAACACGTAATTAGGAATTTTATTCGAAAACATTTAACCGAGCATACTCAATTGATTATATGTATCAAACATGAAGGATTTAAATTCAAACAAGAAAATCAAAACTTTAAAATTGAAAAAGGCCACAAATGAATTGTGGTTTCAATATTGCTATAAATACTAATGTTGCGTGACATAGAAAGTTAAACACATAATATCCCAACTTCAATACACAAGGTTTCAAATAAAAGTAATTCAAATCCAAAACCTATATTTCGAAGCCCAAAACCCATTAATGGTGGAAATATGATCTCAGTCTTTAAACTAGATAATACACATGGTAAGCATAATAAATAAAACTATTAAATAATCAAAATAAGTAATAATTCAACAAATACTATTTCACAAGGCTGGTAACTAATTAATGAAGAAAGTGAGAAAGAAATTTAATAAGAAAAACTTATATAAATGGAAGAGTAAATGAGAAGTATTACTTACAAACAAGAGAGAGATGGAGCCTAAAGAGGGCAAAGGGAAGAGCTCCAAAATGAAATCTAGGATAAACTATAAAATTTGATATCCCAAAGCAAATGAGAGTAACAAGCTCTTTAAGGAAAACCCCAGGGGAAAACTTTTATTTCAAAAAGTTAAAATTTGTAGGGCCAAAATGATTCTAGCCATAGGGTAAACCAATTATACTATAGGGGAAATCCGTCTTTGGTCTAATCCAAATAAATTCCACCAAAATGGCCAAATCCATTCGCCCCTAACAAGTCTGAATTCTTTTTTCCGGATCAATGTATGAAAAATGCTATAACTTCTTCATTATAAATCGTAACTAGTCGGGGTCGGAGGCTAAATGAAGATAGTTTATAGGGATACAGCTCTAATGAAAACATCGGTCAATAAAACTAAATTATGAAATTACTAAAATACCCTTGAATGTGCCATTTATGACGAAACGTCCCCGAAATGTGATCAAACTTCACGCTAAGCACTTTAATGCCTATAAAATCTCAAATATACCTTGGAAAGAATATAAACATACATAAAAGAGGTTGTCTGGTTAACAATCATAAAAATGGGTATTAAGGTAATCGAGGAGGATAAAATGCATAAGTAAAAAGGGTAAATAAATGCAATATTTAGTACGGTTCACCCTAGAAATAAAATACAAAGGAAAAAAACTACAAGTAAACCACACGAGATGCGGAGATAAATGAACTTTTGCGGGTGAAAGATTGCATTTAGCATTTTCAATAAGATGATGAACCCCTAGGTTACCCTAGTGGACGAGTGTTGTCTCGTCAGGGTTTTCATGGACGAATCCCATAAACATCAAAGTTGCCTTAAAATATGACCAATCAATATAAAATACATGCTCAACAATAACGAAAAGGATGTGAAACACATTATTAGCAAAGTGAATGAATTCACACAAAATCCTATCGTTATTAACATTATAAAATAACTTCAATCACAACTGAAACCTTAAGAGTGGAGGGAAAAACGAGGACATGGAAATAGTTTGAGTTGAATTTTTTTTATAAAGCTGATAATAAGCATTAAAGTGTGCATGATATTCAATCCTCTATGGATATTACACTCAAAAAATGAAAAACTAAGAACGAAAGGTAATACACGGGATATGCGGGAATAAAGAGTAAATGTAAATGGAAACTAGGTCACGTACACGTCATAACTTAAAGAACTCTTTATAGAAAATGAAAAATGTATAATCTCTTTGAAAGGATATCATCATTACAGATGTCAAATACATTTTCACATATTATTGCAACAATTTAATCTTTTGAATTACATTCACCTTAGGATTACATAGGACTTGTATGGGGTTATAATATAGGTTTGGGGTTGAGGCTATGAAAGAAGGGGATATGTATGTATTCAAAGGTGTTTGGGCATGAAACACTTAGGGTAATGGAAAATTGTGGGAAGTTGAAAAATTAGAATATGATTTACATAACAAGCACTTGAAATAATAATGGAGAAAATGAACAAAGATTATTGAACATTATATATATAAACGAAATGCTTTCTCTTTCTTTTATTTTATTTCTTTTTTATTCTCTTTCTTTTATTTTTCTTTTGTTTTCTTTTATTTTTCACTTTTATTTTCTTTTCATTCTCACATACTCAATTGCAACCACATAACAATAACATCATTCAATCACAAGTATCATTCCAAACAAAGGTATGAAATGTAGTATGTATGGTTTATAACTCTAATTTGGAGTTGATTTTGGGATTTAGGGTAAGGAAACGAAAGCCTATATTTAGGCTCAAAGGGTCTAACGAGGGGAAACATTTGAGGTGAGGTCAAGGTCAAGGTCAATATGTGTGATATAACAAAGAAGGCCTATGATCCTTTCCTAAATTTTTCACAATTCTCGAGTCAAAATAACTTTGAAAATCATGATCAAGTAACACATTTCATATAAACTCAACTAATGAGCGATCAATTAAAGAATAGTGATATTATCAATGAACTTAATGTTTTCAAAGGGAAAGATTAATGTATAAACCCTCACAAACAAAAAAAATCATAACACTCACTTGGTGTAAGTATATACAATGCATTAAAGATTTTTGACTTAAAAAATCTTAAACCAACTCATTTAAACAAGCAAAGTGTATGTGCTCATGGATTTAAATATCAATTCATGAAGTTTTTTATAATATCAATGATTTGAGGACTAAAGTATAATAAATTCTAAAATTAATAATATGGATGATTGAATTATATATTGGATTGGAAATTTATTGAAATTTGTCACCGAAAACAATGGCAAAACACCTAACAAAGGAGAAAAAAGAAAGAACATATTTTAACAATTTTTCAATTTTTTAACAAAAGCATGCTTGGAATGAACATGTGATCAAATCATTAAAACTAAATAATGAATGGGAAGAATAACCCACACCCCCTACTTAAATGTTGCATTGTCCTCAATGCGGATCAAGAACACAACATAAAGAGAGTAAAATAAAGATATAACCTAAAATTTTGCGATCTCTGAATAACACAAGTCCATTGATTCCACAAAACATAATGCAACCAAGAATAACAAAGTAGAATAGTAAAAATTTGAATAATTACACTAGATTCTAATTAAAAAATAATAAAACAAACTACTATGTACAAGCTATAATTTTAACTTTTAACTAACTACCCGTTAAAAGATAAAAAAAATTAGGGTCCACCCCAAATACAATTTAACTTTTATGGATAATCAGTGTACTCTCTTTTAAGTGCATACCTTTCAGAAAATAAGAATTTCGTTTGAACAAAAAAAGGCATATATAAGGGTTAATAAATGAACCATCACCAATTAAAAGTTTTAGGAGGATGATGGTGGCTTTAGATAGAATGGGGGATAAGACTAAATCAATCTTAAGAAAATCAAAATCATCTCCCAATGGTTTTTTAATTGGAGTGGGAGGTGGGACAAGTGTAAATGAATATACCATCAAATGAAGCATCTCAAAGTAACATTCCCATTCAAGAATCAGGTCAAAACCCTCCAGGCTTTCATATGAGTCTTGCGATAGTTGCAATGTTTCGATAACTATAGGAAAAATCAAAATGAAGGATACTCAACCTCTAAAGAATTTGAACTATTGATAAGATGTTGACATTTGAAAGTTCTTTTATTACCCTCAATGTTATCTAGTTCAAAAGTGGGTGGAGGAGAAATATAAGTTTTAACCTCAATTGAGCTTTTGGAAGAAGAAGTCACCGTACCAAATTCCAATCTATAATGAAGAAGTTACAGCATATTTAATATCTTGACCCGGGAAAAGAATGAAGATGTATCAGGGGAGAATAGATTTATTCATTTTGGAGGAATTGATTCGAATTATACCATATTCGGATTTCCCCTATAGCATAATCGATTTAGCTTTATAACCAGAATTAATTCTAACTAGCAAATTTTGGGTTGTTGATTTACAGGTTTGAATCTATGGCTTTTTTTTATGTAGATTTATACCCTCATACGTTTGGGGAGATCAAATTTTATAGTTTAGCTTAGGTTTTCTTCATGATCTCTTCCCTTTCCCTCTTTGGGGACCCTCTCTTGTTTGTAAGTAATACTTTTCATTATCTCTCAATTTATATAAGTTGTTGTTATTGTATTTCTTATTTAATTGCTTTGTTTATTAGTTACTAGATTTGTCAAATAGTTTTTGTTGGTTTATTATTTGTTTTGATTTATTAAGTAGTTTTATTTATTGTTCTTACTATGTGTATTAGCTAGTTTAAAGGTTGGGATCATATTTCCACCATTGATGGGGTTCGAGCTATGAAATCTAGGTTTTGGATTGGAATTTCTTTTAATGAAACCTTGTGTATTAAAGTAGGGATATTATGTGTTTAACTTCCTTTGTCACGCAATATTAGTGTTTTAGAGATATTGTGACCTCAATCCATTTGTGACCGTTTTCGATTGGAAGTTTAAGCTTTCATTGTTGAATTAAATTTCTTCATGTTTGAAATTTATAATCAATTGAGTATGCTCGATTAAATGTTTCCGACTCAAATTCCTAATTACGGGTTGTTATCCCATGGTGGGGATGTGATCCTAATATTGTTTTTGTAATTTAATTTAATTTACATATTGCCTATTGTTAATTCTATTCTCACCGTATCATCTTTTTCCCCCTTTTCTAATTGCTAAACTAATTTAATCCTAAATACCGTCCCCTGTAGATTCGATCATTACTTATCGTTACATTTCCATTTATAGTGTGGCAAGTTGTGGTATCTTTTTGTATAGGGCGTAAAAATCTAATGACATGTTTTAAATATGAAGTTTATGCCTCATCAACAAGTCCAACAATAAGATGAAATAGAGAACCTCAATAAAAACCTAACTCAAGATCTTTCAATGGTAATTCAACCTCAATGGTGGTGGAATTGGATCACCACCAAAGATAAAGAAAGAACTATTCGAGCTAAGGTGGACAAGGGAGCTCAATCTCTTCCCATAGATAATGCTAAAATAATTATGCCAAATATCATCCAGAGGGATTCGACCTAGTTCCTAATCTAACACAACAATGGTGGAGATTACATAAAGTTGTAAAGTGACATATGAGATGAGAGATAAAGAAGAAACATGGAGATTTAAGTGGTTCATCCTTACCCTACATCCATTGTCCGAAGTGTGAAGTGATTCCACTATATAAGATGGATAAAGCCATTGAAAATGATTATTGCAAGCTTTTTCTCTCTATACAAAGAATAATGGTAGGGTTTGCAGAATTTGATCCTTGTAAAAGGAGAGAATGAGTCCTTTTTATAGACTTAGCGATGCGGAACACCACCCCCGAGCGTAAAATTTATGTGTAATAGCATCAACATCCAATAGGAGCATATCACTTGTATAGAAAAGTTTATTAATCATGATGAAGAAATATCCTTTCCATGTGCTGGTTGACTTGTTATAATGATATTGATTGGATGTGACAATAATACCCTTATAATGTTTTCATGTGCATGCATTGTATCTAAAAATATAGGTCTCGACTGACCGAAACTGGAAGATCACTCATCTTGAGTATGGGGCTAAGATTAGGTTTACTCGATATTTGACATGTGCGAATAATGGAAATGTCGCAGCCTCATGAGGGTTTATGAGGCCGACATGTTGAATAATTTAGGATACTGACATCGTGTATATATTACTACAAGGTTAATATTGTACTTGGTCATTGATGAATGTAGTCTTGTGATAGGGTGGTTTCATAAGCCGAGACTATCTGATACGAGACTATTGATCATAACTCCAGCAGTATGATGAGCCTGATAGAATACATGAAAGGAGACATTTTCATAGTTAATTATATCTGGATGAGACTAGACTTATGTATATCACTCATACACATGGAATTGGCGGTATATGTAGATGATATCATCATCTAATCTAAATACCAAGAAGGATACGTCACAACATTCCAAAATTCTTTAAAAGGTTATGCCTCTTTAAAATGAGGCTAAATCCCCATAAATGTGTCTTTAAAGTCATAAAAGGGAAAGTTCTCGGCTTCATTATCAGCAAGTATGGAATCATGGAAGACCTCATCAACCATCTTACCACCATATGCAAACCCGTCTTCCAAATACTAAAAAAGGACTCACCTAAAGAATGGAACGCTATTTTCCAATAATCATTCAAGAAGATACAAGAGTACCTCACTCACCCACCGTTGTTAGTACCTCCCTAACTCGGATAACCTCTCATGCTCTTTGTGATAATAAAGGACATGGTTATCATAGCCATATTACCCTAATACGTAAAAAGTTCTAAAAATTAATTCACCACCTAGTTTGTTAGTAAAAAGTTAGTCTCCTATGAGCTCTAATACACTCCTTGGAAAAGGCTTGTGTTCTCTCATATGCATCACCAAAAACCATAGAATTACATGATGTCCCTCATCATATAACTCATCTCTAACATGGATCACCTAAAATAACTCTTTGAGAAACCGTCTCTCTCTATATGAATGGACAAATGGATACTCATACTATCTGAGTTAGAGATTACGTATGTCACGTAAAAAGTCACTAAAGGATGATCCATATCTGACTTGCTCATAGGGTAGCCCCTGTAAGATGAAGAAGAACAAAATAAGGCATAACTCCCAGGTAAGGATATATTTTCCCTAAATGATAGAGAAACATAGGAACTCTACTTTGACGGAGCCTCCAAGAATGGGATATTTGACATCAGAATGCTTATAATCTTTCCTTACTCACGATGACTCCCCATTCCTATCAAGATCACATACGAATTCACTTACAATATGTCAATGTATGAGGCTTACATCACTGGTCTTTGATTATTCTTGGAAATGGGAATTATCAACTTGAAATCCTATGGATATTCTAGCCTAGTCATCATCCAGGTATTAGAAAAATGGAAGATGTGTGACTATAAATTTCAACCATACCATGCCTAATTGAAAGAGGTAGCTTTGCGATTCGAACATCTCGAATGGTTTCCTTCCCATGGATAAGAAAAAAAGTTCCCTCTTTCCACCCTAAACTCCATGATATTCATGCCGGGAGGAACCATAAAAATCACATTTATCATAACTACATAACGAACCCTTTCATACTACTTTGAGGTTTATCCCATTGAAGATACAATAGTAGTACCCACAATATGATACCAAGACAAATGGAACTTGGTCCACAAGAACCACTACCTACTCATTTCTTCTCCAAGTGATCGGTTCACCCTATGACTATTGGCAGCCCAATTCATTAACTATAGGGGGAAATCTATAAATAAGTATTAAATGGAATACACTTATAGTGCGTCACTGATGACGATACCCTTGAAATCACGAACAAAATCCTAGAGGGTTGAGTGGGCACATCCTCTGCTAGAAAAATACTGAAACAATTATACTACTGTATTACTATGCAAAACGATTATCAGATTACGTGAAGAGATTCCTCAAATGTCAACTATGTATCCCACATAAGCATTTACCTCCACGAGAACTCTAGTGCACAACCTCACCCTGGCATTTCTACACCTTGGGGATAGACATCATAAGGAAGGTAACTCCTAAGGCCTCCACTTTCTAGTCGCCATAGACTATTTCACCTAGTGGGTTGGAGCTGAATTTTACATTTTACCAAATGCTAAGAAGGCAGACAAATTCCTACGACGAAACATTATCTATCATTTCGGCATACCCCACGAGTTGGTATCATACAGTGGGTCTCACTTTGAGAAAAAGGCCTCAAACCTATTATAGGGATATAAGATTAGCCATCACAAGCCATATTTATAAATAAGACGAACCAGTGGAGTCGTCGAAGATGCTAACAAGAACATTAAAAACATTATTGGCATTATGAATAAGACTTATAGTGTTAGGCTAGACAAACTCCTATACGCCCTCTGGGGGTTTCACACTAAGGAGAAAAAATCATTAGGGGCCACCCCTACTCTTTAGTTTATGGCATGTAAGAAATCCTACCTATAGAACTTGAGATACCTTCATTACAGGTCATGCTCGAAAGTCAAGTGCCCAAAATCAATAGGGTTTAAGCCCTTTAAGACGAACTATCTCTCCCCGACAAGAGGAGACTAAAGGTCGCTTATCACAATCAAGGGTACCAACAATGTATATCCCGAGAATTCAAGAGGGAGAAATAATCCTAAATAGTAATTTCAAACCTTCTTAGACTCCGAGAGGAAAATTTTCACCTAACTTGGGAGGACCCTACCTCATCACCAAAATAAATTCTAGTGGGTCAACTATTTTACCTGAACTCGATGGATTAATGTTTTCCTCGATGGATTAATGTTTTCCCAATCCTTCAATCTCGATCAATTGAAGAAATTATTTCCTTAATCCCGCCAACAGTAAAGGGAAAAGAAGATTCAAACACCAAAATAATCAATCATAGAAGGTTGGGAAGATTATGCAAGCGTGCACCCATTCCCATCCCTATATCATAAATCCCACTTGAGCCACCAACATTTTGCTTAAAGTCCGCTAAAAACTCTTTAATCCCCAAAGCAAAAAACCTCGAGAGAACTATGTACACCTGATTCTCCAATATATTTTATCACATACATTCAATGCAAAAACCCAGGTGTCCTTGAATCGGAGATACGTAGGCAACTAGAGATATCACTTTGGTCACAGTCTAAATAAACACTAAAAAAATTCACGAGAAAACCATGATTATGGTCACTGTGACCTTACTCTTAAAGAGTCGACACGGCCTAAATCAACTACGTGTAAATAATAAAACAGTTTCATATGGAATTTTAAGACTACATTGAGTCATCTTTATTTAAAAAAAATAGATAAAGGAAAACTCTATGAAAGCAACGGTCAAAAGAAGATAAAAAGGGAGAATACACTACCCCTACACGCTTATTCCCCAAAAAGTAAACACCAAATGACATTCCCTCGATGCATCATTAACAAGAATCCCGCTAAATACTCCCCGAAAAATGGCACCATATCTAGGATAAAGAACGACACCCCAATTCCCAAGCTATGTCAAAAGTCTCTCACACTATCACTGATTAGGCAAAAATTCTTCACATTTAACCCCTTAACTTCGATATTTTTATGATCCCGTGCAATGTAAATAGCTTGGATTTTTCTCATTTTTATTCTACTAACCCCTTTTGACAAGTATTTCGTGTTTTGTGTATTTATCATGTGTTTTGCAGGTATTTCATGCAAGAAAGTGCGAGAGAGAACTCAAAATAGTGAAAGAAACCAAGAAATGGGGAGTTGAAGGGTATTTTCGTAATTTTTTGACCTTATTACAGAGGTGGGGCCAACTTTAAAGTTGAAAATATTTCAATTACAAGAACACTGGAAAAACCTTCACCCCAATCTGAGCTACGATGAAGAAGTTATGGTCATTTAAAGTTGAGAGAAAATCGCAAGAAAAAAAAAAACTGAACCGAACCAAATCAACCCGGACCCTTAAACTTACTGTCTAACCTTTTTGAAGCAGACTGATCCAAATTAAATGGAAAATGAACCGATCCATCCATTAGTCACGCTCTAGATTCGTTACATAATTAGTCACGTTTCTAAGTGTGATAAAATTGTGAAATACGGGTTTTTATTTTGTACTTATCTTATAGCCAAAAGAGTTTTATATTTTTGGGACTCTTTTAAACGACCTCTTGCCTATATATTTAGTCATTAGGGTCCTTTTTATTCAGATTTCATTCATGTAAAATCTCCTAATCAAGGAGGAACTTTGAGGAGAAGAACTTACATATTTTGCACCTTAATTTCAAGAGCTTTTCCAGTTTTTCTTCAAGATTGTATTTTTGTTTGCATGTTCATGTTCTGTAATCTTGGTAACCTTTATTACCATCACTTTGATTATTATTTAATTATGTTTTTATGAATGCTAATGTGTTTTTACATAGAAATTTATAATACCATGCTAGGCTAGGGTTTTTAAAGGTTGGGATGCATGAACCCAACCCGATGTTGTTTGCATGAATAGAAAATTAGTTCCTTGATTTAAGTAAATGATCGAATCATATTGTGTGGTGACCAAAACCATTGTAGGACTTTTTATCTCATTTGTCCTAGGTAACCGGGATGCTTAAGAGTGCTACGCGCGTGTAGCTACCGTGACACCGCTTTATTCTTACTTTTGATTATGTATGATGCGGGCTAGTACCCTCATATATGTAATGCTTGAGATTAATAAAAACTTGATTTAATAAATTATTTAATTCATAACTAGTTTTATAGCCAGTAAATGTACTAGGGTCGAGGAATTGCATTCTAACCTATTTTCCCCATTCATACTTAGTATATCATAATTAGCTTACTCTTGCATGTTTAGTTTCATAATTAGTTTAATTAATTTGCATTTAGTTGATAGAAATGTTCCCACTTCGATCATCTTTTTAATTTCTTTTTAGAGTCAGGTTAGAGTTGACCATCTTACCGTTCGTCGTCACGATAGGATTGCATGTGAGTCTATATAAGCACACACTTTAGACACATTTTAAGTCGCGTCATGTTTTTTATGCCATTGTCGGGGATTTAGGTAGACTTTTAGGTTAGGTCAATTTAGCCAAAACTTGACTCTAATTCTTTAAAAAAGCCAAAAAAATCATTAAAAAAAATAAAAGAAATAAAATTAACAAAATTTAGAAAAAATATGAGTCTTGAAAACACCCCATAGATAAGTGGAACAACCGAATTACTTTAGATATAAGTCTTGAAAATTTTGACAAAGAATTAGGCCCGGTGGATGAGGACCTCACTCTTGAAGTATAATCATTTTTGGGCTCATTTAGTCACCTAGATAAGAGCGACTGGAATGATAGGATAGATAAATTCCTTCTTTATGAACATGCACCCGAACCTTTAAAATGGATGCTAAAATGTGAGTTTTTTTCTATTGGTGACAAGATTAAGAAAATAATTCGTGCGTTTCCAACCGGTGACGCATGGTTTATTATACCGCATTATCATTTTCCACCACGTCTGTCCGTGCCACTTGAGTTTTAGGATGTAGTCGTGGCATTGGCTAGAGCTTCATTCGATTTAGAGACCTATCCATGCCTTCTCGAGTTTAGGGACAATCCAAGGCATTCAAAATTACAATATGATAGTCCCTCAAGTCAGTTCATTTATGATACAAGGTGATTGGGAAACTCGATGATTTCACTCACCCCATTCATCATGTGAGTCAAGGTGTCCACTTTTTCTATTGGGTCGAGTTTTAATTGTTTTGAATTTTGATTTATGATGCGTGAGAGACGGAGAGGATATTATCGAACCCCGCAGACGGGGTCGGGTAAGTCCTAGGGGACAAAGAGGTCGTCGCACCCCCGATGCGTATGGGATGATTTTTGTTGTATTTTTAGTCATGTGTTGGAGTTATATAGTGTCTTATTGCATTTTAATATTTGTTCATTTTATTTTCGCACTTATCTTCTTTTATTTTAGATTTTAGTCCTTTTGATTAAGGACAATGCAAAAGTATAAGTTAGGAGGTGACAAGTGCGTCTTTTAAAAAACTACACAAATTTTTAAAAATGCCCCCCAAAAATAAAAAATTTCCAAAAAAAAAATTGAAAAAACTAAAAATATTTTTCTTCAAAATAAATAAAAATTGGAATTTAAAAGCTTCAAAAATGTCACAAATTTTTTGTCGCGAGTTTAAAAAAAAAATCAAATTCACTAAACCGAAATTGACCAAAGATGGAAATTGAACGAAAATTGACGACTTGACGAATAAGTGTGGAGATTAATCAACCCGGTGGGATTTGGAGCCTATCATTTTTTAGAGTAATTAATCAATCCAAGTTAATGGTTAACTCAAAGTTCTTTTTAGTGTTTAAAAAAAAGTCGTTGAAGATCACAATTCTTTTATTTTGATCGGTTATGGGAAACGTGTGAGATATTTTCTTGAAAAGCGCACTAAAATATCTCTAAACTTAATTAATCTCGAAACACATATGGTAATGTAACTATCAATTTGGACAGTGAAGTAGGCCATCGTTTATCACCCAAAAAGATTGGCCAGAAAAAATATTGAAAATTTCATCATTTTTGTAACCCTAATTTGAGCCGAATAAATTTTTTTCCTTTCGTTTGATAACTCGAAAGACCCAATTGGCCCGGAATTGTGAAAAGTGAAAAATTAGAAATAAAGTCTGGAAAATGCATAAAAAGGGGCAAGAAAAAAAAAGAATTATGCTCAACAAAAATAATAAGAAAAGAAAAATGTGAAAAATCAAAAAAATATAGAAAAAGAAGAGATAATGAGAAAAATCCCAAAAAAGGCACTAAAGGACATAATAAGGACATTTTTCCAATTCTGAATTATCCAACCATTATAAAATTACCCAATACACCTTATAACCCCAGAAAGTCCTAACCGAGTCTGAATTGCGAAACTAATTACCGCGTGGAGAGTTATGGCATAAAAGATAATAAAAGAGACTATATGGCATGAAAAAGATATGATGTTTCCCATTTCCCTATGACCGTAATTCGATGAAGAGATATTTTTACCGAAAATATTTTCGTCTTTCAAAAGGTGTGCGTGAATTTATTTCCATTATATTTACTCTTTTTATCACGCATACTGAGAGAATAAGCCACATTTTCGAGTGATTCATTTGTGAGAGCACCCCGTGAGCTTTTGAAATCAAAGCGCATTTTCGAAAAGTAACGTAATGACCAATTGGTGGAAATTAGCGGCTTGATTTTGGGCTTCGCACACACACACACTATGGCTTGAGACTTGTGAATATGATTTTATGGTGACTATTTTTGGGGAGTTTAAATTATACAATTTCTAAGTATTTTGATTTTTCTTGAGTCGAAATCGAATTTTGTGGGTATATTCACTACATACCCTCAAGAGACACAACTCGTCTTACTAGGGTAACCTAGGGGTTTAAAGGATTGTTGCATATGCTAAATGCAATCGCTTTCCCCCAAAAAAGGTATTATATCCCAATAAAATTTTTAAAGGGTCCTTAACTCATGATCTTATGCTTTTACATTGTTGGGGACGCGCAAAGTTCTATGCTAGGGGGTTTGATTAGGCATTAATTATTCATATTTATCTCCTTAATTTTGATATTTTTATGATCCCATGTGATGTAAATATCTTGGATTTGTCTCATATTTATGCTACTAACCCTTTTTGGCAAGTATTTTGTGTTTTGTTTATTTCTTAAGTGTTTTACAGGTATTTCATGCGAGAAAGTGAGAGAAAGAACTCAAAATAGAGAAAGAAACCAAGAAATGGGGAGTTGAAGGGCATTTTTCATAACTTTGTCGCCTTAGTCCAGAGACTAAATAAATAAGAAGGTAAATCCATTCCTTCACCGCTTCGATGTCTGTATAAGCAAGGGGCCCATTGTCAACCAGATAAAAGTTAACTATCTCCAAAAGAAAAGTATCAAAAAGATGGGTTTATTTTTATGTGTTCCACCCCCATTTTAATAAAAGTTCTTAGACTCACTTTTTGTTTCCATACATATGTATATACCCTTTGTAGTATATTATGTTTCTCACACGAGTGCATATCTACTTCCACCATTTTAAATATAAAAGAGCTTAGTCTCAATCTGTCCATATGCACATTATTCATTAACGTGATTCATGAAATTAAAAATACAAAAACACAAAGTCATTCATCATCCAATGAGAGTGCAATTATTTATGTACATAATGTTTGGCAAAAATCCCCATACATGATTGTGGGTACCTCGCCCATTTATCCCGGCCCTAATAAGTAGCCCGACTAAACCCTATCAAGAATAGGGGGAATCAGGCCCAAACTCCAAAGTCTCAACAAATGACTAAATCAGCAGCAACCTATTCAACCCCTAAAATATCTCAAGAGATATTCTAGGGATTATGGGCCAATATGGAGGTGCCCAACACCCCGACTCTTCGAAGTTCACATGTATATATTGTACCCCTAGCCCAGGGCAAAGGATATGTAATTTGTAAACACTCCCCTAGAGAAAAGAGAAATATAACCAGAGAGCACCACCGTGGACGTAGGCAATTTTATTGAACCACGTATATCTTATGTTGTGTGTGATTGTAGCTATTCTAATTTATATTCTTTACTTTTTCTAGTGACTGCATTTGCTTATAATTTGTGTTAGTTTTTTTGTCAGCACAATTAGCGCTTCCTGTGGGAAGCGAT
The DNA here is from genome assembly GCA_949130495.1 of Sambucus nigra. NCBI lineage: Eukaryota > Viridiplantae > Streptophyta > Magnoliopsida > Dipsacales > Adoxaceae > Sambucus > Sambucus nigra. Next base: position 293,265,472 of record OX422223.1, read on the forward strand.
TGTTCTTCCTTTAAGAAAGCCTTCACCAACAAGAACTTAGAATGTCTAGTCCCAATAGCAATGCCCTTCAAGAAGGGGATATTAGAGAGAAACCCATTCATCATAGGGTTAGATATGAAGTTCGATGCTCAAACGCAAGGCCTCGTCCAGATCGGCAGGCCTCAGTATAAATCTTGGGACCAGCTAAGTCCACGCAAGTCTCTAGGTGGATCGACGCCTACGAGGAAGGGCTCTAAGAGAAAGAGGAAACTACTTGCAAGAAGGAAGCCAAGAACGCTCGCCTCAAAAGAAGACTGGAGAAAATGGAGAGAGAACTCCATCGCAATAAAAGGCAACGTCATTACCGAACTCCTAGCCCTCAGGTGAGAAAATCTCGCAGTCGAGGAAGGAGCTCAAGATATGGATCTCAAAGAATTGAGGGAAAAAGGTCAAATAACGACTGGTCCTCATAACAACAATCATCTCACCATTACAGGAGCACAGACCGAGGGAACGATAACATATGAATTTTGGTCCAGAGAGAGATGGACCTACACCCAGAACATTGAGGTGCCAGATCGACTAGAGAACATGCCAGGAGAGCTCTTAGGGCCTAGGTGAAATCCCCATTTTCAAGAGAAATAGAGGAAGAAGAAGCCCCCAAGAAGTTCTCCATGCCTAGATTCAAGATTTATGATGGTAAGACTGACCCCATCGACCATGTTGGACAGTACAGGCAGGCTATGACCCTTTAGAGTCACAAGGATGCACTGATGTGTCGAATTTTCTAGTCGAGCTTGCACTACGTGGCACAAAAGTGGTTTGAGAACCTCCCCTCTAGATCCATCAGGAACTTCAAATCCCCGGCAGAGCTCTTCACAACTCGCTTTATTACCAGCAGCTCCCATCCAAAAAGGATGGATGCTTTGTTGACTATGAAGAAAAATCCCCAGGAAAACCTTAGAGACTAGGTGAAGAGGTATTGGGAGTTACTCAATGAGGTCAATGATTTCTCGACAGTAGGTCATTGTTATATCCTCTAAGATTTTCTTATCCAGCTCCTACCTCATACACCAGTACCTCACTAAGAAGGAGGCCACCACCATCGACGAGTTTATGGCTCATATTGAAAAATACACCAAAGTTGAAGATGTGACCCATCTCAGTGCTGGGGAAAATGGTCGCGCCCAGTTTGTCGACAAGGGAAGTGATAAAATTGAGAGTTAAAAGAAAGGGAGTAAGAAATGGGGGAAAAGTGGCCCTAAGAATGGGAATAAGAGTGATACCTTGAAGGAATTTCTATCAGTAAACACAATTTTTAAAGAATCGATCTACAAGATTTTGGCAAAGATCAAGGACAAGCCATTAATTAAGTGGCCCAGGGAGATGGGTGAAGACCCTTTAAAGAGAAACAATACATTGAGATGTGCTTTCCACAAAAAGGGAGGGAATAAACCGAGGACTCCAAAGCCCTCAAGTCTCACCTTGAAGAGTTAGCTCAAACTAGACACTTAAGAGAATTTGTGGAAAATAAGGCAGAGAAGGTAGCTGCCAATGGAGATCAAAGGCCTGACAGTGTGCTCTAGGAAGACGTCGGCCATGAGTTTGCAGTAATTCATGGGGAGTCTGACCTCAAACAAATTCAAGAAAACAAAGCTCGGATGGAAGTAAAAAAGCTTACAGTAGTAATGCAAGCTTTTCAAATTGATCTAGCCAAAACGCAAGCACGAAAGTGTCGACGAGCAGAGGACGTCAACTATAGCAAGCACATTGTGTTCACAAATAATGACCTAGAGGGAGAAAGAACCCCACATCATGATGCATTGATCATTACACCCAGGATAGCTAACTATGACGTCGATAGGTTTCTCGTCGACCAAGGTAGCTCATCCAAAGTAATGTACCTCGACCTATTCAGGAAGTTGAAGTTAAGTACCATCGACCCAAAGGAATCCACCGTTCCTCTATTTGGTTTTGCTGTAAAAGTAACCATCCCCTTGGGAAAGATTTTCTTTCCAGTAATGGTAGGAAACATCTAAAAAATGATTGAATTTCTTGTGGTCGATATTGATTCACCCTACCAAGTGATCCTCGGTAGAGGATGGCTGCACGCGATGAAGGTCATCCCCTCTACCTACCATCAGAAGATCAAATGCGTGACGGAACGAGGAGTGGTGGAGATCCACGAAGATCAAGCTATTTCGAGAAAGTGTTTTATAGCAACCATCCATCCCAAGCCAGAAAAGTAGGTTGAGAAAGTTATAAGCAAGGATAAAGAGTAAGAGAGTCTAATGCCCTCCAAATAGCAACTAAGATATAGGAGACCAGGAATGGAGGATACCAGGCTCCTCCCCTCTGAAAAAGTCTTCGAGGACCTGGAAGGAGTAACAACCAGTAGCAGTTCAAGTGAAAGAAAGTTCTTGATTGGAACCTCACTAACCGACCACGAAAAGAGGGAATTGGCCACCCTACTCCGAAGTAACCTAGATATCTGGGCAAGGGAACCTTACGAGCTTTCTTGGATTGATCCGAACATCACTTGTCATCGACTGCATGTCGATTTAGCATTCAATCCAAATGTACAAAAAACTCGTCGAACTTCTCCATAAAAAAGCCAAAGCAGTGGAGAAGGAAGTTAAAAACTGCTGGACGCATGATCCATACGGGAAGTCCAGTTCCCCAAATGGCTATCCAACCCAGTGGTTGTACCTAAGAGCAATAGAAAGTGGAAATTCTGCATCAATTTCACTGACCTCAATAGTGCATGCCCTAAAGACAGCTTCCCTCTCCCAACGATTGATTATCTGGTGGATGCCACTATAGCACATGAAAGGATGAGCTTCCTAAATGCATACTCCGGGTATCACCAGATCCCTCTGTACGAGCCGTATCAAGACAAACCAATATTTATAACCATATTTGAGCTATATTGCTACAAGGTCATGCCCTTTGGGCTAAAAAATATAGGGGTAACATACCAACAGTTGGCCACAAAAATGTTCAGAGACCAAATGGGAAGCACTATAGAGGTATACATCGATGACATGCTCAAAAAGATAAAGCTCAAGGACGACCATCTCTTTTACCTATCAAGGACCTTTGAAATCCTTAGGAAGTACCAAATAAAACTCATTGTGAGCAAGTGTTCCTTCGATGTCCATTCAGAAAAATTATTTGGGTACTTGGTCAGTAACAGAGGTATCGAAGCTAACTCGGACCAAATTATTGTCATTAATAGGGTGCATCCCCCCGTACGATAAGAGACATGAAGAATCTCACGAGGATGCTCGCAGCCCTAAATCGGTTCATCTCAAAGTCATTCGAAAGGTGCTAGTCGTTCTTCCAGTTTTTGAAGAAGATCAAAGATGTGGAGTGCAAGGATGATTGCTCGAGGGCATTAGAGGGAATCAAAGCTTACCTCATCAAACCACCTTTGCTCGTAATCCCTCAAGAGCATGATTCTCTATATCTTTACCTTGTAGTATCTAGTCATGCTGCAAGTTCTGTACGGGTATGCAAGAAAATGGGGATCCAACCCCCAGTCTATTATGCGAGAAAGATTCTTTTAGACGCCAAACAGTGATACCTACCACTAAAGAAGCTCGCCTTTGCGCTAATGGTTGCCTCAAGGAAATTAAAACTCTACTTAGAAGCCCACTCCATTATCGTACTTACATCCCACCCTCTTAAAGAAGTCCTGAGAAAATTAGACCATTCCCGAAGACTGTCAAAGTGGTCGGTCGAGCTTGGGTGATTTGACATTCAGTTCGAGTCGAGGAATGCCATCAAAGGGCAGGTCCTCGTTGATTTCATCATAGATTTTATAGAAGAACACCCTTGTGACCAACCCTAAACTATTCATCAGAACGAAGTTCCCCCAGCTTCAGGCGTCTGGAGACTATTCATTGATGGAGCCTCCAATTCTAAAGGGGTAGGAGTAGGCATCGAGCTGATTACCCCTGAAGATGCAATAATCGAGAAAGGAATCAGGCTTAGATTTGAAGCCTCCAACAATAAAGAAGAATGTGAAGCACTGATCGTGGGCCTATAAAAAGTATGAATGCTCGGAGCAAAGTGACTCCAAGTGTTGGGCGAATCACAGTTGGTTTCCAACCAGATAAGTGGCGATTTCAATTCTAGAGATGACAGGATGGAAGCCTATCTCGCCACTACAAAAGAATTGATGGCTAACTTTGAACAAGTCAGCGTCCAGTAGTTTCCCAAAGGATAGAACAGCCATGCTAATGCCCCAGTAGCCTTAAGCTCAGCGATCAACTTTGACTTGAAGAGGACAATTCAAATTGATTTCTTTACCCAACCAGTTATCAACCAGATCAACGAGCTGTAGAGTTTGTGGCACATTTTCCAGATTGAGACAGCCCCAAGTTAGATGGACCCCTTGAGGGATTATTTAAAGGATGGTGTGCTACTAGAAGATAAAAAGATCTCTCAACAGATAAGAGTCAAAGCTTCTCGCTTTCACTTATCTTCTGAGGGCAAGGTGTACAATATATCTTTCACTGGACCTTACCTTCAATGCGTTCATCTAAAAGACGTCGAGCAAGTCTTGCATGAACTCCATGATTGAATCTGTGGGAGTCACAGTGGGGGAAGGTCGCTTGCTTTTTAAGCAATGAAAAAAGGCTACTAGTGGCCGTACATGCAGAAAGACATTGGAATCTATGATCAAAAATGCAAAAAGTGCCAACTTCACGCCCCTATGGTTCACCAGCCGGCTAGCGACTTGAAGTCATTTGCTAACCCATGGAATTTTGCCCAATGGAGTATGAACATCGTGGGCCCTCTACCTACCGCAGCCGATAATCGTAAGTATATGTTGGTCACAACAGACTACTTCACCAAATGGCTAGAAGCAGAGCAACTAGCAAACATTCGAGACGTGGACATGATAAGATTCATATAAAGGAACATCATTACTCCTTTTGGGATCCCCAAGACTATCATCACTGATAACGGAACCCAGTTTGAGAGTGGACTCTTACAGTGTTTCTACAGCGACCACGGGATCAGGCACTACTTTAGCTTTGTGTCATATCCTTAGAGCAACGGACAGGCTGAAGCTTCCAACAAAACAGTGATTGATGGATTAAAAAATCATTTGGAGTGAGACAAGGGAGCATGGGTAAATGAACTACCCCATATCCTATAGGCTTATCGCACCACCCTACGGTGAGCAACTGGAGAGACACCATTCGTACGGACGTATGGGATAGAGGCAATTATCCCCTTAGAAGTTGGCCTCCCTACCATAAGGTCCACTCTCGTCGACCAAGGCCAGAACGATGTAGCATTGCTCGTTGAACTTGACCTAGCTGAGGAATGAAGGGAGTTGGTTCTAATGAAACTAGGAGCCTACTAGCAATAGCTAGCAAAACACTGCAACAAAAAGGTCAATCCAAAAGAATTCCAGGTTGGGGACTACGTTAAGAGGAAATTTCTTGGCAACGCTATAAAACCATCGGATGGCAAGCTAGGACCAAACTGGTAGGGGCCATTCAAGGTGATAAAAGATGACCTACAAGAAGTCTATCACTTAAAAATGTTGGATGGAAGGGAGATACCTAGATCTTGGAATGCAGCCAATTTGAATAAATTCTACTTCTAGTTTTATTTTTTCTTTTTGAACTAAGTGTTGAATTTTTAATTCATTTCTAATTAATGAGATTTGTTTGGCAGTAGCATTTTATAGAGTGTTGATTTTTATTAACTACATTATAATTCATGCACCTTTTCCAAGTTACAGGCTCCCCTCTTAACATACAAAACTAAGATCACGATAAACTTATTAAATCAAGGTCAATATACAATGGCCCTCCTTAGGCATTCGTCAACGAACAAGAATGACCTCCTCTCTTGCCCCTGAAAATATACAAAGCCCTACAGGGGACATTTAGGCAACATGGCCAACCCAGGTTGGTCGCCAATATTTTTTGGCTCAGAAATCTTGCTCGGATAGAACATCCAATGCCAGGTGTATCCTCGCCATTACCTTACTTAGTTCTAAGGAAGTGTGACGAAACAACCTAAAACGTAAATTAAGGAAGAATTGTACACTAAAAGAATACTGGACTGGGGGATACTCACTAAACAACCAACTCTACATGAATCAAATCTAGTCGGCTGGAAGAGCCTAAGATAACTAAGCAAGAGATCAATGAAGTAAAAAATAACACAACACATGCTTAGTCGGCAAATTTCCCAAAACATAACTATGTTATTAAATCATTACATATACGAAGAGTTACGTATGCTGAGTAATTTAAACCCTAATGAGAACTAGATCGCTGATCAAGGTAGTCAGCCACTCGCGCTCTTCGGCCATCACTGGGTGCGGAGCTAATTCCACCTCGACTTTGTCTCAATTTGGTTCCATGACCTATCTTGGGATCACATCTATGGGAACCCATCGATCATCCATTCGGAATGGGTTAGGCATCAAAGTTAAGGGAGAGATCTCATGCCGATACCAGAGAACAGAGTTCCTAGGGACATGCAACTCACCCTCATATGAAATCTAACTCATCAACCTCCTTCAAGTTCATTGGAGCATTAGTCCAACCATGGTCGTAGCCATCTGCCCACACCTGTCGTGGACCTTTCTTGAACAGGTGCCTCAGTGAGGTGACATCTCTTTGAAGACCAACAGCTATCACGTACACCCTACAAACATCACCTTGTAGCTCGATAATCTCCCTAACTGAACCACTATCATTAGTACGAGCTCGTCTCCCAGTCGATGAACAAGAACCACATAAAATTCGAGGTGAAATTCTCACCGTATTCTCCCTAAGTCACGATACTTACCTCTTTAGAGAATAATTATCATTTTTAAGGACCTCTCCAACTTGATTGATCTAAAAAACATCCAGAATCTTAGCCTTCAGAACATCCACTTCCTCTTGAATAGAAGCGCCGAACTTCTCCATCTCCTCAAACCTATCTTTTAGCTTGGCAATAAGCTCTGACTGGTCTTTATACTCTTAATTCCTCGATCTAAGAGACTTTTTGAGTCTTACAATGGCACGGTGAACTCGATTGATCACATCAAGACCAAAAATTTTTCCTAGGTGAGAGGTAGCAGGAATATGTTCCTCAATATCGATGAGCTACAGGTCATACGAGCATTAAGAATAAATAAATCAGTATATGAAAAGGAACAAAACTTCATTTCGTTAAAATAAAAACAATTCGAGTACATGAATGAGAAGAAATAAAGATACAAAAAAAATTAAAGGTCCCTAAGAAGACTAGTTGGCAACCTCCGCCTGTTCTTAAGATGCTAGTTGTTTCCCCTTATCCATGGCAGCCCCAGGTGCACCTCCCTCGGATGGAACAATCACTATTCCCTGATCAAGGGGAGCATCGATAGTAGTGGTTGGGATAGCTAGGACACCGTCATTAGAAGTAGGAGGAGGAACCTCATCCACAACAGGCTTGGGTCCAAGGTTCTTCTAGCTAAAGAGGGGGAATCAACATCCACCTCAGCAGCGAACAACGCCCTATCCCAACCCTTTTTGAAGTTGAGAGAGCTGATGTATCCATTCTGGGCCTCAGCATCCTCGTATGTTGTGAGCCACCCAGCATTGTACGAGCTCTCCTTGATGGTGGAGGCCTCAAATTCCAGCTTCTTTGTCTTCTCGATAAGCCTTTTATTCTCCTCAACCACCGCCAGCTTGCTCATACAAACCAAGTCGTAAGACTGCCTCAGCTCCCCCAGCTCCTTGGATGTTGCCTCTTTTTCTTTGTTAGCTTTTTCCAAGGCAAGATTGGAAGACTTCTAAGCAGCACTAGGAGCCTTCAAGCTCACCTCTAACTCAGCATTTTTCCTCGACAGCTCATCATGACTGTTATAGAGGATGGTGAAATCAGATACATACTGGAAAGGGAAAGAAAACATTTAGCGAAGAAGGTATTGAAAAGAACTAAAAGAAGTAGAAAGGTAAAAATAGACTTACTAAGGCTAGCCCCTGACTTTCCTTTAGGGCTAACTGGTCGGTCCCTATACTTAACGACCTCTAGCGATCTGCTGGCAAGACTGCTCTCTCGAGCACTGCCGGAGCCAATTGAGGAGAAAGAGCAACAAAAGCCCCCTCGCCTAGGGCAGACACGGGCACCAGAGACTATCCATCTTGGTACTCACATCTTCTCTCCTCCTTTCTTCCTATCTCTCCTTCTTCTTCCTCTCTTCCTCTTTCTTCATCTCTTTTTACTTATTTCTCTTTCTCTCTCTCTCTCTCTCACCAATGCCTCCTCTTACTTCTTCCTCTCCTGCTCATGAGCTACAGTCCGGGAGCCAGTGACCGTATCCCCACTCCAAGATTTCTTCTTCTCCAACTTGCGAGCAAGTTACACATTGTCCCCATCATCATCCTAGATTGATTTTTTCCTAGGAGGGGCCATAGTCTATTCTTTGGATCTATTCGAATCCTCTGAACTCTCTAAACCCTCATCTGAACTAGAGGATCCTTCACCACTTGAACTCTCTTCCCTAGAGTCACCTTCAACTCCAACTCTGTCAGCCCCCACGCTGTCTTCACCAAAACTTCTCTCCTCTTCGTCCAAATGGATTGGTTCATCTGCAACCTCTTCTATGATATCAAGGTGAGGAATACTATTAACAGGTTGGGCGATGAAGCTGGATCCAATGTTGTTGTACTCTAAAAGGAATGTAGTTAATTACGGATGCTCACTATCATCCAAGTATTCCATAATCTTGCAAGATTTGATTAGCTCAGCAGCTCAAATTTTGTGGACTGTAAGTTCTAAGTTCATTGCCTTCACTGAAAAAGAAAAAAAAAGGGAAAACATAAGAAATACAGTGTATTAATAGAAAATCAATGAGCAAAACAAGAGTTATGTCTACCTATATACTTCTCCCCATAAAAGGGAATCATGGGTCCCCTGTACCTCGCTCCCCCAATTTGAGTAGGGAACTACCAGTTCCTAGCAATAAACCCTTCTTACCAATAGTCCTTGTGGGAATCAGGTAGATTAACTACCAACACCCTATCAGGTTTCCTTACTTTCAGATAGATGAGATCGAAGCTTGTTCGAGATAAGGTATAGCAATAACAAATTTCAGTAAGACCTAAATTTGTGCCATAGATCTAATTTATCCTACGTACACCATTCATAATTTTCCAAACATTTGGAGAACATTGGGCAGGAACTATCTAGAAATAACTAAAGAAATGCAAAAACAAGCGATTTTGGGGAAAGGTCAGACCCCCTCGGACAACAAAAAATGCTTGTCCTCAATATCTTGAACATTGTGAGGGACATGGCCACATTCTATGTCCACCCAGTTAGGGATGTTGTAAAACTCCCTAAACTCAACTATTGACCTATTATTTATTCTTGCCATCAGAAGGGAAAAAAACTAGAAGCGATAAACAAAAATTTCAACTGAAAAGAAGTTTGGGTAACTTACGAAGTGAAAATCAGCTTAAGACGACGCAAAACCACAAGAAAGGGAGATGGGGAGACAACAAAGAGCTCGAAGATTAGAGGAGAGACCTGGAAGTGAGAAAACGCAATGAGAAGCTGGAGAAATCTTGAGAGTGTAAAGAAGTTTGAAGCAATGTCAAAAATGGCCTCTTTAAATAAATTTAAACTCTGTCAATGATGATGCATGGAGAACGAAGTGAATCTGCCGCCTAAATCTACATGGGAATGACATTTCACTGCCCAAAGTATCTTGCAATTCACAAAAATTCCATTAGAGCTATTATTTAAAATTATTAAGCCCAAATTGTGACAAAAAAATTTTTGGGGCAATTGTGGGTACCTCAACCATTTATCTTTAAAATTATTAAGCCCAAAGATGTTGCCCGGCTAAGCCCTATCAAGAATAGGGGGAGTCCAACCTAAACTCCAAAGTCTCAACAAATGACAAAATTAGCAGCAACCCATTCAACCCCTAAAATGTCTCAGGAGATATTCTAGGGATTATGGGCCATGTGGAGGTTGCCAACACCCCCTCTCTCCGAAGTTCACATGTATATATTTTACCCCTGGCCCGGGATAAAGGATGTGCAATTTTTAAACACTCCCCTCGAGAAAAGAGAAATATAACCAGAGAGCACCACCGTGGATGTAGGCAATTTTGCCGAACCACGTATATCTTGTGTCATGTGTAATTGCAGTTATTCTAATTTATATTCTTTACTTTTCTGGTGATTGCATTTTCTTATAATTTGTGTTGAGATTTATTCTCACCACAATGACAAAAAAGTGTATTAAGTATTTTCATGTTCCCCCTAAAGTAAACAAGCTGCACAAAAATAAACAAAGCCTTGCCCTATCCAAAAAATAATAAAAAGTACCTTTTTAGGAGTTTACATCAAATCCAACCCAAAAGGTCACCCAAAAATATTACCCGACCATATTATCATATAGGAGGCCTCCTATCACTATAGCCACTAACTTAAATTCCACCCACAGCCCCCAAGTCTATCCCCCGCCTCTGAGAAGGATGCCCAAACTAGAGGAACTAAACCAAGTGGACACTAAGAAAGGCACGTAGACAACCGCAAATAATCAATAGGAGTATCCCTCGAGATCTCAAAGGTCAATTGATGTAAATCCAAGTTCCTCGACGACCAATGCGTCAGTATCTCCCTCAACTAGACAATATCGACTAGTACCTAATGTTGATTGATAAGATTAAATTCTAGTAAGGAATATGGAAGAAAAAGGGCGTAAGAAAACACGTAAGAAGAAAATAGTAAAAGAGAAAAAATCATATAATTGGCAAAGAGATCAGGATTCAAAGTCGGTGCCAAAATTCCAAAAGTAGTTGTGGCCATCCCAAGATCTTCCCCTTATCTGGGGCTTTTAGGGGGAAAAAGTGGCAGGATAAAGGTTCCACGCCTCGTGACCATCGCTACATCGTGAGGTATTCCGCCTGTCATCGATTTTGGGGTGATGTAAAGAGATAGAGTCGCCAACCTATTTTGCATAAAACAGGCAAAAGAATATGTCCTCGCCTCGAGAGCACGGCATCAAAGATAAATTGATGCTTGTGAAACCAACTAGATTAGAGGTTCAGGGGAAAAGTTAGGGAATAGGAAGGTGTTAGGTACCCATCCCGCCCTTTCGGTCTCTCATGTGATTATGTTACTATTTTTCTTAATTTTTCCGTGAAGTGTGTGTGAGCATATATATAAATGGAGGTCGGAATCGCTCGAATCGCATCATGGAAAATATGGAGTGAGGTCATCCAAAGGAATGTTCCTAAAATAATAATTTAGAAAATATGATGTGCGTGCTTATCGAAATACAGATCCTTATAATAGAACGATAATATTTTTAGATAAAATGAAAATATGGATCACAAGTATAATATATGGATAAAATAGGAAAAAGATGAAGATGTAACAATAGGAAAATTGGACTCGAGTCTCAGGTTTTAGCCCAAAACACCAACGTAGTCTATAAGGGCATCAAAGTCCACGTAGTTCGCATGAGGCATAAGGGTGGGGTTTATCCTATAGATTCAAACGGAAGTTTATTATATAAATGTGTTTGTAGAAAAGATATTTTTAATTTTGAGAAAATGTGGTGAATAATCCTGTCTGAATTCATAGGTGTAACCCTCTTTTTCTTTGTTTTGATTTTTTTATAGAAAATGAAGTATGTGAAATATAACTAATAAAGGATGATATGTTAATGTGTATGAACTAAGTTAAAATCTAGATTAAGAATTTATGTAACCAATGCGAAAATAAAGAAATTTAAAGAGATAAGAATATTTGGACCTTCTTTGGAGAATTGAGGCTCGATATTGATCCTTGGTGAGATCCCTGATTGTTGGGATGAGTGTTAGATGAGAGAGAAGGAGATTTTTTAAATTGTTTATGAAAATGATGGGAATGATAGATGGAAAGGAATCTCACGCAAGGAAACTTTGTTGATTGCAAGAGAATGTTGCTGAGATCGCTGATATTGATGGATATAAGGTGTGTACTGAGAGTGAACTCATGCCATACATTTATAGGGGATGGGGAATGCTAATCTGAATACCCCTAGACCTACCAAATGGCATCTAAAACTAGACACACTACTGATAGGCAAGGAAATGGACCTACTAATCGGTAGTCTCGTGCATATTGTTTTGAAAAAATGATTGTAGAACGCAATTCATAAATACAAATCACGTATAGGGCATATTATTATAATGGTAATTCAAAGAACTTTAAGATTACTTGGGCTAATCCCAGATTTGAGAATTGACTTTAGGTTAAATGGGGATTGAAAGCGCCCATCAGTCCTTTGGACAGAAGATCGTCGGATGGTAATAGATCATTCGTGCAAACTGTAAGTCAGAATCGCACATGGATGGATCTTTGTAAAGCATATGTGAGGTACTTTGATGTTCTAGAGAGCTTTTCTCGGTTTGGAGAGTTGACTTTGGTCAACCATGGCTAGAAATCACCTAGTGATTTTTCATATTAAAACAGGTTGTTTGTCCTTACTGTACGACTAATTCGTGCATAGGGGAGACCGTTGGAATGGTATTCAGTGCCCTTAAAAGATTCATTAAGTCTCATTTGAGCTGAAGAGTTGACTTTTGTCAAACGGATCCCGGGAGAGGCCTGTGACCTTTAGATCAGTTTTTTAGGGAAAACAGATTGTTCATCTGAACATTATGATGTTTTGTACGCGGAGTGAACCATTGGAAAGAGGTTTCAGCTCCCTTCTAGATTCATTGAACTTTCTCTCTGACTATAAAGTTAATATTCACGGCCCGAGAGTGTTTGGTGAGATCTAGATCGATTTTCGATGGTAAAATGGTTTGATCATCCAAACCATTATCCCTATTCATGCACAAGGTGGACTATTGGAAAGGTAATTTGGACACCTTTGATAATTCATTGATCTGTCACTCTGACAATTGGGTTGATCGGAGTCAAACGAGCCCCAGGAACACCCGATGGCCTCTAGATCGGTACTCAGAGTATAACCTAGGGTTTTTAAAGAATTGGGGAGGTTCTAAGGACCTAAAGAAAGACTTAAGGAGGTCCAAGAATATGGTGTCTACAGAGATCCTCGATAGGTGAGCTTGGAACAAGTGAGAGCTGTCGAATAGACACCACATGATGTTTTGGGAAAGAGATCAATTATGCGGACCTAAATGGGGCAAGGATAACCGATTCAGAGGGTAAAGGTTGTTTCTAATGTAATGCTAGGGATGACCGATTCTACGGGTCGGGTTCAATTCTGAGGACAAATTTTGCAGAATTATATCCACACATCAACTCAAGTTCTGAATTGATTTTGGTATATTGGTTTTCTTACCACGGATACCAAAATTATTGGAAGGATTATTTTCATTCCAATATTCTGCAGGAATTGCTTTGACAACACATCCCCAATAATTATCTGAAGCATCAGTTTCTGATATTAATTTATCTCATGTTTTAGGAAAATAAACTTTTGGACAATTACTTATTATCTCTTATTTAATTATTTTAACAACAAAAGTATCATTTTTACTCCATGTAAAAACTTAAAGTTCATGAGTTTTTCAAGAAGAGGTAATTCTTTTTAAGATAATCCTTTTATAAAATTTCTTCCATAATTAAGGATTCCTAGGAAACTTTGTAATTATTTTTTGTCCAAAATTTCCTCGTTAAAATCTCTTATCTTAAAGATGATACGATCTTGTAATTGTAGTCCATCCTGGTTTAGGATTATACCAAGAAAATTAATTTGTATTTTTTCAATATCAATTTTCTTTGGTGATAGAATAATTCCAAATAATTTTGAAGGTCGAGTCCAATTCGAAGGACCTTAAGTCGGAGCAACAAATATTGAGGGTCGAGGTAATTTATGAGGACCTTAAGTGGTAGCTACCAATTTTGAGGGTCGAGGTTAATTCTGACGACCTTAAGATGGGATCGACCAATTATGAGGGTCGAGGCTAATTTTGAGAACATTAAGGGGAGCAACTAATTCTAAGGGTCGAGGTTAATTCCGAGGACCTTATGTGGAAGCAACCAATTTTGAGGGTCGAGGTAAATTTTAAGGACCTTAAGTGAGAGCGACAAATTCTGAAGATCGAGGTAAATTCTTAGGACCTTAAGTGGGAAGCGACTAATTCTGAGGGTCGAGGTCAATTCTGAGAACTTTAAGTGGAAGCGACCAATTCTGAGGGTCAAGGTCAATTCTGAGGAGCTTAAGTGGGGAGCGACAAAATTCTGAGGGTCGACATTAATTTTGAGGACCTTAATTAGGGAGCAACCAATTTTGAGGACCGAGGTCAATTCTGAGGACCTTAAGTGGGAGATAATAATTCTTAGGGTCGAGGTTAATTACGAGGACCTTAAGCGGGAAGCGATAAATTTTGAGGGTAGAGGTCAATTCTGAGGACCTTAAGATGGGATCGACCAATTCTGAGGGTTTTAAGTGGGAGCGACTAATTCTGAGGGTTAAGGTAAATTATGAGGACCTTAAGTGGGAAGAGGAAAATTATGAGGGTTGAGGTCAATTCTGAGGACCATAATTAGGGAGTGATAAAATTCTGAGGGTCGAGGTTAATTCTAAGGACCTCAAGTGAAAAGGGACCAATTCTGAAGGTCGAGGTTAATTCTGAGAACCTTAAGTAGGAGTGACCAATTATGAGGGTCTAGGTCAATTCTGAGGACCTTAAGTAGAGGTGTGGGGAATAGAGATCCTAGGAAATTTCTATTTAAGAATCTACTGGGGAGGAGACATTGTCCGAAGATTATATCCTTTTTTAGAGGAGTTGAAAATCTTAGTCTGGGAATTCCACTTAGGTAGAAAGTTGATGACTTGAGGTTTTAGGATTTCACTAGGGAATGTGTTGTTAGGGAAAGATGCCCGTTTAAGGATTTTAACTCTTCTTGGGGGAATTTGAATTTTTTTTAGGGAAAATTTTCGTTCAGGAATTCCTGTTAGAAAATGGGTAGTTCTGCTGAGGAGCTTTTGATTTTTGCTGATGAAGTTTTGAGATTCCGCTAGGGAGTGGGACGCGGGTATGCTGGTTTTTAGGGTTTTAAGCTAGGGAAAATGTGGTATTAATCTGGCTGGGAATTTGAGGGCTTGAAAAATGACTTTCTTGGCGAAGCAACGTTCTAATATTCATTTGGCAATTTTAGGATTTTTGGGGGGATTTTTTTGGTATGTTCTTGCATTTTCTAGGATTGTTTTGTACGAAATGTTAGGTGGTTGCTAATCAGAAGTTTGTAGGAGTTACTAAACGGTAGTGGCACTATCTTTTGGACTACCTTAGGAAGGGTAAGGGATATTATCGATCGACTAGTGTTAGGGGAATGTCAATTGGCATAACCCTTAGCCATCAATAAAAAGGGGTGACTTCTCTTCATTTTTCACAGCTCTTTGATTCCTTATCTTTTGCGATTAGTTCTTGTGTCCATCCTCATTAAAGTTTAAAAAATGGCAAATTTTTCTAGTAATGAGATCCACATGGTGTGGCTAGGTGTTGATGACGGAGCGAACTTGGAGTGGTGGGTCAGGGTGCCTTTAGTGTTAGAAAGGAGAATGATTTTGATCTGTTTAAGACTATCGTTAATAAGTAGACTCTTATTCATGACAGCACGCACCATCGATCGTCCAGGGTGAGGAACCTTGATGGTTATGTAAGTGTTGCATGTCTTTTGGCATTCCTTTTCACATTTTTCTTTTGCATTTCCTAGTTTCTTTGAATTTTGATGAAAGGTTTTCTTTTTTGTTGTGACATACTAATATTGATGCGATGAGCCTTCGATCTGGGTGACGATGGGGTTTATAGATGTCCAGGAGAAACTTCCTCCGGTAGTGCACTTGGTGGTTTCTTCACAAGGTTTTGATAGTCTAGCATTATATTGGATGGCAAGCCATGTTCTATGGCTATTTTATGCACCCTAGGAGAGAGATGGTGGGATAATACCTGTGAGAGCCCACTTTTTACAAGCCCATGAGAGTATCTGACTATGATAACTCGAGTTATTTGGCCCAGACCAAATCCTAACTTAATTTCTACACTTGCAGTTTAGTTAGAGGAGGATACTCGTAGATATGGTTAAATTAGGTGCTAAGAATATCGGTTTAGATATTCAAGAACCTCATGGCTAATTCACGTACATGATGGACTTCCTCAAACAAATCAAATTTGTAACAAACACATCTATAAATTGTACTCCCTAACCTGGGGTAAAGGGATAAAACATTGTAACCATTAAGAGATACTTAATAAGAGCAAGTAACCTCTATGTGGACGTAGGAAAGTTGTCGAACCACGTACATCGTTGTTATGTGTGATTCCTTTTACTTTATGCCCTTTGTGATTATTTTTGTAGATACTTTATTGATAATTTTTTTGCACTCACAAGTGGTGTTGTCCGTGGTAATTGACTTTTATTTCTACGAAAACATGTAACACCATAAATCCAGGAATGTCTCACCACAACAGCACCATTCCACAAGCCGGTGATGTTAAGGAAGAGCCACCCCCCATGGTTAGGTCTAAAATTCTCCAACATACAAACCCAAGGTTTCGTAAAGAAAGGAAACCTTTAGAAGAAATCGATGGACCTCGAAGGTCCACTCAGATTTCTAGGCTGGTTGATGCCTATGAAGCTAAAATTCAAGAATTGGAAGAGGCAAATCACCACTAAGAAGAAGAAAATGCTTGCCTTAAGAGGCGACATGAAAGAATTAAGAGATATCTCCCCAGAAACACAAGGCTGCACCGAGATAGAACTCTTAGCACTTAGGGGGAGGTTCCCCAAGCTGAGTAAGGAGTAATAGTCATAACTAGGAGAGGACTGGACATAATAGATCAGAGCGAGCATGATCCGAGTGTGTCCACCAAGAGAGGCGTTACAGGAATAATGATCAACCAAGTGAGGATTTGAGGATTCTGGTCTGTAGGGAAATGGACCAACATCCGGTGCAGCGAGGATCCAGATCGACCCGAGAGCTTTCTATAAGAGATTTAAACTATTAAGTGAAGAACACTTTCTCGAGGTAAATTAAACGTAATGAGCCCCCCAAGAAACTCTTTGTCCCCAGGTTCAAGGTCTAAGATGGAAAAAAAATCCCATTGACCGTGTCATGTAGTATTGGCAAGAAATGACTTTGTGGAGTCACAATAATGCACTAATGTGCATGATATTCCCTCTAGCCTACACGAGTGGTTTGAAAGGCTTGCCCATGGGTCGGTCAAGAAATTTATAGCTCTTGTAGACGCTTTCAAGGCACGGTTCTTAAGGATCATCTCCCATCCCAAGCGGATGTATGCATTGTTCACTATGAAGAAAAAGACTAAGAAGAACCTCAGAGATTATGCCAAAAGATATTAGGAGATCTATAATGATATTGAGGACTGATTAGAGCAAGTTGCCGTAGCATCCTTAAAAATTGTCTTGTCAACCACCTCTCTGCTCCACCAGTATCTCACCAAGAAGGAATCCATAAACATTGATGATATTATGGCCTGTATCGAGAAGTAAACCAAGGTAAAAGATGTAATCCATCCTAATGGGAGAGATAATGGTCGAGCGAAGGTAAACAAGGGGATGGAGAAGAATGACACCCAGAAGAGGGAAGCAAGAACGGGCGCAAGAATGGTTCCAAAAGTAAGAATGACCCCTTCAAGGCATTCCAGGATGTTAACACAGTCTTCAAAGAACCCATTTACAAAATTCTTAGCAAGATCAAGGATGATCCCATCATAAAATGTCCCAAGAAAATGGGCAACGATTTAACCAACAGGAACAACGCACTAAGGTGCACATTCCACAAGGAAGGTGGCCCTCGAACTGAAAATTACAAAGCTCTGAAGTCACATCTAGAAGAGCTAGTTTAGGTTAGTCACATTATCCAGTACGTTGATAAGAAGACAGAGCAGGTCGCAGCTAATGTCCATAAAAATTCAGACAATGTCCTTGATGATGATACAGGACACGAGTTTATAGTAATTCAAGGGGCATCAGACCTTAGACAGATTCAGGGCAACACAGTTAGAATGAAACTCAAGAAGGTAACTGTCATGATGAAATATTTTTAGATCGATCCATCCAAGGCTTAGGCTGGAAAGAATCATTGACTAGAAGATATTGATTACACGAAGCACATTGTGTTCACCGAAGAGGATTTGGTCAAGTTAAGGACCCCACATCATGACACATTATCAATTATGCTCAATATTATTAACTAGGATGTCGATACGTTACTAGTAGACCAGGGGAGTTCATAAGAAGTGATGTATCTGGACCTTTTCCATAATCTGAAACTGAATGTCTCCGACCTCAAAGAAACCATTATTCCATTGGTCAACTTTGAAAGAAGGACTACCATTCCATTAGGAAAGATCACCTTGCCAGTCAAGGCAAGGAACATCTCAAAGTTAATCGAGTTCTTAGTTGTTGACATTAAGTCCCCATACCATGCTATTTTGGGTAGAGGTTGGCTCCAGTCCATGAAGGTTGTTCCTTCCACTTATCATCAAAAGCTTAAATGCATCACAGATCGTGGAGTGGTAAAAATTCATGACGACCATGCTACAACCCAAAAATTCTTCATCGTATCCATGCACTAGAAGAAAGAGAAAAAGAGGGAGCCCGAGAATGCCCAGGAGAAAGCTCAGGAAGGGTTTGTTCTCTCCAAATAGAAACTATGGTATGTTTGACTAGGGGTGGAAGAGACCAGGGTCCACCTAGTAGACAGGGTCATTAAAATCCTGGAAGAAGTTATAGTCGATGACAACTTGACATAAAGGAAGTTTTTAATTTGATTTTCTCTTACTGAATAGTAGAAAATGGAACTGGTTGCATTCTTAAAAATCAATATATATGTTTTTTCATGGGAGCCTTATGACTTGCCTGGGATTGACCCCATCATGGCGTGCCATCGCCTACACGTCAATCCTACTTTCAAGCCCATCACTTAGAAGGCTCGTGGAACATATCTCGAAAAGATCAAGGTAGTAGAGAAAGAGGTAGGAAAGCTACTGGACGCAGGATCCATCAGGGAAGTTCAATTCCCTACATAGTTATCCAGCCCAGTGGTGCTTCCCAAAAGCAATGGTAATTGGAGGGTGTGCATCGATTTAACTAACCTGAATCGAGTATGCCCTAAAGATAGCTTACCTCTCCTGAAGATAGATCAGTTGGTCGATGCCATAGAGACCCATTAAAGGATGAGATTCCTTGACTCTTACTTAAGATATTTTCATATATCCCTACATGGGCATGATCAAGATAAGACCTCTTTTATAACCTCAGCGGATTTGTACTACTATAAGGTCATGCCTTTTGGCCTCAAGAATGTAGGGTCAACTTACCAAAGATTGGTAACCAAGATGTTTAGAAAATAGATGGGAGAGACGGTAGAAGTATACATCGACGACATGCTTGTCAAAAGAAATAATAAGGCCAATCACCTCTCAAACTTAGTAGCATCCTTCGAAATCCTCAGGAAGTAACAAATGAAACTTAATGCAAGTAAGTGTTCATTCGGAGTCCAGCCAAGAAAATGCTTAGGCTACCTAGTGAGCAAAGGGGGAATTGAGGCAAACCCAGATAAAATTGATGTTGTCACCAAGGTCCAGCCTCCTCAGACATTGAGAGATGTCCAGAATCTTACTGAAATGCTCGTTGCACTCATTTGCTTCATCTCCATGTCTTCGTAGATCCTTCGACCATTCTTCCATCTCTTAAAGAAAGGCAGCGAACTAGTATGGAATGAATACTGCGAGCAAACACTAGACGAGGTTAAGTCTTACCTTAGTAAGCCCCCACTGTTAGTAATTCTAAACTTTGGAGAACAACTATACCTTTATCTGAAACTATCAGATCATGCTGTGAGCTCTGTCTTAGTTTGTGAAAAGGAGAAAGAATAACATTCGATTTACTACGTCAACAATATGCTACTGGATGTCGAACAATGATACTTACCTATGAAAAAGCTAACCTATGCCCTATTGATCACTTCAAGGAAGTTGAAGCATTACTTCCAATCCCATTCCATAACACTCATCACCTCCTACCCACTTAAGGCCGTTATACGAATGGCTAACCTCTTTGGGCATCTTCCAAATTGGTCAGTCGAGATCGCAAATTCGACATCCACTTTCATCCCAAAACAACAATCAAGGGACAAATCCTATCAAACTTTATTATTGAGTTCATAGGAAATCTACCAGCAGATCAAATAAACGAAGAGAAATAAGTCACATGTGAATAAATGTCCAAAGATTAGACACTCTATGCTGATGGAGACTCAAATTCTAAGGGGGTGGGAGTCAGGATTGTTCTCATTACCCTCGAAGACACCATAATTAAAAAGGGAATTAGGTTGGGATTTGAAGCCTACAACAACAAAGTTGAGTATGAAGCTCGGATCGTTGGTTTTTGTAATGCCAGACTACTGGGGGCAGAATTCCCCATTGTATTTGGTGACTCCAAACTGGTCTCTAATCAGGTAAGTAGAGACTTCGATGCTAAAGAAGATCGAATGTAAACATACCTCAATATAGTCAAACGACTCATAGGAGACTTTGAGCAAGTGGAAATTCAATAAGAACAGTCACGTTGATGCCTTATGAGCACTAAGCTCGATAATAAACTGTAACCTTAAAAGGTAATCTAGATTGAGTCCCTCGCACAGCCTAGTATCGATCATACAGTCATAACCAAGCACATCCTCCTCACGGATAAATCCCCAAGTTGGATGGATCCCATCATCAATTATCTATGGAGAGACATACTTCTAGATGATAAGAGGTTTTCCTACTAAATCAAAGTCAAGGTTGCTCATTTCTACCATAGCTCTCAGGAGAAACTGCATAAAAAATTCAATCACAAGCCCATACCTCCAGTGCATTCAACCACAAGATGTCGAGCAAGTACTTTAATGAAATTCACAAAGGTATATGTGGGAGTCACACAGGTGGTAGATCTCTAGACTTTCGTGCAATCAAGGAAGGATATTGATGGCCTCACATGTAGAAAGATGGTGGAATATATGTTCGCAAATGTGAAAAGTACCAAACGCACTCGCCTATGGTTTACCATCCCGCCAATGACATAAAATCACTTACTAGTCCTTGGCCTTTCGCTTAATAGGGATTAGACATCGTGGGACCACTACCTACTTCATCTACAAATCGCAAGTATCTACTAGTCACCACTAACTACTTCACTAAATGGGTTGAGGTGAACCATTAGCAAACATTAGAGACTCTGACATGACCAAGTTCATGTGGAGGAACATCATTACTCATTTTGGGATACCAAAGACCATCATCACCAATAATAGTACACAGTTTCAAAGTGGCTTCTTCCAAGCCTTCTACAATAAGCACAACATCAAGCGCCACTTCAGTTCTGTAGCATATCCCCAAAGCAATGGGCTAGTGTAAGCTTCCAACAAGACCATGATTGATGGAAAAAATGATTGGAAAAATCTAAGGTCACTTGGGTGGATGAATTCCCTCATGTTTTATGGTCTTATCACATAATTCTTAGAAGATCAATTGGGGAAACACCATTTGCCCTTGCTTATTTCATGGAGGTTGTCATCCCTTTGGAAGTAAGCCTCCTTACTATGAGAACCTCATTGGTTGACCAAGGCATCAACGACGAAGTCCTACTTGCTGAACTTGACCTAGTGGATGAGCGATGAGAGTTATCCTTAATAAAGTTGCCCCCCTACCAACAACGAATTGCCAAACAATATAACAAAAGGGTAAATCTACTGAGGTTCTCAATAGGGGACTATGTCCTGAGAAAAGTCCTCGGCAGTGCTGTGAAATGATCAGATGGAAAATTGGGACCAAACTGGGATGGACTATTCAAGGTAATTAGAAATGTCCTTCAAGGATCATTTGGAAACGTTGGAGGGCATGGAGGTACCAAGATCTTGGAACGCGACCAATCTTAAGTACTTCTACTTTTAAATCTTTTTTTTTATCTTTTAAGTTAGCTGAACTTTTAGTTTTTTACAGTTTTGATTACTTGATAAGATAACTTGCAATGAATAAAGGCTGGACTGGCCCATCTATTCTCAAAAGTTTATGTCGGCTTCTTAAGTCAACTTGATTAATATATCATTAATTTGCACCTTTTCCAATGATATCTCCTTTATGGGTACTAAATTTTTTTAAAGGGTTATAAAGTTAAGCACAACTATGGTTGGTCCCCAACTTCTATTGGTTGCAAAAAACTTGCTCGAGAAGATTGCCCACAAGCCAGGTACATTCTCGCCATCATCTCACTTAGGCCTAAGGAAGCATGATGACATGACCTAAAGGTTAAAGTGAATGGAATGATATTGCTCAATCATATTGGACTTGCAGAATGTTTAAACATACAAAAGGAAAAATGCCAACATCCAAACATCATTTAGTCAGTTACAAAAGCCCAAAATGATTCAAATTCAATATGGGTCTACCTAGAGCCTATAATTGGTCAATCAATATAATTTTACTCAATAAAAGTGCTAAGTGAACTTTCGAGGAGATAAAGCCAAAATATATTTAGTCAGCACATGCTCAAAACATAAGAAAGTTCTTTATTAAGAATACAAAGTTACAATCACAGTCCAAAAAGAGATACATAAAATCCTAAGAGGTGCCAAGGCATTGAGTTAGATATCCTACTATAGTTGCCCTCTGACCATCGTTTGGCTTTAGCGTAAATTCTTCGACATGTTTTTCACAATATTGATCCAAGATTTGGGGAGGAATAATATTGGATGGAATCCATTCATCATCTTTCGTGAAGGGGTTATGGCTATAGGTAGTACATTCAATGTAGTACTTGTACCAAATCTTGGATTCCTTTGGACTTCTCGCCTCTTTAAGTCCACTCAGTTGTCCTCGAGAAAAAGAAATTCTTTTAGCCTCCTTAAGTTTTGTTAGGGAATCTGTCCAACCAGCATTAGGGCCTTCCTCAGACGTTTTTGGGTCCCACCTTAAAGGAGGATCACCGTTTCTTGACATTGTCCTTTAATACTCCTATAAAAGATTTCAATCTCGCTACCTCTTTTTGTAGAGCGTCATTTTTGTACTAAAGGACCTCGCCCACATGTTCGACCTCAATCCTTTCTAGCAACTTGTCCCTCAGGGAATTAACTTCCTCCTGAACAGAGGACCCTATCTCCTCTATCTCTTGGAGATCATCTTTCAGTTTTGCAATCACTTCAGTCTGGTTTTTATATTGTTCGTTCCTAGCTCTTAGTGACTTACAAATTTTTGTGAAGGCTTTACGAGCCTGTAGGCTAATACCAGGTCCAAGGATTCTCCCTAATTGAGAAATTAGAAAAATATAGCGATCTAAATTAGCAGACTATAAATGATACACATCAAGCCACAAGCAAGTAAATTAGCATAAACGAAAATAAACCAACACATTAGTAAGGGGAAAATTTCATTAACATGAAAGAAGGCTAATGGACAATACATGAAGTTCATAAAAATAAGGGTATAAATCAACAAGACTAAAATTGTATAAGGGGAATGGAAACTCCTAGTCTAGAGAGCCATAGTCTTTCACCGAGTCTCCCTCTGCTATCGCTTTCCCCTTATCGACCAGCTGCTACTCCTAGCTAGCACCAGCGTTCCCGCCAACTATAGCATGAATAATCTTAGTGTTGCCGACAGCTTGGTTGTCATCTTCTCCTTCTTCTTCCTCTATTTAAGGGTCAAGACCAGGAGAGTGAAGACTGAAAAAATCAGAATCTGCAAGAACCCCAACAGCCTTTAAACCCTGGTCCCATCCCTGCTTGAAGGAGGCCTTACAAGCATAAGACATCTAGCATTCAGAATCCTCATAAGCCTTATATAAACCTTCACGGTAGCTTTCATCCTTGGCTTAAGGGAGTTTTCTCTCTAGCTTGGCTACTTTTTTAGTTAAATTTTTATTGGCCTCCACTAGTTCTGACTTCTCAGCAATTATTACTTTCTGAGAATCCCCCAGAGCATCATAGGCCTTAGACATCGATATTTTACACGCTCCAAAGATTAACGATCATTCACAAGGTCCACCTTCTCTGCCTCTAGGGCCTTTTTCATCTCTTCCTCCCTTTCGAAGTTATCAGATTGATTGTCTATAAGGGTAGTGAAATCAGACAGCATTTGGAAAAAGTAGAAGAACAATAGATCATTTTAACAACAATGGGAAAGAGTAAAATAAAAGAAATAAATTGGAAAAATTTACCAGAGCCATTCCCTATGTAGTCTTGATGGCGAATTAAGTTGGCCCCATCCCTAAGGAAGACTCACAATCAGCAGCGAGCACCGACCTCTTTAGGAGGTCAGGGAAAAAAAAGGGGGAATTACCCATACTAGCCACCTCAAGATTAGGGACAGTGGGCACTCCAGCAAACTACAATGCTAACTTATTCTTAGCCTTAGTCTTCTCTCTCTTTCCTCTTCTTTTCTTATTTCTTTCTCTCTCTCTATTTCTCTTATTCGCTTATTTTTCTTTCTTTTTCTCTCTCTTCTTTTCTTGCTCTCTTCCTTTATCAGATGGACCAAAACCACTTCCCTTGGAAGACTTTGTTGTAGAAACCTTTAAAGCAGGAATCCTATCAGAAAACACCGTATGATCATCATCATCATCAGGAAGCCTTAACCTCTTATTCTTAACTAGAGGATACATGTCCTCATCTTCCACTTATTTTCTTCTTCTTCTTCTTCTTCTTCTTCTTCCTCTATATCCTCTTCTCCTCCTACTTATACTCCTCTAATTCTCTATTCTTCGCTCTCTTACTCTTATTTTTTAGAATGTTCATCCTAAAAAGAACTGGATCAGAAGGAGCTACCTCTGGAGATCTTAAAATTAGGACCTAGTTGACTGGTCGAGCAGTGTTCTTGTATTCCAAGAGAAAGGCGTCTGACCTAGGATGCTCAGCTTCAACCAGTCTCTCTTTTATGCTTCAAGCCTTCATGAGCTCTTCAGTATTAATTTCACTAATGTGAGGCTCCTGATTCTTAACACGAGCTACAATAATAAAGAAGAGGAATATCAGCCACAAGAATGAGAAGAATTCATTAGAAGTGAGAAGAAAAAAAAAAGAATCAACTTATTTCGGCCTCTCCATAGTCAAAATGGGACGATCATGTGGTCTTTCCCCCTCCAACAGTGGATGGTGCTTCTAGTTCCTTGTAATGAACCCACTTTTCGAATAGTCCTTATGGGAATCCGAAAGATATACCACCAGAACTCACTCGGATTTTTTGGTTTTCAAATTCAACAAACCCACTTTGGTCTTCAAGAACACTTAACAGTAACATATCTAAGTAAGACCCATATTTTTTCCATAAAGAGTATTTATCCTATGGACACCGTTTACTATCTTCCATACATTGGGGGCACATTGAGCAAGAACAATGTTCCCCCCATTAACTCTATAACTATTAAGAGAAAGGGGTTACAATCGATAATTACCTAGTTAGGGATATTATACTTACGCCTAAAATTTTCTACACGTTTACCATCTAACATTTCCATAACTGAACAAGAAGAAACCCTAACTATAATAACGAGCTAAAACAGGGAAAAAGCACTAAGAAGAGGCGTAGACTATAACTTACAGGTGGTAACAAAGCGTTAAGAAACCATAAATGGAGGGAAACTTCGACATTTGAAGCAAAAGGGGAGCTTAGGAACAAAGTATACACAAGAACGACCAGAAACAGTGCATAAATGCTTGATTAGGCAACAATTGATCACCAGAACACTTAAATGATGAGTTTCGACTTCCCGGGAAGATTTTGGCACTTAGGTTTCCTTTTTAAGACAAACGTTTCCTTATTACAAGCCTTGTTATTACAAAGATGGCACCACAGACTCTGAGTACATTTTAAGTTCTTGGGCCTCCGACCTAGTTGAAAGCTATTGGCGTATAGTCATTAGCCTAAAGATTTCAAAGGCAATTATGGGAGCCCACTTTTTACCAGCCCATGAGAGTAGCCGACCAAGATAACTCGAGTTATTTTTCTCGAACCAAATAATAACTTAATTTATACACGAGCAGTTTAGTTAGAGGACGATACTCGCATATATGGTCAAATCAAGTGACAAGAATATCGATCAAGATATTCAAGAACCTCATAGACAATTCACGTACATGATAAAGTTCCTTAAACAACTCAAACTCTGTAACAAACTCATATATAAATTTTACTCCCTAACCTGGGGCAAAAGGGTAAAACATTGTGATCATTGAGAGACACTTAATAAGAATAAGTAACCTTTCCGTGGACGTAGGAAAGTTGCCGAACATACATCATTGTTATGTGTGATTCCATTAACTTTCTTCCCTTTGTGATTGTTTTTGTAGATCCTTTATTGAGAATTTTTAGACACTCACAATTAGCATCATCTATGGTAATCAACTTTTATTTCTACACAAGCATTCAACACCATAAAGACAGTAATGTCTCACCACAATATCAATATTCCACAAGACGGTGATGTTAAGGAAGAGACGGTCCCCTAGGGTTAGGTATGAATTTCGCCAACATACAAACCCGAGGTTTCACTAAGAACGGAAACATTCAAAAGAAAGCCATGGGCCTCTGTGGTCCACTCAGATTTCTAGGCTGGTCGACACCTATGAAGCTTGACTTCGAGAATTGGAATAGGAAACTCACCACCAAGAAGAAGAAAATGATCGCCTTAAGAGGCAACTTGAAAGAATGGAGAGATATCTCCTCAGAAACACAAGGCGGCCACCCCAGTCGAGGAAGGAGTACTAGGCGTGACCAGAAGAGGATTGAACATGATAGATCAGAGCAAGCATGATTAGAGCATGGCCATCAAGAGAGGCTTCACAGGAATAATGATCTATCAAGTGAGGATTTGAGGATTCTGGTCCGTAGGTAAATGGACAAACATTCGATTCACCGAGGAGCCAAATTGACAAGAGATGTTTCTAGAAGAGATCTAAACTCTCAAATCAAAACCCCCTTCTCGAAGGAAATTAAACGTGATGAGCCCCCCAAGAAATTCTTTATCCCCAAAGGTCTATAATGGGAAAACAGATCCATGACTCGGGGCAAAGGGATGAAACATTTTAATCATAAAGAGACACTTAATAATAATAGGTAAACTCTCGATGGATGTAGGCAAGTTATCAAACCATGTACATCATTGTAGTGTGTGATTCCATTTACTTTTTGCCTTTTGTTATTGTTTTCATAGATCCTTTATTGTGAATTTTTCTTCACTCAAACTACTTACACCATTCATATAGGTTTTGGAGAGATGACAGTGACTCCCATTTATATACATCAACTACTGGGGATAGACTATGAGCGAACCTAGATAGATGTGGATCTCATGTTGAGGGTGACACTGATGACGGTTCTAGAAGATATTGAACAAAGAGTCTCGGGGGACTTGATCCATAAATCTCTTCATCAAGAAATTTTATTGAGCAGGAAGATTGATGAGACCAATCGACTGCAGGTTCGTCAGATGGCTCTTTTATTTATTCTTTTGTATTTGGGAGGATTTCTGGTGGCGTCGAGTGGCGACGTCATCCACTTATTATTTTACCATACTTGAGGGTATTTTCGAATATCCCTCTCTTTTATTGGGGGAGCCTAACTTTGGATACCCTTTATTCATCTTTGGATGCTCTCAGCCAGTGCTTCTGACAAACTTTTACTGAAACCACGTATCTTTTGGAGGTATTTTTCATTTTCATTTATGCTTTTTCCTTTTATTTTCTCTTTGATTTCTGATTTCTTTCTTCTGATTTATGACCCTTGTCCTTTGGCAGACGTGGTTTTAGGAGGTGAATAGGAGCAATACCCACTTGATTAGTTTATAGGATGAGTTAGTGGGGGGCCTCTGCCAGATGTACCGGTGGCGAAAGTCCAATCGGTAGTCGAGGCAGTATTTTTCCTTGGCGACGGCGTGTTAGGTCTTGAATGACTTGAAGAGAGATCTGGTTACCTCTTCTTTTCTCTTTTGAGTTTTTCTTTTTGGAATTTTCTTTTTTGCAAGTATTGACTTCATCTTGGTAAATGTGTAGATGACCTTCTATCCATAGTGGACATCCATTCAACATACATGGGTGATCGAAGGGAATGCGTAGATGCGTTGACTACTGGCGTATGAGTTTGGCTACTCCTAGTATTTGGGGAGAGAGTAGTCCGATATATTGTGGAGGATGAGGTGGTGGTACCACCAGATATTTCCCTGAGATATATAAGGTAGGTGTGAGAGATATCTGAGGATGTCCAGGTAGCGACAATGATTGACGAGCCGTATACTTTGTACACGGATGGATGGATACCTACGAGTATCTTGATTTCATGATGAGTTGGTTGATGTCGTCATGTATCTATGTCATGGTGAATATGCCTTTATATCCTCTAGCATCATGCAGGGGTACGAATCAGCCAGTGAGGTCTGCCCACAGTGAGGGTAGGACATCAACATCAATAGTTGCGGCAACGTTAGAGGTTCTATTTTTATGGATTTCTCCTCCTTCCGAAAATATCAGATTGCCTAGGGGAGGATCATTAAGTATACTGCATCGCCCCAATACGATAAACCCGAAGGTGTTGGTGTTAACTGAGGATGTTCTCCAACCAGAGGTATAGCTTTGTTCATTTTCCTTTTGTTTTTCTGATTTCTTCTTTGCCTTGATCTTGACTTTTAATTTTTCTTGTAGCATGTCTGGGTGTCAACTACCTGGATGAAGGACATCTGGGATTGTGTGGCTTCTGCAACTTCTCATATTTCTAGATTCGATCCCAGTTCCTTCTTGTCTTGTTCCATCTACATCCTCTAAGGAGGTATCTGGATCGAGTAGAGGAGGCTCCTCATCTCATCTCCAGGGAAAGTGTGCGCATCACTGGATAGGGGATCATAGAGAGAGAGGGTGATAGAGAGAAAGAAAAGAAATATGTGAGAGAGAAATTGTGGGGGGATCGGTCTGAGTCCCATTGTTTTTTTCTTCTACAAAATAAACGTAATGATGACAATATATGAAATGAATGGGGTTTTATTTATTTATCTTCTCTTTTAGATGACTTAATCTACATGCACTCTTTACTTTATTTTCTTAGACCATAAAAAGAATTAGAATTACTTAAAAAAGAATTTTATTTTAAAATAGGATGAGTTAAAAATATAAGGAAAGGAAATATCTAGGTAAAAAAATATTTTTGTTGAGTTTTTTAATTTTGACAAAAAAGAAAAAAGGGAGTTTTTCTTTAAATGGTGGGATGTCAGTCGACATACCCCTTGTCTTGCCTATCGACAGGTTAGTCTAGTCAAATCACCCTAATGTTTTCATTACACTTTCTTTAGCTACGTTGTCCTTGATAGGGTAGTGTTTCATCCGAATTTTGCAGAACCCTTTGTTTTTATCCTAGTATAAAATGGGTAATGGTGGAGAGATTTTCTACACTCATCCACATATTTTTCTCTTGATTATTTATTAATTTTTTCTTTGTTTCTTCCAAATTGGATCTTACCATAGGTACTGAATTTTCCTCTTACCTCGAGAACTTAGAGGTTATGTCCTCGTACAATGTAGAAAATGATGCCTTTAAACTGCATTGGGTTTCCTTATAGCACAACCGGCCCATTGATTGGAACATGCTAACGGCGGTGGTAAAATTTTGGTACCCCAAGGATCATGTCCTTAGTTTTGTCTTGGGTAAAGTATGTTCGGCTTACGAGGAGTTTTTGCTATGCTAAGGTAAATCCCAGTGTGATGCCGACCATGCCTAAATTCTCTCGATCTCCTTAGGCACTATTGGTGGAATTTCTCTGTATTTCACCCCTAACAACTCAATCAAGTCGTCATTTTATATTCTGTGTATCTATAAGATGCTAATGATGTGAGATATATCGCAGTTGTTTCCCTTGGCTTAACTTTGAAGCTACTATTG
Source organism: Sambucus nigra (assembly GCA_949130495.1). Classification (NCBI taxonomy): domain Eukaryota; kingdom Viridiplantae; phylum Streptophyta; class Magnoliopsida; order Dipsacales; family Adoxaceae; genus Sambucus; species Sambucus nigra. The sequence goes on from OX422223.1 coordinate 293,295,359, forward strand.
ATGCTCGAGGACTTGCTGGTGGACCCTCAAATTATTGCCATTACTGCGTGGATGTCATATCATCATAATTCTGAGGCGATGATACTGGCAAAGACCCTGAAGGGTCTAGATGCTTGGTGGTAAGGTCATTCTGATTTTTTAAGAGGTAGCCCAATCATGTTGTTCATGTGGTAGTGTGAGAGATTCTGTTTGGCGATCCCTCTAAAATATCCCTTTGCAGTTGTGATGAATTTATTTACCCACTATTTCATTAATTTTGGCCCGAACATCGAAAATTGCACTAATCAGTACCCTGGTGGGAAGATTTATAGCCTAATATAGAACTGGTGGAATACCAGTATGTTCGGCTAGTTTTCCTCCATCATACTTTTTTCTACTTTCCTTCGAGGCTCCTATGTCAAGTCGGATGGGAGAAAATCGTGCCTTCCTGTATTCTGGACTTCTTCCTTATGATGGATTTTATGAGAGGCATGCGCATATGGTTGGGCTCTTCATGGGAGAATCTTCGTCTGTCGACTTGTTCTTCCTATTCTATTGACCAAGTTTGGCATATTTCTAGGGACTACATGAATTGGTTGTGGAGGAAGGTAGTGGCTAAGATGTTGGCTGAGGATACGTGCATAGATGGCTTGCTATATTTAACACCATGGAAGGAGTCGTAGTGGTTTTCCCTATGTTAGTCCAAGCTTATCTTTCCATGGACTGCCTTTAGTATTCGATCCAAGTAGGAGAAGTTTGGGGACCTCAAGATGTAATGATGATGGGTCTGGATTGTCTGGCAGCTGCGGGTAAGGCTTTTTTGTCGAAGTTGGTGTTTTTTTGTGAAGCTTTTGCAATGGTTATATATTTGATCATTTTTAGTAGTAATAATCTTGGGAATTTTTTTTTGAAGTAGCTTAGTTTGCTTTTGTTTTTAGGATAGTTAGATTTGTGGGGGTAGTTATTTGACTTCTTACGCTAATATTTCTTGTAATCGTGTCATAGCTTTCCCAAATGGAATAAAACAGGAATTTAATTATATTATTTTCCTATTGATGAGTTTTGCATTTGAATTATCTATACCAATCTTTAAGGCTTACATAATCATTTTGTTCATATAAATGATAAAATAATTTGTGATTCTTGGGGATAAAAAAAGAATAACATTTTATGAAAAATAAGGGGGTCCTGCCCATGTTAAGATTATGAGTTGCCTATCTACCTCTAGGAGTTTGAAAAAAATTTGAGTTTCACTTTTAAAAGTAAAAAGATTTTTTAAGGATCAGGCCGAACATAGTTCTGAGTGGAGGGAAATGAAGATTTTTTTTAGAATAAAAGTGGGGATGATAAGACTCATAGCGTTTCAAGATTTCGAAATAAGGGTAGAATTTCTTGAGATGGTCTAGGTTGAATGGGCAGGCCATTTCTTCCCCATCGAGGTCGATGAGCATAGCAGCGCCACTGGGTTCTTCACAATGTAGGTGCCACTCCCGTTTGTCTTGAATTTCCCTCCGGGGTCCCAGACTAGTACTATGATTTCATTGAGGGATAAGTCCCCTTATCGGACATCGTGATCCTTAACACTCTTGTTGAATGATTGCGATAACCGGTGATGGTACCTTGTATATGATATAGAGCATTTAGCCTCATTTCATCAAATAGTGACAACTCTTCAAGACGGCTCTGATTATCGTCTTCTTCCTTGACTTTGCTTTCAAGCATAATGCGCATCGAAGGTATTTCTAGCTCAATGGGTAGGACTGCTTCCATTCCATATACCAGAGAGTAAGGGGAAGCCCCATTAGATTCTCTAAGTAAAGTGCAATAGCCCCAGAAGGCGTAAGGGATCCGATCGGCCCAATCTCGGCAACTCCCAATTATCTTATTGATGATTTCTTTGAGTTTCTTATTAACGACTTCAATTGCTCCGTTATTTTAACGTTGGTAGGGAGAAGATTTGGGCCTCTATATCCCATACTCGTCAATAAATTTTATGAATTCTGCCTCGAAATGTAACCCATTTTCTGACAATAGCTCGTACATGACCCTATATCAGCAGATGATATTCTTTCAGATGAACTTAGACAAGTTTTTTGGCATTTAGTAATGTGTATGAATCGTCTTTGACCCATTTAGTGAAGTAATCAACGGCAACTAAGATGAACTTATGCCCGTTTGAGGCTTTAGGTGTAAATTTCCCCGTGCTATCAATTCCCCATGTGAAGAACGGCCAGGGAGAGGTCATGTTATATAATTCCTATGTAGGTAAGTGTTGGATATTGGAAAGATATTGCATTTGAGGCATCTCCGAACATAGGCGATGCAATCCAGAACCATGGTAGTTCAATAGTAGTCCTGTTGGATAACCTTATTGGCATTGATATGGCCATTGATGTGGGGTACGCATTCTCCACTATGGATTTTTTGCATCATCTCTTCAATGTCAGTCCCTGCAATGCAGTGTAAGTGGGTTACATCAAAGTTTCTATTGATAAATGCTTTATCACAGACAATGTATTAGGCATCCATCTTGTAGAGAGTTGCTGGTCTTTTTTGTTAGAACCTTGGGGTTACCTACCATTCTTTAGGAGGTGCCAAATGTCATAGTACTAGCATTCAAACATATCAGGATCTTCTTTTACGATGAAATCGATACGGTAGCAGTGGGTTGATTTAGCTTACTTTTGGACTAGAAATAGGGCCATCATTAATCCTTTGGGCATGTCGACTATGGAGGATAAAGTTGCAAGGGCATCGGCTAAGATGTTTCTTGCTCGGGATAAGTAGTGGAAGGTGATATCGCAAAATTGGGATGCCAACTCTTCTAGGAGGGTGTGGAAGGGTAAGGTCTTTTTATTTTTGACTTTCCATCTTCTAAGGACCTGGCTGGTGATGAGGGCTGAATCCCCGTAGACATATATGCATTGTATTCCTTTCATGAGAGCGATGTTGAGGCCTATTGTGCATGCCTTGTTTCGATCATGTTATTGGTGCAGGGAAAATATCTCTTGATGGAAATAGGAGTGTGAGAGTCATCAGGGACGATTAAAAGTATCCCAATGCCATATCCTTCTAATTTACAACTAGTATAGTAGATGGCCCTCTCTTTATGGGATTCTTCAATATATTGGGCTAACAAAGCCCCAGCTTTGGTGTCTGTTATAATCAAGTATAGGATTAGAGGGAGACCAAGTTACGGTGGCATGAGTACTAGAGGTCAGATTATATACTCTACTCGATTTAGTCAAAGTCTTCCTGACAGGCTTCGTTCTAGACTTTGGTGCAATTATTTCGGAGGAGTTCGAATATGCATTCACAAATGGAAGTCAACTAGATGATGAACGGACTGATATACTACAATTTTCCCAAAAATCCTTGGACTTCCTTATCCGTTCGAGGTGGGGGCATTTCGAGTATAGCTTTAAGTTTTACAGGATCTGCTTCAATCCCCTTTTTTCTAACCATGAATTTCAAAATCTTTCCTTTAGTAAAGCTAAAAACACATTTTTATGGGTTAAGTCAAATCTAGTATTGTCATAGTCATTCGAAGCACTTACGGAGAGTAGGAACATGGCCTTCCCGGGTCTTAAACTTAATAATCATATTGTCCATGTAAACCTCGACCTCTTTGCATATCAGACCATAAAAAATGGTTATGGCAACCCATTAGTGGGTAGCCCTTGCATTTTTTAGACTACACAGTATAAAGGTGTAACAGAAAGTTCTGCAAGGGGTGATGAATGCATTTTTTCTTAATGATCAAGGTCCATCTTGATCTAATTATAATCGGAAAACCCATCAACAAATTATTTGAGAGTGTGACTGCCTGTATTATTCGCAACCATGTCTATATTAGGTAGTGGGTAATCATCCTTTGGACATGCCTTGTTCAAATCTCGATAGTCAACGCACATTCAAACCTTTCCCCCTGATTTCAGAACGAGTACAATGTTATCTAACCATATTAAATATTCGATCACCCGGATGAAGCCCATGTTCGGCTATTTGACCACCTCTTCATTAACTTCAAGCGCCCATTAGGTGTGGAGATTTCACTATTTTTTCACCGGTTTACATTATGGGAGAGATGTAGTTTTGTGTTAAGAGATCTCTTGATTGATACCGAGCATCACTTGAAGGACCATGCGAAGACGTCCACAAATTCCTTTAGTAGTTCTTCATGTTTCGTGCGCTCATGCTTGTCAAGGGTGGATCCTCTCATATCTCACGCAGTTGGCTACTAGAATCAAGATAAATAACAACAGTTTCATCTTCATTAATTAGAATGCGGTTACATTATTTTTTATTAACCTTATTAAGATCAGTTAATAAATTCCGTGATTTATTTTATCGCCCGCGAACTTAATTAAAATTTGACTACCCTTTCACTAAATTAAAAGATAAAAATTGGCTATGTGCTAGTTAGGATTTATCCATGACTCGTGCGTGTCCAATTTATTTTTCGATAGTCGGGTTTTAGTTAGTCCGTCCAAATCAAAGAGTCCCTATCTTTCCCCACCCTTTTTCTTCCAAAAAAAAACCAAAAATAATTTTCTTCCTTTATTTTTTACAATCAAATCCAAAAATATTTTTTTTCTATTATTTTTTACAAAAAAATCCAAAAATATTTTCTTTCTTTCATTTTTATAGAAAAATCTAAAAATATTTTCCTCCATTATTTTTAGAAAATCCCAAAAATATTTTCTTCCCGTTTGAAAAAATTTTAAAAACCAAAAAAATATATTTCTCTCTTCATGGCCGAAGAATGTCCTTTACGGGACTACTTTGGTCATTTTCCATTATCACGGGACATGTGTGAGAGTAATCCCGAACCGTCTCTTTATGAGATACTTAGTGGTTTCACTTCTCTCACGAGTACCGTTGGTACTCTTGACCCATCTATGCACGCACCTCTTATTCCATCACCTTCAGTGTCAAGTGTCAAGTGTCTCGACCTTTGTTGTGCACCCACTGTTATTATGCCGATCACATGTCCCATGAGTGCCCATACTCTTCATATCCATACAAACCCACCACGGACCATGTGTATCCATATGACACTGTTCAGGAACCCACCTCGGCCTATTATCCCGATATACCTACTCCCAAGTTGTGTGAGTCCCCCTATTATTCGTGGAGGCCTGATCACCCTTCCATGCAATACAAATATCAACCCGTTGTTATGGATCCTCACATGTTCCCACAGTCGTAATGGAAACCTTGTGCACCCATTCCCGATCAGTCCCCTCACTACGCACCCCATACGCATTAACTAATTGTCCATCACGAAAGCGATCCTTTCGTGTATGATGAACTTGGCCCCACCCCACACACTTCATATGAGTATTCTTCATACACTCATGATAGTAGCGTGTTGTGTCCACCGCCACCACCACCCATCACTCCACCACCATCCACCTCCGCTCTCGAAACCCTCTTGCAAACGTTCATACTTGAGAAAGAGCAAGCAATTCAAACTCAAGCTCTCCAAAGGCTTGAACAAAGGTTAAATGAATTGGAGTGTGCGAGAGAGTAAAAAATTCCCATGGATCCACCCATCATTACAACTGAGTGTGATGATGATGTATCCTCTTATGACACGAATTTCGAGTGTGACCAACCCTACCACCCAAAGAATCTCGAAGTTGAGACCATTCCATGGTTCGGTTCCCAAGTTGACAATTGTGTTGACTTACCTTTCGATAGTGAGCCTGATCCAATCCCACCATATCCACATGAACCCATCATTGCGGTTCACCTTCCCACTCCCGCTGAATCCAAAACAATGCCCGAGTCTGCACCTATTGAGCCCACCGCTTGTGTTCCCAAGGAACCCATTTATTCTAGGTTAGCTCCGGCTACGAGTACTCACCATTTTCTCGAGATAGAATCCGTGATAGTTCCTAACTATCCGGATATGGATGATGTCCCACCATGCATGGCTCCCGTTGAGCCTGATAATTCTAGTGATTCCTCTATCTTAGATCTTGGTGCCTCGTCTTACCCACCCACCCCATTTACCGATGCTACTCTTATGAGGAAGTTGATCACTCCATCTTTAGATATCACACTTCCTCCTACAAGTTCCCTTGTGGATCACTCCGTGCCTCATGAGGAGTGTGTGTATCCCACTCTTGAGTTGGATCATCTTCATCCACCTTTTATCCTACCCGACCCACCCATTATCCTTTCCACCCCACCACCTGGTTTGGATCTTGATTTTACACATTTCATGTTTCCTTCTACAATTTTAATCCTCACCTGAAACCATCCTCCACTACCCACGAGAGTATTTGTGGTGCTACTCTACACTTTCGTGACACCGAGCTTGTTCCTCCATACCCGCCACTCTCTTGTGGTGTTGATTTTTCTCAACAGTTCCCTGGCGTGTCACGGCGCGACCGTTACCATCGCCCATTCATAGAACGGTCGTGTCCTTTTTATGAGGCCCACCCCATTCCTATGTCCACACCATTTCGCCTCCATCACCAATTGGAGCACCATGCTTATAAGGCCCTAGTTGCCCTAACCTTTAAGCTCAACAAGGCTCGTGGCCGATACATCTTCACCCTTTCCACCCTCACCCTTACCCTAATACCCACCCGCCCTTGGTCTACCGATGCTTTGCATTGTGTGATGCACTTTGCCATACATGTGCATTGACCCTTTTTAGCCTCTGTCCAACAAGGCTGGTGCTTCAGTCTTATTTGGGGGTGATTCTCATCACCCAATTTTTTTCCGCCCCGTGCTTTCATAGATCTTATCTTTAGGTGAGAATGGTTCGGTCTGGCTAAAGACATTAAATTTAGCGCTACCGGAAGGTAGCCCGCGTTTCTTGTACTAGTCTCATCCTATTTGGGGGTGGCGTTTCACATCACCCTATGCTTTCCATGTTATAGACTTGTACACTTTTTTTTTATTCAGGTTTATTCTTGGCGATATTTGTCCACTTCATTAGCGGTTCATTCTGGTAATATATTTCCTACCTTATGCTCTCAATTTTAAAAATCATTTTACTTAACATCGAGGACGATGTTACTTTTTGTTTGGGGGTGGGGAATTTTATCAAAATCGTACCTCTTTTGAAAAAAAAAATGATTTTTCAACCTGATTTTTAAACTTTCGTGCAGTTTCTTTCATCTCAGTCATTGATTTGAATTTCCAATCATCTATCTTTTGAAAGTGTAGTAATCAAGCTAGAGAATATTTTTTCTAAATTGCTTATGTAATACATAACAAGGCATTTTGCACCATGAATTTCTAGACTCAACAAAATTTGCGCACTTATCACGTCATTACGTTTAGAGTTGAGGAGTACTACAATTCTAAAGAGAACCTTAAGGATCACTAGTAGAGACTTTAGCTTGTGAGATTTGTGCCTTTCACCCTTTCAGAGTGTTTTACGCAATCTCCGAGTCACAAGTTGATTCAACTTCTTTTGGGTCCGCACTAAATTGTTGTATGATCTCATTATTCTTCATTTTTTTTGGCTTGATCACTGAGAACGACATCTTTTTCGAGTTGTAAGAAACGCGTGTCTTGAAATTTGTCCCGATTACTAGATTTTCATCCATACACCTACCACTTTTTCCCCATATCATATTCCCATTACATTCCCATACTTTTTCATATTCCCCACATCATATATTCCCCACACCATCCATATACATACCGCACCTCATTTCATATATCTTCCATCATTTCAAATAAAAGAGTGTTGATTCAAAATGTTAAATGTCTACATTGTTGGTTTAAAAAGTGAGAGAAAAAGAAAAGAAAAAAAAGAAATAAAAACATAGAAAAAAAGAAAAAAAATAGAGAAAAAGAAAAGAAAAATCGAAAAAAATAGAGAAAAGAAAAGAAAGAGAGTTTGTAGTTAGTAATAAAAACATTTGTGCCTAAAGTGTATACACTCTTCTATCGCATCCATTTTTCATCCATTTCGCATCGCATATTCATCACTCATCCATCACCATTTTATCCTATCCTACCTCATATACCAACCTTCCCATTTCATTTACCCTCACCCATATACATCCATATCTCCCCTAGGTTTTCGGGCAAATGAAAGTCGACGTGGTGAATAACTCGACGTTCTCGATATAGTGATTAACATTCTTTCATGAGATCACTTTTCTTTCTATTTCTTCGTTATTTCTTACGTGTGTGTGAGACGTTTGAACTTGCTTACATTTACTCACCTCCTCACACACAAGAGCGATACACTTACCCATATCTCGAGAGTTCGTTTGAGAGAGTTATATCTAGTGAGATTTGAAGTTGAAGCATTGATTGCGAAAAGGCAATCTAGGAATTACTCTTATGATACTCGACCCGTTTTGACTGATTCACACTACACGCGTTGAGTTCTAGGAAGGATGTGCCTTGAGTATTTACTTAGCTTAATCTTTTTACACATTCTAGCTTGTATTTCTCAAATCATTTATTTCATGATGGATTGTGCGATTATTCTACGTCTAATAAGAGATTGACTGCCTTTCAATAAATATTTGCAAATAAGAATTTTGTGGGTACATTCCCTGCAAACCCTCACGAGACACAACTCGTCCTATAGGGCAACCTATAGGTTTAAAGGCTTGTTGCACATGCTAAGTGCAATCGCAAGTGCCCGCGAAAGTGGTACACTTTTGGTTACGTATCTTTCTCTTTCTGTCTATTTTATTGCTCGAGGACTAGCAACGCTCTGTTTGGGGGTGGTGTGATAATCACCCAAAACTGTACAATTTATACCTCAAATATACATGCTTTTGTTGCTAATTCTCGACAATATGGGTCTTATGTGCTTAATTGTTCAATAAGCAGGTTTAATTGCAGTTGCGGTGTCAAAAGCTATATTTCCAAGCAATTTGCAGTTAAAATGGAGCTAAATACCCAATTTCATTCCCTACTCGAGCCTAAACCTAGCGTAAACCTACCCCAAAGCCCGTGTGTGTTTGTTTGTGCGCTTTTATTATTTTTTAGATTTTTAGTTTTGAGTCATTTTTATTTTTAGGATTTATTTAGTATTTTCTAGGTTTATTTTCTATTTTATTTTTATTAGTATAATTTTATTTTATGTTGATTTTTATTAGCTTTTAGTTTAGTCTTATTTTATTAGGATTAGAATTTTTAGGATTTCATGTATTTTAGTTTATTTTTATTTCACATTTTCTTTTTAAGCTTTTAGTTTTACTTTTATAGATTTCTAGTTTTATTTTTTATTTTTATTTTCATTTCTTTTTATTTTTATTTAGTCTTTATTTTATTTTTAGAGTAGGAGTTTAATTTTTAGATTTTTAGTTTTAATAGTTTTATTTTATTTTTATTTTTTTTATTAGTTAGTTAGTGTTATTTTTAGGAGTCCAAATTAAGCACACATTAATCCACTCACACCCAAATATACCTACACACCCCTACACCCAAAACAACCCCACATCCTCACCTAACTCATCCTACACCCTACCACGCTAAAACTACCCCTTATCATCTTCTTCCCTACACCACCCCTTTTCTCTCTCTATCCTCCATAACTAAAAACTCACACACACACACACACAAACCACACTTCCATCAACACGCAGACCCAAAGTCCCCTACCCGTGAACTCGGTCATCGAACACCACTCGGCTTTCCCTCACATATCTTCTCTATCAAACTCGGGTTACCAAACAAGAGTTAAATAAGCTTAGAATCAACAACAATAGGGTGTTCATACTCATTAGGCCCGGCAATATGGGTTCTTAAGGATGAAACCGTCCATAATTCATCCAAAATAATGTGTTCGGGGCCCATTAATTGTGTTTGTGGGTCAAAATGGTTTGAACGATCCAATGAGACGGTTTGTTGGCGGGTCATTAGCGGGCCAAAATGGTTTTGGACCCTCACAAAAATAAAACTCAAATTACTAAAAAGTTTAAAGATTTTTTTTATTCAAGTATTTACTTGTATATTTTTTTTCAAAATTATTATACCATATTTATTTGTATATGGTATAATAATTATTTTTTCAAAAAAAAAGGCGGGTCAACCCGACCCGATCCGGGTTTGACCTGACCCGACCCAAATTTAACCCGCCCAAACCCGCCCACATTATTATGTCCAATCCGCTTTTGACCCGCCCAAATTTATCCATATCCATTTTTGACCCGTCCATAACCGCCCATAACCGCCCATTTGCCACTACTAATACTCATACAGTCTTCTCTAGAGTTCGCTGAAATTTTATTTGAGAAGGCAAAGCAAATGGGTATGATGGAAAAAGGTTATGTGTGGATTGTATCCGATGATATTGCAAACCTTCTTGATTCTGTTGGCCATTCTGTTATATCTAACATGCAAGGCGTCATTGGTTTCAAAGCTAACTTTGTGGAACTTAGTGAGCCTAATAAACATTTTAAACTCAAGTTTCGAAAAAAGTATGGGTTACAATATCCTGAGGAAGAGGAACATTCAAATCCTAGCATATATGCGCTCAGGGCCTATGATGCAACTTGGGCGATTGCCAAGGCCATGAAAAATAAGGAATCAAAAAATTTACTATAAAACATATTGGCTACCGATTTTGATGGCATGAGTGGAGAAATAAGCTTCAAAAGTGGTAAATTGGCAAGACCGTGCTTCGAATTGTCAATGTGATTGGCAAAAGTTACCAAGAGATAGCGTTTTGGTCACCGGAGTGTGGTTTCATGGAGAACCTCTATGAAAATGATGGCATGAAGGTGAAAATTGGAAATAGCTTATTGAGTTCAATTTATTGGCCTGGTAGATCACAAACAGTTCCAAAGGGGGGATATATGGGAACAAAGAGAATCCATTGAGGATAGGCGTTCCTGCAGCGGGTGCTTTTAATCACTTTGTTAAAGTGATTTATGGCCAAGCCAACAATAAAATGCAAGTGACTGGATTTTCGATTGAAGCTGCAGTGAATGAACTCCCCTATGATATGCCATATGACTTAGTGCCTTACTACGGCACATATGGTGAAATGATGGCTGAAGTTTATAACAAGGTACACTATTTTTCTACTTCCATATTATAATAAATAAAATAATCTGTAAAGTCTATCATATGTGACACTTTATTTTTTATTTTCAAATTTAATACAATATACTTTTATACGCATAAACAATTCGTATTTAATTAGAAATGTTGATGTTATGTCAGAGTGCCGAAAATAGTTTTGGGAAAAAAAACTGCCTCACAAGCACTTATGCATGTGTATCAAACTTACGAGTAGTTGAGCTTCGTCAAATCAAACATTTCCACATTATTTTATGTGTAATTTCTCATTGTTTGTGAGTCTACCATTATCGTTGCCAAATATATTCATCTCATTTTAAATATTAGAAGAAAAAAAGGCATAGATTATAGTGGTGCATTGGTGATGTATTATTTTAAATTAATATTGGGGAACCATTGAATATCAACTAGTTCATTTAAACAAAGAACTTGGATGCAGCGGTCGGTGAGACGAGTATAATGGTGGATCGCTACGAGTATGTAGAATTTACGCAACCTTACATGGAATCTAGACTAATAATGATAGCGGTTGTGAAACGAAACACAACGGGGGGAAAATTTATATTCATGAAGGCCTTCAAGGTGGAAATGTGGGCACTATTGGCTGGAGTGACAATGTCAACTGGTTTTGTTGTGTGGTTGATTGAGCATGTAGACAACAACCCCGATTTCGAAGGTTCATCCATTTTTCACCGTGTTAGTCGGATGCTTTGGATTTCTATTACTATTTTATCGTTTGCACAAAGTAAGTTTCAATTTGAATTAATACATATCTATTATTAATCTACTCTACTAAAGAAAAATATTTTTTCCATAACCCTGATGAAAAATCTTGATTCGCAACTTGTTGTAGGAGAATCAATTAAAAGCAACTTGTCTCGAATTGTGCTGGTCGCATGGTTATTCGTAGTAGTGGTTGTGACGATGGGTTTTACTGCAATCCTTACTTCTATGATCACGATCCCGCGACTCCAACCATTAATGCTAAATACGAATGCAGTTGTTAGGTGTAATGGACAATCATTCGTTACGAAATACTTGGTTAATGTTTTGAATTTCAAACCTGAGAACGTTAGAAAAATTAATTCAATTGAATAATACCTAGAAGCCTTTCAAAAGGGATATATTTCAGCTGCTTTCCTGGTTGAACCACATGCCAAAGTCTTCCTAGACGAATATTGCCATGGTTATACTATTGCAAAGCCTGAGATCAAGCTTGCCAGTTTTGGCTTTGTAATATTGGATATCCTCTCTCTCTCTCTCTCTCTCTCCCTCTCCCTCTCATTTTTTATTAATAAAAACTAAGTAAACACATTATTCTTACTTATCTTTGTTGTTTATTTTAGGTATTTCCAAAGGGATCTTCTTTAACCGATGACGTTTCAGAGGCAATTATCAAAATAACACAGAGAGGGATGGTACAACACCTAGAGAAAAATATGCTTTCACTTTCTAATTTCTCTACCTCATCATCATCTAGTGGGTCCGATACCTTGACTTTAGGACCCAGCCCTTTCTCTGGCCTTTTTATAGTTTCGGGCAGCATATCTGCTATGGCACGATACCTCTGGCGCCGACGGCGCTCCACCTCCGGCGGTAAGTCCTAGCCACCTCCGGCCAAGATCTAGCCCAAATCCATTTTCAAATTAAATACCCATTTCCATTCCCAAGCCGCGATTCTTCCCTCCTGTCCCAACCAAACCGAAACCGCGAACCAGACCAACACTCGACCCAGCTCCGATCCACCGTCTGATGCAACCCGAACCATCCCCAACACCCATGTCAAACCCAATACCCATATCCCATTGACCCATCTTCAAAGACACAACCTCATAACCACCCTTTTTACCATTAACCGATTTCATCCATCTGCCAAAACCAAAATACAAAACAAACTAAAACCCATGTGCCAAATAAAACCCATTTAACCCCTTTCACACTTTTTTTCCAAACTGTCCCCATGTGCACACAAATCAGATTTTTATTCTCATTCACATTACCTCACACCATATCCACATGCACCCCCTAGTCAATTAACCAATATACCCCTTATCCCCCATGCTCCATGTGCCTACTATAAATGAAGATGAAGACCCCATTTAGAAGAAAGCTTTTAGATAGAAATTTGTAGAGAGAGAAAATACCATTTTAGTATAGTTTTAAATTAGAATTTCTATTTTATTATTTTTAGATAGTGAGGAGAAAATAAATTAGGATTAAATTGAGTGAGATTCTTGATGTAATTATGCTTGAATCATTCAAATTAAGGGATGTGAATTTCAACTCATGGATTAAAGATCAATTAAGCATCAAGAGATTGGGGTTTGATTGTTATTTTCTCTTCTCATTTATTTTATGCTTTGATTATTAATTTGTCATATTTCCTATCATGTTAGGCTAAATCCCCTTTCAAGGGGTGGGGTAAAACCCTTATTTGATGTTATTTTATTTTAAATAGTTTAATTACTTGAAAAGTCCATTTGAATGTTAATTTTAATTCCTCACCCTTAAATTTACTCCTCGAGAGAGGGTAAATGATTTTCGAGAGAAAATCGAAATTCTAATTATAATACCCATTTTATATTCGAACTAGAGATAGGGGTTTCTTAAGTGGGGTATTATAACTTGAATTTTAACTCTAAAATTATTTTCTATGATTTACACGAATTTTAATCGATCGATCCTAGCGGGTGATTAATTAAAAGGAGTGTAGATCTATTTTTCTAGAGTTGTGGGGTGTTAAACTTAACATTCTAAAAGATTACTATTATAATTACACTTGCAAAGAGAGTTGGTTTGTAATTTTGATATTAATTTGGGACAATTCATTTAATTAAATTAATTAATTAGAATAACTAAAATTTGTGGTGTAATCCCACTCCTTGATTGTTCTCACAATTATTTACCTCACTTTATCTTTTATTTTAGTGTTAGACTTTGTTTTTATTTTAGTCACTTTCTAGTTAGTTATTTTCATTTAGTTTAGTTTAGTTTAAACCTCACCTCACCCTATTGTTTTAATATTTTAAAAAGCTAAAAAAAAAAGTAGAAAAGAGAAAAAGCACAAAAAGACAATAAAAAGTGAATTACAATTGAATTTTTCTGTAACTTACTCCCTAGAAAGTGGATTTATACCCTTACTTACCTCTACACTTGAGTTTGTTTTATATTTGTAGGTAATTGAGGTTTTGACTAACTTGGCATTCAATAACGATACACCCAAAAAGTTTAGTTATCATTAAGAATTATTCATTTGTAAAATCATCATCGTCAAAAGTTTGATTAGAATCACGACAATTAATGTGAGGCATATCAAGTTACTCAAAATCTTCATTTATTTCATTCTTGGGAAAAAGGAACCTCATCAAAGGAGATCTCGACTACATTATTATCATAATAAGGAAAAATAGCAGCAGCAGCAGCTGCTACTGAAGAAGAAGAAAAAGAAGAAGAAGAAGAAATGGGATAAACATTTGAGTTGGGTTGTATTTTAGTGGGTGGAACTAGTACATTATTCCAGTTCAGGAGTGGTGTATCAGTAACTTTGATCATGATGGATGGATCTGATGATGTAGGGCATGAATGGATCATGCAGAGAGTCAACCCCAGTGTCTTCAAGTTAAATGAAACCTTGAAGTCACTTCCCTTGGAATCCTTGGCAACAGCTATAGTCTTCTCCACGAGCGGTTGCACATGATGCTGGGAACATTCGACCCTTGAGTAGTTGTTTTAGAAGAAGATCTCCATTTCTAGCTTCATTTTCTTGTCCACATAATCATACCACGATTCATTAAAGCCCCAAAAGGGAAAATCTTCACCCTTTTTCATAATTCTTTCATTCAAGGAATCCCCTGAGACAGTCTTGGTACTTTTATCCTTCTCTTCAACTGAGGTTTATGGGGCATTCTAAGTTTCTCTAATGATGGTTGATAACCCAAGCATATTGAGAAAAGGCCTTCTTCAACACTATGGATTCTAGTATTCCCTATTGTTATTTCCTCAGCCCTAGCTCAGGTATGAAGTGCATACTCTTTAACATTTGTATCACACTGACATTGTCGTAAGGGTTGTGCTGCAGAAAAACTCTATCTTTGAAATCATCCTCTGCTAGGAGCAAAAGTGGTTCAACTCGAAAGCCAGACAGAAGCATATCATTCTCCCCGTGTTGTATCTGTAGTGTCGAGTTACTGGTGCTTGCATTATCAGTGTTATCATTGTCTCCAAGATGGTGATGACATGCCCATTGGCGAAGAACATCATTATATAATGGATAGAGGAAGGTACCCTCTTGATACTATCGAGTCATGGTTTTTCAAGAAATAGGTTGAAACAAACTGGTATGTCAATGATTTGGAATTTAGTAATGGGATTTATAGGGACAACCCTTATTCTAAGCTTTATGGATCCCATCACTTATCGACGAGTATAGTCATAAGCATGTACCATGATGAAAGTCGGAGAAAGGTCGCTCACTTTCAATCCCAAACAGTTGAGGGTTCTTAACGGGAAAACATTAAGTGTTGAACCATTGTCTACAAGAGCAAGTAGGATGGTATTTCCCATGACTTCGACAAAGATATTGAGATCATAGTTATGAATTTGACTAAACTTAGGGATTTCTTCTTTGGAGAAGGAGAGAATTCTATTAAAGGTTAGATATCCGACCAAATTCATTACTTATTTTGTCATGGTAGAAGGAGGAGCTATGGGCTTAGTAAATAGTTTAATCAAGGCATTTTGGTGTAGGTGGGAAGACATAAAGAGTCCCCACAGATTAATGTTAGCTTGAGTTTTCTTCAATTAATGGAGGATATTGCTCTCCTAGAGGTTCATTTCCATCATAGGAAGTTTCTCAACACCTTTCCCCTTATCATTCTTTACTGATTGAGAGTTTGAAACCTGGTAATGCCTTCCAGTTCTAGTCATATGGTTCACAAAAGAGTGGAAAATAGAAACCATATTTCTTCGTTTATCTCAGGGGTTAGATCACTTTGATAGTATCTCCTAGAAGATCCTCAAATAATACCATTCCACATATAGTGAATATTGGGCTAGTCTTTTTTGGGCTTTTCTCTTCATCTGAACTATTGAATTCATCCCCTATCTGGTGTCAATGATGCCATTCTTCTACAAGAAGTCAATGCATTCTACAAGCTTAACACCCACTTCGTATAGATCCTCCCACTTAACGGGGAGATGTAGAAGTGAAGGGATCAGGAAATGTTGTAATTTTAAAGCATCAAGTATCTCGAACATACTACAAGTTTCACTGATTTATCGGAATAAGTCTGCCATTATCAGGATGGCATCATCTAAGAAGACTTCATCGGTGGGTACCACCCAATCATTTGATTTTGATCCCACTTTCGAGCTTCCATAAGCAGTGTGCTAAACTTTTGACAATCGATGGTCATCTCTGAGGGAAAATTCATCCCAAACTCTAGGAGCTGGTTCAATACCGTTGGAAATTCCATGTCTTTTCTCCTAGAACGAGTACGAACGATAATACATGCTCTTGTAAAAAGTGACAGGGACTGATCGGAAAAACAGGTAGGGTGTAGAAAAAAGTATAGGCAATCTTTGAGGGTTTTAGGCGAATATAAGGGTATGATGGGTAATTTACTGGGTACAATCTGGGTAGATGGGTCGAATTACGGGTCTACTTCTAGGAAGATAGCATTTTCATGTTTTGTAACTGGATTATGGGTAGTGTTTGGTATTGGATTGGTTGGTGGGGTGATGATACCTGGTGAATCAGACCTTGGATTATATTCGGAGATAGAAGCATTAATCATTAGTATGGCTGGCATTTTGATGGAAATTACAATAGATGTTGGGTTTAAAATTTTTATGAAGTAGATTTAGTAATGGACAAGGGTTTAATGACTTTATAAGATTTCATCTCAATAGGGCTTGGTAGAATTTGGGGAGGAGAGCATGAAGCTTGGTATATTCCTCTCTAACTGGGTTAGGGTGGCTTTCTTATGCCCATGAAGTGGCAGGATGTGAGATGTTATTGACGGTTGAAAATGTGGTATTGGTGGGCTTCTCATACTTTCTGGGAGTGAACTATACAAATATTTTCTTTGGCACATCTTTTGCCTTGGCAAGAATTTCTTCAATCTCCACACTTGCTTCTCGGAGGTCTAAAAAATAGAGGTAAAACTATCCTCCCATCATCGCTCAAACATGTGATAAGAAGTTCTTCTTCATAATACTGACTTGTTCTTTTTTAGAAGGTCGATTGGTCATGGTGGCTACTTTCTCTCTCCATCTTACTATGAAATTACTGAAAGTTTCGTTGGGTTCTATTTGAGAAGTTCTAAATCACGGCGAGTAACATTCAGCTCCTAGATCTACTTGTACTCTGACATAAATTCACAGGTAACATCCTCCCAACTAAGAATTTTGGATTCCTCGAGGGATAGGAACCAGTGAAGAGCGTTGTCCTTAAAAGTTTATTGGAACATCTGGGCCATTATTTCCTCGGAAGCACCTAGGAGAGTCATGGCTCGGTAGTAACTTCAGAGATGAACAATCAGGGGCCGCTACCCCTGAACTTCTCAATGTTGGGCATTTTAATTTTTTTTAGCAACCTTGACTTAGGGTAGGGAGACATATGGGTGTAATTAGTGTACTTCTTGGAGATTCGGACATGGTCAAACTTCTTAGTCAATATCTTAAGGTCATCCTTGGTCTTGTTCTGCTCTTCTTCCTTCGGATCAACGGTCACGGGCAGGTTAGTCCCTGATTAGGAAAGATTTGGCATAGGGAGCAGAGATGACAGTGGCCCATTGGCAGGAGGGGCATGTGGAGGACCCATAGCGAGAAGAAAAAGGAACTCGGGCTCCTCAAGAATAGGGATCCAGTTTTGTTGATCACATAAACCTCAGTTTGAAGGTTGTCAATCTTGGAAGTATGTTAAGCTAGGACCATCATCAAATTAGGCGCACATTCTGTACTTAGTTTTCATTCTCCGTGGAAAGAAGGTGAAGGTGGATTCTAGACACGAAGGAAGTAGCAGGAGAACTGACATAGCCTCTAGGAGGTTCGATGAAAGACTGAATCCAATAGGGAGCCAGGCCAAGGGTCGGGCATGCGATCGGCTTGAGAAGGAAAATGATTCGTATTTATTTCTGAAAGAGAGGAGGAAAAACTTTTATTATTCAAAAAGGAGGGAAATGTTTTTTATATAATTTTTTGGGGAAACGGAAGGACAAAATATTTTTGTTTTTTTTTTTTACAAAGGGAGGAAAAATGTCTTTTGACATCTATGATAAATGTAAGGAAAATGTTTTTGGTATTTTGATAAAAGATGGGTAAAAATATTTTTAACACTTTTGATAAGGAAAGAGGGAAAAATGATAGAAGAATCTCAGCATGATGATTATTATTATTATTATTATTATTATTATTATTATTATTATTATTATTATTATTATTATTATTATTATTATTATTATTATTATTATTATTATTATTATTATTATTATTATTATTATTAGTGCTATTATTATTATATTTTCACTTGTATTAGATTTACCTAAATGCGAAAGAAATGCCAGACGGGACCCGAGCCCGAGAAAATTGGATTTGAAAATTATGTAAGATATGGTTGAACTTGTTTGCAGGCTCGTGGGCAAGGTCCTGCTTTAAAAAAAGACAAAATCGTGCAAACATTTGGGCGGCATGTCGACTCGACATTTCGACAGATTTTCGGGTAGTAATCAGCAAACTAAATCTGAGTGCCCTGGGTTTGACGCCTATATAAGGGTATGCAATTGTTGGGTTAGTGGAAAGGTTCCCCCCTTTGGCATGACTTCCACGATATATGTCTTTCTTTTGAGGTCAATCGATATGTGTGGACAAGCCATTTGATATACCTGAGAGTCATATTGTTTAGTCTAACTGCGACTTGCTGGACCAGCGCCCATCACAAACTGACCCCCTACTTACGGGACAAAATGTGATCGATAGCCATGCTCTTTGGTGATGTAGCGTGTACAATGCATGATTCTTGATTAGTATATTATGGAGAGAGAGTATTTTATTTGATGAGAACTATACTGATAAGGAATAATGTACAAGCATCATGAAAAGTAAATCTTGCATGTGAGAGTGTGTGATGTGTGAATATCCATAAGTGAGTGTGTGGTAGTGAACCTGAGCATGAATCAACTTTAAGTGGTGTGTGATAAGTGTGAGTGATCTTGGATATATATAAGTATGATAAGTGGAGGTGTGTTCCACTTACACCTAAGCATGGATATTCTAAGTAGTGTGTGCAATATATTGATATAAGTGATCCTACTTGTAAGTGTCAAGTGTACATGGGGAGTTATATAAGCATGAGGTAGATATATATAACAAATAATAAAGGAAAAAAGGGAAACATGCTGGTAGGTGCATACGCACACAAGCAGAAAATGATAACACCCATGCAAATAGAGTCTAGCCCTCTTATGCCAGTCCCCAGCAGAGTCGCCACTGTGGCCATCCCGAGATCTTCACCTTTCCCTGGTATTTTGGGGAAAAAAGGGTGAGGATAAAAGTATCGTGCCCCTCGCTACATCGTGGGGTGGGTGATGTAAAGAGATAGAGTCGCTAGACTATTTTTCACAAAATAGTAAAAAGAACATGTTGCCACCTCGAGAGAGTGGTATCAAAGACAAACTGATGCTTGCAAAACCAAATAGATCAGAGGTTCGAGGATAAGTTACGGATTGAGAAGGTGTTAGGAACTCATCCCTTCCTTTCAATCTCTCGTGGACTTATGTTACTATTTTCCTTAATTTTTTCGTGAAATGTGTGTGTGTGTGTGTGTGTGTGTGTCTATAAGTGGAGGTCAGAATCTCTCAACTCGCATAATGCAAAATATGGAGTGAGGTCATCCAAAGGAATGTTCCCAAAATAGTAATTTAGAAAATATGATGTGCGCGCTTATCGACATATTGATCATTATAACGGAACGACAATATTTGGTAGATAAAATGAAAATATGAATCACAAGTATAATATGTGGATAAAATAGGAAAAAGATGAAGATGTAAAAAGTGGAAAAATTGGACTCGAGTGTTGGGTTTTAGCCCAAAATGCCTACGTAGCCTATAAGACATCAAAGTCCACATAATTCTAATGCAACATAAGTGTGGGGTGTATCCCTTAGATTCAAGCGGGACTTTTAAATATATGTGTGTATGTAGAAAATATATTTTTAGTTTTGAGAAAATGTACTGAATAATCCTGCCGAAATTTATAAATGTAACCATATTTTTATTTGTTTTGGATCTTTTTAATAGAAAAACAAGTATGTGCAATATAACTAATAAAGGATGAGATGGTAATGTGTATGAACTAAGGTAAAATCTAGATTAAGAATTTATGTAACTAATACGAAAATAAAGAAATTTAAAGAGAGTGAAGAATATTTGGACCTTCGTTGGAGAATTGAAGCTTGATACTAATCCTTAGTGACCTACCTTGAATGTCTGGATGAATGTTGGATGAGAGAGAAGGAGATTTTGCTAAATTGGGTATGAAAATTATTGGAATGAAAGATTGAAAGGAATTCACACAAGGAACTACGTTGAGTGTAAGGTAATGTAGCTGAGATCACTAATATTAATGGATCTGAGGTGTGTCCTGAGAGTGAACTCATTCCCTACTTTCATAGGGTAGGGAGACTTTCTATTAGCATACACTTTGCCCTGCCAATCTTCAGGTGACCCTAGAAACACTGCCAATAGGTAGGGAAATGGGCCTGTCAATTGACAGTCTCGTGCAGATATTTTTGGAAAAATGGTTATAGAACGCAATTCGTAAATCCAAATCATGCATGGGGAATAAAGTTATAAAGGTAATTCAAAGACCTTTAATAGTCCTTTGGGACTCTCCTGGGTTGTGGATTTGACTTTGGGTCAAATGGGGCTCGGAAGAGCCCATCAATCCTTTAAATGGAAGATCATCGAATGGTAATGGATCATGCATCCAAATCGTAAGTCACAATCATGCACGGGGTGGACCATTGGAAAGGTTATATGAGTTACTTTGACATTCCAAACAGCTTCTCTCGGTTTGGATATTTGACTTTGGTCAATCGGGACTCGAAAACACCAAGTGACATTTTTGAGTAAAATGGGTCATTCGTCCATACCGTAAGGATGATTCGTGGACAGGGAAGACAATTGGAAAGGATAATCAGTTCCCTTCAAAGATTCATTCATTCTTGTTCGAGTTGAAGAGTTAATTTTAGTCAAGTAGAGCCCGAGAGATCCCGATGGCCTCCGAATTAGGTTTCGAAGGAAAGCAGATTGTTTATTCGAATGTTTATGTTGTATCAAGTATGGGGCGAACTGTTAGAAAGGGGATTCAGATCCCTTTGAAGATTCACTGATCTTTTCATTTAACGATGAAGTTTATTGGGGTAAAATCGGGGTCGGGAGTGCCTGGTGGCCTTCAGATCAATTATTAGTGGTAAAGTGGTTCATTCGTCCAAGTGTTATGCTGATTCATGCACGGGGTGGATCGTTGGAAGGGTATTCAGAGCCCTTTGAAGATTCATTGAGTTTTTGCTTTGATGATAGGGTTGACCATATTTAAACGGGGCTTGGGAGCACTGATGGGCGCTAAGATTGATACTCAGAGTATGACCTAGGGTTTGTGATGAATTGAGGAGGTGCTAGGGACCTAAGGAGAGAATTAGGGGGTTCTTAGAATGTGGTGTCTAAAGCAGAGTAACGTTAATGAATATTAATGAAGTGGACCTCACCATTAGAAACCAACGTAAATACTGACGTTAATATTAGGACTACACAAAGAACAACTCAAGTCTTTGTCCAAGATGAAACAATGAGTCCCATATATATAATGATAGTTCCATCTATAATCATCGGAGAAACCGACAATGAAGAAAAGTCACTTGTGCCCCTAAGGATGTTATCTGACAACGATAATGGGAATAAAACATCTAGCATCCTAAAGCTCAAACCATTTCCTTCATTCATGGTAACACAATCAAAAGGAAACAACGAGAAGGGTGAGTGTGAGGCTGGTCAAACGAAATGAGCAACATATGTACGACTACAAGTCTCGCTATAAGGCAGTGTAACTAACTTTCTCGAAATCGAAATGATAATCTACATTAAATAGGTTTGGGCCACTGGAACGATTAACCGATCGGTTAAATGTTTCCAATATTTAACCATTCAAACCCAAGGGTTAACCGATCGATTTACCCACCCATTTTCAAGAATCCTATTGTTCCTTAACTTTCTACTCATTCCCCCCATACCTCATTCTTCCCAGTTAATAGGCAAACCTATTCTTTTAAAAATCCTTTTTATTTTCGATGAGAAATGTCCGCATGAGCATACTCTTATCGGATTGCATCTGTGGACACATCGATGTGCATTCCGAGTGTGGTACATTTCATTTCACAAATTACAATGGACACGAACTCCAAAAAATACACAAAAATACCAACATCCCAAACCAAAAATAGAAGTTTAAAAGGTAAAAAAAGAACATAACCTCCAAGTGGTTAAAATACAGATAGGAAAAGGCATATAAAAGCGAGTGATAAACATCACCTTTGTATCCTATAACCGATCGCTTAAAGGTACCCAAACTAAAAACCGATCGGTTATCCCCGCCCAAAATAATCATCAAGATACCTTTGGAAATATCTTCTCATCCATCCATGTGTCTTACAACTCGAATCCATCATCCAAGGGATTTAACTGATTGATTAAATGAACTAGTGTAGATCCCTATAAATAGATGTCCCCATTAACCATTGAAAAGAACTAAAACTTAAATTTGATCCAATTTTTCTCCTCCCCCAAGCATCCGAGGTATTTGATCTCATTCTAAAAAGGACCAAAAAAAGTTCGTAATCATAAAAGTCACTTTCTCCTCAAGGAAAGCTCATACTTTCTTAGATTCACTTCAATCCCGAATGAGGTTTGTACTTCTGAAAATTCTACTTGGAAATAAAAACATAGGCAAACCTTTATGCGCTTCTGTGAACATTGGCACTTCTAAATGAAGCGCTGGTTGACTAAATGGAACTCTGCCCACCTTGGGCTCCTCAAGTGTGGACACTCCCCTGGGAAAATTCGTCTGGCGCTACATGTGTAAGGAAACTCTAACCTAATTTTGGGTACCCCCCATATATATCGTGATAGGTTATTAATCGACTTGACAAGGGGACCTATTATGCACTGTATAGTGTTTATATTTTAAAAAATAGTTTTTAACCCATCACCTCTGTTAATTGACTTTACATGCTCATATATTAAGATAATTCTAATCAAATGCCATAATTACCAAATAAAAAACATGAAAACATACTTTCAAAATTGTTCTAAGAAAAGTGCCAATGAGCCGAGTAAGTTCAAAACTTTCTTTAATCTAAAGTCTAAAATCCGACTACTCCTACCACTTATGTAAACAAACAAAGCATGTCCCCACAGAGGTATTTGGAATTTGTGTTTTCATATAAAAGACTTTTCAAATGTCCACCTTTGATTAGACATTATTTTTAGCATATAAATATATCAATCGAAGATAACGGAAATTGTATATTAAGGACTATTCTCCATATTTATAGTATTGATGCATATTGTATACCCAATATCCTATTGCCTATACCCATAAATATGTCTCGGTTATTAGAACTGCATTTTCTTTGATCCAAAGTATCCTTGGGTAAGTATGCGCCATGCCCAACTAAAATCATAAATCCCATTATAATACTTCCCTCTGTGTATTATTTTTTATGGATGCATCCATCCTCATTCCAAACTCCCCCGACTTCTACCTCCATCCATAGATGAGGAGGTCTACAGCATGACATCTTGAATCATACACTGCCAAACTAGTGCAAAGTACAATACTTTATAGGGAGTGATGACTCGATGATCATATTATAATATTTGCACACAAATGATCTTTAGGACCATAGCTATTCTGGCCCTCCACCGAATCTACCCTCTGGCCCACAGATAACTTCTCCACCTCTCAATCCAAGTCCAAAACTTTCACACATATCACGTTGGAGAATGTGAAAAAATGAACTATGTAGTCTTTGATATCGTGTTTATAAAAGTACTTAGGCACAACATTGAGTCCTTCTCGTGAGCACAATCCTTTACAATATGTTTCATGATATATTATCCCCCACAGATATGCACGCATCTCTTATCTTCCATCCCTCAACCGATTACAAACCAAAATTGATATCTAATTATCTTGGAGCCATAACTTCTCATAATACATTTGCAAAAATGCTTAAAATTATACATGTTATACACACTTTAACAACGTAGGCTTTGATCTCATGGCTACACGAGTACATAGGCGCAATAGTGAGCCCTACCATGAGCTTGAGCCATGACAATATGTTGTGTTGTACTCACAGAGATGCACCCATCTCTCATAGCCCTTACACCTCACCCTTTATTGTCCTCACAAATGTATCACTTAAAGCATAAGACATGGATTATCCATCCATGCACTTGAAAATAGTATTTTCCATTGAGATGTCGGAAACAAATATATTCATAGTTGTTAACACTCTAATGATTAAGCTGTATATCTTTCATGTAAGGCTCATATCTTGATTCATTATGACTTAACTAGAGTTCGAGTGTAACCTTTGAAATAATTATGATCTTCTTAAACTCAAGAGTATATAATTCAAAAGATGAAGAAATGGTAAGCCTCGCCACACTTACACCTACATGTGAGATATCAAACTATCTCAAATTTAGATCTTTCATTCACCCCATACACATTTTCAAACACGCGTACATACTATACATAACCAAACTGAATAGGCTTTGATCCTAAGTCTTCTTATGTACATAGTCACAATACCGAGTTCTTCTTAAGCATAAGCCTTTGATAATAAATCTCCCGATATGTTGTCAATAAATAGATGCACCCATCTCTCATGTTACCTTTTTATCAATATTCAAACCTCAATAGATATATCAAACTCAAAACAAAGCTCTCTCGCACATCTATATACATACTAACGGCCACCCCTTGCACAAGCATGGAGTCATGCACAAGGTCCCTTGTGTACCTCCAACTATTGAATTTATGTTCATATGCCTCTCACTGATACCATTTCATAGCTAACCACCTATCTACGTTTAAGGTATTATGAACCAAAGCTCTATAAAACAATAATAAAAATAACTAAAAAGTAATCAAATAGTGTTAGGAGTGACGAAGCGTCAAGAAATATTATGCTGATTAACACCTTCCCCACTCATAACCCAATTCCCAAACCCACATAACAAAAATCTCTAGACAAATTATAGAGTTAAACCTACCTTACGATTAGTGAAAAGGGGTTAACCCGACTATTTTCCTTATTTTTGTATCAAACAAATGCGCGCCTCTGAAAAAATCAATGAAATCCTTTATTTCATGAAAACTACACTTGGGCCTAAGCCTAAGAACTAGGGGTTTGCAACTCAAACTTTTCGTGGCATCAATCATCTTTTAAGGGAAATTCATCGACCCATGTTAAACCAATAAACCGTCCTTGGTGGGAATTGGAGGATCGAGAGACAAACACTATCGACATCCACGATGAACTCACATAAGTTGTTATCTCTCTGAATGAGCGTAATGATGTTTGTGTCCTGTAAAACCACAAGCGGGTATGGTTTTGTTCTAGAATTAACAAAGGGGAGATTCATTAGAACATAGTTCCATTAGTGTATTCGATGTGGACAAAATTTAGGTCTAGGAAAGAGTATCTAATTGAATATTGAAAATTGATGCTATGACTCTCGTCTACCTTTGGAATCTTACTAGAGAACCTATTTAATCTTATTGGAGACTAACTTTACTTCTGATGAAACATTCTTGAGGTTTTCATAAGTTTTGGTGATTTTCCTATGGAGTTTAAGAGTTGGTTGGCATACATATTAGGGAGAAAGCCCTCTTTTTTTCCTTACCAATTCTGAACTAGAATTTGATAAATAAAAAATATGAAAAATGTTTTGACATGTCACTATAACAAAACTTTGCAAAAGAGGTAGCTCGTTCACATGAGCTATTGCACGATTCATATATTCTTCCTAACCCGGACAAAATGTATTGCGTGAAGTTTATACATAGTAAATATTGTACGATATTCAAATAAGACAAAATATAAGTCTCCTGTGAAGCTCGCAAAATGGAAACTTTTCATATGCTTTAAGTGAGGATTTTTTTCTTGGTCGATTCATGGATTATCGTGTTTGTAAATTCTTGTTTAAACAATTGTAATATCTTATTTATTACATTCTTGGATTTTTGGGGTGGATCATCATGGGTTTTCTCGCAAGGGTTTCCATGTTAAATTTCAGCCTTGTGTAATTTATTTTCTTTTATTTTTTTATTATTTCCAATCACCATTAAATTCAATTAAATTAATTTAATTACACAATTGCACAAATCCAAAATTGATATTAGTTTCCATTACATTAAAGTGGAACAAAAAATTGTGTCGATTTGATAAATGTGAATTAAAATTTAATATTAACAAAGGTAAGTTGGTAAAATAGACAATCAAACATCTTCATATAGAGAACTTGAAAAACAACAGGTAGAGAACTTTTGTTTTCATTGTAATTTTTATGTCCTACAAATACGATAAGTTGTAACTCGCTCAAAAAAATATTCCTTTGAGTAAAGATCTAGAGTGGGTCTCTCGTAATGTTTCGTATATCCAAATAAAGTAAATTTTATTATTGTTTATATGGGGTAAAGAATTTTGTTGCCACATGCTAGGACATATGCGCCTGTGATTAATATAGACTCCCCGTCATAGAAGAATTATTCAATGCTATAAGCTATAACAGTTGGTGACAATAAAGGATAAATCCGAACTTTTAGGGATAACTGTGAATGGATCTTAGGAATTTAATAAGTCGCGTTACAAATGTAAACTCACCCTATACAAATGGGGAATGAATCATTCTAATGTCGAGAATTACTATAACTCTACTATGTGAGTTCCTAATCAATAAAGAATAAATCCTAGCACCCCGTGGACCTAGGCAAGATACCAAACCACGTATATCTTATGTTGTGTGTGTTATCTCATTCTTTTTTAATATTATTATTTTTATTCGGATTTTGTGCATTGACTATCGATATCTATAGGAAATTACCAACTACTATTGGCACCACCTGTGGGAAATATCTTAGTTCTTTTCTAGTAGATAATTTTTTGTGATGTCTCACTAACACAACCAAGACCACCAAAATTATGATGTCCAAGAGGATCATCACAAAGAAATCCATGAAGAATAGAAGGGTCACCATTTTGATTGTGGAAATTATGAAGATCGGGAGAGCCGTCAAACTTCTCCCATTATCCTAAGGGTCAAGTTAGAGATTGGTGAATATTACCAATATCTTGACATGCTATATCACCTTCAGGAGGAAACAATGGTTGAGAGAGATAAGCCCCAATGATCTAACCCAATCTCAAGGCTCATTGATAACTACGTGAAGTTCCTTTGAGATGAATAGGCTACTACTAGGTATCAAAAAGAGCAAAATATTGCACAAGAATAACACCTGGAGAAGTTAAAGATAAGGTTGACCATGGGGCGAAGCATGATTATGGCCACATGTCACAAACTCCTAGTCCTTAGGCGAGTAGGGCTCACAAGAAAAAGAGTAATATCCATCACCAAAATGAATCTTCTCCTCGTGAGAAGTCACATGAAAGGAAGCCCCACTTTAACACCTGACGAGGAGAAAAAGATCTTTGTGATTTGATCAAGAGAGAAGTGGATTGACACCTTGATTATTAAGGAGCACGTACATCCAAGGATTTTATTGAAAGAGTCCTTGTCAACCAGATGAAATCACAGTTGAATCGGGATATTAAGGAGTTTAAAACTCTTAAGAAATTCATCTCTCCATGGTTTAATATATAATGGAAAGACGAATCGTACCAACCATGTCATGAAATATCGCTAGGACATGACTCTATGGAACAAAAAAGAGAGTTTGATGTGTCGCATATTTCCCTCCAATCTTGGGGAGGTCACTCAAAAATGCTTCGAGAAGTTATTTCATTAATCCAGAAAATGATTTAAGAAGATCATCGAGCCTTTACGACCAGGTTCATCATGAGTAGTACTATGTCATTATAGGCCCCGAGTGGATGGAACGCCCAAGGGGGAAAGGAACTTCTGTTATGATGGATGCGAGAGTTCTTGTCTCCTATTACTCCACTCCCCCCGAGGTAGGGTTATCGGTCCAAAATTTGGGTGTCGACGATTTTCTCCTGGATTTAGTTAGACATCATGTCTAGGTTTGGTTCACACCCCTTTAGTAGGTGTGGCCTTGGTGCAAAAAGAAGGGGGTTTCGTTGGTTGTTCAGAGTTTCCAATTTTTATATAAAAAAAAGGTTCGGGCTATCCCTTTGAGGATAATCCTAAGGCAGGTTTTTAAAGTCTGCATTTGATTAAGAGATTCTTGTTATGCAGTTTGGGGAATAGAATTACGAGTGGGGAAGGTGTTAGGAACGCCAATTTTCTATATGACTCCTTAATTTAGTTGATTAATATTTAGTTATTTAATAATTTGTTTAGAGAACTTAGTGAGAAGGTCCCTCAAAAATTTATATAGGTGCTTATTTTGGAAAATGTATTAGTAAGAGGGATACAAACATCACTTCAATAAGTGTAGGTACACAAGATTTTCTTGTGCATGACTCCTTTCTATATAGTATATAATGGAATACCATTATTTATGGAAGTGTGCAAGAAATCTTAACTCGTATAATGATTTGTTCATTAGTGCGTATATAACGGTGCGAGGGAGCTCGAGTTTTGAGAAAATTTGATAATAAGTTTGCATTTAGGAGGTGGGTTATAAAGGTGAGATATGGGTGCATATATGTTGTCATTATTAGTTGCATGTTTGCACGTTTATATGAAGGAATATGTTTGGGAGGTCCCATCCTGAGATAGTTTGATATCCCATTTTGTGTGTATGAGAGTATTTATAGGGATTAGAGATAAATTCATCTATGTAGGGACAATATATCATGTGATGTATTTTCAAGGCTCGAGCTCACAAAAACGACTCGGTATTGTGATTATGTACTCAATGGGACTAGGAATCAAAGACTTCATAGTTCGGTTGTATAGTTAGTATATGCATTTGTGTGTGTGTATATATATATATATATATGAGATCACTAATTGATATAGTTTGATATCCCATTTGAATTGTATATAGATTACATATGAATGCATCTCGTATAAACAATACATCAATAAAAATATTGTTATGGCTCGACCTCATGAGAATGTCTCAGTGTTGAACCTACGTACCCAAGGGGACTTGGGATCAATGCCTACGTAGTTTGTTTGGTGTTATATATTATATAGGGGTGTAAGACTAGAGACGGAGACATACCAAGTAGACTAGAGACGGAGACATACATCTTGTTTGATTGATTTTAAATTTAATGACAGGGTAGCACATAATGGATAAATGAGTGAGTCCGGTGTGAAATTCCTTCTCGTTTCAATGACCGGGTCTAGGTCTTAGGTTCATTAATTCATCAAACCATTCAAAATAAATACAATGCGATAATAAAAATCACATGAGAGCAATTAAGCAAATAAGAAATGGAATCTCTTGTGGGAGATTCGTGAGTGATAAAGTAATGTACCTCCCACGATTTTACACGGGGTGAAGACCGATTTAAGTCGGCCGGGGGGAGATCATCTATCTCAGTCGACCCCGGGAGTTCTACTAACCCAAAGTAGAAAGGCTTCTTTTCCTCGCCTTTGGACGCCCTCTCTCTACGTTTTCCGATTTCTCTATCACGCTTTTCTTCTTTTCATAAATTATTACAAATGTAAATTAAAAATAAATGGTGTATCCAAGCACCGTACTACGAGAAAAATAATATAACCCTACTACAAACCTTATAAATAATGAAAAATAGTATAAAAATAAGAAATAAATGACAAATGAACTACACTCCAAAATCTTCGCAAGTTCTTCAAACTCTAGAGATTGGCAAAGGTTCCATTTGATAACTTGGACTGTTTTGTGTGTGTTGTCAAGTAAAGAAGACTACCTATCATGCTCTTATAAAGGGTTTTATCTACGTCCTTGCCTACAGTATATTTGATAATCTTACTCAATGTACTCATAAGGGTGCGTGAGTGCCTAGAAAAGTCTTAACCAAAATTCTTCATAAGGTGCTTACCATATTTGGATTGTGATAAGAAAATCGTATCCTCAATATGACGCACATGGAGACCCCATAAGAACGTAAGCTCACCAACCATGCTCATCTCAAACATATTCTTCATCTCTTACGAAAATGTTTGAGCATATCGGGAACACTTGGATCCAAATACTATATCGTCCATATAGACTTGGGCAACCAATATTTCACAACTCTCCCTCCTCACAAACAACATTATATCTACTCCCCCTCTATTAAATACAAAAGCTTAGAGATAAGAAGTTAGCCTCTCTTACTAAGCACGGGGTGCCTTATTCAAACCATATAATCCCTCCTTACGATAAAAGACATATCTTGAGTGATTTGGGTCTTCGAACCCCTTTTGTTGTTCCACTTACAGTTTCTCCTATAAAATGACATCAAAGAAGGAGCTCTAGACTCCCATTTAGTATAACTTGAATCGTAGATGACATGGTGTGATGAGTAGTAAGTGGACAGACTCAAGCCTAGCAATAAGAGATAAAGTCTCGTCAAAGTATACACCATCAATCTGTGTTTAGCCTTGAGCGACCAACCTATCCTTCTTATGAATTATGGTACCATTATCATCCATTTTAATCTTATAAATTCACTAGGTACCAATCACATTAGTCTTCCTGGGTCGGGGGACTAACTCCCAACCATTGTCCTTACAAAATTGAAGAAACTCATCTTGCATAGAGAATATCCAATGCTCACCCGTAAGTGCTTCTTTCACATTCTTGGTCTCTACTAAGGAGGTGTAACAAAAGTAGTTAATCACATTCTCAAGTTGAATGCGAGTCATGACACCTAGTTTAGGATCACCAAGAATAGAAAAAGGGTCATGAATCTTTCATACCCAAGATGTTTGATCTTATACATCAAGAGTGGGGTCCACCTGGGAAGTATGGAGAATAATGGGATCATCGTCGGGGGGTGCATCATTCACACTCGAGGTTAGGATCAATAGACATAGGTGTCTCGTCATCTCTAATCATGACATTTATTTATTCCATAACCTTAGAGCTTGCAAGGTTAAACACCTTATAAGGCCTACTCGATGATGAATAAACTGAAATACCCCCTCATCCCTTCAGAAGTCAAACTTTACTAAATGCTCTCTATCTCTCAAAATGTAAAAAGGAATCCTAAAAACTCAAAATAGTTCAAGTTAGGTTTCTTCCTTATCCACAACTCTTATGGCATTTATAACGTGTGTGGAAAAAGATATACCGTGTTCACAACATGGCATGCGTTATTAACCTTGTCTGCCCAATATTGTTTAGGCACGTTTCTCTAAAAAATCTTGGATCTAGCCATCTCTTGAATCGTCTAGTTCTTCCTCTCAATTATCCCATTTTGTTGAGGAGAACGAATGGCCAAAAACTCGTATTTGATGCCCACTCCATCACAATAGCTATCCATTGTAGATTTTTTAAATTTAGTGCTATTATCACTACGTATTCAATTAATAGTGACATAATATTATCTTTTTAGGACACGACACTTGATTATTAGAAACTCAATCGCATTGGAATTTTCCCTAAGAAATCCCACGATACAGTATCTCAAAAAGCCATCGACCATCATGAGGATGTATCTCTTACCAACAATGCTCTCCATATGAGTAGGACCCATAAGATCCATGTGTATCAAATCCAACACACAATAGGTGGTAATAGTATTCAACTTCTAATGGGAACTTTGAATTTTTTTTCATTATTGGCAAGGAACATAAACTAAGGAAGTTAGTTTCCCAGGCGATGGTAAGCCAAGAACTATATCTTTCTTCACTAATCAAGATCTCTAAAATTCACATGACCTGATCGTTGATGTCAAAGGTCCATAGAGAAAACCTTAGCATTATTGCACACAAAGGATGACATGGATATAATCTCATAGAAATTATCGTCGGTCCTCACTCCTTACAATAATAATTCATCTGATTGATCATGAACGTTACACTCGGATCAATCGAACATTACAACAAAGTTTTGTCAGATAATTGGCTCATTCTAGTCAAGTTCCCTTCGACATACAATACATTGTCTATCCTAGGAAATCTAGGTATCTCAATGCAACCACATACTAAAATGCTAGACATACTCCCATTTCCAAAGGTGACTTTGACTTCCTTGAGATCCATATGGTCGATAAAATATGACTTACCACCGGTCATGTGCCTTGAGAACCCACTATAATAATTCATTGGGAAGTATATTGAACCTTAAGAAAAATGTGAACAATAAGAGATTTGTCATCTTTCTTAGGTACCCAAGTCGAGGTAACCTTTTGTTTGACCTTATTGTTATTAGCTTTAGTCGTAGAGTTAGAAGTGTTCTTAAAAGGTATAGATATCCTTTGAAATTGTTACATTATGCTTTGAGAAGGGGCATCTAGGAACTCAACTTTCTCTCTAAGATAGTAAAGTTGCTATAACGGTGTACGGGAGTATGCGTACGTGGAATTCTTCCTAACTTGTACTAAAATTCCCTAACGTGGCCTATCTTTTAGCAATGTATGCAAACATAGACTTGTTTGTTTCTACCTCCGTTAGATTTCTTAGGTCGAACTCTCTTTGGTGGATTAGGCCGAGGCCTATATGGATCCACTATAAACATTGTAATCGATTTAGGTGTTGCATAATAAATGGATGCACTATCGTAACCTATTCCTTGCCTCTCCCTACAACCTAAAGCGGGACTAAATAACATCTTTTATATATCCTCGATAGTAACCTTGACCTCCGAGGCACATTCGAGATCTTTCTCAAGTTGGGATATAAGGGCCTCAAGTTTCTCACGAGTCTTTAATGAAGCTTGAAGATTGATAGATAAGCTTTTGTATGTGTCATTGGGGTCAAAGCCTCTCTAATAAAAAAAATCCTTGAAAACCTACAAACATAATATAAACTTGCATAGCGGTAAGTAAGGATGTCAATCTATCTCTAAGGAGTGAAACACAAGAAAAGTCATGTAATTCATTTTTTTAATTATTTTCTTATTTAATTTTTGTTTGTTTTCTATTTTTTTTAATATTAAAACGATTTGTGATGAGGGGTGAAATAACTAAACTAAATGAATAAAAATTATGAATAAAATCAAACACTAAAATAAGAGATAAAGTGGGGTAAATAAAGTGAGAACAATCAAGGAATGGCACTACACCACATATTCTAGACAATCTAATTAATTAATTAATTTGAAATCTCCTAAGTTAGTACTAAAATTACAAGTCAATACCTTTAAAAAAATTATGTTCAAACACCCACAACTCTAGATATTATATATATACTGCTTTTAATAAACCATCAGCTAGGATCGATTCATCAAAATTCGTATAAATCATAGAAAATAAAATTTAATTTAAAAATTCAAGGAATAATACAAAAACATGAGAAACCCTTATCTCTAATTCGATTCTAAAATGGATATTATATCTAGAATTTTGATTCTATCTCGAAAATCATTTATCATCTCTCGAGGTGTAAATTAAAAGGTGAAAGATTAAAATTAACATTCAAAGGAAATTTCAAATAAGAAACTAATTAATTAAATTAACAAAAAATAAGGGTTCATCCCACCTATTGAAATGAGTTTTTAGCCTAACATAATATGAAACAAGATAATAAAATGAACAAAGGCAATAAAATAAAAGTAGAGAAGAGAACAGCCAAACCAGATCTCTTTGAGTGAAATTGAAGTTCAATCCTTGAATTGAGTGATCTAACAAAATTTAATTGAAAGCCCTCACACTCAAATTTAATCTCACTACAATTTATTTGCCTTAATTTAAATCTAAAAATAAAAAAATAAAATAACTACCTAAACCTAAAATTTATTTCAACCTAAGAAAATCTCTCTCTAACTTTTCTCTAGAACTCTTCCTTCAAATGGGTCTTTAACTTCTTTTATAAGATATGCAAGTGGCTACGGGTAAAATAGGAAGAATTAATATGCATGAGGTGTGTAAGGTATTTGGGTGAGGGTAAAGTGGGTAATGCACACACGTGCATGTGGGAAGAGGGAATGTGAGGGTATTTTAGGAAAATAGTAGAAGACATGTGGAAGAGGTGTTTTGAGGGGTATAATGGGAAATGGGGATAAAAGGTTTAAACCATGTGGGTTTGATTTTGGTTTATTTGGTTTTGGGACTTGGCAGGTGGAATCGGGTGTAAGTCTCATGGGTTAAAAACGGTGTGAAGAATGGGATATGGTTTTGGAAGAGGTAGTGGGTAAAAGCTTGGGTCCGGTTGTATATGGAGGTGCTGAATCGAGAACGGGTATGGGCTTGCCAGGAATGAAATGGATTGAGGTTCCGGTCGGGTTTGTGAGAAGGTGAGAGGTTCAGGGCGGAGGTATTGGTTCGATTTGGGT
The DNA here is from genome assembly GCA_949130495.1 of Sambucus nigra. NCBI lineage: Eukaryota > Viridiplantae > Streptophyta > Magnoliopsida > Dipsacales > Adoxaceae > Sambucus > Sambucus nigra. Next base: position 293,329,985 of record OX422223.1, read on the forward strand.
TGGATACTTAAAAGGGGTCTGGATATATTGGATGCAAGTTTCGACTTTGTTTAGAATGCAAGTCAGCGACGGTTTGACAACGGGTTAGGATTGTAGTGACCGAATTGATGGAGGGGTGTGGAGGTGGTCGGATAAGGTTAGAGGATGGATAGGATATCAGGGGTTATGTCCGTCGATATTGGTCGGAGGTTACCGACGGGTAAGAGTTGGTTAGGCAATAGCGGCCAGAGGTAAGGGGTTCAGGTCGACGGGTTTCAGGTAGAGGGTTTTGGGTTTGATGCTGCCCGGATTGGGATCCGGTATGAGCATGGATTGGATAAAATGAAATGGGTATTGATTTTTGGTTATGGAGCTTGGTGGGTTTTGTAATGGAGGTGAGAGGAGAGAGAAAGTTGAGGTTTACTGGGGAAGATGATGGGTGTTGGATTGGGTGAAGTGGGGTGTATGGTATAAGAGTGGGGTGAGTGAGGGGTTTAGTGTGTGTGTGTGTGTTTTCTTTGTACCTAAAAATAATAAAATTAATACATAACTAAAACTAATAAAATTTAATAAAATTTTAAAACTACAATAAAAATCCCAACCTAATAATAAAAAGACTCAAACTAAAATAAAATAAAAACATTTAAACTAACCTAATAAAATTAAAAACAAATAAGATAATAAAATAAATAAATCTAATAAAAATCTATATGAACACTAAAAATAAAATAAAAGAAAATATTAAAAACAGACACGACGCACAATATGGACTCAATTATACGCATAAATAAATCCTAAAAAATATACATGACTAAAAAAAATATAAAATAAATTCTACAAATTAAAAACGACACAATTAAAAGTCTAAAAAATATAAAAAGTACAAACAAAATACACACGAGGCTTGGGACATAATACAGATTTTCTCGTCTCGATGCAGGTTTAGGTTAGGGTTTGGGGACAGTGTTTAACTCATTTTAACCACATAAATGTCACATTTGCCTTGATTTGAAGCGTTAGAACCTTCAAATGACATTTTACCTACAAGATAAACATGAACGAGGATAATACTTATTTTGTCGAGAATTAGCAATAAAAAATCGCCTATTTTGGAATTTATTTAAACACTTTTGGGTGCTTATCAAAGATCTCTCGTAAGACTATCCACTTTGTTGGTAAAATCACCATTTTTCCTCTTTACTGAAAAGACTATCTCTCCCAAAGAAAATCTCACCGAGGACCCTCTTTTTCATGACTCTCTCAGCTAATTCTTGTGACACTCCGCCTAATTAAATATCGGGCAATCACTCATTTATTAAATTAAAATCAAGGTGAACAGTTGGTTCATTCTTAGCATCACTGTCGTAAAAATAACTTTTCCAAATTTAACACCCTATTTAATTTAGCTAAGTGTCAAAACCATTTTTTTAAACATTACTTTCCAATTTTATTTATTTATTTTATTAAACAATCAATCCAATAATTTAACATTTAACAACCCAATCCCAGCATTTAAAACTTAAAGTAAAACATACATGCTGAATAAATCCCAAAGTAACAGTACTAGAAATAACTGAAATACAAATGTCCCAATAAACAGATAAATAGTGGAAAAGGCGACACATGCCCAATAAGGAGAATGATAGAAGTGGAATCAAGTAAATGAAATCCTCTAAGCAAGTGGCCTGCAACTCCCACCTAAGCTGCAGCACGTTCCTTTCAAGGGATCCTAAACAAGACGCCCTTGTGGCTGGGCACCTATAATATATACATATATATATACAAGAGAGAAAGAGGAATAGAAACGGGTCAGAGCCCGATAGTTTATATGATTTAAAAATTCGTTTAGCAAGTATTTAAATTGATACAGGCCAATGCAACAACATATTAGTGCGACACTCTCTTGAGAAATTCTCGCATCTCTTCTAATGTGCACTCCTATCGCACTAACCTTCCCAATGGTTTATCTCATCATATATCACACCATCCTTCCCCAAGGATTTAACTTATCTTAGGTGACTCTCAAAATTTAAGATTTAACAACATCATGGTTTAAAAAGGATAATTTCATTTAGTACAAAACGCTCATTTTAACTATATTGATTCATAAAGTTTTTTTTTAATATCATATTATACTTTTCAAAACAAGTATTTCCAATTTGAGTAATTATACATGTATTACTTACCATAACACAGTAGGCAGTTTCCCATATTTCAGAAGTTCATATATATATTAAATACTCATATAATATATATATTCTAACAGCACCCCACATAAAATTTTATGGTGTGGGCATACTCTGCTATCCAATCCCCGTATCAATCGTACTAAAGGGAATACAAGTTTGGAATCACTCTCGAACTGTTTAAATACATACACAAACAATATTGAGGCGAATCATAGTTTCCAAGTCCAAGAGGTCAGTACATACCCTCACGTCTCTTAGGACCGTGACTACCGATTCGATAGCCTGTACCTAGGATTTCTATCTTCTAGGGTACGAGTCAATATCCCCCATAAGGCACACGAGATAAGATCGTCCCGGCGCGAAAACCTCAGGGATAGCAAGTAGCGCGGGCATGATTTTCACAAGTATATACTATATGCATACACAATCATATAAATATACCACTTTTATTATATCAACTTAGGTTTATCCAATAACCCACATTCACAACATTTATCCTTATTTTCCCATTATTATTTATCAAGTATAATGGTTCGTTTCTAACTTTAATTCGAAGGGTTTTTCCAACTTACTACGTAACCCTCATGGACTATATTCTTCCAAATGTACAATTCAGTAGATATCCATTTATGTTCCAACGTAAGTCTCTCTTACGTGTCTCTCCCCTTTAATATATACTTACATTATCCCTTATGCAAAATATCCCGAAAATATAGATTTCGCCTTACATTAAAGGATTTTGAATTTTATTTTCAAAGATGAGAATTTCAAACGGCTTCGAAATCGGAATTAAAATGGAGTTCTAATTGAATTTTTTATTATCTCTAAGAGTCCTCAAAACATAAAACTGTCTAGCAAAAAAAATATTAAAAAATATTGAACGGTCCGATCGAGCTGAATTTTTTTCTGTAGCTTCCTCTCGTCTTCAGCTAATTTTCCGTAAAATTTCATCCAATTCCAACGGTCCGATCGTCCGGAATAAAATTTTTTTAGTGTTTGTATCTGATTAGAACTCTTTTCTTAATCAAACTCTTAATCCTTTACATGACAAAGGGTTTCCAGAATATCATATAAATCATCACTACATGAAAATTTTCCATCTCAAATTGGGTTTTTCTTCCATAAATCTCATCCTAATAACTCCTAAACTAATATGGATGATGCATCAACGAAATAAGCAAGATAAACACTTGCCTGGGATTTTTAGAAAGCTGGTTTGGTGTTGAATTTGGTGTGGTTGCGTTCCCCGTCTCGCGATCTACATGTTGGCGGTGGCGGCAGTGCAAACGGGTGAATTTTGAGCCTTGGAATGCCTTGAGAGCTCTCTCCTCTCCTCTTCAATGGCCGTTCTAGTGTTTTGAGTTATCTAACCCTAGGATATAACCTAAACATCTGATATAACCCCTTTAATTTTCGTGGTTTAATTACCCAAAAATACAAAATGACTAAAATGCCCTCCCGGGGTACTAATTAGGCCTAAAAATGCCCCGAGACCCAAATCAAACTCCCGGGTATACTTTTCTGACTATCTCGACCCTTCCGGACGCATTGGCGCACTAAAAATGACCATACGAACAACTTATAAAATATTTACTTTTATTTATCAATATTTAGTCCCGACGCGACACGGGCGCGTCCCGACTCAAATTTCTAAAATTGTCATTTTATTCACTCGTGACATTTAATATGGCCACTATTATATATTACTTTGCTCATTAGTAATATTCAACAAATTTTCCCATAATTACTAACTCTCATCACGTTAATAATTATAACATAATTAATTTTCGAATTTTTATTAAATAATTAATTCACATTAAATTTAATAAATCCCCAAATTAATATAGCATAAAAATACGGGGTATTACAATTCTCTAAGGCTAACACCCTAAGTGACAAATTTTTATTTTGGTTTTTCATTTTCAAGGAATCGATGTAAGCTCGTTGAAGGTCACTTTCTCCCTCACTCAAAACCTCATTTTCCTCACTCTTTCCAAATTGACTTGACCCATTGTCGAGGTCATCATATTTAGAAAAGTCATCATCATCTTGAGATGTATTCGATATACTAATATGAATATACATGAACGCGATAAAGTTACGTCCATGCGGTGATTTGTCCTCGAAATTTTCTCACTCGACATCACTATCGCTAAGACTAGCATTATATGCATCTTTACCTTTGCGCTGTCGTTTTAGCCTCGTAGCACACATGTGGGTTTTGTAACCTTTACCCCCACACTCACATCATCTCTCTTAATCCTTCGTAGGGTATTATCCTCTTACTCTATCAAAACCTTCCTTACCTGACTTAAAATTTTTATCATTCTCAAAACCTTTATTTTCTTTGGAAAAAAATTATATTCGTAGTTTGAGAATTTTTTTGTACTTTTCAGCATAAAGGGCCAGAATATCACGAACAAAATCAAATTCAGAGTCAGAAGAAACATCCTCTTTCTTTTTAGATTGGGCTTTCAAAACGATCCCTTTTTCTTTCGCCTTTTGAATTTTGGGGAACATATCATTTTCACAAATTCGAAGGTCTCTTATGAGTTCTTCTAACCAAAATGTATCTAAGATTCCCAACGAATTAAGGATAATGACTTTAAAGATAAAACGGGACGAAGGGGATCTCAAAATCTTTTTCACAACTCTCATCTCAGGAATTCTCTCACCTAAATTATATATAAAATTTACTATATAAGATAAATGTGCATAAAACTCATCAAATGTCTCAGTCTCTAGCATAGTAATTGTCTAAAATTGTATGGTAAGATTTTATAGCTTAAAATCTTTCACAGTGTTAGTACCCTTGTGGGTGAGTTGGAGACTATCCCACACTTTCTTAGACATGGTTCACGTCATAATATGAAGAAATTCTTCGAGAGTGACTATACTGAAATTGCATTCAAGCTATGGAAATTAAAATTACTCCATTTAAAATCATCCTTTGTCCATGCAGTGACATGTCTAAGACTTACGACGTCGTCATTAGTTACAGTGGGTAGTGTCCTCCCTTTTTAAAAAAGAAGCCAGACTCTCTCATCAATTTCCTTCAGTGCCAATTTCATTTGAGCTTTTTAATATGCATAATTTGACCCATAAAAATAGGTAGCCTATTATACAAATTATCCATATAATCAAAAAATTGAATATCACGCAATAAATTAGTGTAATCGACTCTGATACCAATTTGAGAAAGAATGGGCTATATGTATTCACTTGTACATTAGGTCATGCACATAAAGATTCACTTTTTTTCCAAATTTTATCTTATTTAAATTAAAGTGAACATGCAATGGTGATGTGAAATCAAATTCTGAACAATATAAATACGAAGAAATGGAGGAAAATTCCTTTTGGGCAAATTTTTTAATTCAGCATTGTTAAAAATAAGGCAAACACGTAATGACTTATAAACTACTTAGAGATTCACTTTGTTTAATGCACAAGAGTCTTCGAATCTTCAATAGAAAATGATGCAGTCTAGCACTTCCCATAGGAAGCCAATCTTCCCTCAGTATCCACCGATTAGCCTTTGGAATATGCACTGTCGGTCTTCTTTAACTCCACAAATCAGTAGTAGAGAAAATCTCTACAAGGGTTTAGAACCTTGGAATGTGTTCTTGGTTTGAAAAAATGATCCTAAAAGATCCAAAGGGTTTGGATGAAAAAATTATAGAGTTTGATCAAACAAATAGCTCTAAAATGGCTTCTTGAAAAGTCTAATACTGCAGCTCTATTTATAAGAAAAGTTATTAAAAATAGGTAGGGATTAAACAAGTGAAAAGATTTAAAAAAAAACAAAAACACGTATACTCATTCGAACGAATTGCCATCTCTTTCGGACGATATACCTGATCTCGTTCAAACGGTTCCAATGAAACTTCGAACGACATTCAAGAGCTAAACAAAAAGGCGACACTTCAGATCTCGTTCGAACATGGGAACCTCGTTCTAACGAGCAGTTGAATCTTGTTCGAACGATAAGTCTATTCGTTCTAACGAGCCAACGAGATTTTAAAAAATATTTTTAAAACAAACTCTCTTTAAAAACAACCCCTGAATATTTTAAGTTTTACCAAACCACCTCATAACACTTTTTTGGTAAAATTTTGATGAATGATCTTTAGTCTTGCATACGTCATCAACGATTTTTCTTTTCGAAGACTTGTCGACGGTCATGAAGGTGATGTGGGGTGTAACGGGATAAGCGAAATAAAAATAAAATGATAATTTATAAAGTTTGCTCTTACATCTCTTTTCGTATTCTAATACTCTTAATTTTGTTATTTTTAGATAATGAATAAATGGATAGCACGCATAAATATGTCAAGCATATATATGATAATACGAAGGAACATAACACCTCTACACTGCAATTTCAAAACCTACCACTCTTAGGGACTTTTTTTTATTAAGTTTGTTCATTTGGGCTTAAGAGTTACATTGTAGTCATTTGTAAAAACTACTTATGTGAGGCCATTAACATATGAGAATGTTTAAATCATATTTTATTTTATTCCAGCTATTATTATTTAAGAAATTTTCCACCTCATAATGTTTTTTTTAAATTAGATTACAATTATGACAAAATTTTCACATATTAGCTATTTGAAATCAAAACTCTTTCAATATTTTATTTGAAATTATGTTTGACTTGGTGTTCAGGACCTATGCATCTACACAATGAGGTTGTGGGTTCGTTTTCCCCCTCCTCATTGTGACACGCCGCCTACTAAAATACCGGGTGGCCAACCCATGATCAAAATAAAATGATGGTCTCATATGGCTCATTCTTAGCATCACTGTCAAAAAAAAATTAAAGCTACTAACCACCTTTCAATTTAATTAGGTCGGTGCTAATTTTTATCTTTTATTTATTAACAACATGCAAAAATAAATAATAAACCATCAACGCAAATTGATAACTAAAACTAACATAGATGAGTAATATAAATAAAGGTGACAGAATCAACTATCAGTTTAACAATAGAATACAATGGTAAACTGAAATCATAACCTGGATACACAAGGTCAAATAAATAGCTGAGTACCAGTACTGAAATACAAATCCTAGACTCAAAATAAATTAATGAAGCGTCTATAGCGAAGTCCTGTAACTTCCACATGAGCTGTAGTTGTGCATCCCTAGATAGAATTTGCAAACTGGGCATCCTTGTGGATGGACACCTAAAAAGTTTTGAAAAATATTTTGGCACGGGTCAAAGGTCAAGTAAAACATTTTGAAAATAGTTATCAACTAGTTAAATTGAAATAATTAAATATACATGCACACTCTTCATATTGAAGCTAGTGTCGCACTCGCTTTCCTCATCTAATGTGCACGCCTAATACTTCTCTTCTAACCTTCCTAGTTAAGCTATTCCACCTAACCAGCCATATCACACCACTTTCTACCACACTACTCTAACCCGAGTATTCTTACTTTGATTATTAAGTTATCTTATCCTCAACTTATTAATCTGTTCAACTATATCAGTTCATATAATGTTCACACTAGTTATATAGGAAATTCCCCTTTTTAAATTATATAACTTTCACCCTAGTTATACAAGAATTCACCCTTTTAAATCATATAACTTGTACACTAGTTATATAAGAAATACATTGACACTTATGTATTAATCATGTATATAATTATCTACACATATTATATATGTACTAGTATACTATAACATTCACACACATGTCACGTATAATAACCATCCGTTCCCGAGTAATAACTCATTGGATGCTGTATATAAAATTTTATGATGTCCCAGGCATTCTCACTCTAACCCGACCACCTCAAGCCGAACTAGCTCACACCGAAATTGGGAAAAAATAATGAGCGTAGTGAAGGCGGTCATATTCATTCACGGAAAGTGAAATCGAATCATACCCAAAACGGTTTACCTCTGAAAATAAATCACGCAATATAAAAATAGGCGATATGACCAGGAGATTATACTCTCCGTGCTCCTCAAGACACGGGATTTACCCACATCCCGTAGCCTCCTATGATAGCGCTAGAGGAGTATGTATTACTATAAACATCATTCACACCGATATCTATAGAACACACACACAATATATATATATATATATATATATATATATATATATATATATATATATATATATATATATATATATATATTATCACACATAACCATATGCATATATTAAATAAAGTCCGACAAACTCATGCCTAACACCCATAGCACTAGCCCAAATATATACCTAAGTCAATATCCCTAGTTGTAATTTCATTAATCTCACATTTATTATTTTAATTCATGATTCACACTAATAATTTTGGCTCACACAAATATATATACTATCACCATCACCCTATACATATAATCTAATTAAAATCGGCTAATCCGTGCCTAACACCCATAACACTAACCCAAAATACTCGAGTCTCTATCCAGATCTTATTTTATTTGATTTCACACTCATTAAATAATTTATCCTAACTTCACTCGCTAATATACCTAAACTGACGCAATCGGCTCGTAATTAAACTTCAATGAACTTATTTCGCTCAATTCATTAAATATATGTCACACATTTTTCTCACTTCCTAGTCCCAATGATATTCATCTATAATCACTAGGAGGTCGGTCTCATATTTAATTTCACTAAAAAATAAGCTTAGAATAAACCCCCACAATGATTAAATATATAGGTTAGAAGTCGTTTAGAAGAGTCCTCAAAACGTAAAACTCTTTAGGCTAAAAATATGGCCAAAATAAAAATCCCGTTTCTGGAAATTTGTCATGCTTCTAAAGCGTGACTAATTTTGTCACACATCTAGAGTGTGACTAGTTTTGTCACGGATTTGTAGTGTGACTAATTTTTGTTACGGATCTGAATTGATCTAGAGTGTGACTAATTTTTGTCACGGATCTGGAGCGTGACTATGTCGAACCATTTTTTTAACACTGAAGCTTTCCAACTTCGATCCAGACCTAGAGTAAATAATCTCTTATATTTGTTTACTCCATAAACATGTTTTAATCATTATTATGATCTCTAAAAATCATCAAATTCTAACTTTCCCCAATATTTCCCGATTTGGTTTTATTATGTTTCATCTAATTCTCAACCTAGATTCGATCTCATAATCATCAATTAATTGAACCTAGTATCTGAATTTCGAATACCACATAATTCTAACAAAGATTAATATAATTCAACCACTAATTGAGTATTAATTCTATACACAATACTCCATTGACCCCAAACCCATTTTATTCGACAACCCACTCCAAAATGGATTTTGATCACACCCATTTTAATATGAATTGAAATACTGCAATTTAGATTGAAACCAAACTACCCGATTAGGTTTGTACAGTTTGATTGCGTTGTAGGAGCGAATTGACGAAGAACACACCCGAATCCCCTTTGATTTGGCTTCCAAAAGCTCTATACTTTCTTCCTTGGTCTCCTCTTTGTTTCTTAGGGTTTAAAATGATATTAGTTGATGCCCTCCCAACCCTATTAGACTTAGGTTAAATACTACAAATCCAAAAATTAAGCTTATCGGTCATGCCCAAATGACCCGAACACCCCCGTGTAGGCTCGGTTATGCCTAAAACTATCCCGAGACCCAATTACTACCCTCAGATATGCTTTTCTAACTACTTGGACCCCTATGGAGTCAACCGTGAACTCAGAATTGTCATCCAAGTCACTTTACTAAAAGTCTCCATCTCGACCTCAAATTACAACACATGTGAATTTTAAAAAAATAACCCGAATTAATTAAATATTAATTCACCAAATAAATTAAATCCTCCAAATTAATCCTCAGAAACACGGGGTGTTACACCCATTTACATTCATATCCTTCTTGGACCTTCCCCTTTTTTTTTTTAAAATTAGACATTTGAGCCTATATCCTTTTTAAGTAGATTGTTACCCTCTATTTCCTTCTTTTTCTATTTATATTCAAGATATATAAACGTGTCGCACTAATTTATGATTATTTTTTCCATAATACGTTATTCTTGGCTCATTAGTTACTAATACTTAAAACAAGTATAAAATTCATAGTTGGGCACATTAGTATGTGTTCCTTTAAAATTACGCAGCTAGAACAAGAAATGTAATTTACCGTTGTATCGATTCGTGGTTGTATACTATTGTTGTTGCAAGTAAATGAATAACATGTCATATTGGTCACGATTTGCTACAGTATTAGGTATAGTATTAGGGAAATTACATCAGTGTCGTCGTCACGGGTAAAAGTATCTTCGTGCCTTCAGGTACAAGCAATCTGCTAATATATATTCAAAGAATCCCCTGTAAAAAATTTGTATATACATACTCCAGTACAAACCATATTTTTAAAATAGTAAAAGAATATTTTTATTAATAATTTTTTTTGTAAATGATCTCCACACTATGGAGATCAACTACAAAAAGTCTCATAATAATTGAATATGTTCCTATTTTGCCATTGAAACTGTTGATAATCATCTAAACCACTTTTGGATCGAATTTTTTAGTCCGCACGGGAGTTTACTTGGGAGTCTGCACTTGACACTAAAGAGAAATGCCACTGCGTTGAGTAAAGAGGGACTATATTTTAAGCTATACGGTACCCGAATCGAACTCAACATAAATTTAGTGGATCACGGTTTGAACATTTTTTACACAAATCCGAAAATAACACAACCCAGAAACATGTATAATACATGGGCCGAGTTAATGTAAAACACAAATAAGTTGTAAAGGACACGAATGGATCCGTTTAAATCATATTCTAAAAAAATGAATCAAATATTTTTTGCATCTTGTTATTATTTAGAATTCTTATAGAAGTTGATAAAATTATATAGTTTTTTGTTTAGTATTTTTTAATGTATTTCTATCAAATCAGACAATGAGTTTCATAAATGTCTAAGAAAGAAAATGATAATTATTTTAATACTGGTCAAAGTCTTAACCCAAATATTACAACATTAATAAATAAGTTGAGCTAATATTATGCCATTTGGCACGATTATTGGGTCTAGGTCGATTAATACTTTACGGAAACTTTGAAATAATGACACGTCACACAAATCGCCATCTCTATGTAAAATCCCCAAATTCAGACTTTATGTCCAAAAAAAAAGGGAAAAAACAAGTAATTAAAGAATGTAAATTGCTTTTTATAATACTTAAAAAATTAATCTTTCAAATTTAATGTATACTTTATAAATCAATACAAGTAATTTGTACAAACCAAAGTATACAATAATCGTAATATGTAACTAACAACAAAGCAAGAGATTAACAGAAGAAAAAAGAAAAAAATAATAATTTATAAAGGAAGTAGTTTGGAAAGGAGAAAAATACAATATGAGGTTTATTACCTCAACGGCCTCCTCTTGCTGGAAAGATTCTTTATTGAAATAAATTTTAGTCTTACTCTTTAGTTAAAGTACAAGCAATAAGAAAAGAAACAAATGTCACTAAGGGTGCGTTTAATTGGAATTATGAAAAATATATAGAAAAATAGTTTATTTGGACGAAAAGTTAGCAAATGAATAGAGAAAGATATGAGTTTTTGTTTTTACTTTTTTTATTTTTCATGAAAACTAGTTCTTTGGTGAGTCGATAAGAAATATTTAAAAAAAATGAGATTTGAGATGGAACACTTTGTACTTGAATGGTTGTGATTTTTATATAAAGGGTTTGTAATCAAAGTACTACAAAAAAAATATGAGTCCAAATAATTATTTCGTATGAAAAAAAATTCATGTCAATCAAACACACCCTAAATTCTTAAAGTTTAGAAACCTTAATAAGTAGCAAGTGAAGGGGAACGAAAGTTTGTGTATCTTGATATTTCTTTACCTTTTAGCGGGTTCAATTAATTGGCCTCTATTGATAGCGGTAAAGTATTTTTTTATCTTCGGCGGTGACCAAGTACTTAGTGAGTATTTTTGTGTTTTTACATAGAATGTTAGAATTTTATTTTTCAATATTTGGAATTTGTCACTAGGGTCTACCTCAAAACCCTGATATTATTATCTGAACACATTGACAAAATGATTCTTGAAACAAATAGTCAGCAAGTTGATTTTTTTTAATTAAATAAGCTATTTAATTTATAGTGTGCTTAATCTTATTTATTATAATTTAATATGCACAAAGTCCCACCTAAAAGTCCGGAAGATCCCAAATGAGTGTAATGATTCTCATAACTTAAAATATATTACAGTTTGCTTAAAAGAAACACATTAGTTGCAGCGGTGTGCATTGGACCATTGGTGGTTGTAATCTTGATCCGAAAACGGGGGTTGGTTATGAGGATGTCACGTTTGACTGGAGGCCATGGAAGGACCCACGCCGGAACTCACCTAAAACAACACTTAACAACTACAACTTGGTAATGGCTGAGTCGCTAGGTACCATGATCTTTTGGCTTTTAATTTAACAGAGAGTTAAGATAAAAGGTGAAGTTTCTTTTTATATTTAAATTTTTAGAGTAATTCTTTTCAAGTTCATAAATCTAATTTTTATGGTACAATAGCATTTATAAATGTAGTTCATTTGGTATAATATTCTTTATTTTTTTTGGTCCAGTCAGCAACACAATTTTTCATGGTGTTTTTAGTACAAGGACTAAATTTATAAAATTATATAGTGTCCTATTTTTATATATTTTAAGCATTATGAAGATCTTTTTCCAAAACCTTATTTATTCAAAGAAAGGGGTTGATACAAATGGTATATTAGTTACAATTATTATCCCGAACTATGTGCAAGCGTTTTTTTTAAAGGTAAAATATGAATATATTAGACCATCTCCAATCGCTGATTCTTTATAAATTTCAGTATTAGAAAAGGATAAAGGAAAAAAATTACCTGAGGCTTTCTATGTGATTATAGATATGACGTAGTTAATGACTCACATAGATATATTCTATCCTCATTTCTAAATATAGAAATTTTGTGTTGATTAGCCTATGTGATGTGGATCACTTTTTATGGAGATAATGATTAATATATTTATTTAATAAAATTTTAAAAAGAAGGAAATATATCATATGAGTAGAAAAAGAGCACAATAGTACTTTTGTATTAAAATAAATGGGATACGTAAAACTGCGATAATTACTGATGAATCACACTATGCAATTAATTTTAAAAGGCTATAAAACAAAGATTAAGAAATGAGCTAACTGTTTCGGACTATTAATTTAGATTTGTGCTAGAGCAATCCACCACATAAGTTATTTATTTATTAAGATAATTAATGGAAAAATGTAGAATTAATAATAAAAATTTATACACGGTCTTTATAGACTTAAAAATGATGTATGATAGATTATTTTGGAATATAATATGGTGGGATTTAAGGAGGAAAATATTCCGTACAAGTTATATTAAAGTTATTAAAGATATGTATGATAACACAAAGAATAGAGTAAGAACTCTTTGTGGAGAAACTAATGATTTTACAATTAAAGTGGATCTACATCAATGATCGACTTTAAATCCTTACTTGTTTGCCGTAGTATTGGATGAGATTACTAATGACATATAAGAGGATGCCCCATGGTGTATGTTGTTTACGAAGAAATGCCTTAAAGAGTATGGGACTAAAAATTGGTAGAAATAAAACTGAATTTATGGAATGTAAATTTAATAATGAGGCGTCTGATAGCATTATATTAAAGATTGAAGAAAAAGTGGTAAACCAAACTAATAAAATTCGCTATTTAGGTTCAATGATACAAAGTAATCGGGATATTGATGAGGATATTAAGAGTAGAATATAAACTAAGTGCATGAAATAGAGACAAGCAAGTGGGGTGTTATGCAATAAGAGGATAATTAATAAATTAAAAGAAAAGTTTTATTGAACAGTTGTTAGTCCAGCGGCGCTTTATTGAGCGGAGTGTTGGGTATTAAAGAAAAAATATGTCACAACTAGTCCCTTCAAAGTCCTAAAAATTATTAAGAAATCCTAGACTTTGTGAAATTACCAAAATACCCTTGAATAAAGAATCATATTATTATGCACTTTTCTATACCAGTTAAACCTATATTTTAACATAAAGTTTGACCAAATAACTTATATTATATAGGAATATCATGGACCAAACCCCAAAGTTTAAGAAATTGCACATAAGCCCTAAAACTTTTGAAAAGTAACTTATAAGCCTTAAACTCTAAATCAAAACCACCCAAGGACCCAATCAAAAACCTATCTTATTTCCACTTACCTCCCTATTGCTATAAGAGTAGCTGACATGTCAACATGGATTGTACCACATGGAATACACATGATATCCAATTAACCCCACATGTACCTTGGTTGAAATACACAAAATTAGATTAAAAACCACCTCCAATTCCACCAATAAACTCTCCCCCACGAATCTTATAAAAGGCACCATTTACCCTTGAGAAAACTCACTTCATCTCAACATAATTTCAAAGTAAAATTTTGAGCTTTATGCATATCTGTCATTTTAGGTGTGAATGTTATTTTCTTTCATTTTATTATGTTTATGCACTTATATAGAGTAAATTTATGTCTTTACATATGAATGTTAACGTGTGAATGCCCTATATAAGCTTAAAAATAAAAAAACCCCATTAAATCTTGAGCTTCAATGGTGGATTCTACTTCCTTAACTTTGAACCAATTTCAAAGTGAGCAAACTTAAGCTTTGGTCATTAGGAACCTAGGTGCAATGTGTAATTGAACCAAAACAAAGATTTAATTCCCTAAATCGAAGTTTGAATTTTTCAGGATTGAAAATTTCAGAATTTGAATTCAGAAGTTATACTAAAAAAAATCGCTCAAAACAAGCCTGTTTGATTACATTTTCAACATATAATTTAACTATTATGATTCCGGAAGAAAAATCATAGCTTTAAATAACTTATCCTGAGGTCAAATTTTTGCCAATTTTATAGTAAATTAATAGCTCGAACTAGCCCACCAAAACTTTTGAAACCAATATGGTTGGATTTGTTGTCAAAAATTACACAACTTTTATTTAGGAGCAACCTGAAATGAATTTTTAAAACGTCTCGAATTTAAGGTCAAAATTTCAAAACCCTAAAGTCAAACTGTCAAATCAAGCGCGTGTGATATTTGACTCAGCGCGTGAGAGCACGTCTCCAATAAGAAAAATATGATTTCTTTTTCAAAAATTATATTTTTGAATTCTGAATAAAATGGTATATTACATCACCCTGTTTGGATCCCTGGAAAGCCTAATCTCGAGAAAAGCAATTTAAAAGTTGAAAGCTCAACTTTCACTTTATACAAAACCCCCTAGCCAAATTTTTAAGTATTTCAAGACGTTCCCAAACTTTTTTCATAAATTCTTTAGGTCAAATAAAATCTTTCTTTTCTCTTTTCACTAAACCCAAATCCAAATGGAAACTAAGAAAAATCTTACGTTTTAAACTTTTTAAAATTATTCATTATACCCTCTTACTTATTTTTACACTGTAATTTCTTTCAATTTATCACTCTACTACATCACATAAGTATTATTTTAGACCTATACTAGATACTTATACTCTCCATAATTTTAGACTATCTAGTCAACTATCGTGAGATAGACGCACAAAACTGTAAGCCGTATTTACAAAGTAGGTGATTCTATTTTTAATATTAAACAATTGAACTTATGTCTTTGCACATTATTGTGTTGTTGTATCACTATGTGATAAATTGAACTCATATCCTTTTTACATATCATGAATATTTATTATATCACTATCCCAATATTCAAAAAATCCCAATACACCACTACAACCTATAAATTCAGTATACTACTTAATTGCCCTTAATTGCAGTATAACCTTGAATCCTATTTGGCTTAATTGCAATAAACCATGTAATTTGTACCCTTTAGCAATGAAATCCTAGCATTATTCCTTACGATTCATTGATTAGATCCCGGTATACCCCGGTAGTTCACATTGGCCTGTAGGACTCAGATGGCGAGTGCCTAGTTTTTTATTTGCTACATATGTATGAGTGTCCCTCTAGCTAAGTGTGCTAAGCTAATTATTATTTGCCAATTATATAGGATTGCCTGTCCAAATGTATTATACGATTTGGATGATATTTTAGTGGTATGACTACGCATTTGCAGCCCCTATAACCGATAATTTATGGGTTACTTGGTTATAATCTGAACCCTGATCCTTGTAACTTGATATGTTCAGTTGAAGTCCACCATATTATTCTTTTACATATCAATAGACTTTAATATACCCCTTCTAGTTCTATGATATTTCCTTTTCTTTCTATCTATAAGTTCTTCATAAATTGACTCCAATTATATTATGATAATACATGTTACTCACATCTTGTATAGAAATAAAATTATCTACTTGACATATTTGCTTAATTATTTTCTTTCCAGATGGGCCCTGAGCTTGAAGAAGATGAAATGCCACTCGCACCTATGAAATTTTACTATGTTTACCCCTGAATACTATTTCAATAACATACTGAGAGTGCAGTTGTGATCTTAGTGGATAATTTCTATAATTAAGTGTCCGGCACACAATAGACCAATTTTTTTTTATCTCCATTACCCTATACAAGCAACTAGGTGAAAAAGTAGATAAAATTATGCACAATCAAGGAAAATTGAGAAAAAAATCCATTTCGGGTAAAACATTTTATCATCACTATAGAGAGTTTTTACAAGATGCAACTTACAAAAACTTTTACAGAATACAACTCATTCCAGAGTCATCCATAGGTGGCAGTCCACCCTCGGTGTCCACCGATCAGCCTTAGTCTTCCTTTCAATAGTGATCCCCTCGAGAACCACAAGGGTCAGTAGTGAATAGAATATCCCCACAAGTATAACTTAGATATAGAAATCTAGGGTTTTAAATTGATTCACATATATAAATGGGAGTGATGATGGTGAATCAAAACATGTTCTTGACCTAAATAAAGTGAGTAATTTTATAGCAGTATTGCAGAATTAATTTTTACAAAATTAAGTATCTATAGTGTGACACAAATTTCAAGGCAGGTCGTTCGAACAAAAATAAGGCTTCATTTGAACGAGAATAGACTCTCATTTGAACAACACTAAGGTCGTTTAAACGACAACCTAATCTCGTTTGAACGAGTTCCAAACGAGCTTCGAATATGACAAAACATTAAGCCCTCATTACATGTTCGATTGAATAATCCTTCTAACGACCACATCTAATGAGATGTGCATCTCGTTAGAATAATTTGTATTCTTCTTGAAAAAAATTTAAACCTTTAAAAAATGTTTAGATAAATTCCTTTATTTTAATAAAAATAACTCCTAGATATAAACACGGATAAATATAAATCCTAAATTATTTATATCTTTGTTTGGTGAAGATCTTCTTGAATTTGGAGATGATAAAAATTAGTTCTTCGTGACAGCTCGAAACAATCAGTAGTGAAATATGCCAAAAACTAAATGAAGCCTAAGCTATGAGAAAGTGATAAAAATCATGCTCTTATAAATAAATGTGGGATTTAGCAGACAAGGATGGTAGTCCCTGCTGGAATATGAATACTAAAACTTATCAGCTCCTATGATTTCCCTTATGTTTTCAGTAACTTTCTCCAGTTATGTGTGGCATGTACGAATAAAGATGTCTTTACCTTATTTTAGTTGCATGAATGTAATAAGATGCCTATAATCCTCCTATAATAAAAGCATTAAATTCCTATTTTCATCAATTATTTCTTTTATATTAATATCCCTTGGTTACCATTAACGTATAGAATCGTGGATGCGACAACATGGTATCAGAGCATCGTAAGGTTTTATACCTATGCGGGACCGATCACAAGAATCTTTTGCCTATGATTTATAAGATTATTATCCTATAAGTTTCTTTTTTTCATTTTGGAACTCATATTGTTTTATAGTAATGAATATCTAGGACAACATATATCTTGATAACCGCAAAAACTACCCATGAGAGGTTTGAACAAGCAATGAAGGATGTAGGCTATGCGAAGATATTTCAACATATACGGAGTATCGATTGTGACTGGGCTATTGCTACCCCTGAGATCAAACACAACTTTCTCATTGGATGCCTGATGGGAGAAGCCCAAGCAACCAGACAAGCAAAGAGATTCTATAAAGACCCTGATATTTTGCAACAAGCTATTCATCTTACATGGGATATAATGCCACCTATTGAGATCAGATAACTCCTCTCAACTCCCTTGTCGACTATGGTTTCATTTCACCAAATACTACTTGTTTTACCCCTTTAACCACTAGCATCTCTTCCGATGATTTTGATCCTTTAGGGACCATGTTGTTCCTTAAATGGATTAAAGACTTTCGAAGGAATATGGCTATAAATAAATAAAATTTTCAAGTGGGGTGTGTCAGTAGAAGAATCCCATATTACCTAATAAAGACAGTAGCTGAATTAATCATTAATTTGTATTAATTAATTATTTTTATTTACAAAATAGGATCCTTTGGCTATGTACTTTTTCTTTGTTTTCTCTCTACATGTTGACTATTTGATACTATGTGTAACCCGACCTAATATAATATAACAAGTTTTTTTTTATCTCTACTTGTACTTTATCCACCGATATGTTATCTATACAGGATAGTTAACACTCGTGCAACTACCAATGGGACCCAAGAAGAATGACCAATTTCGCAGATGCCTAATCTAACTACCACTAATGAAAGAATTATGCGTTGTCTACAAGAATTAACTATACGAACCTAGTGACAACAAAACATACAATCCGCACCACTATATAATAATAAAATACCATAAGAAACTCAAAGGATGAATGCTCTTAAGGAATTTCTAAGGCAAACCTCCCCAGCGTTTTTTAAGAAAATTGGTGCAGTCGAAGCAGAGAAATGGATCCGTTAAATACTTAAAGGGATTAATGGAGTAGGCATTAGTCCTGGATTTAGGAAAAGATTTCCTTCGTATTTATTCGAAGGAGAAGAAGACTTCTACTGACAGTTTATTCTATGTTCCTAAAATGTGAACTAGGTAACCTGAGAGTAGTTTGAAGAAATCTTCTTTAACAAGTACTTTTCAGAGTTCGCAAGGGATCAGATGATCGTATATTTCCAAAGCCTAAAACAAAAACACACGACTGTGGATCAATATGAGTCTAGGTTCATAGAATGATCATGTTATGCTCAGGAGTACGTTAATACATAAATTAATAAATGCAAGCATTTTGAATAAGGGTTACGCGAGAACATCAAACCCTCTATTATCCCGTTCCTGATCCTTAAGTTTAACCGAATAGTCGAAGTATCTTCTCTTATAAAAAAAAACCATCATCTAGTAAGACGACCCGAATTTCTACTCCTCCTTAGAATCCTAATGTCACTAGAAATCAACTAAAAAATCGAGATCATCCCTACATCAAGCCTAAGGACGATCAAGATTTTAGTCAAATCCATTATAACAATAGTCGACCTTTTGTGCGTTGTCCCGAATTCAACCAAGTGGGACACTTTAGGCCCCAATGCCATCTCTTACAAATGTCTTATCCCTCAACCTTCCCCAATTTTATCAAACCTTCATTTAAAGACCCTACTAATAACTTTACACATCTAGTGGACCAAAACTTCTGCGAAAAGAAGTAAGAACCATTGAATAGGACCCAAGGTCGGAATTTCTCTATTCTCCCAATGAAAAATCCAAATTACCATAGTGTGATAGAAGGTAATCTTCCTTTCCATAATATTTTAGCACATATATTATTCGATTCCGAATCCACACGCTCTTGATCCATCATTTATGTATGAGTCGCCTGCAATTACCTTCTAAACCCTTAGCTCATCTAATTACTATAGGAATGCCAATAAGGAAAATGGCTATTTTCGATAGGATTTGTAAGAGTCATACCTTACGCTTTAGAACCAAGACATTAACGACAGATTTAATAGTTCTTGATCTAACTGAGTTTAATTCAATCATAATGATAGGCGTATTATGCTCGAATTTTGTTGTCATGCAAAGACACTAACATTCAAACCACCCCATCAACCTTTATTCCGTTTTCAAGGAACAAATCCCTAATAACCCCTACTTTTCAAATAGGTAAAAAGGAAACTTCTTCCCTTTCCACCATCTGAAATAGATATAAGGACATGTTTCCTCAAGAATTACCTGGAATACTCTCACCTCGAGAGATTGAATTCTTTATCAACTTGTTGGTAAATACCTCTTATATTTCAATACCCCTTATCGTATGGATCCTTTAGAGTTGTGAGGACTCCAAACACAACTACATGACTAGTCAACAAAAGCATTTATATGCCTAAGTACATTACCTTGGGGAGCTTCAATTTTGTTCGTAAAAATGAAAGACTTAACTTTTCGATTGTGCATTGATTATCAAAAATTAAACCAGGTAACCATAAAAAATAAAAACCATTACCCAAAATAGGAAATTTGTTTAACTAGTTACAAGGATACATGGTATTATCAAATATTGATTTAAGATCTAGTTATCATCAACTTTATATTAGAAAATAATATATACCCTAGACCGCTTTTCGAACACGATATGGTTATTTTGAGTTCTTGGTCGTGTCTTTTGGATTGACAAACACCCCCATTGTTGTCATGGACTTGATGAATAGAGTATTTTTTCCTTTTCTGGATCAGTTCATAATCATATTTATCGATGACATATTAATATATTCCTATACCAAGGCATAACACGAGGAACACTTATTCATAGTGTTGGACACTCTTTATAAACATCAAATTTATGCCGAGCAGTGCAAATGTGACTTTTTCATGAAAGAGGTGAAATTCCTCGAACACGCAGTCACTGAAGTAGGCATATAAGTAGACCCAACTAAAACCACTACTGTACTTAGCTGGCCTCAACCCATTACTACTACGAAATTACAATTTTTTTTTTCATATTTTCCAAATACTATCAATGTTTAGTGGAAGGATTTTCTAGAATTGCCTTACCTTTGATGAGATTGACCAGAAAGGATGTCGAGTTTTTATGGACCTCGAATTGCGAACAAGCTTTCTATACACTCAAGGAAAAATTAATCATTTTCCTTGTCCTAATAATTCCTTCCAGTAACAACAGTTATGACGTTTATGTTGATGCTTCCTTATAAGGACTCGATTGTGTGTGAATGCAACAAGAAAAAATAATAGAATATGGGTCGCAACAATAAAAAATTCATGAACAAAATTATCCAGTACATGACTTGGAATTAGCAACAGTAGTCTTTGCCCTGAAAATTTGGAGATGTTATCTATATGGAGAATAATTTGAGGTACTCTCTGACCATAAAAGCCTTAAGTACATATTCACTCAGAAGGATCTAAACCTCCGGCATAGATGATGGGTAGAATTTTTAAAGATTACAAATTTAATATACTCTATCATCCTAGAAAAGGTAATGTGGTTGTTGATGCCTTGAGCCACAAAGCCTATGATTACCTTCACATTATGTTGGTATTTTTAGGAACCATAAGATACATAAACCTACAAAGAGACTCTTCTAAAACCCAAGCTGTATTGAAAAACATCGTACCTCGCCCCACTCGGCATAAGAAAATTATTGTCCTCTAAGAACAATATGAATTTTTGAACTCCCAACATCAAAAACACCAAAATAACCATTCCAAAAAAGGCTGGAACCTAGACCCCGAATGAGGGTAAAAAATTCAAAAATAGAGTATATGTCCCTTGTATATCCTCATTACGGGAAGAAATCCTACAAGAATACAACCATTGTAAATTCATAATTCACCCCGAAAATATAAAAATGCATTAGGCTCTCAAACAACATTATTGGTGGCCAGGTATGAGAAAAGATATAGTACATTTTGTAGGCAAATGTTCAAGATGTCAATAAGTGAAGATTGAACTTCAACACCCTAGAAGATTACTTCAACCACTCCCTATCCCAGAATGGAAATGGGATCACATTATCATGGATTTTATCAGCAAATTACCCCGAACTTCTCAACGCTCCAGTTAGATATGGATTATAATTGATCATCTTACAAAGTATGCCCATTTTATACCAACTTATTACACTGATTCTTTCCAACAACTTAGTGAGGTCTATATAAAAAAAATTCTCTGACTCCATGGTATAACTATATCTATTATTTCAGATCGAGACCCCATATTCATAGGAAAAATTTGGCAAGCCCTACAAGCCTCAATGAGAACCCAACTGTTTATAAGTACTACCTTCTATCCTTAAACGGACGGACAATTATGAACGAGTAATTCAAACCCTTGAATGTATGTTATGAGCACGCACGTTAGATTTTCCAGGTACATGGAACAACCACTTAGCGTTAATTAGGTTCTAAAATCTTACAAAGAATAATTCCAAACAACTAAAACCAAACAAGAAAACAAATTACACAATCACACAACACAAGAATATATATGGTTAAAAAAATTCTCTTTCCTTTTAATCCATTCACTATAACAAAAATTACATGCCCCTTTTCCCAGGGTTATATTTATAGGGAACATAAGGTGGATGATATGTGTAGGACTTTAAGATTTGTAGATGTAGCTGCAACTTGATCGAGCCAATATTTCATCCGAGAATTTCACTGATCATACTTTCCTTTGTACTTATTTCTTAAGTCGCGGTCTATATCTATGCTGTCAAACAGGTGTCACCCAATTCGAATAATTCAGATTGTTCGGATAATTCCCCCATTATTTCCCTGAAAGCTTTGCAGCCTACAAATAATAATGAGGTTTGATCACACGTGAGCATTGACCTTGGTCAACAATGACCGTTGATAACTAGTTTGGGGTTGGTTTTGGATTACACCAACACTTTTGATATTTTGGATAATTTTTTTTTATGTTCTTGTAGTACCCCGTGATTTTGGATCGTTGAATAATTTATAAAATCTGAAAATCAGGAAAATATTTTTCTTGGACTTAATTATTATTGGCATTTAAAAATGTTTGATTTGATATAAAATCTAAAAGGTTCAATCATGATTTAAATATGGAGTAAAATAGGAATTTCTTAACTTTTATTTTGAACTAGCCGAATTGGGGTGAAAAAATTAACATTCAATGACAGACATATAGTGACAATCAGACAAAAGTTGTCACAGAATGTAAATTTTCTTATAGTTTCTGGATCGTTTCATCGTTAGGGACGAATCGATTTGTAGTGAAGTAGTAGTTATATGAAGGCTTTGTGTTGAGTGTTTGTGTGGGTTACAAAATTTATTATTTTTCTTATTTAAAAAGGCTTGGGGATTAGACTTGTTAAAAACTTTTAACCTTTTTACAAAGGAAGTAGTGTCTTAAATCATTCCCCTGTCTTATACAAACCTTATTCCCCCATTTAAACAAGATTTTAACCCATGTTTGGAAGGGGAATATCAAGTTTTCACAAGTACCCCCAAGAACTTTGTGTTTTCATGAGGCGATCTCAACCACATAATCGGATTTTGGAGACGATTTAATTTCATGGATGAATATATCTATTATTCCCTCGAAGTATTATATATTTTAAATGTATCCTAAACCTTATTTAATCATGTTTTCTTAAAATAATTAAAAATATTAATTAGGAAAAGTGATAATTAATTTGGGGTTATTTTTATTAAATCTGAAAATATGTATTTAAGAGTTGAAATATCACATGCTTAGATTAGTTGTATCGTGTTATTGTAGATTAATTGATGAATCGTATGTTAAAAATTAAAATATGTAATTCGAATAATGTTTTGAGTCATAAAATTACAACATTTAGGTTTATGTTAAAAATCAAAAATCAGTTATTGTAAAATGTTATTAATGCGCATATTTGAATTGGATTATGTGTTGAATTGATAACAATCACTTGTATTAGAATTATGGAATTCGAAAACTTGTGTAGATATTTTCGTAGAACTTGTTTATACATGATTAAATGGGTGTAAGTAAAATGAAATTGGGTGTGTACAATTAATAGGAATATTGTAACAAAAAATGCATTATATAGAGATTATTTGTGATTGTTATTTGACACCGCGAGAATGTTGGGGTTTAAGGAATACTTTTTTTCTAGGAATAGTTTCACAGTTGTTTAATACTTTCACACTTGTTTAATATCTTGTTTGGGACTAGTAGATAAACAACATTATTGTTGTCACTTTCAAGGTATGGGACTAATGCGCACATCTCGTACTGTTAGGTATTTTTCATGGTGGGGATAGGTAGTATGTTGTCACGTTACTCCTTTTTAGCCTGGGTGCAAGACTAAATGGTGATTTTTGGTAGGTATTCTTCCTAGATTATAAACTAGGTAATCTTTATGGTTTGGTCATCCCTCGGTATGGAGACTAGGGTTGGTTTTAGTTGTGATGAAAACATTATGGATGGGACTAATTGAAAATAAAGAGAAATTGATTAAGAAGGTATAATTATCCTAGGATAATAAATGGGTATTAAAATTTATTTGCATCGCCAATATATGGAGGGCCACTGTTCTAAAAAACTCGCCTAGGCTCTGCCTAGGCTTGAGACTTGGGAGAAACGCCCCGCCTTAAGATTTTGACGCCTTATGCTTGGTAAAACCCTTAAGGTGCACTTTTTCTCTAAAAACAACAATGCTTTAGGGAACGATATCACGTTTTAAAGATTTTTTTACAAACCGGACCATTATCTCATCCAAAATAATCAAATAGTATTTTAGTTTGCAAATATTCAGACATATTTTTATGATATGTATAATTTTAATTTTTTAATAGGCTTGTTATGGTTAAAATATATTAAAAAGGCCTAAACGCCTTTTCACGTCTTTTTACTCCTAAGGCCCGCCTAGGCTTCCAAGGCTTAAGGCTTGACCTCCACCCCTCGATCACGCCCCGCGTTTTTTAGAACCTTGTGGAGGACTAAAGATTATTGGGTCAACTGGCTATAATGACATGAGTGTGTGTTGGCATCAGTCATATGTGCAGGGCTAATGAAATTGGGTTGTCTGCATATAGTGACATCTCATGTGTGGAACAACACCAATATATACCAGGCTAATGAAATTGGGTTGTTTGGATATAGTTATGGATGTGGGTGTGCGTGTGGGTACGATGTATTAGAATTTTAGCTTGCTCGAATATATGTAAAATCAATAACGGTTGGTTGGCTTAGCTTATGGGGTAGTTAGTATTGTTCTACTTTAATTTCATATTATTATATTGATTCCAAATTTAAAATAATATATTATGATATTTATCTTGTATGACGATTATGATTGGATTCATGGATCCTATTTGGGATTAATGGTTGATATTCATGCAGTTGGCTCTAAACCATTGTGTTGACTAATATTTCAGGTTTATTTGTTGGAGTAGTTGTATAGGATATATTAGAGATTCATGGAGTTATAACTGGAGTTACTTTTTACTACTTTCTCAATTTAGTTTTTCTTTCCATTCGTACTTATTATGAGACAGTCACTTATGAATTTTCTTTGGCCATTCGACTCCATGGTTATTCACAATTTTCAGTTTGGATATTATAAAATTTTGATTATTTATTTGAGTATTATTAGTATTTCGAGTTGAGCTTTATTTATTACAGTTTAGCATGTTGACGTATCTTTATTATGGTGGATGTCTTTAATCGTTGGATTATTTCAAATTATATCTTGTGATAAATACTTTTAATGTCTCATATTTTTATCACATGCTAAGAATGGTATTTAATTTTAATGTTAGGCGTAGGTTGGTAGCGGGAATTGGCCACCTCCGATGTCAAAATATGAGGGGTGTTACAGTTTGTATTAGAGCATGGCCTTAAGTCTAGAGGGTTTTGAGACTATTATAGCTTCCACATTGCCTATCTTTGATTCCCTTAATGATTTTCTCTTTTTATTCTCTAAGTCGATGTTGTACGTTCTTGTCTTTCCAGATAGCAAAAACTAGGAGAAATGGAGATAGGAGAGAGGGTTTAGTTTTTGGTCCCGCAATTCAAGAGAGGTAGGGCCACAATTTCTTCGTTTAGATAAGATTAACACGCTGCTTGAAACCAAACAGTCCTTGATATAATACCCTGACCCAAATTTTGTATCTCTTGTTCATATAGTTAGTCATCGTGGGTGATTAAATAAATAACATTAGTATTTAAAATCTTTATCCTTTCAATTAATTTAATTTAGTGCCTCTTTTAAGATTTTGGAGGTTGGTTGGGGGAAATCTGTAAAATATAGAAACTTAGGTCATTTAAATGAGGGATCTCATCATTCTAACGAAGGGACACTATCGTTTTAACGAGAATGGAATAACGCATGAAGTAAATAGGTATGCGAATCTTACTGTCTAGATTTCAACTATTGATCTCATTTTATGTCAGATCATTGGCCTGGCAGTGTAGATGAAATAGATGCAGTATTCAGATGGTTCTGTGGGTCTTTAGTTGTGGATAAAAGGAAGAAACTTGGGACAATAAGACCATGAAGATAGCTTTCCATTTATGTTGTCAACCATAGAACCGTAGATCAAAACCTCGTGTCAGCTCTTGGAGCCTGATATTCTGGGCGAAACAGATGGGTTATTTTATATATTATTTAGTTTGTGTTGGTTGGGTATAAGAGAGAGGCTTGGGGTAGATAATTGGGATGGCCATTATCATCTTCTCTCCATCTCTCAAGAACTCTCAACGTTTTTTATCTCCCTCTGATAACTAGCTCCCACCATTTTGTTTAGGTTATGGTGATTTCACTCACACTATAGAATACCTATTTTCCCCATTATGAAGATATAGATACGAAATATAGAGTTGGTTGTTGGGAATTTTGAAGAATATGAATATGTTGGAGGTTTTGAAGAGGATTTTATGAGATTTTCTTGGAGGAAGATTTGGTGAAGCTAGACAACCTCTCTTAAGGCCACCTTAGGAGGTGGGGCGTTGTTATCTTCCTTGATTATCCATTTATTCCATTGATTTAAGCTATATTTGAGGTGGAATAATCTACTCTTTACATTTAAGACTCTATTTGGTGTATATTGTAGTCATGTTATTGTTGAATGCTAAGAGTAACATTATTATGGAAATGATGATGGGTTTTTTAGTGAAAGAAATAATAAGCATTTTTGTGGAATAAAAAATGTTGAAAATTTGATTTTGTTGAACATAAAGAATGGATAAATATTTCAAGATTTGAAATATTAAAGTTGGCACTTTCTCAAAATTATGTATTTCTAGAAGTTTAATGTTGAAAATTTCATGGAATACAATATTTGAAAAGATGTTAAATCTTGACTTTTTAAGAAGTTTGATGTTAAATATTTTATGGAATAAAATATTTAAAATGATGGTAATCTTGCCAAAATATTATGAAATAAATATTTCTAAGATTCTTGCAAGAAAATGGAGATTTATGAAAAAATGGACATTTGTTAAGTTTAAAGAAATTAAAAATGCCCTTCTGACTTAAAATGCATATTTGTTGCAAATGGTATAAACTTATAGAATGAAATGTCGGTTTAAACCATTTAATAGGATTTTAGGAGTTAAAGTCCACTTTCTCATGCATATAAACTTGTAGTATTTTGATAATAAATATATGAACAAGTTTAAAGAAAGTCTTATTCGGTTTAAATTTGAAATAAGAAAAGTTAGAATTCTAGTCTTCAAAGTGTGTGAAATTGGAACTAAAGGATACGGTGAACATGAGGTTATAAGACTACATGTTTTGATGAAAGAAATGGTATTTTCTTACAAAAGTTGCCTTATATGTAAACAGATTTCTCGAATGAAGAAAGCAAGGTAATGCGTGTTTTGAAAAAATGTTGAAAAAAGTGTTCATTAAGTATTAATGGATGAACATGGAAAGGTTAGTGTGCCACTTAGTAATGTTGTAAAGGATTGACACTTATGGAATTATATAAGAATTACAGGCGTAAAAGTGTTTCAAATTAAGTAGAATATTAGTCCTAGTGTAGAAAGGTATTGAAGGATTAAAAACACTTAAGAAGTTAGTGTAGATGACTTAATAGTGTCTTGGGGGAAATTAACACTTGTGAAAATGGAGTATAAGGTGATTTCGAAACAAGTGGGTAAGGTGATAATTTTACTTAAAGTGGAACATTTTTATGAAATAAGAATATTGTAAAAAGGTGTTACATAGTGGTCCTAAAGAATATAATTTTTGGAATAAAACTCAAGGTTAAGGTATAAAGAACACGAAATGGTAAATTTCAAAAGTGTAACGAAAGATGGGGCAGTAAAGTCCTCGGTTGTGGCTTCGACCGGGTAAAAAGGGAAAGAATAATAATGTGGACGTTTGTAAATGTTAAAAACATAAAAGGAAACTCAGATGACACCGGGATAAAGTAAGAAGGGCCCGACGCCCTTTGGTGAAAAGCCCTAAAACACTGGCCAGACCATATGGTGCATATAGTCGGCGATGTGGAGCCCGTACAAGTATGCAACATAGATTCCAAGAAAAGTTAAATGAAATTTGGAACATGTCAAGAAATAGGTTGTGAGGTAGAATGTGTTAATAAAACCTAACTTGAATAAATATAATAAATTTTTTGGTAAATGTGAAATGGATAAGTAAACGCGTATATCTATATATGTCCATAAGATAAGGAAAAAGCGTAAAGAAAGTTTGTAAATGGGTGATTAAGAAACCAAGTAATTAAAATCATCATTTGGATAAGTAAGTATTGAAAAGCGTTTTTAAGTGATAAATAAGTATTTTATAACACGGTGTTCACGTGTGTTGAAAGGGTGAGATTCAACAAAATACTAAGGGGTGTTAAATTAAAATAAATAAAAGGATAATTTCGATAATGGACGTGTTGGACAAAGTAAATGCAAGAGTTTCAAGTGTTGAACCGGGTGTGTTACATAAAGCGAGAAAATATCTAAGATGAATAGAGGAAATCCCTATAAGATTAAGTTAAATTAATCTGGATAAGTAAGGTTTTCGAAAGTAAATGTTTAATGCTTCGAAACATCTATTTTTCAAAGGTATATATATATATATATATATATATATATATATATATATATATATATATACATATATATTTTTCGCATGCATTTGGTTATAGTGTGTGAGTATCCTTTCTGCCATTCGTTTCTATATTACTTTGTATATTCCCATTGGGCATAATCTCATACCCTCGCTTTTTTACAAAAGATTTTGGCACACTTCGTATATGGAGGGATTTATACAGATAAGTTAACTTTATTTATTGTACGTTAGTAGCTCTGTTTACTTGCACTTTGGGGTGCTACCCATGGGTCATTCACGTAGTTTATTTTGAAACATGAATCACATGATAAACAAGTGAAACGTTAATTAAAATCATGACACATAACCTATAATTCCTCATTGTACTTATACTTCAACATGGATTCATAGGCAATATCCTTCCAACGACGAATTTTGGATTCCTCGAGAGGTAGGAACCATCGAAGAGCATTGTCCTACAAAGTCTGTTGGAACATCTAGGCCATTATTTCCTTAGAGGCACCTAGGAGAGTCATGTATCGGTGGTAACTTCAGAGATGAACAATTGGGGGACTCGTAACCCTCGAACTTGTTAATGTTGGGCATCTTTAATTTTTCCAGTAGCCTTGCTTTATTGTAGGGAGACATATGGGTGTAATCATTGTAGTTCTTGGAGAATAGGACTTGGTCAAACTTGTTGGTCAATAACTTAAGGTCCTACTTGAACTTATTCAACTTTTATTCCTTCAGATCGATGATCACTGGCATGTTTTCTCCTGGCTGGGCAAGATTCGGCATAAGAAGCTGAGATGGTGGTGGCCCATTGGCAGGAGGGACACGTGCAACATTCTAATACTCTTAAGGGACCCAAATAGGCTCAGGTGCAGGTGGACACATAGCACGGGGTAAGAGGACCTCGAGCTCTTTGATAATAGGGACCCGATTTCACTGCATCTCATGAACCTCAATTTGAAGGTTTTAAATCTAGGTGGTAAGTTGGATTAAGACTCTCATCAAATTAGGCTGCACATTCAACACTTCATCTGCATTCTCCATGGAGAGTGGGTGGAGGTTGATTTCGATCTTGAAGGAAGTAGCGGGAGAACTGATGGAGCTTCGGGGTGGTTCGATGAAAGACTAAAGCCAATAGGGAGCCAGGCCATGGTTCGGGTATGTGATCGACCTGAGAGGGAAAATGATCCGAATTTATTTTTTAAAGAGAGGAGGGAAAAGTTTTATTATTGAATATGGAGGAAAATGTTTTTGACAAATAAGAACTAAATAAGAAGAATTCATAATCTCTATGATTATAAGTCAAGTGTTTATATTTCCCTAATTGGTCATGTAGTTTCAATCATTCATGTCTAAATTTGGTGTAGGAACATAAATTTTTGGGTAGGATTAACATGTAAAATGGGAATTTTTGTGAATGAATTCATTAAGAAAAAAATTGAATGTAATTAGATGTTAAATATGATACGATTGAAGTTATAAAGATAGGATATTCGATGTTTAAATTGAAAGTTGATGAAATCTTGAACTAGGGTTGAGATATTGTATAATTCTTGAGGAGAAATTGATAATCGCATTAATCTAAATGTTTTCGGGTTGATTTGGATGTAAAAAATGTGAGAATTCATGTTAGGGTTTGATTATGTTGGGAACCCATATGGTTATAGGAAAGATGATGAATCCTATCAAAATTTAGTTTTCTACCCAAGTGAACCGAACCGATTTGCTACATTACCAAATCGGTTCAGACAGCTAGTCGAATCGGTTCAACCAACTTGGTTGCCTCCCCTTGTGTTGTTTGGTGTTTCGCGGGTAGTTGAGGGTTTGACTTGGTTTGCGGAGTACGATAGGTGACATGTGACTCCTAGGAATATATAGGAGATATTAGAAACCACGTTAGTTAAATGGGGATTAAATTAGGGTAAAAATCACAGTTGTGATAGGGCGAATAACACTCGTGTTATGTTATGAACCGGGTTAAGATTTTGAGAGGAATTAGGCTACAGTACTGAGTAGAATATTGTGGTGGAAAGAATTGTGAAATCAAATAATTTATATAAGTGAATACTTGATAAATCGCGAGTGGGGATAGACTCAAGATTTATGGGCTAGTGCTACGAGATGTATATGCATGATTAGTCGGTTATATATATGCGTACTATGTGAGATAGTATATATACACATGAATATATCTGTGTGTGATTGATTTATGTTAACATCCATACTCTAGAGATTCTACCGTTGAAGGTTTTGCATAGTGGTCTGTCCACTAGGCGTGACTAGCAGTGTTGGTTCGTTTCCCCAAGTTATATGACTTTTGCATGACCATTGTATATGAGTTTAGAGTCCAGTGGGGGTAATGTGGTATGGTTATGATCCACATATGTATGTCTATGACCGCGTTCAGTTTGTGTGTTTACCATTTGGGATCGATGGTGAGATTTTGACCATGTGGCCCAGGTGTGGTACGTGACGTACCTGGAACCTGATAGTATAGTAGGAAATGCATCTAGGTGGACATATTGAGGGTGCTATATATATATATATATATACATATAAAAGAGTGTTATATGTATATGTGTACTCAATGAATGTGCGAACATTAAATTAGATTCATCTAGGAAGACATCTCGGGGATGCTAAGTATATACGTATAAATGAGTGGTATATGTATATGTGAACTTAATGAAGGCATGACCGTTAAATAATAACTAGTGTACATTTATGTGAACTTTATAACGCTGTGAGTTAATTGACGATTACTATGACATAACCCAAGTGGTAGCTATGTAACAAGTAAGGTAAAAGTGAAATATGTATAGTGCAAATGGGGCTAGTGATAGCGTATTGGACCATGTGATGAATAGTTAGACTATTTAGGCGGGATAACATAACTAGGATGTCAAAATATATGCGTTAGATGCACACAATAGATGAGGGGCGAGCATAATCTTATGTGAGTGCGACACCAGATGGGCATGAATATTTTTTTGCATCATCATTTTTGCATTTTAAACACTTGCAAATATTTTTAAAATGGTTTTGGGATCTAACCCGTATCAAAAATGCTTTTTCAAAACCTTTTAGGTACTTAGCCACTGGGACGCCAGGCTTAGCTATCCTTCCAATAAAATGACATTGTAGTAGCTGCGGGTGATTACAGGATTTATTAGACGCATTTATCATTACTATCTATATAGGATGTTATTTTAGTTTCTTTTATTTCGAGCATGTGTTCCATTATTGTAAAAAAATTTTATTTAAATATTGGAATGGTTATTTAAATGATTGAATATTTTAATAAGTTAAGTTATTAAATTTTTTAGAAATTTAACATCGGCCTTAATATGTTATTATTAATTAATTAATTTTTGACAATGATGCTAAGAATGAATCAGACTGAGATTCTTGTTTTATTTTAGTAGAGGATTGGACAACCATTAGGCAGGGTGTCACGGACGGTATCAAATCATTAGGTTCTAGTGTCCTTAAGATATGTGAGGACTTGCTGTGTTTTCAGCATTTTTTTTAAATAGAGCCCTATGCTTAGGACTGTTGATTCATTTTGTGCTTTTACGTTCTTATGCCATTGTATATAGTTGAAGTGAAATTTATACGAGTTCAATTTGATTTCATATGCCAAACAACGGGAGGAGGGTTGTAGAGGAGGAAACTTAGCCGGAGTCACAGGCCCCTTAAGGGATGGTGACCGCAGCAGAGGTCGCCATTATTATTGCACATGAGGTTAATCCCAAGATGACTTCCATGGAACATAGGCTTCCCCAGGGATAACCACAGCAGCTAGGGGCACCAGTTCAGGCTCACCTATTTTCGTCAGTTTGGGAACAAGTCAAAGAGGCCTTTTATAAGGGCCATCCTTCACAATTTTAGAAATATGTGGACAATGTAGTAGCTAGGTAATGGAAGAAGGACATCCAGAGGTATTTTCATATGGTTGAGTGCAGAGACACTCAAAATCAAGTATTAGCTACATTTAAGCTAGTCACGGTAGCTCTATAATGGTGGGAGTCGATTACCATAATTGAGGATAGGGATTCGATGATAATACATGAGTTCTTGGTGCAGTTCGACCAAAAGTTCTTTTCATCAGAAGTTCAGGCGGAGATGAGGAGGAGATTCCTAAAAATGTTACAAGATGGATGGATTTTGTCTGAATATGAGGATGAATTCATGCGCCTAGCAAACGTTATGTCTGACAAGGTGAACATCGAGGAGAACATGGTCCTTAAGTTTATTAATAAACTCATATGGAGGATTCAAAAGTACTTATTGGGAAGTTTTACATTTAATACTTATGATGATGTCGTCAATGCCGTGCTTTTACACTGTCAAGACCATCACTTCTATCAGAATGGATCAAAGAGGGTCATAAATTCTATCCAGTAGGGATAAAGGCAAGGGCAACCTCGCTAGGGTTAGTAGGTCCAGAGGTAGGAAGACTTCATAAGGAAGTGTTTTATATATGGGGATTAGAGCCAAATATGACGTGAACGTCC
The DNA here is from genome assembly GCA_949130495.1 of Sambucus nigra. Taxonomy (NCBI): domain Eukaryota; kingdom Viridiplantae; phylum Streptophyta; class Magnoliopsida; order Dipsacales; family Adoxaceae; genus Sambucus; species Sambucus nigra. Next base: position 293,363,654 of record OX422223.1, read on the forward strand.
GAAAATGACTATGTTCCAGGAATCGGTTTCCTAATACGGGAAAAAGTTAGGGCCGTTTGGGTTTGATTATTACGTTTGAGGACTAGTTGAATAACTAGTGCTATTAGTGATTAAGGGTATATTTTCTATCCATGAGTAAATGGGGAGTGTTTTGTGGGATACAGGTGCATCACAATCTTCTGTTAGGAATATATTCGTGCATGAGACGGTTTTAGTGGATGGAGCATAAGATATTATGATTATGAGCATATATTTACCATTGGGTAGCGAGGCCTTATTTCATTTCATCTGTAGGGGAGCAAGTGTGAAAAATGGGAGGATACATTTTATTGGATCTACTTGTTTAGAGATATGAATATGATGTTGTCCTGGGTATGGACTGGTTAGCAACGGTTAGAGAAACAGTGGACTATTACAGTAAGGCTGTCGTATTCACTATTCCATGTCAGGATGTGTTGCTTTTGTGATGTCTTATCCATAATAAGGTTCGAGACTGGATTTACATTATATTGGAGAGGAGACTTCTGGGGGTATGGTTTTCTTGTTATATTAAATACCTTTGTATAAGGAATTTACTGATATGATTCGATATTAGGGTTGCCACTGAGCCATGAGATTGAGTTCATTATTGACTTAGTGCTGGGAACTTAGCGATAGTGCGAGCACCATGTTATAGGACTACTTTAGAGACGTGGAAGTGGGGAATCTGATGTAGTACTTTTGGGGGTAGGATTTTTGAGTGTCCTGGTAATGTTCACTTGGCCTATGAATCTTGATAACTAACAAAGCTAAATAAAAATTTATCGAGGGGTTCCTTATTTGGATTTCTCTTGCGAGACGTCCTACGCATAACCCTAGTAAGTATTGAGAGTTAGGAGACGTTTTAGGATTTAGGGCATTGGTTGAGTACATTATTCATCACTCATGTGTCGATAATGCTTTGAGCAGAGAGCTAATATATGATTTGAGGCTGGCAGAGCCAAATAGTGTTATGCAGAAAGCACTGGGGACTATTTGCACCACTAGTTTATAAAAGAGAAATATCATAAGAATTAAGTCACAATTAGTAGGGTAATCGAGTCTACCCTTACTGTATATTCATGCAAAGAATTTTGAATCACTTTTAATGAATGTAGGTTCCATCTATGATATTTGTGCATATAAGCATGATGTATCGGGTGCATGGGTACCCTGGTCAGTTCTATACTCAATATCATCCGAGAAAAGGAAATGTGGATGTAAATGAGTTGAACCATATGCCTATAGGGTAGTTAGCAGCAAATCTAGAATTGTGAGGTGCACTGAACTTCGTATGGTAATTAGGCATAAATTTTTCCCAATTTATCCCTTTAATTTAGTTACTTTTAGCACCTCGAACAAGGTAATCGATTTGATTTTATCTAGTAATCTTGCTACTAACTTATCCTAACGAGTACACCGAGTTTTTGGTATTTTTTACTAATTTTGCAGGTATTTAAAGTCAATAAAGAAAGAAAGAAATCAGAAGAATCGAGAAAGAAAAGAAGGGAAAGTCAAAAGGGTAAAATAGTAATTTTTACCCAGAATTCGGATGAAGCATCTAAAAAAACATTGAGGATTATTCAATTACGAGCACGTAGGAAGAAACGACACCTCAATCAGAGTCCCGGTGGGAAAGTTATGAGCAATAAAAGTTTAGAGAAAAAGTCAAAGGAGGACCGGACTGATCTGGACCGGACCGATCCGCAATGTCAATTTCCAGAGAACCCCGGACCGAAGACGAACCGAAGTTGAAAGAAAATAAAAGAATAGATCCGCTCGAGACCGGTTCGCCCAAGAAATAAAAGAACCGATCCGGATTCCAGCCAAACCGAACCGCAAGAGGTCCGGACCGGTCCGCCTGTCGAATTTTAATTTTCTTAACTTCTTCTAATGGAGAGTCCTAGTGCAGCTAAAACTCCTGAGTTTTGTAGGGTATTTAAACCTGTTTTATTATCATTCTTATCCTGGAGAATTTAGTTAATTTTACACTCTTTTTAGAAAAACCCTGGTTTGGAGATAGTTTATTCTTTTAATTCCCAAATTGAAGATTGTTCAGATTTTAGTGATTACCAGTAATTGTAGTTAATGTTTTGAGTGATTTGGTAAGATTAGTGATTAGTTTCCTTTGTCTAATTTTCTGTTTACATCATTCTACAATTTTTCCTTAGTTTGATCATGACTTCCTGCAATTTCAAAATCATTTTTATTAATTTCATCATGGTAGGCTAGACTTTTAAGGGTCGGGATGCATGAACCCAACCTGATGTGATAGTTGTATGTGCATAAAATTAATCCTCTAAATTTAATGGTTTGATTATGACCATATCGCGTAGAAATGCGACAATTATAGATCTTTGGATCTCGTTTTCTTTCGGGTAACCGGGATGCTTTAGAATGCAATTCGAGTGAAACTATTGCAATACCGATTTACTCGTCCTCTGATTAAGTATGGTGCGAGCTTGAACCTCATATACGTAATGCTTGGGAGTACTAAATTATGGGTCTAATTAATCATTTAAATTTACGATTAGTTTTATACCATCAATACTCTAGGGTTGGGGGATTGTATTCCCGTTCTGTTTTTCCTTATCATCTAGTTTAAAGTTTTAAATCATTCTTCAACAGCATTTTAGGTAATTTAGAATAGTTGCATTTTTTTCGTAATTTCATAATTGCATCTAGTGTAGTTATTCCAGAAATGAAATCATCTTTTCATTTTCCTTTAGAGTCATAGTTAGGATTCATTCATCTGTCCAATGTCGTCACAACTCTATTGTCCTACTGCCCTGTGGATACGATCCCGACTTACCGGGTTTATTACTAACGTGATAGGCTTGCACTTGAGCCTAGAAGAGAACGCACATTAGAGACACTTTCTGAGTTGTGTCAAGTTTTTGGCGCTGTTGTCGGGGAAGTAAGTAGACTTAGGATTAGATTGAGTCAATCTAAAACTTTGATAAAAAAATTTCAAAAATCCAAAAAAAAAACATAAAAATATTCAAAAAGCACAAAAAGATTCATCATCATCTCTTATAAGCTCGTTAATGCCAAATTTTGAACTCACTCCCACTCCTCATAATACTCCAACCCAAATTCATGAAAATTCGATTGTTGAGTACGATCCTGATAGCCCTCACACTCCTAATGCTCCACAGTTCTGGGTTCCACCTCCCATACCGTCACACTCAATCTCAAATAACACTCTATTTTCCTTCTTAGGACACACTTCAGGGAGGACTTCGATTATACCAAGTGAGGATACCGAATCTTTGAGAGAGAGAGAGATATGTCACAACACGGTAATGCAACTGCCGATGAGGGAGAGGCCCCATACCGTCCGTTGAGAGACGTCTTATATCTCGAGTGCACTGTCACTCAGGGATGCATTTTACTACCGTACAATGCAGGGAAATTTCGCTTTAGGAATGGGATGATACAGATACTTCCCACTTACCATGGAATGGATTTCGAAAAGCCATATTCCCACATCATGGAATTTGAGAAGGCGTACGATACTCTTAGCGATCAAACTTGCACAAAAGATGTGCTCCGCCTCAAAATCTTCCCATTCTCTCTAAAGGATAAGGCTAAATCATGGCTATGGTCTTTACCTCCAAATTTGATTTCATCAAGGAACGAATTACAATCCAAATTTCTCAAGAAGTTCTTTCCTCCACATCGAACGAATTCCATCAAGGCTCAAATTCAAACTTTTCGATAATTAGAAAATGAGTCATTCGAGCGATGCTACGAGCGTTTCAATGAGTTAGTTACCTCATGTCCCCATCATGGTTTTGATAAAACACTAATCATTTCCTTTATCCATAATGGGCTGAACATTAACTCCAAGCAACTCGTTGAAACCATGGGTAGTCGTTCGTTTATCGACTTAGACGCCCAAGATGTTGAGCTTCACTTGAGGTATGTCACCGAAACTACCCAATACTAGGATACATGTGACCCTAATGCTCAAAATTGATATCGTCAAGTGACAACCACTCCATCGGCGTTCGGCCTATTACATGTAGAAAAGAATTCTATAGCGGAAGGTCGACTCGATATACTCGAGAAAGGACTGCGAGACCTCCGTGAGGAATGTGGAAGAGGACCAACTGGATCCATCCAACACCCCGTCGAGAAGGTGTGTGCGATTTGTGAGGTGGGTCATTCAACTGAGGAATGCCCAACTATACCCGCCTACAAAGTGATGCTTCAAGAGCAAGTGAGTGGTATAGGAGTATTTAAGGGTAATTTCGGTGCCCCGCATGGGAATTCTTACAACCCTTCATGGAAAAATCACCCTGGTTTTAGCTATGGGCAATAACATGCTACAATGAATCCTAATTCACATGTTTCCCCTCCTCCGCCACCACATTTTCCACAAGCTCCATACATGCAAGGACATGTGCAAGCACCACCACCTCAAGGAGCATGCAGCCCTCCACTGCGGAGAAGTCTTGAGGATACAATCAACCACTTTATCAATACCCAAACTACAACTAATGCTAGGCATGAACGCATGATGAACGACATGAATGCAAACATCTCACAGTTGCAATCATCGTTGAGTATCCAAGAGAAGGGCAAGTTTCATGCCCAGGGCCAAAGACCTACCCAAGGTCAAACTAGTGTTAGCTCCACCTCAACAGAACATCAAGATCAATGTCAAGCTGTGACCACTTTTCGTAGTGGGAGAGTTGTTTATTTATCACCTCCCCCACACGATACAACTAAAGACAAGGAGATTTCGCTCGGGATGAAAGAGGCCGAAGATGTCCCCTTGAAGGAGAGTGATAAAGAAGAAACTAGTGAGCCTGAGGTAGTAGTGAAACCACCCACCACGGCACCATTTCCTAAAAGGTTGATTCCTTCCCATAAAGGAAATCTCTGTGATGAAGTGCTAGACGCACTAAAGCAAGTGAAGCTGAGTTTACCTTTCCTCGACGCCATTAAGCAAATTACATCTTATGCAAAAGTCATCAAAGACTTGTTAACAGTAAAAAGGAGGATAAAGGTAAAGAAAAATGTCTTCCTAACACATAACGTGAGTTCCATCCTACTCAATGATCTCCCGCCTAAGTTTAAAGATCTCGGTGCACCCCCCATTTTCTGCATAATTGGAGACAATAAAATTGAGAAAGTCTTACTTGATTTGGGAGCAAGTGTCAATATTCTCCCTTACGCCATCTATAGGAAACTTGATTTGGGCGACCTCAAGCCCACAAAGGTCACTCTCCAATTAGCGGATCGAATCGTGAAGATCCTAAGAGGCATAGTTGAGGATGTGATCGTCCAAGTTGACACTTTTTACTTCCTAGTAGACTTTGTCATTTGGGACACGGAGCCCTCCTTCAGCTCGAGCAACCATGTTCCCATCATTCTTGGGCACTCATTCTTAGCTATGGCTAATGCAATCATCAATACTCGGAATGCAACTCACTTTTGGGAACATGACTTTAGAGACTAACATCTTCCATATCGCCCAACAGACGGGGGAAGAAGATGATCTTCATGCGATGAGCCTAATAGACGAGATCGTAGAGGATTATTTCGAGGAAACTTATTATGGAGAGAAAGAGGACGTACACCGCATTAGAGATGGAGGTTGAGGAGTTGAGAGAGTTATTTGACGAGAGAGCATCGGACGAGGACGCGAGAGATGTAAGTTGGGTTTCTAGATTCGAGGAATTACCACCGATGGATACACGCATGGTTCCCTCCAATGAAAAATTTCCAACCCTCGATTTGAAGAAACTCCCCTCCCATATTAAATATGCATACATAGGAGAGTATGAGACATTTCCTGTTGTTGTCTCCTCTAGCCTAGACGAAGAGCAGGAGGGTAAATTGCTAAAGATTCTGAGGAAGCACCAAGATGCTTTTGGTTGGTGCATTGTTGATTTGAAAGGGACAAGTCCTTTGATTTGCACCCACAAGTTCCATCTCTAAGAGGATATCAAGCCTCAATATAAATGCAAAGAAGGATAAACCCTAATATGAAAGAAGTGGTGAGAACATAAATAATTTAGTTATTGGATGCCGGGATTATCTACCCAATCTCGGATAGCAAGTGGGTGAGCCCTATTCAAGTTTTCCCGAATAAGTCGGGCATGACAGTGATTGAGAATGCTAAGGGAGAGCTAGTTCCCCAATGTACCACCACCGGGTGGCGCGTTTGCATTGATTACCGGAAACTCAATGCGGGAACTAGGAAAGACCATTTCCCCTTGCCATTTATTTATCAGATGCTTGAGTGAGTAGCTAGCCACCTTTACTATTTCTTCCTTGATGGTTATTCCGGATATAACCAAATTGAGGTAGATGTACTTGACCAGGAGAAAACAACCTTCACATGACCTTTTGGTACTTTTGCCTATAAACGTATGCCATTTGGCTTGTGTAATGCACCCGTGACTTTTCAAAGGTGCATGTTGAGCCTATTTAGCGACATGGTCGAGAGAGTACTTGAGGTGTTCATGGACGATTTCAGCGTTTTTGGCACCTCTTTCGATCTTTGTCTTGAAAAACTTGAAAATGTACTTGCCCGATGTGTGGAAAAGAACTTAGTGATGAATTGGGAGAAATGCCACTTCATGGTCACCGAGGGAATAGTTCTTAGCCACATAGTTTCATCCAAGGGGATAGAAGTTGATAGATCTAAGATATATGGTATAGTCGATCTACCCCCACCAAAATCTCTCAAAAATGTGCGCTCCTTCTTGGGCCACGCGGGTTTTTAGCGAAGGTTCATTAAGGACTTTAGCGCCATCGCTAGACCCTTAAGAAACCTACTTATAAAGGACAACCCATTTGAGTGGACGGAAGCATGCCAAAGCTCTTTTGAAAAACTAAAAATCATGCTTGTGTCCACTCCCATCATGCAAGTTCCAAATTGGTCCTTACCATTCGAAGTTTTGTGCGATGCTAGCGATTATGCGATAGGGGATGTTTTGGGACAAAGGAATGATAAACAGGCTCATGTCATCTACTACTCTAGCCGGACTCTTACTGGACCACAACTCAATTACTCCACTACCAAGAAGGAGTTGCTAGCGATAGTCTTTGCTCTTAACAAATTTTGGTCTTACCTTATCGGTTCTCCCATTACTTGCTTCACCGACCACGCGACATTAAAATACCTACTTGCAAAGAAAGATGCAAAGCCACGCCTCATAAGGTGGATCCTACTCCTACAAGAGTTTAATCTCTCCATTAAAGATAAGAAAGGAGTAGAAAATGTCGTTGCCGACCACTTATCATGGCTTTTGTCCGACGTACCTAGTGATCCAATACCCATAGATGAATACTTCACGGATGAGCAAATTTTTGCCACCTCTTCTTTGCCCTGGTTTACGGATATAATGAACTACCTTGTTACAGGAGCCGTCCCTCCCGACTGGACATCGCAAGATAAGAAGAGTTTTATTACTTAGTCGCGCATATTTTTCTATGATGATCCCTTCCTGTTTGAATATTACGCCGACCAAATCATCCAACGATGCGTACCGGATGATGAGATCCCAAAATTCATCCAATTTTGTCATTCAGAAGCTTGTGGAGGCCACTTTTTGATGAAAAAGATGGCCGCTAAAATTCTACAATGCAGCCTATATTGGCCCACAATATTCTGGGATGTGAACAATGCTTGTAAATCTTGCAATAGGTGCCAACGGATGGGAGCTATTACCCGACGAGACATGATGTCTCTTACCCCTATACTCATTATTGAGATCTTCAACTGTTGGGGAATTGACTTCATGGGCACTTTCCCCCCATCCTTTGGTTTCCTATACATCCTTGTCGCGGTAGACTACGTTTCTAAATGGGTGGAAGCTATAGCTACCAAGACGAATGACAACAAAGTGGTGATTAAGCTCCTACAAGAACACATACTTTCCTGCTTCGATGCTCCGAAAGCAATAATTAGTGATAATGGCACGCACTTTTGCAATAGTCCATTCGCGAAGCTCATGAGAAAGTATGGTGTCGTTCATAAGGTTGGAACGACTTATTACCCACAAACGAATAGGCAGACCGAACTAGCAAATCGAGAAATCAAGAACATTCTCGAAAATACCGTCAATCCAATCCGAAAAGATTGGTCACTTAGATTGAACGATTCTCTATGGGCCTATCATACCGCATATAAAAATCCGCTCAGCATGTACCCTTTCCTCTTTGTGTATGGCAAACCTTGCCATCTTCCTGTGGAATTAGAGCACAAGGCGTATTGGGAAATTAAGGAGTTAAACTACGCCATGGATAAGGCCGGTGAAGCTCGCAAGCTTCAATTAAATGAGTTAGAAGAGATACGCAATGATGCGTACGAGAATGCCAAAATTGCTAAAGAAAGGATGAAACTTTCTCACGATAACATCATTCGACGCAAAGAGTTTCTTCACGAACAAAAAGTGCTTCTCTATAACTCTCGGCTTCATCTCTTTTCGAGAAAGTTGCGGTCAAGATGGTCTGGCCCATTCGTTGTAAGGAATGATTTCCCTCACGGAGCTGTTGAATTAGACAATTTGAAAGGGGGAAATACGTTCAAGGTAAACGAACAACGCCTAAAGCCATATCTAGAGGCATGTGTGGAAGAAGTCGACACCGTTTGGTTGTCGGACCCCGTTTACGGGGTAGAATGAGCTGCTACAATGAGGTCGTCGCACCCCCGATGCATATGGGGTGAATTCTTGTGTATAGTAGATGAGAGTCGTGTGAGTAGTGAGAGTCCATAGTATTAGGGTACAATAAGGTGAGAGCATTCACATATCTTGGGAAATTGAGTCAAGTTACGTTGACCATAGACATCGAGAAGATTTTGAGTCCAAACTGATAGGGAGCATGATGAGAATTGAAAACCTTCGGAGAAGAGCGATCACAAGTAAGTTAGGGGGAATCCCAGCTCAATACAAGAAGGTGGATCGGTTCTTTTAATTTTGGGCCAGACCGGTCCGCCCCGGATCGATTCCTTTATTTTATATCCAGATCGGTCCACTTTTTGCAAAAAAAATTCCCCTATTCCCTAAGTGCACCCCATTCTCCCCAATCCCTTCCCTTCCCTCCCAATTCGTTTTCTTATAACCAACCCTTCAATTTACCTCCCACATAGACCCCCTCTTTCCCTCTAAACCCTTTCCCTCCATTTCCCAAACCCTCCCCACCCCTCCCCTCCCCTATAAATACCCACCCATAGCCTCCTTTTTTTTCATACCTTCAACCATAAACTCATTATTCTCTTATCTCTCCCTAATTTTCCAGCAACCTCTCCCTATTATCATGGCCCAACAACTCGCCCCCACCAAATACGACTCCACCGAGATCCTTCCCTCCGATTATGGTGAATTCCGTTCCCGCCAAGAGGAGCGGTGGTGCAATCGGTTGTTTTGTTCGGATCGCAAACTCCACATGGAGCACGCTGTCCAATGGTCTGGTCTGCCAAATTTCGTCACCGCCCTCCTATGGCTAGGGGTTGGTGCCGATTTATTAATCAACCATATGAGGCGGTTTGGGCAGTCGAGGTCCAATATTTCTATGACTCCCTTGTTCGAACGTGCCAATTTGAGTCTCAAGCATATGTTGACGGCACCGTCATCCCTTCTCACAGCCAAATTGGCCGAATACAACGTTCCTGATGTTCAAGAATTCACATACCCAAGGAATGTCTCCCCGGTCGCCAAAGAACTCACTATGGAGCGCATTGCCCCCGATGTTGCATGGTGGGGAAAATTGTCGCCGTTGGCCATCTTAACGAGAAAGCACGCCTCACCTTCCATATCGTGTGTGCAAATATTTTGCAAACGTCCAACGATTCAGCGATGCGTCCCCGTGATGCCACATTGACCTACCACCTCTTTGATCCCCACACTTCCATCAACTTGGCTCGCACCCTATACACCGACATCATGGTAGCCACCCTGGATGAGAAAGGTGCAACCCCACTTCCATATACACGATTGATTACCTCCATCCTCAAGGACGCTCGAATTGAGGTGCCGCTTGATCGTACTCGCCTCCTCGGTCCTTTTGGATAGGGAACCCACACGCGCAGTGCCAAACAGCTAGCCATCCTTCGAGTGAGGCGGGGAAGTAATAGCGAGGACGATGTTGCATCGAGTGAGGACGAGGACGAGGAAGAGGAAGAAGAAGACGCCGGTGCTGATGTGGAGATGGGGGATGTAGGTGCGGATGAAGAGTCGACGGATGAGGAAGACGACCCTGATTTTGAATGGGCGGGTAGAGACCCCACTAAACGTATGTCGGCCCTCGAGACGAGGGTCAGCAATTTTTTGATCGACTACCGTCGCAATACAAGCATGATGTTTCGGTTCCAAGTGGACTTGTATCGATGCCAAGGGGATCCTAACGAGCCATTGCCATCCTACTTCTATGACCCCTATGGTCCCGACGCGCCCATCTCTTCCTAACCACCGCCCCAGTGAAGCCTTGCTTGTTTGTGATAGTTTTTAGTTGTTTCCCTTGTCCACATGTTGTATGCTCTTTGTTGTTTTTGCACCATAGTCCTTTTTTATAAAAATCTGCTTTTTCTCCATTTGTTTATTTTATTTATCGCACTTTTTATTTTTTCTTGTTTAGATTTTAGTCCTTTTTGCTTGAGGACAATGCAAAAGTCTAAGTTTGGTGAGGGAGGGGGGGGGGGGGGGGGGGGGGCACGAGTGCGTAATTCTAAAACTTCACAAATTTTCAAAAATGCCCAAAAAAATCATAAAATTTTGAAAAAATCCGAAAATATTTTTGTTCAAAATAAATAAAAATTGGAATTCAAATTTTACAAAAATATCATTAAAAGTCGGTGTAAAGTCTCAAGTTGTAAAATTCAAATACACAGAGCCCAAATTTACCAAAGAATGGAAATTGTGCGAAAATTGCCGACTTAACGAATAAGTGTGGAGATTAACAAATCCGGTGAGATTTGAGCCTTTCATATTTGTGAAAATTATATATCAATCCGAGTTAATTGTTAACTCAAAGTTCTTTTCAGCATTTAAAAAGTCGTCGAGGATCTCAATCCTTTCATTTTGAACGGTTATGAAAAATGTGTGTGATATTGCCTTGAAAAAACGTGCTAAAATTGATCTCTAAACTTAATTAATCTCGATACGCATATGGTAACGTAATTAGTAATTCGAATAATGAAGTAGGCCATGGTTTGTCACCCAAAAATATTGGCCAGAAAAATATGTGAAAAATTATCCCTTTGATAACCCAATTGAGCCGAATGATTTTTCCTTTCGTTTGACACCCCAAAAAACCCTAGCCTGGAATTGCGAAAAGGGAATATTCAATAAAGTTCGGAAAGTGCATAAAAACGGGCAAGAAAAAAAATAGATATGCTCAACAAAAATAGCAAGAAAAGAAAAGAAGTGAAAAATAGAAAAATAGAAAAATAGAGAAAAAGAAGAAAAAATGGAGCAATAGCCCAAAAAAAAGCACAAATGGACATCATAAATGACTTTTCCAATTCCAACTTTCCATACCATTCTCATTTTACCCAATATTCCATAAGACCCGAAAATTCCTAACCGAGCCTGAATTTCAAAAATTGGTTACCGCGTGGAGAGCTAATACACTAAAAGATAATAAAAGAGATTGAATGCGTGAATAAGAGGTAATGATCCCGTTTTTAAAACAGTATTCTGTTGACGAGATCCTATCACTATAAAATTTTCGTCTTTCTACTTGTGTGCGTGGCTTTGTATCCAATATATTTACTCTTTACATCACGCACACTGAGAGAATATCCACATTCCGAGTGATTCGCTTGAGAGACCATCCATGAGAATTTGAAATCAAAGGGAATTTTCAGATAAGTAATGTAATGGTCAATCAGTGGAAATCCGCGGTTAAATTTTTGGTTTCGCACACACGCACTACGATTTGAGACATGTAAATATGACTTGATGATGACTATTTTATGGGAAAGTTTGAATTATACAATTTTTGCGTATTTTGAATTTTCCTTGAGTCTAATTTTGTGGGTATATTCACTGCAAACCCTCACGAGACACAACTCATCCTACTAGGGTAACTTAGGGGTTTAAAGTCTTGTTGCATACGCTAAATGCAATCGCTTGCTGGCAAAAAAAGTATTCTATCCCAATAAAATGATTTTAAAGAGTTAAGCCTTGCTAGGATTATTTTACACTGCTCGGGACGCGCAAAGTTCTAAGTTAGGGGGGTTTGATTAGGCATAAATTCTTCCTAATTTATCCCTTTAATTTAGTTACTTTTAGCACCTCGAACAACGTAATCGATTTGATTTTGTCTCGTAATCTTGCTACTGACTTATCCTAATGAGTACACCGAGTTTTTGGTATTTTCTACTAATTTTGTAGGTATTTAATGTCAATGAAGAAAGAAAGAAATCGAAAGAATTGAGAAAAAAAAGAAGGGAAAGTCAAAAGGGCAAAATTGTAATTTCTACCCAGAATTAGGATGAGGCATTTAAAGAAAAGTTGAAGAGTCTTTAATTATGATCATGTAGGAAGAAACGACACCTCAATCGGAGTCCTGATGTGAAAGTTATGAGCAGTCAAAATTTAGATAAAAAGTCAAAGGAGGACCGGACCGACCCGCAATGTCAATTTTAAGAGAACCCCAGACCGAAGATGAACCGAAGCTGAATGAAAATAAAAGAATCGATCCACCGAAGAAATAAAAGAACCGATCCGGATTCTAGCCAAACCGAACCACAAGAGGTCCGGACCGGTCCTCCTGTCGAATTTTAATTTTCTTAACTTCTTCTAATGAAGAGTCCTAGTGCAGCTAAAACTCCTGAGTTTTGTAGGGTATTTGAACCCATTTTATTATCATTCTTATCATGGATAATTTAGTTAATTTTCCACTCTTTTCAGAAAAACCCTGGTGTGGAGATAGTTTATTCTTTTAATTCCGAAATTGAAGATTGTTCAGATTTTAGTGATTACCAGTAATTGTAGTTAATGTTTTGAGTGATTTGGTAAGATTAGTGGTTAGTTTCCTCTGTCTAATTTTCTGTTTACATCATTCTACAATTTTTCCTTAGTTTGATCATGACTTCCTGCAATTTCAAAATCATTTTTATTAATTTCATCATGGTAGGCTAGACTTTTAAGGGTCGGGAAGCATGAACCCAACCTGATGTGATAGTTGTATGTGCATAAAATTAATCCCCTAAATTTAATGGTTTGATTATGATCGTATCGCGTAGAAATGCGACAATTATAGATCTTTGGATCTCGTTTGCTTTCGGAAAACCGTGAGGCTTTAGAATGCAATTCGAGTGAAACTATTGTAATACCGATTTACTCGTCCTCTAATTAAGTATGGTTCGGGCTTGAACCTCATATACATAATGCTTGGGAGTACTAAATTATGGGTCTAATTAATCATTTAAATTTACGATTAGTTTTATACCATCAATACTCTAGGGTTGGGGGATTGTATTCCCATTCTGTTTTTCCTCATCATCTAGTTTAAAGTTTTAAATCATTCTTCATCAGCATTTTAGGTAATTTAGAATAGTTGCATTTTTTTCGTAATTTCATAATTGCATCTAGTGTAGTTATTCCACAAATCAAATAGTCTTTTCCTTTTCCTTTAGAATCAGAGTTAGGATTCATTCATCTGTCCAACGTCATCACAACTCTGTTGTCCTACTTCCCTGTGGATATGATCCCGACTTATCGGGTTTATTACTAACGTGACAGGCTTGCACTTGAGCCTAGAAGAGAACACACATTAGAGACACTTTCTGAGTCGTGTCATATGGGAAGAGGATAGTTCGAGCATTTATAGCAAGAAGAACCATTATAACCGAGATGGGTTGAAGGACTATGAAGACCCAAGAAAGGGATCCTTCTGGCCAAGGGAGGGTCCAACAATTTTGGAAGGGAGAGAGGATCCGCACTGAGTCAGTTATGACGGTGGATTGCACATTAATATAAATTTAATTATAACAAACTAGAAGGATAAGCGAAGTGCACGACTTTAGAGAAGGCACATGGGTCATAATTTTTAGTTTGTTCTAGGAGGGGGAATAAGATGTAGAATATAATTTGAGATATAAGACATATGGTTTGGTGTGTAGTTTGTCTCCAGGTGCACCACTCGTTAGATGGAGAAAGTTGATCCTAGGCGTTCAACTAAAGTTTGACAACAAGTGGAGATTCCAGTGATGGAATAAATGTGTATACCGGTGGAGTTCATTTTTGGTTACCAACATATAGAAGGGGTCAAGATTCCTTATGGGCTATTCAGATCGGTTCACTAAGGTGGAGAAATTCTTACTAATTTGGATGATTTACATGATAGGGAAGTTTGCCCAATATTTAATGGAAGACAGAGAATGAGCCGGCACGAGGTGCCACCTAACATTATTGTGGGTGAAGATAAGATCCTTGTGTCCCACCTCTAGTAGAGTTGTTAGGAGGTGATGGGGACAAAGTTTCATTTTAGCAAGATATATCACCCATAGACTGATGGGTAGACAAGAAGGGTGACTAAGATATTGGAGAATATGATAAGGATGTGCATTCTGGACTTTATCGATAGTTGGGAGCGATATTTACCAATGGTAGATTTGCGTATAATAACTCGTATGAGTTTACTATTGGCGTGGAACCCTTCGAGGCTTTGTATGGGAGACCTTTTTATCATCCCTCTAGTTGGTTAGCGATAAGAGAGGATAATAAGATTCTTGGGTCAGACGTGATTCGGGGTATGTCGGTGAGGATTGAGTTAATCAGGAGTCATTTTCGAATGGCTCAATATTTTCAAAAGAGTTATGTCGTTGCGAATTGAATATTTTTAAAGTTTGATGTGAGTAGTCTGGTGTTAATGTGGCTATCTCCCATAAGGTTAATGATGCATCTTGTGAAGACGATAGGTTGGCACCTAGGTATGTGGGGCCTTTCCTCATTATTGAGAGGGTAGGATTGGTTGTATATAAGCTTAACTTATTGGAGCCTTTGATGTGGATTCAAGATGTGTTTTATGTGATATTATCAAGGAGGTATCTTAGGAATGACGTAATATATCGGCATATAATGATTAGAAAAGACTTTTCGTTATTTTTGGGTCGTAGTGAGTAAGAAATCTGTCAAGATGGAACCATTAGTCTGTGTATAGCGAGGACAACAAAATGTTTTTGTGAGTTAATTTTGGAGAGTGAGGATGACATGGGGAAAAATTATCCGTAGCTCTTGGTACAAGGTATATCTGAATTTCGAGGACAAAATTCCATTGTTTGGGGAGAAGTATGTAGCAACACGTATTTTTTAGCATTGTAAATTACACATGTGCACGTAATTTAATTAAATTGAAAAATAAACTGAATCAAATAATTATTAATTAGAGAATAAAATGATTAATATTTATGTGAAATTATATTTACTTATGTGAGAAGTAAATGAAAATATTTTAAATAACTTTACGTCGTAAGCGAGTAAACTAGATGGGTTTAACGATATCTCATTCAGGACGTGTGAATAGGGTTGCGTCGGGAACGAGATGGAAGTTTAATATTAGGTAAATCAGATGTCAATTTCAAGTGAGCCATTGATCTGGAATGGGTTGAGATAGTAAAAAATAGGTACCCGAGGGTTTTATTTGGGTATCAAGGTTTTTAAGGCTAAATAGGACCCAAAAGAGGGTATTCGGGTCATTTTACACATTCGGCCAGACCTAATTTCGGGTTTAATGATGCCTAGGGTTATATTTGAGGAAGGTGGATGGAGTGGTCATCCATTCCACCATTAAAAAAACCTAGGCCGTGAGAGAGGATAGAAAAGAAAAGGAAAAATCCAACAAAACGTGAAGAAAAAGATCTGAGAAATGAAACGAATCATTCTGGGAATAAGATCATTAAGTGAAGAGGAACTAAATGGGAAGAAATTAGTATCTCTATGATTATAAGTCAAGTGCTTATCTTTCTCTAATTGTTCATTAGTTTCAATCATTCATGCGTAAATTTGGTATGGGGAACACAAATTTTTAGGTGGGATTAATATGTAAACAAAAATTTTGTGAATGAATGTAATACCCCGTATTTTTGTGATATTTATTTATGGGATTAATTGAATTAAATGTGTATTAATTGGGAATTAATTTGGATAAAATACTAACGAGATGTGAGTTGGTATTTGATTATAATGTGTACATACGACGTTATATGAATATTGAAATTATTAAATTTTTCGTGAGATTAATATACGGCAATTTGAGAAATTTTGTTGAGACGCGTGTGACAGTCGCGTCAGGAAAGTAATTATTTAATTAAAAAGTGAATTTTATTTCTATTAACCGTATGGTCGTTTTGAGTGCGCCAACGTGTTCGAAAGGGTCAAAATAGTCAGAAAACACTACCCGTGGGTTTAGTTTGGGTCCCGGGGCATTTTTGGGCCATACCGGCAACTTAAAAGGGTATTTTGGTAATTTTGGAATTTTGGGAATTAAAACCTACGAAAATTAGAGTTTAATTATGATTATTACTTAAACCCACCAACCCATTATCAGCACTAAACTAAGTAGTGGGCTACGGGAGAAGTTTAGAATAGAAGTTAAGGGTCCAAAAATAAACCCCCACCTCCATTGTCATCATCTTTAGAGAAGAACTTGTAGAGAGAGAGAGAAAAGAGAATTCTACAGAGAGAGAGAGAACAATTCAACCTTCAAGATTCAACATCAAATTCAGAGAAAGATTAGAGGCAAGTGGTTTAATTACGTTATTTGCAAAGAATGCTTCTTCCATGTGTAGGAAATTTATATAATTGTATTGTTCTTGGGAGATTTATAAAAACCCATGAAATTGGAGTTATGAATTCAGATTTTAATGTAGGATTGCATGTAGAAGTGTTATTGGATGATTGAACTAAAAGAATTACTACTTTTTATGTTACAAAAACGGATTTATTTATGGAAGTTGATGATTTTAAATTCTAGGGTTCATACTCATATGATTTAGGGGAAAACTATGGGAGAATTGATAATTAGGTGTTGTATAGGAAGATTTGATTCCATGAATGTGCTAAATTTTGACCTAAGAATGTTTAGGACTGTTGAGGAACCTTAAAATATTGTTGGACTAATTTTTGGAGGAGTTTTGAGGTGAGAAAATTGGTGAAAAACGTAATAGGAACTTTCTGGGCTCGAACTGTCACCTCGTTAGAAGACCTGCCCAGGTCGTTCGAACGAGCTCGTTCGAATGAGCTTCTAACGAGTTGACAGTTTGCCTTCTAATGAGAGGGATGTTTGTTTGATGCCTTTAGTTCGAACAAGATCTCGTTATATGCCCACTTCGTTCGAATGAACTCTCGTTCGAACAGCCTCGTTCGAATGAAACTTCTAACGAGTTGACAGTTTGGCCTTTTTGGCATGGTTTGACTTCTAGTGTTCCGTAACCTTGTTTAATTGTAGATATGACAATTCCTTGATGACTAATCGATATAGTTGGGACATTTGGGATATATTGAGGAGTAAAACATAGAAGTGTGGTTTGAACCAAATGATATTTATGGGTTAGAACGTGAGTAACAAATTACGACGTGAGGATAATGGATGATATGTATATATAAACTGGGGACACGTGTATTGGTATAAGAATGAGAAGTATACCACTAATAAAATATGTTAAGTACTAAGATGTGTGCATGCTTAGTATACGTATATGATTTTATGTGTATGACATACCTACCATACTTGCTATCACGGGAGGTTTACGTTCGCTTAGGGCCATCTACTCCTTGTGTTCCCGGATTTAGATTGGTGCCTAGAGGACATAGTTCAAGAGAATGACTTATTTGTGAGTTAATAAGTCAGCTGACTATGGAGCGTAGGTACGTACGTGACCATGGATATGTTGAATTATGTTCGCCTCCATTTTTATGTGTTGAGCTTATTCTAACAATTACTGAGAGATTCGGAATTTGTAATCCTTATGTACGCGATGTACCGGGATGGATAGCAGAGTATGTGTGCACCGCAGCTTAGCCTCGGGGTTCTTGTATTGTATATTTATGATGTGAAAAATGTACGGTTAAATGAAAAGAATTGTTATGTTTGAATGTGAGAATCACTATAGTAACGCATTGAGAATATAAAATGGGAGATAACCTTTGGTAAATTGTACTACTAATACTTTGATATTTGAGAATTTAAGTAAAGCTCTCTATTAAATTGATAACGTTGGGACTTATAGTACGAATCGAGTAGAAAGGATAGTATTTGTTTTGGTCTAGTTAGATATGAGAAACACTTGTATGGGTACGGTACGTTAGGAGTGCACAAATAGCCGAGAGGTGAGTATTTCACGTGAGAGAACGTCCTAACATGTACTTTGCATTCAGTATTTTAATGTTATTAAAACACTTGCTGTTTTTTTAAAATAGTCTCCACTTTAGGGCTCTGACCCGTTTGCTTTCAAATCTACTTTTTGTAAAAACCTTTTTAGGTGCCCAGCCACAAGGACACCATGCATAGTATTTCCAGTCAGGTGACGAGCTATAGCTGTTGTGGAAGTTACAGGGCCTTGCTAGTAGACACTTCATCTGCCTTGACTCTATATTCAGATTTCATCAGTTGTAGGGCATGTCGCCCATTTCTATTAGAGACATTTCATTTATTTCAGTTATTCAGACTTTTGGGTTGTAATTAATTCAGGATGCAGACTTGTTTTATTTTCTTTCCATATTGGGATTGTTGTGAGGAGTATTTCCTCTAGACTCATTTTTACTTATTGATTTACTATAGTTGGATTTTATTGTGAATGGTTATGTTATCCTTTACATTTCACTTATTGCATGTTAATCAGAGTTAACTTAAAATTTGGCAACTCACTTTTTAAATACTAGGTGGTTAGTAATCATTAAAATGTTTTCGACAGTGATGTTATTAACTGAACCAACTTGGCATTTTGTATTAATTTAATAAAGGAGTAGCTACCCGGTATTTAATTAGTCGGGGTGTCACAATGAATTCATCTAGCAAGAAATTGAATGTAATTACATGTTAAATCTAATATGATTGAAGATATAAAGATACGATGTTGGATGATTAAATATATAGTTGATGAAATCTTGAATTGGGGTTGAGATATTGCATAAGTCTTGAGGAGAAATTAGTAATCCCATTAGTCAAATGTTTTTGGATTGATTTGGACGTAGAAATATGTGTAATTACGTATGGGATTGATGGGACTTAATGTTAGGGGTTTGGTTGATGTTAGGAACTGAGAACGCGAGTAATATCGATTTCAATTAAATTCGCAAGTTTCCAAGAACCCTTATTTAATTAGCGTCTACTTTTAAACCAAATAAAATCAACCCTTAAACATGCATCTAAATCAACCCATCAAATATAAAGCATGCGACACAAAGTTAAGGAAAAATCCCCGAAGGGCAAAACCTTTTATTTATAGAACTTTAAAGAATTTACAAGACCATTGACTTACATACAACCTGATAATCTCCCACAAGTGTAATGCACGGTGTCTTCGGTAAACCTTCAAAGCAGCGGCTAGAAACAGTGTGACACAGAAATACCCGCAGGTGTCGGTTCCTATGTCGGCGGCTGGAATTTTCCCTTTCCAGGAGGGCAGCAATGAAGAAGAGAACGGATTCTCCACAAGGGTTGAACAAATAAAAGTTGTGTTCTTGGGTTACCAAAAAGATTCACAAAGGTTTGGAAATTGTGTGAATCAAAACATGAGTCTTGGGAGTCAAAAAATATGAAGACTAGAGTAATTTGGACTCTCAAAAACGTCTTCTAAAGTCTTGCAAAACTGCTCCCCCGAAGGTGGTTTAATTAGCAAAACATATGAAGAGTTTTGAAAAATAAAAATACTGAAATTCTATCTAGCGTACAGGTACCCCGAACCGGTTTGGGGTACCTTATGCGGTTTGGGGTACATCGGTTTGGGGTACCTTTCTGGTTTGGGGTTAAAAAAAAATAGCATTCTTCAAGGAATTTTCTCCAACTTCAAAAAGTCATAACTCCTTCACCGTAGCTCGGATTGAGGTGTCGTTTCTTCCAGTATCTTCGTTACGACGAGATCTTCAACTTTCCAGTTGACCAGACCTCCGGACTATGGATGTGAAATTACGAAAATGCCCTTGAACTCTCCTATCGTGCCTTTTTTCACTGTTTTGACTTTTCTTGCGTACCACTTGCATTAAGTCCCTAAAATCTTGGAACGTGAAGTTGTTGAGGCAGATGTGGGACACATTAATAGAGATATTGAATGCTTGATTCCCGGAATATGGATAGAGGCCGTCATGTGAGATCGTGAGGTGACGTGCCAAATGTAGCGGCGTACGACATACACAAATGTAACATGTTGGACATGAGAAAAATGTCCTTACAGGAACCCATATAGTTATAGGGAAGATGATGAATCCCGTCAAAGGTTGGTTTGCTGTCCAGGTGAACCATACCGGTTCGTTGGGTGGGGAGCGAACCGGTTCGCCCATTGAATCGCTTCGTATAGCTATGCGAATCAGTTTGGCTAGCTTGGCTGCCTTCCGCTATGTTGTGTTGTTTTTAGTGGGCCGTTGAGGTTTCAACATGGTTTACGGACTTCGATAGGTTACATATAACTCATGGGAATATATATAAGCGATTAGAAACTATCTTGGGTTAGACAGGGATTAAATCCAGTTAAGAAATCATGGGGGTAATAGGGTGAATGACACTCAGGTAAATCGGGTTAGTATTTCGTAAAGAGTTAGGCCACAGGCTTCAGTAGAATAGTATGGTGGAAAAAATTGTGAAATTAAAGAATTTATATTAGTAAGTGAATTCTTGATAAATCGGGAGTTGGAGTAGACTCAGAATTTGTGGCCTAGTGCTATGAGACGTATATGCATAATTATCCAGTTATATATATACTTACTGATTGAGATAGTATATATATATGCATGAACATATCTATGTGTGATTGATATATGTGAACAAACATACTTTAGAGATGCTATCGTTGGAGGTTGCGCATAGTGGGAAGTCCACTCTGGCATGACTAGCAGGCATTGGGTCTTATCCCCAGCTCAAAAGACTGTTCATGACCACTGCATATGAGTTTAGAGTCTGGTGGGTTAATATGGTATGGTTATGAGACATGGATGTATGTCTATGACCGCCTCTTGTTTTTGTGTTTACAATTTAGGATCAGTTATGAGATTCTGACCCGGTGGCCCGGGAGTGGTACATGATGTACCTAGAGCCTGATAGCATACTAGGGGATGCATTCGGGAGGAAAGCTTGAGGATGTTATGTATATACATATAAAAGAGTGTTATATATCACTACACCAAAAATAGGAATCTGGCACGGTTTAAAACTGTGCCAGATCACATCTGGCACGGTTTTGAACTATGCCAGAATCAGGTGTTCAAAATGGAATTTTTTTTTCTGGCACGGCTCAAAAGTGTGCCAGATTTGGTCAAACAGGAACACTTCTGGCACACTTTTAAACCGTGCCAGAATTTGATATTTCTGGCACACTTTTGGTACAGTTTTTAACTGTGTCATATTTGGGCAAACAGGAACACTTCTAACACACTTTTAAACCGTGCCAGAATTTGATATTTCTGGCACACTTTTGGCACAGTTTTTAACTGTGCCAGATTCAGAACAGTTTAAAATTTTTTGGCACAGTTAAAAATCGTGCCAAAATATGATACACTTTTGCCACGGTTTTGAACTGTGCCAAATTTTTTATACAAAAAAAATATTTGAAAGCACAAAATTCACAAATTAATAATATTGCACGTTGTTAATAAATTAATGTACATACAAACTTCAAAATATTACAAGTCTTTAATAGCTCACATGCCCAAAAAAAATTGGGCAGAGTTTCCTCTATTTTTTGAACATTCCAAAACCTGGTAATACAAAACCTGCCTAATATAAAGCCCGCACGACCACAAAATATAACAATTAACTTACAAAAGCCTGCACGACCATAAAACTCAACAATAAAACAACAAAAGACCGCACGGCCATGACACAAAAAAATGGAATCATGAGTAAATCCCTTGTTGTAAACCATTGAGTTCTCTGTGTGTTCCACGTGAATAAATGCCAACGATAAACGGTTATCCTGCAAAAAAAAAATAGGATACAAAAAAGATACGATATTAGTAACCCAATAATTTGCAAAAAATTATTTTTACTCAAACTATAAAATTACATATATGGGTGGAAATTATCATCATACTCTCAAACCGGGAGACCCGAGACTACGCGATCAGTTCCTACTAGTTACATCGATCCCGTACAAGGTGTTCGTACCTCCTACGAGGTCGTTGGGGGGCTGGTTTGGGTTTTCACCCATCAACGGCATGTTTTTAAGTCTAAGTGTGATTTTTGCAAATTATCGTCATACTCTCAAACCAGGAGACCTGGGACTACGCAGTCAGTTTCTACAAGTTACATTGGTCCCGTGCGAGGTGTTCGTGCCTCCTACGGGATCTTTGGGGGGGTTGGTTTGGGTTTCACCCTTTAACGACTTATTTTTAAGTCTAAGTGTGATTTTTGCAAATTATCATCATACTCTCAAATCGAGGGACCCGAAACTACGCGGTCAGTTCCTATAAGTTACATTAGTCCCGTGCGAGGTGTTCGTGCCTCCTACGGGGTCGTTGGGGGGCTGGTTTGGGTTTTCACCCTTTAACGGCTTATTTTTAAGTCTAAGTGTGATTTTTGCAAATCATCATCATAATCTCAAACCGGAATACCCGAGACTACGCGTTCAGTTCCTACAAGTTACATTGGTCCCGTGCGAGGTATTCGTGCCTCCTACGGGGTCGATGGGGGGATGATTTAGGTTTTCACCCTTTAACGGCTTGTTTTTAAGTCTAAGTATGATTTTTGCAAATTATCATCATACTATGAAATCGGGAGACTCGGGACTACGCGGTCAGTTCCTACAAGTTACATTGGTCCCGTACGAGCTGTTTGTGCCCCCTACGGGGTCGTTTGGGGGCTGGTTTGGGTTTTCACTCTTTAACGGCATGTTTTTAAGTCTAAGTGTGATTTTTGCAAATCATCATCATACTCTCAAACCGAGAGACCCGAGACTACGCGGTCAGTTTCTACAAGTTACATTGGTCCCGTGCGAGGTATTCGTGCCTCCTACGGGGTTGTTTGGGGGTTGGTTTGGGTTTTCACCCTTTTAACGACTCATTTTTAAGTCTAAGTGTGATTTTTGCAAATTATTATCATACTATCAAAGCGGGAGACTCGAGACTGCGCGGTTAGTTCCTACAAGTTACATTCGTCCCGTACGAGCTGTTCGTGCCCCCTACAGGGTCGTTTGGGGGTTGATTTGGGTTTTCACTCTTTAACGGCATGTTTTTAAGTCTAAGAGTGATTTTTGCAAATTATCATCATACTCTCAAACCGAGAGAACCGAGACTACGCGACCAGTTCCTACAAGTTACATTGATCCCATGCGAGGTGTTCGTGCCTCCTACGGGGTTGTTTGGGGGCTGGTTTGGGTTTTCACCCTTTAACGACTTGTTTTGAAGTCTAAGTGTGATTTTTGAAAATTATCGTCATATTATCAAACTGAGAGACCCGGGACTACGCGTTCAGTTCCTACAAGTTACATTGGTCTTGTGCGAGGTGTTCGTGCCTCCTACTGGGTCGTTGGGGGGCTGGTATGGGGTTTTACCCTTTAACGGCATGTTTTTAACTCTAAGTGTGATTTTTGCAGATTATCATCATACTCTCAAATCGAGACACCCGGGACTACGCGGTCAGTTCCTACAAGTTACATTGGTCCCGTGCGAGCTGTTCGTGCCCTCTACGGTGTCGTTTGGGGGTTGGTTTGGATTTTCACTCTTTAACGGCATGTTTTTAAGTCTAAGAGTGATTTTTACAAATTATCGTCATACTCTCAAACCGAGAGACCCGAGACTACGCGGTCAGTTCCTACAAGTTACATTAGTGCCGTGCGAGGTGTTCGTGCCTCCTTCGGGGTTGTTTGGGGGCTGGTTTGGGTTTTCATCCTTTAACGGCTTGTTTTGAAGTCCAAGTGTTATTTTTGCAAATTATCATCATACTATCAAACCGGGAGACCCGGGACTACGCGGTCAGTTCCTACAAGTTACATTGGTCCCGTGCGAGGTGTTCGTGCCTTTTACAGGGTCGTTGGTGTGCTAGTTTGAGATTTCACCCTTTAACGACATGTTTTTAACTCTAAGTGTGATTTTTGCAGATTATCGTCATACTCTCAAACCGAGAAACCCGGGACTACACGGTCAGTTCCTACAAGTTACATTGGTCTTGTACGAGCTGTTCGTGCCCCCTACGGGGTGTTTTGGGAGCTGGTTTGAGTTTTCACTCTTTAACGACATGTTTTTAAGTCTAAGAGTGATTTTTGCAAATTATCGTCATACTCTCAAACCGAGAGCCCCGAGACTACGCGGTCAATTCCTACAAGTTACATTGGTCTCGTGGGAGGTGTTCGGGCCTCCTACGGGGTTGATGGGGGGCTGGTTTGGGTTTTCACCCTTTAACGGCTTGTTTTTAAGTCTAAGTGGGAGTTTTGCAAATTATCGTCATACTCTCAAATCCGGAGACCCGGGACAACGCGGTCAGTTCCTATAAGTGATATTGGTCCCGTGCGAGGTGTTCGTGCCTCCTACAGGGTCGATGGGGGGTTGGTTTGGGTTTTCACCCTTTAACGGCTTGTTTTTAAGTCTAAGTGTGATTTTTGCAAATTATCGTCATACTATCAAATCGGGAGGCCCGGGACTACGCGATCAGTTCCTACAAGTTAAATTGGTCTCATACGAGGTGTTCGTGCCTCCTACGGGGTCGTTGGGGGGCTGGTATGGGTTTCCACCCTTTAACAACATGTTTTTAACTCTAAGTATGATTTTTGCAGATTATCGTCATACTTTCAAACCGAGCGACCCGGGACAACGCGGTCAGTTCCTACAAGTTACATTGGTCCCGTACGAGGTGTTGGTGCCTCCTACGGGGTCGTTGGGGGGTTGGTTTGGGTTTTCACCCTTTAACGACCTATTTTTAAGTCTAAGCGTTATTTTTGCAAATCATCGTCATATTCTCAAACCGGGAGACCTACGACTACGTGGTCAGTTCCTACAAGTTACATTGGTCTCGTGCGAGGTGTTCGTGCCTCCTATAGGGACGTTTGGTGGTTGGTTTAGTTTTCACCCTTTAACGGCCTGTTTTTAAGTCCAAGTGTTGATTTTTGCAAATTATCGTCATATTCTTAACGGTCAGGTCCTAAAAGTTACATTGGTCCCGTGCGAGGTGTTCGTGCCTCTTACGGGGTCATTTGGGGGTTGGTTTCGATTTTCACCCTCAAATGTCTTATTTTGAAGCATAATCTATGTATTTTGAAATTATCATCATATTCTCAAATCAGGAGACCCGTGATTATGCGGGCAGTTACTACAAGTTGAATTCGTCCCGTACGAGGTGTCCATGCCTCTTATGGGGTCGTTTGGGTTCGGTTTAGGTTTTCATCCTCTAATGGCTTGTTTTTAAGTCTAAATGTTGATTTTTGCAAATTATTGCCATATTCTCAAACCGGGAGACCCGTGACTTTACGGGAAGTTGCTACAAGTTACAATGGTCCCGTATGAGGTATTCTTGCCTCTTACGGGGTCATTTGGGGGTTGGTTTAGGTTTTCACCCTTTAACGGCCTGTTTTTAAAATTTAAGTGTTGATTTTTGCAAATTATTGTCATATTCTCAAATCGGGAGACCCGTGACTACGCGGTCAGTTCCTACAAGTTACATTGGTCCCGTGTGAGGTGTTCGTGCCTCTTACGGGGTCATTTAGGGGTTGGTTTAGGTTTTCACCCTCAAACGGCATGTTTTTAATCAATTTAGAACGTTTATTGATTTTAGAAAATTTTGACATAGTTTCCTTACTTTATTCATTAAATCCAACCTGTTTTAACATTTAAAATAAACTCAATAGCAGCAACAAATTCCAAAACCAAACCACCAGCAAATCCCTTCCACCAATTTAACTAAATAAGCTCATAAAGTAAGCCATTTTACGTTTGGCAACTTATTGTCGCTATTTCAGACCATTTTTCTATTTAATGCTACTGCAACTTTTAAGAGAAATTGCTTTTGAACATATTTGGGAATAGCAGGAAGTAGATTTTTCAAAAAGTCAATATGGAACCATCAATTAAGTAAAGAATTGCAGATACAATAAACGCATAACAAAACTATTAATATATACTCAAAACTTTACCTCGATGAATGTAGTGGTTCTATTCAATCGAACATGTTAGTACTGAAGTTTGGAAACCCTACATTTAAATTAGTCAAAAGGTTAATAAATAAAGATAAAAATTTATACTCAACTTCTTAATAGAGGAAAGAATCAAAACCTCATGGCAATAATTGTATATTCATCTCCATCAAATCAATTGTTCAATTCACACTTTTATACTCATCCTACGTACCATTAGGTACCCAAGAAACAACACATCATTTCAAAATCAAACTTCACAACAGTCACAAATAAAAATTAATCCTAAAATACAATTTTGAAACAAACCAAAGTCAAATAAATTAGGGGTTAAAACCTACTTTAGATTCAGATATACATGCATGCATATATAAAAAATACAAGTAATATTGTGTAATCAATGTCTAAAGGTATATGAATCTATTGCAATCTTAAAGCTAGTGTATAAATGAACTAGGACAAGTCTTATGTCTAAATAAACATCATTGCCAATAATGAATCAGCGTAAGTCTTATGTGTAAACAAACATCACTTAATAATAAACCAAATTTATACCAAAGCAAACATCCTAACTCCATAGGTCCTAACTTGTTGCTACCAACTAGTGTTAAACAAACAAATTAGGCATTAATTATCATCTAAATCATAGATCTACCAAGGCGAAAATAATGAAAGATCTGAATATTCGAAAACAATGAAAAATCATCTTATCTACGATATTTAACCTCACTCCTACCTTGTTAAAACAAAATATTATAGAATATTTCCTATATGTATACTCAATATCACATGATATAACAAGACATGTCATAAATTTACTGCTAAATCAAATTAACAAGCCAGACAAAAAACGCACACTATTAGCAAGCCAAACAAATCGATTTGGACCTATCAGTTTACACCTATGATACTAAAAACACTCAGATCTGCAAAAATCAGCACAAATCTAATAACGTTTCCATTTTAAATCGAACAAAAAAGGGTGCATAAGATTGGTAACTGCGAATAAAGCAAATAAATGTCAAAATAACCTATATAGGTACACTAACTCAGATCCATGAATATTGATCTTTCAACACAAATAATAAATCAGATATTAGTATTTCGTAATACATGATTAAGGTTGGTGGGTTGTGTGAGGGTTGCTAAAGAGGTGCGTGGCTCGTGGCCTTAGCATTCGTTCAAAGAGATACATCTCCGTCAAACCTAAACTCTTCTCTTTCGAATCTATATGTCTAAATCATCTTTCGATCTTAATTTCATTTCATTTAACAACCTGTTATTGATTAACCATTTGATTATATGAATAAAATGTAAGAGATTGTTGGAGGGTCATCATATACTATAGTAGATCATACGTACGATGCGGTGGTGGTAGGTGCAGGTGGTGCCAGCCTCAGAGCGACAATAGGGCTACCTGAGCATGGATTTAACACAGCTTGTATTATTAAGCTCTTCTCAACTCATTCACACACAACTGCCGCTCAGGTACGCTTTTGTTTTTCCTTACCTCATGCCCAAAAAATAAATTCTACAAACCAATAACAATATTTATACTAATATTAAAGGAGGTAAAACAACATTTATACTAATGTTAGACGCATTGTATATTCCCTGTATATGGGTTCGCACCCTTTGCGAGGTTTCTCAATGGCATTTAATTATCTAAAAAAATAGGTAAAACAACACTGTGATACTAAAAGGGGTAAAACAACTGTGCCATTTATACTAATAATTACTACAAATCAATAATCACATTTATACTAATATTAGAAGGGGTAAAATGACACTAATCTCAGCAATATTTTTAGAATCTTAGCAATCTCATAATATCAGCAATGTGTACATATATATATTTATAAAAAAATGGGAGGATTTACTTGGGCTGGCTAAGGCTCCGTCGCTGCGTTTATCTGTATTTTTCCGCTCAGGTGGGTGGATGGTGGAGGATGTGGAGGATGGCGACAGAGGTGTGTGGATGGTGGAGGATGGAGAGGATGTCGACGGATCGGGACTGAGCAAGGATGGCGATGGTTGAGGATGGTGGATGGCGGGGACGACGACGGTAGAGGACGGTGGATGGCGAGGATGGCGACGGTCGACGATGGTGGAGGATGGCGACGGTCTGCGGCGATGGTGGATGGATAATTTCTTGAGCGCGTGAGAGGGAGAGAGAGAGAGAGAGAGAGAGAGAGAGAGAGAGAGAAGGGGCTGAGCGAACGAGAGAGGGAGAGGGCGGGAGGCTAAAAAATTAAGGGGGATACTTTTTTTTTAGTTATTTATATTTTAGTGAAGTGTACTTACGTTTGGCACACTTTTAAACAGTGCCAAATTTTGGCACTGTTTTAAAGTGTGCCAGATTGTTATTAAACTGTGCTAGAATTTGGCACAGTTTTAAGCTGTGCCAGAATTTTGATATCAAGGTGTGCTAGATTGTTGTTTTTGGTGTAGTGTATATATATATATATTCAATGAATGTGTGAACATTAAATTAAATTCATTCGGGAGGATATCTTGGGGATGCTATGTATATACGTATAAATGGGTGGCATATATATATATATATACATGAGTGTGTGTGTGTGTGTGTGAACTCAATGGATGCATGAATGTTAAATAATAATTAGTGTATAGTTATATGAACTATATAACTGTGCAAGTCAATTGAGGATTACTATGACATAGCTCAAGTGGTAGTTAAGTAACAAGCAAAGTAAAAGTGAAATACATATAATGGAAGTGTAGCTAGTGATATCATATTGGACCATGTGATCAATAATTAGACTATTTAGGTGGGGTAGCATAATTAGAAAGTTAAAATATATTTGTTAGGTGCGCATTATAGATGAGGGGCTAAGCTCATGCGAGTGTGATACTATATGAACATGAGTAATTCTGTTGCATATTTATTATTGCATTTTAAACACTTGAAAATACTTTTAAAATGGCTTTGGGCTCTAAGCCCTAACAATTCCTTTTTCAAAACCTTGTAGGTGCGCAACCACGGGGATGCGAAGCTTACCTATCCTTCCAGTAAGATGATGTTGTAGGAGCTGTGGATGCCTCCAGGTTTGAATAAATGCTTATATCCTTTCTATTTAGATAGGATGATATTACAGTTTATTTTATTTTGAGCATGTCGCCCATTATTGAAATAAGTATTCACCCATTGTATTTTGAGTTACTAAGATTTAATAAATTATTCTATTTATTTCACGTCATCAGTATTCACTTTATTCTTGTGGTGAATACTTATTTCAATGTTAAAATGGTTATTTCAACGGACTAACATTTTATAAGGAAAGTTATTAAGTTTTTTTTTAAAAACATTTGATACCGGGCTTAATAGGTTACAAGTAATTAATTAGTTTTTGACGGTGATGCTAGGAATGAATGAGACTGAGATTCTTATTTTATTTTAGTAGAGGATTGGCCACCCGTTATTAGGATAAGCAAAGTGTCATAGTAATGTATGGGCAAAAGGGTAAGAATATTATATGATTGAATTTTAAGATTTTGTTTATTTGATATGTTTTGCGATCATGGATTAGATTGGAAGAATTGAGTTATGATTTAATGATATAAAGTGATTGTAAAGCTTAGGTGAATATTTCGGAATATGGACCAATTGATATGGTTATTTTAATTTTATTGAGTTTATTAAAGATACTTTAAGCTATGAGATGTTGATAAAATAGATAAGTTGATTAAGTTAAAAGTTACGTATATTTATTACTACAGTTTATTGTGTTATACTTATTGAGCTATTTTTCTCACGCTTTCTTATGTTTGATATTTTTGGGTACTAAGTTCCGGTGTCGAGTCTATAATATTTAGGTAGAGGCTAGTGGTTAAATAGGAAAAATGGTAAATTATCTTATGAATATTATTTTAAAATGGTAATGATTTATTCAGTTTGAATTTTCAAACTTAACTATAAGAAATTGGACCGGGGTGAGTCAACTTGGTATCAAAGCATTTGGTTATACATTCTCGAGTTGAGATATATCTAAATTGGTAGTAAAATTAGCCAACGTGTGGTTGAGTCATATAGATTAACTGTGAAGGAATAATAACAAATATGTCAATGAGTTGTGTGATGCACACGTGTTATTGTGGTGGTGATTTGTGTAGAATATTCAAGATACGTCAGTGGTGAATGTAGGTAACATTCCTAATGTGAAGAAGCAAATGTTTTTGATACGTGATGGATGGGATAAAAAATAATTATAAACCAAGAGTAAAAAAATTGGTGGATATTAGTTATGTGTAGGCCTGTAAATGGGTCGAATTCGGACCAGATCAGGCCAATCCAAATCCGAATCTGTTTATGTTGAACGGATTCGGATCCGATCCGATTATCCGTCGAATTATCTGTTAGGGTTCTGAATTCGAATCCGTTAATCCGATCCGTTTATCCAATCCGATCCGATTATAATATTATAAATAACTTTTATAAATTTCAAAGTACAGTATATATAATAAATAAGTATTATAATATATATTTCAAAAAATATATTTAAATATCTTTTATAATATAAATTACTATTATAAATGATTACAATACATGTTGATATAGGAGTATTATAAATAACTATTAAAATACATATTTAAAATATTAATAAATTTTTAAATACCATATATATATATATATATATATATATATATATATATATATATATATATATATATATAGATATATTAAAAATATTATATATATAGATATATATTAATCGGATCAGATTATTAATTGATCGGATTATATGAATCCAAATCCGCTCCATTTAATAAATGGGTAATCGGATAATCGGGTAATCAGACTTCAGGCGTGGTCCAAATTCGTGTAAATGGATCAGATTCGGATTTGGATTCGGATAAAATCCGATCCGTTGACAGGACTACTTATGTGATGTGTAAACACATAAAATATTGCTAAAATTTTAAGACTTTGATTATAAATTGTTTGTACTTCTTGTATGTGATGTGTCATTAGTAATATAGGATTTGTGATGTTAATTAAGAGTTAGGATATTTACAGAGATAGGTATAAATAATAAATTCAAATAAGTGATATATAACATATGCTAATAGCATGAGAAATGAGAATTAGATTGATTAATTTATAGGTTGATACATGAAAAGACATAAATTTGAATATTTATGAATAATTGCATGATTGTTATAATGAAAGATATGATAAATATGATGGATGGAATACTCTTATTATGAAAACACATTGTTGAGAAGAAAATAAAAAATATGAGTATGATACGGAGAGTATAATGGAAGGATTTGTTTGTGATCGAACTCTTTGAAAATGTATTCAAAAGGATAGTAAAGAATATTGCAAAATACAAATTTTGTAATAAATTGGTAAATATGTTAGTCTTGAACTTAAATTTATCTATCTATATAATAAGGAGTAGAATTTTGACACTATTCCATAAGATGATAAGCTAAGTAGAGGCTAGGATTGATTCTTAAAAAGTAGGATCCAATGGTTAGAAATTAAGGGTATTTTGGTAAACTCTCCTTGATCAATTAGTCCCCCAAACCCTAGCATACTCTCATTCTCTCACACATCCTTCTCCTCCCTCTTCTCTCTAGATGCAGCCGCTCTCTCTGTCTCCGTCTCCCCTCATCCAACCTCCTCATTCTTTCCAGCTCCTCCTCACCCATTCTCTCATGAAGGTAATATCCCTCACCTCCCTAACACATAGATACACACACACACATTTGAACTTTGGGGGGATTTAAAAGTGAGGAATCGAGACTAGGTTTTGATGGATTTGGGTTGCATGTGCTTGTTTGAACTTCCTTACAGATCTGGTATTTTCGATTTTGGTACCTCACATCTCAGCCATGAAGGTAACTTACTCTCTATAATGAGCATAACTTTCTCTCTATGATGAGTTTTTTTAGTATATTGTGGATATATTTGGGGATAACTTTATATATTTCTCTCTGGGTATGTTTGGGGATATTGTGGTCAAATTAGGGTTTTTTGCCATGTATGTTTGGGTACATACTCAAACTAGGGTTTTTTTCCATATAGTTTGTTATGTATGTAGTTCATGAGGAAAGATCTACGTTTCTTTTGTACCGTGATAGGCAAAATGCCCATTTGATCACTTATATTAGGGGGTTGTTTTAAAATTCAAAATGCCCATTTAGGTTTGTTTTTATTTACAGCTGTGACGTATTACAGAAGCACGATTGGAAGATTATTTTTCTATTCCATTTTTTCTTCTAACACCCAAATCTAAATTATATGAACAAACCACACTACCAATAATGATTTTATTGTGAGTTCTTGATTATTTGTTGTAATTTGTCTTCATATTTAACTTGAAATACATAATGATCCATTTAATGCTATTATATGATTTTTTAACAAGTCTCAATAAATAATTGGCCAGTTGCCTTGCCTCGGAACAACTGATTGGAGTTGTCTTTAGAGATATAAAATTACTAGGGAATCCTCAATGTCTTTATATACCGAGAATCTCAACAAACAAAAAGGTTTATTTTTATGAATTATATTCAGGATTGATATTCATGTTTTTTATGATTACATTTTTTATTTTTGTATGTGTGCATCTTTCCCCCGCTAGATCAAAATAAAAACCACATTGGGACTATGAGTGATGGATACTATTATATCCGGTAATATTCATACCTATAAACTTTTCACCAAACCAACATATCCAACTACTTTTTTTTATACTTTTATAAGGATTCTGACAAATAATCTATTTATGACATTTCAGAAGTGAGGTCAATAGCTCAATACAATGGTTTTGAAGAATGAAACAAGGTCACACACTCATTGTTTCCCAAAACAGTGGTCTTTTTTTCTTGGTATATGATTTGTCATACCTTTTTTCAAATTTGAAGACCTTCCTTAATTTTACTAAGTTTTGAACCCTTTAAATTTTTGACTCATGTTTTGAAAATCGTTGAAAATCAAGACCTATCTCTTTGTTCTCTTACATCCCTGTTTTATGTTCGTGATATTCTTGCAGGCTTCATTATACAGGTATGAGTTTTAAAAATTATTATTCATTTGTTAATGGATAAACCATATTCCCTTTGGTCGACTTAAATTGTGTATAAGGTAGGTAGTCTCTCATATAAACCACATCGCTCTTTATGTACCTATTTTAGTGCATTTTCGTGTCACAATACTTATTCAGACTAAATCGGAGCGATCCATGTGATTGTAAAATTGTCAAAAAATTTGACTTTTGGAGTCACCTTTACTGTATATCTACATCTTTCTGGTGAATAAATTTATTTCCTAGAGAAAATTGAGAACCCCGGCTAAACTTTATGACCTGCCATTGAATACGATTATTGCATAACCACTTCTCATCAAAATTAATACATTGGCATTCACAACAGTTATCATGACTTAGATTTAACCTACTTTTTTTTATTACCAGGTCTAGAGTGCAGATTGTAACTTGATTATTATCAAATTTGGATCCTTTTTTGCAACAAATGGAAACAAGGGCCATAAGTGATGGCTGATGAGCAGGTAACTGCTTTGGTACATGATAAGCAGGTAACTGCTTTTGTTCATAGGGTAGGGTTCATGAGTATATGGAATAGAGTGTAGAGGTGAGGTACGACTTGATTGAGTGATAGAGGCAGGTGAGTGTTTAGGTGTAGCAGCATGTTTAGATGCAGCATCATCGAAACAGGGAATGTTTGTTCACTTGACTAATATTGTCATTGTCCCATAGTTGAATCTCTTTTTTCAGCTATGAGTTCAATCAATAATTGTCCCGTGTTTGGTTTAACTTATTTTTTTATATTTTTAAAAATTTGTAATACCCCGTATTTTCATGCTATATTAATTTGGGAATTTATTAAATTTAATCTGAGTTAATTATTTAATAAAAAAAAATCCGGAAATTAATTATGTTATAATTATTAACGTGACGAGAGTTAGTAATTATATGAAATTGGTTGAATATTACTAATGAGCAAAGTAATATATATGATATTAGTTATATTGAATGTCATGAGTGAATTAAATGACAATTTCGGAAATTTAAGTCGGGACGTGCTCGTGTCGCGTCGGGACTAAATTGTGATAAATAAAAAGTGTATATTTTATAAGTTGCCGGTATGGTCATTTTGAGTGCACCAACGCGTCCGTAAGGGTCGAGATAGTCAGAAAAGTGTACCCGGGGGTGTAGTTTGGGTCTCGGGGCATTTCTAGGCCTAATTAGTAACCCGGGAGGGCATTTTGGTCATTTTACATTTTTGGGTAATTAAACCAACGAAACTTAGAGGGGATATATCTGATATTGAGGTTGTCACCTAGGGTTAGAATTCCCAAAACCTAGAACGACCATTGGAGAAGAGAGGAGAGAGCCCTCAAGAAATTCCAAGGCTCAAAACTCAACCATTTGCATCGCCGTCACCGCTAACACGTAGATCGCGAGACGGGGAACGCAACCACACCAAAATCAGCCGCAATCTAGACTTCTGAAAATCCCAGGCAAGTGTTTATCTTGCTTATTTCGTTGGTGCAATTTCCATATTAGTTTAGGAATGATTAGGGATGAAATATATGGAAGAAAACCCAAATTGTGATAGGAATTTGCATGTAGTAAAGACTTAAACCTTATTCTGGAAATCTTTTGTGATGTAAAAGAATAATCCAGGAAATTTTGGTGCAATTAAGAAAGGAATTCTGGGGTAAAATAGGTTAGAACCATGATTTAGAGATTTTTAGGGTTCTTGAGTTTTAAATGAGTTTCGGCATGATTAATCCATGTTTAGTGACGTAAATTGACATGCTTTACGTAGGATGTGTATCATATCATGTTAGGATGTTAGTAGGACAAGATTTTGGACGTTTGGGAATGTAAAACTTGAAATTGGATGAGAATAGGTGTTAGAACCCGTAACTGCAATTCTGCAGAAATCGCAATACCTGCTTGATCGATCGATCGAGCCCCAAACCTCGATCGATCAACCCCTCCCGGCAGACTCCTATTCCCTTTTTAAATGAGTTAAATTCAAATTTTCATGATATAATTCTTGGGCATTCTTAATAAAATGATTTGGGAGAAATGAAGGACCAGTAGGGCATATGAATAAATGTTGGGATCTTTAATATTCGACGAGAATGGTATTTATGGGATATTTACTTTAGGGTTGGTAAATTTATGTATTAAAGGGTGAGGCGCGTAAGAGAGTTACGTTGAAACATAATAATGATACCTACTGAATTTTATACTTTGGAGGATAGGGTCCACGAGTGTCACGTAATTGGTTGGAGAAACCCTTCGAGTTCAGGTTAGCGATGAACCCTTATAAGGAATACTTAATGTGAAAAGTAAGGATAAATATTGTAATTATGGGTGATAAGAGAAACCTATATTGATATGATAACAAGTGGTATATTTATATGGTTGTGTATGCATATATTATATACGTGTGAAAACCATGCCCGCGCTACTTGCTATCCCTGAGGTTACCGCACTGGGACGATCTTATCCTGTGTTGCCTTATGGGGGATATTGAGTCGTACCCTAGGAGATAGATATCCTTGGTACAGGCTATCGGAATGATAGTTCAGACGGTCCTAAGAGACGTGAGGGTATGTACAGACCTCTTAGAGACTTGGAATCTATGCTTCGCCTCAAGCTTGTTTGTGTATATATGTTGATACAGTTTGAGAGTGATTCCGAACTCGTATATCCCTTAGTGTGAGTGATATGGGGATTGGATAGTAGAGTATGCCTGCACCATAGTTTTATTTGGGGTGCCGTTATATATATATATATATATATATGTATATATATATTACGCGAGTAGTTAATATATATACGAAATTATGAGATTTGGAACCGCCTATTGTGATTTGGTAAGTAGGACATAGTTGATGACTAAAATTGTAAATACTTGGTTGAAAAGTATAATATGACACTGGAAAACTTTATAAATTATTGAAGCTAAAACGAGAGTTGTGCTACTAAATGGGAAGTATCTTTTTAAACAATGATATTGTTCGGTTTTGAAATCTTAAGAGTAATTTAAGATAAGCTATATTTTGGGAAGGTTAGTGCGAAAATGATAGGATAAACCGTTGGGAAGGGTAGTGAGATAGGAGTGCACATTAGAAGAGAGGTGAGAATTTCTAAAGAGAGAGTCGCACTAATATGTTGTTGCATTGACCTGTATCAATTTAAATACTTGCTAAACGAATTTTTAAATCATACACACTATCGGGCTCTGACCCGTTTCTTTCTCTCTCTCTCTCTCTTGTATATATATGTATGTATCACAGGTGCCCAGCCATAGGGGCGTCTTGCTTAGGATCCCTTGGAAGGAACGCACTACAGCTTAGGTGGGAGTTGCAGGTCTCTTGATTAGACGACTTCATTCATTCGGATCCACTCTTAGTACTTTCATTTAGTTGGGCATGTGTAGCTCTTTCCATTATTCCGTTGTTATTGAACATTTGTATTTCAGTTATTTCCAGTACTGTTATTATGGGATTTATTCAGTTTGGATGTGTGACTTTAGATTCGTATGCTGACATTCGATTGACGAATGTTTTAAATTATTTGGATTATGTTGCATAATTGATGTGGTGTGATTATTACTTTTTGAATGTTGTTAATAAAATAAATAAATAATTTTTCTTTAAATAAAATTTGGAAAGTTATGTATGAAAATGGTTTTGACACTTAGCTTAATTAATTAGGGTGTTAAATTATAAAAATTTATTTTTATCGACAGTGATGCTGAGAATGAACCAACTGTTCACCTTGATTTAATTTAATAAAGGAGTGATCGCCTGGTATCTAATTAGGCGGGGTGTCACAGTTGGAATCAGAGCATCAGGTTCTAGTGTCCATAGGATCTGTACGGCTTATTTCTCTTTCAGCTTAACGTTTTTTTATATAAAGCCCTATTTTTAGGATTGTTGTACTCTTGCTTTTATGTTTAAGTCTTCAGCTATTTGAGATGTGATAATAAGTGTAGAATAATAAACTTTTTCAGGTTTCAGATTCCTCCGAGACGTGCTTTGAAGGATAGGCGTGCCCAGGCCGAGCAGCCAGCAGTTCCGGCACAAGGCACAATGAATGCAAATGAAGTAGCCGCCATTGTTGCTCAGGCGGTGAATGCTGCATTAGCGGTGGTTCAGCATGCTCCACCCCAGGTTCAGGCAGTGGAGCCAGTACCATCACATCTTCCATCTGCATGGGAGAGGGTTCAGGATGCTTTTCAGAAAGCGCATCCCCCTTAGTTCTATGGCAGCTCCGATATTGTCACAGTTAGCCAATGGAAGAAAGACATCCAGCGGCATCTCCGTATGTATGAGTGCACCGATGTACAGAAGCAGTTATTGGCTTCCTTTAAGCTGGTGGGAGCCTCTTTGCAGTGGTGGGAGTCCACTACTACTTTGGAGGAGAGGGACACGATCCATATTCAGTCATTTTGGGAGCGGTTTGACCGCAAGTATTTTTCACCCGCCGTGCAGACTGAGATGAGGCGGAGATTACTGAATCTGAAGCAGGAGAGTCTTACCGTAGCGGAGTATGAGGAGGAGTTCACGAGACTTCTCAACATTGTGCCAGATGAGGCACCTACTGAGAGCAAGAAGATTATGATGTTTGTCGACGGGTTAGCTTGGAGGATCCGTCAGCACATTATTGGGAATTTATCCCTGAGTACTTTCAGTGATGTACTCAATGCCGCGTTGCTACATTACCAGGATCACCGGTTCCATCTTCAGGGAAGCAAGAGAGCAGGAGAATCCAGCCAGTAGGGCAGGGCTGGGGGTAATAGTGCCAGTGGGGCACCATCTCATGGACATACTCGTCAGCACGAGCAGAGTTCCCATCAGGGGGACCCTGCTAAGAGATTTCGTTCAGGTGATTCTAGGCAGGGATTTGGGGGTTATAGGCAGGTTCAACAGGGCCAACAAGGCCAACACCGACACCAGGGTCAGCAGCAGAGCCAACAGGGCCAACAGCATGTTCATCAGGGCCAACAGGGCCAGTGGCGAAATGGTAACGGCCAGCAGGGCCGTGGTCAACAGGGTCAGAGGGGAGGAAACTTCAAAGGCCTATGTTTTGGGTTTGGTAGACACGGCTATAGGCGCCAGGATTGTACGGAGGGAGATAGGGACCCACAGCAGAAGGGAGCCCGTAATGAGCCACAGAGGCCACTTTTTCCACCTGCCCTCCCAGCTCCAGCCCGGGTACCAGCCCTACCAGCCGTTTCAGCAGCCCAAGTGCAGCAGGGGCAGTTACAATATGGACGTGTATATAACGTCCACCAGGCAGCAACTCCACAGGCACCACCCGCGATTGAGGGTATGTTTCCTATCCATGGTACTATGGGTCAAGTTTTGTTTGATACGGGGGTAACACATTGTTTTATAGCTACGCATTTTGTGAAAGCCTTAGGGTTGTTAGCCACAGCAGAGAGCACATTGACGTGTGTAGACTCACCACTAGGGAGTGGGTCCCTTATTTTCTTTATATGCTGGGGAGTGTGGGTAGAGATTGGTAGCTTGGTATTGCCTGCAGACATGTTAGTTTTAGACATGCACGAGCATGATGTGATTATTGGTATGGATTGGCTCGCAGCTTATAGAGCCATGATTGATTGCTTCGGTGGGAGCATTGTTTTTTGCCATTCCGGGGCAAGAGATGTTTATAGTGGCGATGCCTCGCCCAGAGGGAGGTTCGACCGCTCATTTGTATTACATAGAGGAGGATACCTCTAAGGAGGTTTTGATTCCCTTAGATTCGATCCCAGTTGTCAGGGAGTGTTCCGATGTGTTTTAGGAGATACCAGGCCTACCCCCCAGTCGAGAGATAGACTTTGTTATAGATTTATTTCCAGATACTAGACTTATAGCACGCGCTCCATACCGTATGGTTCCGGCGGAGATGCGTGAGTTACGAGATCAGATAGAGAAGTTATTAGGTCAGGGCTTGATTCGTAGGAGTACCTCACCTTGGGGTGCTCCAGTTTTGTTTGTGAAGAAGAGAGATGGTTCACTGAGATTGTGTGTGGACTACCGGGAGCTGAACAAGGTCACGATACGGAATAAATATCTGTTGCCTCGAATCGACGATCTGTTCGACCAGCTGAGGGGAGAAACTTTCTTTTCGAAAGTAGATCTGAGGTCGGGGTACCATCAGCTACGTACTAGGGAGCAGGATGTTTCGAAGACTGCTTTCTTGACGAGATATGGGTCTTATGAGTTCCAGGTGATGCCGTTCGGACTCACAAATGCTCCAGCCATTTTCATGGACTTGATGAATCGAGTATTCAGAGAGTTCTTGGATCAGTTTGTCATCGTTTTCATAGATGACATTTTGATATATTCACACTCCTAGGAGGAGCATGCCGAGCACTTGAGGCAGGTTCTTCAGACTCTACGAGAGCACCAGTTGTATGCTAAGTATGAGAAGTGCGGATTCTGGTTACGAGAGGTACAGTTCTTGGGGCATGTTGTTTCTGAGCAGGGGATATCAGTTGACCCGAGTAAAGTGTCAGCGGTAAGGGAGTGGGGACAGCCCACGATACCGACGGAAGTGCGTAGTTTCTTGGGGTTAACTGGTTACTACAGGATATTTATTCAAGGATTCTCCAAAATAGCGGGTCCACTGATAAATCTGACTCGCAAAGGGGTACCGTATGTTTGGGATGATGCTTGTCAATTGGCTTTCGACGAGCTGAAAGACAAGCTTACTTCATCGCTAGTCCTTGCTTTACCAAAGTTGGGTGCGGAGTACCTGGTTTACACCGATGCCTCTTTACGGGGACTTGGGGGAGTACTTCAGCAGGAGGAGAAGGCTATAGCTTTTGCCTTCCGCAAGCTTAAGCCGCATGAGAAGAATTAACCCACCCATGATCTGGAGTTAGCAACAGTCGTTTTTGCATCGAGGATATGGAGGCACTACTTATTGGGGGAGAAATTCCGCTTGTTCACAGACCACAAGTCATTGCAGTACCTGTTCACTCAGTGACAGCTGAATAAGCGTCAGCACAGATGGCTAGAGTTTGTGAAGGACTACTAGTTCGATATACAGTATTATCCAGGAAAGGCAAACGTAGTTGCTGATGCGTTGAGTCGTAGACTGGAAGGCGAGGTAGCGGACGTCTGGAAGGCAAAGTGGAAGGAGTTGGGTCACCAGGACGCAGTAGCCCGTTCTTTCATATCCGTTATGTTAGTCACACCTAAAATTATTATGAAGGTGATACAGGCACAGACCACAGACCCATTTTTCCAGGAGAAGATTGTACGACTCCTAGCCGAGGGTACTGAATCCTATTCTGTTAGTTCCGATGGAGGTTTGCGATTTAATGGGAGGTTGGTAGTTCCTGAAGGGGATGAATTACGTCATGCAGTGATGACCCAATCTCATGGGTCCCGGTTTGTAGTGCATCCTGGAGGGGATAAGATGTACCAGGATATGAGGAGACAATACTGGTGGAGTGGGATGAAGAAGGACATTGCTGAGTTCGTGTCCAAGTGTTCTACCTACCAGCTGGTGAAGGTGGACCATCAGAAACCGTCAGGGTTGCTTCAGCCATTGGAAGTACCCGCGTGGAAGTGGGAGAGCATTTCCATGGATTTTATTACAGGGTTGCCTACATCACAGCGGGGCCATGACTCTATCTGGGTGATTGTAGACCGTTTGACTAAGGTGGCTAATTTTCTACCGGTGCGGAATGATTATACCACGGGTCAGTATGTTCAGCTGTTTATTGCCGAGATCGTCAGATTACACGGGGTGCCCCTGAATATTGTGTCAGATAGAGACAAGATCTTCGTGTCACACTTTTGGGAAAGCTTTCAGGAGGCTATGGGTACTGAGTTGAGGTTGAGTTCAGCTTATCACCCACAGACAGATGGGCAGACAGAGCGTACTAATCAGATGTTGGAGGATATGCTACGCATGTGTGTTCTTGATTTTGGAGGAGGTTGGGAGCCACATCTTCCACTGGTAGAGTTTCCTTAAAATAACTTTTATCAGTTCACGATTGGGATGGTTCCATTTGAGGCTTTGTATGGCAAGCCTTGTCGTTCCCCAGCTTGTTGGCTCGAAGTGGGGGATAACAAGTTGCTAGGACCAGAGGTGATTCAGGAGACCTCCGCGAGGATCGAGATGATCAGGAGTCGCATTCGGGTAGCCCAGGACGGGCAGAAGAGCTACGCCGATGCGAAACGGTTCTTCCGAGAGTTTAGTGTGGGGGACCAAGTGTTATTGCGTGTATCTCCTATGAAGGGAGTGATGAGGTTCGGGAAAAAGCGAAAGTTGGCTCCGAGGTACGTGGGACCATTTACCATAATCGAGAGGATTGGGACGGTTGCATACAGGTTGGGACTGCCAGAGCATTTACATCGCATCCACGATGTATTCCACATCTCTTCGTTGAGACGATATCTTCGGGATGATATGGCCCATACTCACATTGCGATAGATGAGATCGACTTACAGCCTGATAGCTCTAACGAGGAGAGACCGGTGGCTATCCTAGAGTATAGTGAGAGGATATTGAGGTCGAAGATAGTTCCACTTGTACGGGTCCACTGGGAGCATCATAATGTGGAGGAATCCACTTGGGAGCGCGATGCAGATATGCGCGAGAGATATCTAGAGTTGTTTTTACTAGGTATGCCTTACTTTCTGAATTTCGGGATGAAATTCCATTATTAGGGGGGAAGTATGTAATACCCCGTATTTTCATGCTATATTAATTTGGGGATTTATTAAATTTAATGTGAGTTAATTATTTAATAAAAAAAAATCCGTAAATTAATTATGTTATAATTATTAACGTGACGAGAGTTAGTAATTATATGAAATTGGTTGAATATTACTAATGAGCAAAGTAATATATTATATTGGTTATATTGAATGTCATGAGTGAATTAAATGACAATTTCGGAAATTTAAGTCGGGATGTGCTCGTGTCGCGTCGGGACTAAATTGTGATAAATAAAAAGTGTATATTTTATAAGTTGCCGGTATGGTCGTTTTGAGTGCGCCAACGCGTCCGGAAGGGTCGAGATAGTCAGAAAAGTGTACCCGGGGGTGTAGTTTGGTTCTTGGGGCGTTTTTAGGCCTAATTAGTAACCCAGGAGGGCATTTTGGTCATTTTACATTTTTGGGTAATTAAACCAACGAAAATTAGAGGGGATATATCTGATATTGAGGTTGTCACCTAGGGTTAGAATTCCTAAAACCTAAAACGGCCATTGGAGAAGAGAGGAGAGAGCCCTCAAGCAATTCCAAGGCTCAAAACTCAACCATTTGCATCGCCGTCACCGCCAACACGTAGATCGCGAGACGGGGAACGCAACCACACCAAAATCAGCCTCAATCCAGACTTCTGAAAATCCCAGGAAAGTGTTTATCTTGCTTATTTCGTTGGTGCAATTTCCATATTAGTTTAGGAATGATTAGGGATGAAATATATGGAAGAAAACCCAAATTGTGATAGGAATTTGCATGTAGTAAAGACTTAAACCTTATTCTGGAAATCTTTTGTGATGTAAAAGAATAATCCACGAAATTTTGGTGCAATTAAGAAAGGAATTATGGGGTAAAATAGGTTAGAACCATGATTTAGAGATTTTTAGGGTTCTTGAGTTTTAAATGAGTTTCGGCATGATTAATCCATGTTTAGTGACGTAAATTGACATGCTTTA
Source organism: Sambucus nigra (assembly GCA_949130495.1). Lineage (NCBI taxonomy): Eukaryota > Viridiplantae > Streptophyta > Magnoliopsida > Dipsacales > Adoxaceae > Sambucus > Sambucus nigra. Next base: position 293,406,616 of record OX422223.1, read on the forward strand.
TGTAGGATGTGTATCATATCATGTTAGGATGTTAGTAGGACAAGATTTTGGACGTTTGGGAATGTAAAACTTGAAATTGGATGAGAATATGTGTTAGAACCCGTAACTGCAATTCTGCAGAAATCGCAATACCTACTTGATCGATCGATCGAGCCCCAAACCTCGATCGATCGACCCCTCCTGGCAGACTCCTATTCCCTTTTTAAATGAGTTAAATTCAAATTGTCATGATATAATTCTTGGGCATTCTTAATAAAATGATTTGGGAGACGTGGAGGACCCGTAGGGCATATGAATAAATGTTGGGATGTTTAATATTCGACGAGAATGGTATTTATGGGATATTTACTTTAGGGTTGGTAAATTTATGTATTAAAGGGTGAGGCGCATAAGAGAGTTACGTTGAAACATAATAATGACACCTACTGAATTTTATACTTGGGAGGATAGGGTCCACGAGTGTCACGTAATGGGTTGGAGAAACCCTTCGAGTTCAGGTTAGCGACGAACCCTTATAAGGAATACTTAGTGTGAAAAGTAAGGATAAATATTGTAATCATATGGGTGATGAGAGAAACCTATATTGATATGATAACAAGTGGTATATTTATATGGTTGGGTATGCATATATTATATACGTGTGAAAACCATGCCCGCGCTACTTGCTATCCCTGAGGTTATCGCGCTGGGACGATCTTATCCTGTGTTGCCTTATGGGGGATATTGAGTCATACCCTAGGAGTTCGCCTCAATCTTGTTTGTGTATATATGTTGATACAGTTCGAGAGTGATTCTGAACTTGTATATCCCTTAGTGTGAGCGATACGGGGATTGGATAGTAGAGTATGCCTGAACCATAGTTTTATTTGGGGTGCCGTTATATATATATATTACGCGAGTAGTTAATATATATACGAAATTATGAGATTTGGAACCGCCTACTATGATTTTGTAAGTAGGACATAGTTGATGACTAAAATTGTATATACTTGGTTGAAAAGTATAATATGACACTGGGAAACTTTATAAATTATTGAAGCTAAAACGAGAGTTGTGCTACTAAATGGGAAGTATCTTTTTAAACAATGATATTGTTCGGTTTTGAAATCTTAAGAGTAATTTAAGATAAGCTAAATTTTGGGAAGGTTAGTGCGAAAATGACAGGATAAACCGTTGGGAAGGGTAGTGCGATAGGAGTGCACATTAAAAGAGAGGTGAGAATTGATAAAGAGAGAGTCGCACTAATATGTTGTTGCATTGGCCTGTATCAATTTAAATACTTTCTAAATGAATTTTTAAATCATACACACTATCGGGCTCTGACCCGTTTCTTTTTCTCTCTCTCTTGCATATATATGTATGTATCACAGGTGCCCAGCCACAGGGGCGTCTTGCTTAGGATCCCTTGGAAGGAACGCACTGCAGCTTAGGTGGGAGTTGCAGGTCTCTTGATTAGACGACTTCGTTCATTCGGATCCACTCTTAGTACTTTCATTTAGTTGGGCATGTGTAGCTCTTTCCATTATTCCGTTGTTATTGAACATTTGTATTTCAGTTATTTCCAGTACTGTTATTATGGGATTTATTCAGTTTGGATGTGTGACTTTAGATTTCGTATGATGACATTCGATTGACGAATGTTTTAAATTATTTGGATTATGTTGCAGAATTGATGTGGTGTGATTATTACTTTTTGAATGTTGTTAATAAAATAAATAAATAATTTTTCTTTAAATAAAATTTGGAAAGTTATGTATGAAAATGGTTTTGACACTCAACTTAATTAATTAGGGTGTTAAATTATAAAAATTTATTTTTATCGACAGTGATGCTGAGAATGAACCAACTGTTCACCTTGATTTAATTTAATAAAGGAGTGATCACCCGGTATTTAATTAGGCGGGGTGTCATAAAATTGTGAAACTTTATATTGATACTTATGCTTCAACTTTAGAACTTAGGACTACTTTTTATTTGTTTTAACAGAATGTACCACTAAGTCAGGCTTGGCAATTTCATGGCTCCCACATCCTCATCGACTAGAACTCGCAGGCTTGGCACATGTAGAGTTTTAGTTTAACATGGAAGTTTTACTTTGTGAGTTTTTCTAATTTCACTCTTCTGGGAAAAGAGTTTATTCTGTTGGATTTACGAGAAGTAATAAATCCCCAAAACAACTTTTGTTATGAGGTTGAATTTCTATTACTTTTTTTTCACAAGTCGAAATGTATTTCATCAATTGTTAATGGGGATGCTTTGTGTATTTTTTTTAGTTTCACTTATTAGGCTGTTATTTATATTTATCTATTACCGAGTTTTGTTTCTTTTATTTGATTGGAATATTGAATATTTTCCCAGCTTCAACTTCTTACTCGAAAGAAAGCAAGGACAGCTATGAGATTAAAACATCTCAGGCTTTAAAAAGAATTAAATCATGAAGGTACATCATATGAACTTTACTAATTTCTCATATTCTTGATTTCAAAATTTTTGAGTTTTGCTAAAGCAACATTCTCTTTCTTATTCATGGATTGCGATTGCAGTACTTTTTTCCCTAAATAAAATGAATGACTACAAAAAAATTGCATGTTGGCTTGGAGTGCCTTAGAGTTATTCCATCTGACTTGCAACTGATATGGAGGATGAAAGTAACTGCTCAATATACCACACAGTGATGACAACTTCAATTTCAGCATAATAGACAATTTGATTGCCAATCTTCTTGTAGTAGGCACCAAGAACACGACCCTTATGATCTCTAAACAAACCCCCAATGGAAGAAGGTTCAGGGGAGCCATGAACTATACCATCAGAGTTAAGTTTTATCCATGATATAAATAGCTACATATACATACATAGCTGCAGAGATACTTAAGGGGATTATGCAAGTGGGACTATACAAGTTTGCTGTTTGACAAAATGGCCATGTGATAATTCAAAATTCTACAGGTGTACGAGTTAATCTTGTCTTGATATTTTGATATTTAGATTTAGTTTTTTATAGTAAATTTATATTTTAGAATATTATTTTTACGTAATAATTGGGACCTGGTACTTTTATTCCTTTTTTATGATTTTCGGTGATAACAGATATTCGATGATAACAGGTACTCATTCATTTTTTCTCTCCTAATTTTCGGTGATGACAAATCTCCTTTGTTATTTTTATCTCCAGAAAAAGACGATAGTACAGTTCTATAGTGTATGATGATCGTTGTTTTTCAGATCTGACATATCTCCATTGGTGTTTTCTTTTAGTTTCTATGATGATGATCAGAGAAGTTCCTTCAGATCCTGGTATAACAATATTTGTTCCTCTCTTCTTGGTTTTTTTCTAAATACTAGAGCTATTGACATATATGAGATTTAAATGATTGAAATATCCTCTCTTTTTTGTTCAAATTGTATGTTTTTTGCAGATATGATTTTATTTCAACAAAAGTGATTCTCCCACCCACCCGACACATCGAACGCAGCACAACGGGAGAATCCATCACTATTATGGGTAAGATTTGATGTTGTTTTTTTGGACACGAAATTGAGTTTTTTGGACATGAAAATGAGATTTTTGAACATGAAACTGAGTTTTTTCATTCGGACTTGACCACGGGTATGAGCTGATTTTTTTGGAGATGAAATTGATTTTTTTTGGGGACTTGACCATCAGTACGATCTGATGTTTTTTTTGGAGATAAAGCTTAGTTTTTTATTTTAACTTGACCATGAGTAAGATTTGGTGTTTTTTTTACATGAAACTGAGTTTTTATTTACTTGACCATTGGTAAGATTCGATGGCTCATATGGATATCTCTCCATTTTAATGTATTAATTTGTTTAGTGTTCAATGCGTAAGATGATGACCACGGTGGAAGGTAAACTATTGGATGGTTTAAATATTCATGAGTATGTTAAATGGAAACAAACTTTTGAATGCTCCTTTTAATCTTTCTTTTAATCACAAATTGGGGTAGGTGATATTTTTAATCACATTTTGTACATAAGTTGTTATGTCAATTTGATCATGTTGTGAAGATGCTTTGAGTATGCTGATTTTGTTCCTACTGACAGTTAGTTTGGTTCTTACTAATGGTTGATTTTTTTCCTACCTTACTGTGCGGATTCAAGGTGTCGCCTTTCCACTGTAGTAAGGTACACGGTATAATCTTACATTTCTTTGATAGTTTTTTTTCCCATCAATTTCCCACTTAGAGTGCAAAATGGTTCTTGATCCATATCATGTTATTATCTTTTTCTAGCTTTGATACTTACACGCACTTGATTGACATGAGAAAAGGCCAATTGAACTTGGAATCATAAACTGTTACCTATTGAGGTCATCTAAATAACCAATGGGAGCAGCGGGATTTTGATGCCTACATAACACACATTAAGGTGTTGTGGGATGAATTACATGGGTTTAGCTTTATGGCTGGTGGTGATAGACTAATGGGTGAATAAGTCATGGTAAAAAAATTATATCACGATAAAAAAGAGCAGACCTTTGATGTTTTGTGTTACTTTAACTATTTCATATTAACCATTGTTATATAATCACATAGTTGTAATAAATACATATTATGACCATTTTCTTTCAATTAAATTCGGGTTATTGCTTAATTATTTTACTAACATTTTCAGCTGCTAAAAATGGGGAGATTCTCACCAAGCCTGCTCATGTCCCACCTCATAATCGTAACATACCATCTTTAACAGAGCATGCAACTCCACCATGACTATGTAGTAGCATTTTTATTGACAGGGTAGGCTATAACTGAGCAAAAATAGGATCCGACAATTATTAAATGTTATATTATTTCCTCAAATAAGTTTTTTGTTCATGTTCTCTTATTTAGTTTATTTGAGTATGCTTTCACCAAGTCCTTAGCCACCAATTTTATTTTATTATTTGGTTGACATAAGCATTAGTAAAACAGGCTAAGGCATAATGGTCCATAGTCAAGTAGTTTAGCATGTAATTTCCCTCATACTCTCGGGTTAAGTGGGGTGTTGTTTTCTGTACATCATCTTTTATTTTGGGACAAGCTTGAGTTACACGACCTTATGTTAAATTGTATTTTATAAACTTCCATCTTAAATTGGCTTAAGTTACACGAGCTTAAGTTACATGACCTTATTCCAAGTTTTTTCCAATTTCCTAAACTTCATCTTAAAATTAGCTCAATACAACTCAAGGCCAACATTTTTATCCAATGATCCAATTTTATACAGTCTTGATTTGAGTAGTATGTGTAAGTGGATATCGAGGAAAAAGATATTTTATGTACTCCTTTTTGGATTTGATTTTTTTTTATTATGGTTTTCAAGTACTAATTGTTAGTTCTGATTTGAAGTTTGAGTTATAAGTGGTGGATATTTCAGTCATGTCTATGTTTCTTCTTAATTGCAGTTTTGGGAACTAAAAATAAAAGGCATATCAATTTTGGGGACAAAAAATAACATTATATGAGATGGTAACTTTTTATACATTATTATTATAAAACATCTTGCATATGGATTTCCTTCCTGTTTTGCTGAATTGTCCAAAAGTGTAATTATATTATCACAATTTGTATCACACTCATTTTTTGTACACCTAATTGCTTAGCTGGCACAAACTTAACATTGGGCTCTCATCCAACCCTCTTGCTCTGTAATGGGGAAAGAATGAAATGAGGGCGACGTCGATGAATAATGTTGATCATTGCATTGAATGTCTTCGGCTTCGAGATTTGGCATGATGTACAAGTAATCGGTGGTGTACACAACTTTATTATTTATTATACTCATTCTAACTTGAGGAGGGAAAACAAAATTCTATGGATAATTTATTTCTTTCATATAAGATTTGTGTTTACTTTCACTTAAATGATTCTTAGGTTTACTTTCTTTTAATTCTTACTATTATTTATTTATTTTTAAATGTATTGGTTCAATTTCCACTAATTAAGATAAATCGATGACAAGGGAATTTTGTATAAATTTTCTAAATTCTTTACGCTTATTTGTAATGTATAAAAAACTTTTTACCTTAAATTTTACATGATTCAATTTTTTGGAAAATTTTCTCCGTGCCTTCAGGCACAGGCATTCCGCTAGTCTATATAATAAAGTACCATGTTATTATTACTATTCCATAATTTTATAAGGCACTTTATGGCGAGAATTAAAGCAAACAAGGCAAAAAATTAAGGGTTGTGATTAAAAAAAACTCTTTCCTCTTTTTTATTTTCATTGTTTGGTTTCCCTTTATTTATTATTACTTGATTTCATATTCCCCTCTTTCCTAAAATTCAAAAAATGGATAAAATAGTGAATTACACACGTCAATCTTTTATGATCCAACTTTATCCACCTGTTAACCTTTAAACAGTGTTGATTAATTAAACCATACCAAGAAAACTTCCAAGAAGCTTCGTATCTCACTATCTCTCTCTCACTCTCTCTCTCTCTCACACACACACACACACACACACACACACACACACACACACTCTTCCAGAGACAATATCTCACTTCCTCTCTCAGAAACAACATCACTCTCTATCTCTCTTTCAAATAACTCCATTTTATCTTTCATCAAAGCCTAGAAAAATTTGAGTTATCAAAACTCATAATTTACATTGATGAAGAGTTTGAGATATGTACATCTCAATAACATCACATATTATTGTGTATCTATAGTATTGTTAGAATAACAAGACCAATAACCTTTTCTCTATTGTTGGTTATTTTTGTAAAGATTTAAATTGAAGATTACTCAAAGATCCGATTGATGATTTTAATGGAAATAATGGGTGAAAACGTCACATTATTTTAGTGTAGTATGCTTTCATTTACACTCCTTTATCTCTTATTTCATAAATCCCACTACATACTCTTGTCCACAACTCTGGTAAGAAATTCATTGTATTTTTAATTAATGTTTGTAAAATTTTAGTTCTTGATTTTTATTGCATAGGCCTTAATACAAATTTTTAGCTTTTGAAAATAATCTCTTAGATGTTTGATAAATTGTTTATATGATCTGAATCCTTTATTTAGTGAGAGTTGGTAATTTACAGTTTATCTTTGTTTAGATTTGGATTGGTTTTGTTCATTTAGGAACCATGGGTTTGTTTGAAATTGATGGGAACATTTTGGGATTTATGTACATAAGTTCTAGTTTTTATGTTTTTATAAATATCATGTGTTTGTTTGAATTTGATGGGTTAAATTATAACTGTTTGAATTTTATGAAACATTGCTTGTTTGATAAACTATTTGAATTATAACTGGAAAATCATCTGTTTATTTGTTTGATGAACTCTGTTTGGAACTTATGTACATAAACTGTTTGAACTATAACTGAAAAATCACGTGTTTGTTTGTTTGATGAACACTTTGGGTTAAATTATAACTATTTGAATTTTATGAGAACACCATGGGAATATCATGTGTTTTTTTGAATTTGATGGGAGGTTTTGTTCATTTAGGAATATCACATGTTTTCTTAAATAATGCATATGCTAGGAACAACAATAAATTATAATTGATGGGAGGTTTTGTTCATTTACAGTAGGGTTAAGATTTTTTACCCTTATTATTGCTCTGTTTGATATTCCTAAACCTGCGATGTGAAACTATATATATAACATGTATAAGGGTTGTATATATAACATGTACACAAATGTGAAACTATATATATAACATGTATAAGGGTGGTATATAACTATTTTTTGTAAACTGTGCAATAATAACCCCTCTTTGTGTTTTTATTTTTTTACTTTGCACTACCTTTATAGAGTTATTTGGTAGACTACATGTTTAGTAGAATGTCTCATAGTTGGTTGAATTGATGGTGTTTAGAGGTGGATGTAGGTTGTAGTATAACTTCTTTTAATTATTGTCTCTTATTAGTTTGAGAGTTTTTACATTTTCTTATGTTAATTTTAGATTTAAATTCTTTACACGCTTCTTTGTAAAGTTAGTTCAAGTATAATAATTATTGTATTCTTTTATTTGTTTACTTCTACATGAACAACAATCAATTGGGAATTCTCCCTCTCTTTGAAATCGAATAACTGGGTGAGTATTTAATTATTTATTCAGCATTTGGTCTCTTCGATTTATGCCTGTGTGATATATTTGTCTACATATGTGTGCGGGGTTCCAAAATTAGGTTTCTGACTTAATTTCATTTTGTTCAAATCAATTTCCAAATCCGAGTTATAGTTTGGATTCTTCTAATTATGGATTCCGAGCAGAGCTGTGTGGTGTAACACCCCGTGATTTTTTAGCCCTAAAAAACTTTGTTATATTAAAAATTTCAGAAATATAATTTTTGGAATCTATTTAATTTTGGCATGAAAAAAATATTGGTTTTTAGATATAAAAATAAGGTTTTAATTGGAATTTAAATCAGGATTAAAATTTAGAAATTATAATTTTTTGTATAAAAATCGAGGGAGGATCCGACCTAAGGAGAAAAAATAAATAAATAAAAATATTTGAACGTCCAATCGAGCTAAATTTTTTGTGCATCTTCGTCTCAGCTTCAGCTACAATATATTAAAATTACAACAAATTCCCACAGTCAGATCATCCATAATGTTTTTTTAGTGTTTGTGTTTGATATGATATATAAACATAAAGTGACGAGTTTAGGACTTTTAAAACAAATTTTATTCTTCTTAAAAATCAGTAGCCTCCCATAATTTCATTCTCTCTCATCTACAAAATCTAAACCCCGTTGAACATAACTTTTAACCCAAGTTTTGAAGATCTAAATTAAGTTTTCTCAAAATTGTTCAAGCACAAGTCTTTATCAATTTTTCGAGAGGAACGAAACTATTTAATCAGAATTTTCAACCGACTTTTCTTCATGCATGAATACTTCTATTTTTCTCTTTAGTATTATGAGTTTTAAATATCTCCTTAACATTAATTTACATGTTTTCTTAAAATAAAGTAGTAACCTTAATTAGGAAAAGTGAAATCTAATTTGGGATTATTTTTATAAAAAATATTAATGTGAATTAAGACTCATAACTCTTGTGTGCTTAGGGTAGAGCTTTTGTTTGGCTATTATAGGGGTAGGTTTGCATGTAGAAAATCATCATTGCGCTATTTTAAATTCAAAAGAGACTTGGGTAATCATATGAAATTATGTAAGTATGATTAAAATGAATTATTGTTGTGTGCATCATAAATTCGCACGATGTTAAGATTATATTTGTGAAATAAAATTATTGAGTTAATTCCGATGATGAATTGAATAAATTAAAATGTGAGTAATTGTGATTACATGAGAATTTGTGCATTTATTGATAAATTGGATCGTACGAATTATTGTTTTAACTATAGTCGACATTGCGGGGACGATGAGATTTCGAGTATTATGCTCTCACCTTAATTTTAGGAATACTTGCAAGGTTTGGGACTACTGGGTATGCGTTAGTTGCGATTAACACTTTCTAGGTATGTGACTAGTTAGTGTAGATTCTTATGGATGAAATATTCCGGGACGGGACTGATTTTGGTGTCGTTCCGATAATTTAAATAGCCTAGGCGTGAAACTAGGAAGAAATAATTGATAAAAACTCATCCAAAAAATAGGATAGGACGTGTCTGTGTTTTGGAGACCGCTAGGTATGGCACTAGGGGTAGGCTTGAGGTATTATGCTCTATAATAAGGTGAGGTTAAGATAAGATAATGAGAAAATGAGATGATGAGAAAATAAGAAATTAAGAATTAATACCTAAGATAATAAACGTGTATTAAAAATGAATTTATAGCACGAGTATGTGCATGGATGACAGTTAAATGGGTAGACTGGATATAGCGATGTGGGTGTGTGTTGGCGTCACACGTATGTGAGGGCTGACTAGTTAAACGGGCCAACTGACTACAGTGACGTGTCGTGCATGGAACCTCACGAGTATGTGGAGAATTGACAGAATATGGGTTGACTGACTATAGTGAGGGGAAAGGGTGTGATGTGTAGAACTTTAAACGTGTCAAGAGTGTGTGCAGGGCCGATAAGGGGGCGACTGGACATATTGGTATCGTATGAATTAAAATAAATAATTAATTAATTAAAATGAGTAAGGATAAGAATAAAATTGAAATTAATAATGTTATTTGAATATTTGGGTTACACTTTAGGGTACATTAGTTGTATGGTAGATAGTGGTAGTTTTCGTTTATTTGCACGTCAGTTAATTATCTCGTTCACGAACCCTAATTGGGAAGAGTGTCTTATATTCATGCGGTGATCTCTGACCCATTGCGTTGACTAACATTTCAGGTTTAGCACTATAGTAGCTGCAGGGGAGTATTGGAGATATTTTGGAGGTTCCGTTGGAGTTTATTATGCTTAGTAGTTTAGATTCATTTTCCTTTAGGTCGCATTTCTATTATCAGACTTTTACTATGGCTTTTATGGGCCAATAGGTTCCACAGTTATTTATGGTTTTCTTCAGATATTTTACAGTTGGTTCATTTTATCAGAGTTTTTATATATTTAGAGTTTGATAATTTTGGAGATTAACATGGTGATGGATTTATTATTGAATGAATGGTTAAATATTTATTGGATCAATTTAACCATTATCTTGTGGAATGAATTTTTATATGTCTCATATCTGTCAAATGTTAAGAATGATTACTTATTAAGTGATGCCTGACGTAGTGCGGCGGCGGCGGCTGCCTACCTCGCTTATCAGATTGAGCGGGGGTATTACATGTGGTTTAACCAATTTACTCATCCAATAAGAGTTGTTAAAAGACACCTTTTCCCTATATCTCTCTTTGGGATGCACGAGAACAAATTTAACCACTTTATATGTTGACTCTAAATCAAGCTTTCTGATTTTGACTAAATTTAACCACTAAATGTGTTGACTCTAAATTAGGGTTTCATTGTTGTCTTAAGGTTATGATGAACATATGGGTATATTTTCAGAGTGTTGATTATTTCACTTTTATTGTTTTTTCCATGGTTGGAGTTTAACAGCTATTGGTTAGTGGTTGGAGTTTAGTTGTTCCTAGTTGGAGTTATAACAGTTCTTTATTGTTGGCTTCTTTGTCATTGTTGTTTTCGTGGTTAGAAGTTAAAAGTTCTTAGTTGGAGTTTCTATTATTCATATATGGGACTATTATTAATTTTTTAGTTTTGTATTTTCAATATATGTATATATAAGAGAACATGTGAATAGTCTTACCTCCTTTGTGGGTTAATTTCTTGGACTTCTTTTTTTATTGGTGATTATACTATGTTTAGCAGAAAATTTAAATAGTTAAAACCGTACTGAAGTTTACTAATTATATATATTTTAAATTTTACATTGCAACTCATGTTTGTCCTATCCCTTTTTCATAGATATACTCTGTTCAAACAATAGGGCAACAACTATGAAGGATGACAATAAAGGAGGAAACATTTTTGCAATAAGGATGACAATACTTGGTTACTATATTCTTACCTTTGTTTATAACTAAATCTTCATTAAACATTTCTTCATAGTCATCTTATACTGAAAATGTAGATTTGGAACATATAAAATGTATTATCTTTGTTTCCTTATAGTGAATTGTAAATTGCAATGTATTCCTTATGTGAGTTACTTTGTAAATTATAATGTATTCCTATGACAGTTGCATTTAGATGATTATTAATTAGATTTTCCTACATTTTAGGATTTGTCACTCTTTAAAATTCTATTTTTTTTATTGGTTGCAAATTTCTTCAAAATGCCACTAGTGTGTGTTCAAACACACTACATTGAGTGTAACTAACGTTTGCAATGTGTCCATGCAAGGATATGACCGTGTCAATTGTTTAAGGAATTTTCATTGGGTAAAGTTTAGTATTTTATTTTTATGTTTGTTTAAAATCCGGTCCAATTTTTTTCTAATTCCAAATCTAGGAGCATGACAGGGTCATGCGACACAATGTACCGTAGAAACACAACGCGGTGTAGTATTGTATTTGTTGATGTGTTCTTCCAACATGTTTTTTTACATTTTTTTCATTCATTTGGTCAGATGTTAGTCATGTGTAATGTGACCACTTTATGAAATTTATATTATGTATATTGTTGTTTATGTATGTATGTATATGTTGGTAATTGCGCATTTGCTGATATAAAATCTGTGCATAAGAAGATTGAACAGGGCTTCCATCCTGAGGTTCAACTCAATTTCATGATAGGTAACTTTACAATTTTAAATAGATCCGTTTGTTCTCATTTCAAACTATATAGAGTTACATGATAGTTCATTCCCATTTTAGATTTGATCTAAAGGTATCAATATTTGTATCATTTTAATAAACTGAGTTTATGAATTGCCTTTGATTTATTTGCTAGCCAAGGCTAATTTTCTTTCTTTAGAGGATGGAGGAAACAAGAATGGCTATAGAACATTGTAATTTAACAATATAAATGAATGATACTCTCCTCCGTTGAGGGCTATTGTACATTTTTTCTTTAATTTTTAGCACTTCCAAGAATATGTATTTTCTACTTTCTTCCCAAAGATTGAAGTTTGTTTCAAATGAGGATAATAAATGTGTTCCTTGAAACCAAAACTTCTGGTGAATGCAAGGTTAATACATTGAATCTATTTTATGATAATCCTCTCCCACTCTTAGTTTTGTGTCATATACATTTGTAGTTTTAATGTTTTCAGTTATTAGTACCTTTAGTGTTTGGTGTATCTTATTTTCCTTTTGAGTAAACCATTATCAAAATGGTATATAATGATTTGGATGAACAATTATTCGCTACGGAGTTGAACTTAAATTTTGTTTTTCAATCGAACTATTTAGTTATTTAAATATATCAGATTGTTGTAGTTATATCATATTTGGGTATTTTTATGTACTAACTATTTCGCACATAAGAGGGCATACCCTATTTGATTGATCAATTATGATAAGATTTTTACATATTCATTAGTTGCATGAATTGAGATAGTTATGAACCGATATGTAGTATAATATAATATAATGGTTATTGTAGGTACACAATTAGGATCAGTCATATAACTGATATAATATTTTTTCATATGTTGATATGATATTAATGATTATTGAATTGTATTTCAAGATATTGAGTATTTAAAGAATTTTTGATAGAAAATGAAGTGAATGACTCAAGTAGGTTCTATAAGATGGTTTAAAACTACGTTCCACGTTGATATGTGTGATATCGATAGAATGCAATGGATAAAGGAAATGAAATAACTAAGTTAAAAAGATGAAAAGCATAGGGTGTGAAGCTCTGAATATATACACATATTATAGATAGTAATGATATAAGTGTTGGTTTATGATTAGAGATCGATAGTTTTTGAGAAATAATGAGAGTAAGTTATGGATTGAGGGACATAATGGAAAAATATTAAAATTTTGTAATCGAGATGGATGTTGAATTGTTATAAAAATGTATATCTTAAGTGTATAAAGCTAAGGTTGATTCTTTAAGTGTAGATTGAATGCAAATAAAGAATATGAAAATTGTAGTCAATAAGTTATTGGATAAGTGAAGTATCAAAATTTCATAAGAAAATCAAATATATATATATATATATATATATATATATATATATATATATATATATATATATATATATATATATATATATATATATATATTGAATTGATCACTAATAATAGAGCGAAATTTATTTAGCTACTATTGAAGAATCATAAAGATCGCTAGAGAGTTTTGGTTGTAGTGTCGTGTGGTTATATAACATTTTTTCGGATAAAATTTTGAAAAGAATTCCTTCCCAAATGAATATTTAATAATTGGGATTAATATGCTAAGTTGAATTTAATCACATTAAATTATTATTTTTAATCAGATTTGTTATTGAACTTGAATAGTTGCAATTAAAAAGGTTACATGGGTAAGAATATGATTGTGACATTCCAAAATTAGCATTCCTTTTCAAACTTTTTAATTATTAAATATAGTTCAAATATGTGAATTATTGCATAATTAGAGAGTTTAGTGCTGCTAAGGGTAATCCAGGACAGGCAGGCTTAGGAGGTATCATAAAAGACCATAGGGGAGGATTCATTCATGATTTTTGTGCCTTTGTAGGAGTGACTTCGAAAAATAAGGCTGAGTATATGGCCATTTTAAGGGGTGGGTTTAAGATTGCTTGCCTATTTTCATCTTGTTAATATTATAGTTAAGTCTAACACTCAAATGTTAATTGATGTGCCCAAAGGTAAAACAAAGAAACCCCCTTAGAACCTAATTCAATTGATTAACCATGTCAGAGATATCGGAGTTCAAATCTTAGCTTCTTATGTCCATTATTGGAGAGAATCATGGTATTCAAAGTCATGGTATTCAAAGTCAATCCTTCACTACTTTTGATCAAGTCATAAATCTCCCTTCTTCTTCTTCTTCAAGAGTCCATTTTAAAATGGATTATCAAGGTCTTCAGTAAATTAGATTTTAAAAAGTATCCAAGGCCCCTCTCATGTACTAGTTATTATTATATTGTAACAACCCGTCCTTTTGGAGACAATTAAATTACATAATTAAGTATAAATTGGCAATTTGGAGAATTTCTCAAAATAGTGATTTTTGGGATTTTCGAGGATTTAATGATTTCTATGGGTGTTGTAATTATTTTTGGGATGTAATAGGTCGAAGTATTTTAATTATATGTCGTCGTGGAGTAAAGCGACAAAAAGGTCAGATTTTTATTAGAAAACCCGCATTAAGTGAAATGGGTTAGAATAGTGATTTGCGGTCAAGTACCTCAGACGGGGATTTTAACTGCGCAGTGAGTCTCGGAATGGCCGAGATAGTCGGAAAAGAGTGTCTGATTGTCGAAATTGAGTCTCGGGGAATTTTAGAGTTAAACGAGCTCGTAATTGAGTAAACGAGTCGTTTTGTGGTTTTAAGGGGTTAAACACTTTTTCTTTCTTTATAAAGAGGGAGAGAGGGATGAAAGAGAGAGAAGAGAGAGGGGAGGAGAGAAAAGAGGAGAAAAGGGGAGATTCTGGCCCACCTCCGCGGGATTCGACTCGGGATCGTCGGATTATATCCACGAGGCAAGTGTTTACTTTCTTTATTTACTTTTTGCATAAATATTTTACCACAGTTTGGTATTAACAAACCCTAAAAATTTTTGGTTGGGTTTTCATGGATAAAACGGGTTTTCGGGAGTTAAAACGAATAAAGCCCTATAATTTCATAATTGGAGAAACTTAGAAATTAATCAAAATAAATTGGTGGTTTAGGATTCTAGGATGTTTAGAACCCTTAATATATGTGTATTTGTAGTTGGTTGAGGTTGTAGGACATTGGGTGAGGTGACAAAAGCTTGGGAGAAGCTTTAATGGTCGAAACCACCTCGGAGAAGATGATGAATACTTACCTGCATCTTTCCGAATCAATTCGGCCTTGATGTGTATTGATTCGGTTCCTGGTCAAAAAATAAAAATTGCGGATCGTTTTGATGCGGTCGCGTGGGAGCTGACCACGTATTTTTCTAATTTTTTTTGGATTTATAGTGATTTTTCTATGAAAAATTATCCGAGATCAAAACCGTTAGTTAGAAATTAAGGATAGAACTTATTGGAGATAAATATTAGGGGTTCTTAAATGGAGTGTTAGGACATCTAAAGAACTTGAGGAGATATGAAAACTTTGGGTTTGTAGGAATAAATCCAAGTTATGATATAAATGGAGATTGGATTGAGTTTTGGGTATTTTGGAGATTGAAAAATTGCCCAAACAGTGCCCCTCGAATAGGCCGAATCGATTCGGGTCTAGGCCGAATCGATTCACCTAAGAGGATCTATGATTATGCAGTGGGACGAATCGATTCGGATTTAGACCGAATTGTGTAAAGGCCCGATTTTTATTATCACAAATAAAATATAATTTCCTTTTAAATAAACTCAAGAGATGCGGAAGCGTAAGGAAGATGATGGTTCAACAAAATTAACCAATTCATGTATATTCACTTAAACCGATTAATTAATCCAAGTCCTAGAATTTGCCTAAGTCATATTTATCAATATTAGCAAGTTAGGCGAAACCAAATTTTAGCAAATGACTTGAATTAAGTAAACATTACCCAACATTTAATATAAGTCCCAATTAAGTTGAGTGTGATAAATTAAACCGAATTTTATCTTGAATTTATTCTAAGCATGTGTTCTAAATTATGATGCAAGATAAAATAAACAATATCACACTATGCCGAGATGTAGGAAAAACCCAAGACGGGAAACAACCTCGGACGGCCCTAGCCACAAGTCCACTAGATACGGAATTACAATTACAAGACAGATAGACTTACAACGACTGACTCGATCCCTCTCAAGCCTCGATGCTTCTTCTCGTAGACACCTCTTCCTAGCTGACAACCTCGGAACTCCACCGCGGTCTCTGAATCCAGCGATGGGGCTTTCTATGGTCACTGTCACCCTAGCATGGAGCCTTTCTCCAAGTGGGTAGAATCGCAACAAAAAGTCTTCTTCTTTGATGGATGTAGAAGCAAACCAAAACTTCTCTTCTTGAATTCGGTAGAGATAAACCGGTGCCAAAACTCCAAGCAATTTTGATATGTATATAAGAACTTGGATAAACAATATGGGTGTACAACACTAGAGTGATAAAATATTTTCTCTAAAAATCTCACTCAAAACATGAACATTTTCCTAAAACAAATTTGCTCTCAAACTCTCTCTAAGAGATGGAAATGGTATGGAAAAGTTAGATTGGAAAATGTGATTCCCGTACAAGATAAAGTCTGAAAAAGTTGGTTAAAAACCAAGTGGGGGAGTGGGTGAAAAACTGCCAAAAACTGCCAAAAATTGTTCCCGCCTGACAGCTCGTTCGAATAACTTTTCGTTTGAACGAAGTCTCGTTCGAACGAGACTTCTAACGACGCTCCAGTATGGACTCGTTAGAAGCTCGTTGGAAATCTCGTTAGAATGAACAAGTTCGTTCGAACGACATTTCGAACGACCGTGGGAACTCGTTGGCAGGTTCGTTCGAACGACATCTGGTTCGAACGAAAAAACTCGTTCGAACGACATATCTAACGAACGACCAGAAAGATTGTAAAATTCAATTTTGGCCCAGAAAACTTTATGAACTTATTTTAAAGTTTTATATAATTTCTTTCTTAAAACAAAACGCAGTTTATTTTAATCCTAACACCCAATAAACTTTGTTCCAAGCTCCTATATAAATATAATTGCATTCATACCTTGGGAGCATGGAATCATATTTGATGACGTAGAAACGAGGCACGCAAACCAACACATTTGATGAAGCTTTATATTCTTTGCCGCTACGTCTTCAACAAACACTTCATAGGCTTTGAGAGTCTAACAATTACATACTATCCTATGAATAAATGTTTTTGTCCGGAATTGAGCCAAAAACTACATATGGACTCAATTGGAAATTTGTGTCCTTACAAATCTCCCCCTTTGGCTATTCCGGGACAAAAACCAAACAAAAATCCTAAAGGGCCGTCAAGCTCACTAGACTCAAAACATACCCGCCCAAACTTGACTCAACCCAAGGATCAAACGCTTTGCCATTAAACAATGCCGCTTTAGTAGAATACCTGCACACTTAAGCAAACTCATCAAATGCATAGGGAATATCAAAATATAAAATGCAATTAATTAAATTATTCCCCCTAAATTAATTCTCCCCTTTATCAAACACATGACCTACTTAGAAAGACGTCTCCCCCTAAGATAAATCTCCACCAAACGAATATAACAGGATAAGATACCATTTCTCCCCCTATCATCATTCTCCCCCTTTTTGTTCAGGAATAGGCAAAGGATAAAGAACTAATAGACACGTTGAAGCTTAAAGTGTTAAGACATTAAAGCATATGGGCAATAAAAGCAAGGCAAAGACAAACAAATATCATATATATATATATATATATATATACTATAAAGATATCAATAAGTACTTGCATATATAGATAGATATAAACACACACATGACACAAAATACAATAAGTTTGCACACTCGTATGGCAAAAACGTGTCATATGGAAACGTAAGTGCAGGGGTGTGAACTAGCAACAATTAAATTTAGACCCAAACACTTAATAAACATTCACGGAGTTCTCATTTGATTGCAAACTTTATCACATTTAAATATAACCTCATGTGACAATATGAAGATTGAACTCAATGAACAAACATACACAATGCATACAAGCCTAGCATGATGATGATTCTACAAGCCAAATAGAGTCATGACATTAAAGACAACTAGGATAAACGGACATTGTGCAAACCGTTGATATACCATCCAATTCTCCCTCAATAAGCATATATATTCTTTTGATTTTGAATGAATATATCAAACAAACATAGGCCTTGGCAATTGTTTTCTTTTTAATGCCAAATATTCTGTTTTTAGGCCTTTGGATCACGTATTTCTTTTAGATCCAATAAACGGTGGATTACTATCGCAAATGATTTGATTCATCCTTTCGGAGCCCTTCCCCGTGCACATTTGTATTTATCATGGTTTCATTTTCACACAAATCTCACATGCAACGGATTTTGACATGCACTAGTCCTCCTAGGTTATAGATATATAGATGACTAGATTGGTAGGAGAACACCTCAAAAAGCTCAAATATAACATGTGACATTAAGATTTCAAAAGAGCTCGTGCATTTGTGAATAGAGGCATATAAAAATAGAATCCATTTAATCAATACAAACTCCAACTACTCCATATAAAGCATGGTAAAGAACATTTTAAGGATTGAAAATCTAAACCAAAAGTTCTAGCCACGTGGGAGCGTTAAAGGAGGGATTCAAACACAAGTATATGCCACTTAAAGTGTGTCAAACTAAAATACACACACAAAAAAAATCTTTTTGAGTTTTTAACATTTTGAATAAAAAATAACTATTTACTCAAAAGGACAAACAAAAATCATTTGTATTTTTCATGAAGCTTAAATGACATAAATAAAACACAAATGATAAACAAAAGTCTTTTTATATTTTTCAATTAATTTAAACACAAAATATAATACAAAAAGATAAACAAGTCATAATTTCTAGCATGGGATATAAACTAAGGCAATGACTAGAAAATGACTAAAACAAGCATACATTTAGCATGTGAATATAGCATGAAGTACAAAAGCTAAAGTATGCAAAAATTAACACATTCATCCTTTAGATTTTGCAAGGGAGGAAGCATGTGAAAGTAAATGAGAATCAACAACCCTATTTTGCAAGGCAACCAAGTCGGATTTCCTAACCCAAATTAATGAAGAATGACTATCTTGGGGTGTAGGAACTTTAATAACCATGGTTACTTTACTATGGGGTTTTCTAGGAATTCGTTTAAGATCAAAACAAAATTTCCTAAGATGACCTTGTCGACCACAATGTGTACAAGTGAGAATATGTCGAAAAGATTTACTTAAGGAGTGGTCTTTAAATGTAATCCTAGTTGATTCTCCTAAAACATTGGTTTGGGCATTATGAGTAAATTCATTACAAGGATTGAAGCCTAAACCACAAGTGTCATTTTTAATTTGGACCGTTCCTAACATTTTATCTAGTTTTTCTGAACGACATTCCAAATCAAATTTGGCATTACTAGAATCTTTTAATTTATTTTCCAATTCAACAATGTTAGATTCTAGTAAAACATTTCTCTCTTCAAAAGCAAGAAGCTCCTTTTTCAAGGATTCCATTAAACCCCTAAGGCTATCTCTTTCGCCTTCTACATATTCAAGCTTGTCTTGAAGAGTCCTCACATGTGTCCTAAGGTCTTCTATTAAAACATTTTCATCAATGACCTTGACACTTTTTCTTAAACTAGATTCTAACTTCAAATTATCTCTTTTTAATTTAATTGATTCTTTATAAAGCTCTTGAAAGGAATTTTGAAGTTCACTCACATCAACCTCTTCTTCATTTTCACTCTCTCTTTCTTCTTCACTCTCACTATCATCAAAAACAAGAGAATCGTGTACAATGACCTTGGAAGTGGCATGTGCTATCGTTTCATCAATCGATGAGTTGTCACTATCACTCACATGACTAGCCATAAAAGCCACAAAATTTTTCTTAGTGGGGGAATCGGGCTTCTCTTCCTTATCACTATCACTAAGGGTTGCATTATATGAAATGGGTCGCTTACCATCTTTCCATAGTTTAGTGGGGCACTCATAAGCCCTATGGCCATAACCTTCACAACCAAAACACTTATCATACTCGTCCCTATCTAAATTGTCATTGCTAGGTTTAGGGATCTTCTCGGCTTTAGAAATCTTCTCGCTTTTATCATGTTTAGAAGTATCAAATTTCTTAAAGTCATTTTTAAATTTATCTTTATTAAATTTAAGAAATTTTCTAAATTTACGAGCAAATAAAGCCATCTCTTCCGAGTCACTATCACAATCTCTCTCTACTACTTGTTTGACCTCTTTTCGGGCTTTTAAAGCAACGCCCTTTTCAATTTTCTTTTCAGTTTTAGAGGGAAACATATCTAGTTCATAGGTTTGTAAATCACCTACAAGCTCTTCTAATTTCGTAGAGGCTAAAGTGGGTAAAGAATTTAAAACGGTCACCTTTGGAATAAATCTATCGGGTAGGGACCTTAAAATTTTCTTTACAACACGGTCGTCAGGTATTTTCTCTCCCAAGTTAAAAGATGAATTAACAATATCAGAAAGTCTAGCATAGAATTCATCAAACGTTTCTTTTTCATTCATTTTGATAGTTTCAAATTGAGTGGTGAGGTTTTGGAGTTTTGAAGCTTTAACGACACTAGTTCCTTCATGAGTTAATTGTAAAATATCCCAAGCTTCTTTAGAGGTTTCACACGTCATAATACGGCGGAATTCATCCGGTGTGACAGCGCTAAACAAAGTATTTAAACCACGGGAATTGAAATTAGCAAGTTTAAACTCGTTTTCAGTCCATCTATCGGCGGGTTTGATAACACGTTCATTTTCAACTAAATAAGTTGGTGGGGACCACCCGTTAACAACAGACATCCAAACTCTTTCGTCGATAGATTTTAGTGTCGATCTCATTCGCGCTTTCCAATACGCGTAGTTTGAACCATCGAAAATAGAAAATTTTGAAAATGGGGAAAAATCCATTTTAGCCAAAAATTATTTAAAAAGATCGTTAACGAAATAATTTATCGCTTTGGCTCTGATACCAATTTGTAAAGGCTGGATTTTTATTATCTCAAATAAAATATAATTTCCTTTTAAATAAACTCAAGAGATGCTGAAGCGTAAGGAAGATGATGGTTCAACAAAATTAACCAATTCATGTATATTCACTTAAACCGATTAATTAATCCAAGTCCTAGAATTTGCCTAAGTCATATTTATCAATATTAGCAAGTTAGGCGAAACCAAATTTTAGCAAATGACTTATATTAAGTAAACATTACCCAACATTTAATATAAGTCCCAATTAAGTTGAGTGTGATAAATTAAACCGAATTTTATCCTGAATTTATTCTAAGCATGCGTTCTAAATTATGATGCAAGATAAAATAAACAATATCACAGTACGCCGAGATGTACGAGGAAAAACCCAAGACGGGAAACAACCTCGGACGGCCCTAGCCACAAGTCCACTAGATACGGAATTACAATTACAAGACAGATAGACTTACAACGACTGACTCGATCCCTCTCAAGCCTCGATGCTTCTTCTCGTAGACACCTCTTCCTAGATGACAACCTCGAAACTCCACCGTGGTCTCGGAATCCACCGATGGGGCTTTCTATGGTCACCGTCACCCTAGCATGGAGCCTTTCTCTAAGTGGGTAGAATCGCAACAAAAAGTCTTCTTCTTTGATGGATGTAGAAGCAAACCAAAACTTCTCTTCTTGAATTCGGTAGAGATAAACCGGTGCCAAAACTCCAAGAAATTTTGATATGTATATAAGAACTTGGATAAACAATATGGGTGTACAACACTAGAGTGATAAAATATTTTCTCTAAAAATCTCACTCAAAACATGAACATTTTCCTAAAACAAATTTGCTCTCAAACTCTCTCTAAGAGATGGAAATGGTATGGAAAAGTTAGATTGGAAAATGTGATTCCCGTACAAGATAAAGTCTGAAAAAGTTGGTTAAAAACCAAATGGGCAAGTGGGTGAAAAACTGCCAAAAACTGCCAAAAACTGTTCCCGCCTGATAGCTCGTTCGAACGACTTTTCGTTCGAACGAAGTCTCGTTCGAACGAGACTTCTAACGACGCTCTAGTATGGACTCGTTAGAAGCTCGTTGGAAATCTCGTTAGAACGAACAAGTTCGTTCGAACGACATTTCGAACGACAGTGGGAACTCGTTGGCAGGTTCGTTCAAACGACATCTGGTTCGAACGAAAAAACTCGTTCGAACGACATATCTAACGAACGACCAGAAAGATTGTAAAATTCGATTTTGGCCCAGAAAACTTTATGAACTTATTTTAAAGTTTTATATAATTTCTTTCTTAAAACAAAACGCAGTTTATTTTAATCCTAACACCCAATAAACTTTGTTCCAAGCTCCTATATAAATATAATTGCATTCATACCTTGGGAGCATGGAATCATATTTTATGACGTAGAAACGAGGCACGCAAATCGGCACATTTGATGAAGCTTTATATTCTTTGCCGCTACGTCTTCAACAAACACTTCATAGGCTTTGAGAGTATAACAATTACATACTATCCTATGAATAAATGTTTTTGTCCGGAATTGAGCCAAAAACTACATATGGACTCAATTGGAAATTTGTGTCCTTACAAATCGATTCGCCATTAAGGACATGTTTGCAGAACTCTTTTCGAATCGATTCGGATTAGGGGCCGAATTGATTCGCCCACCCGAATCGATTCGCAAATGGGGCGAATCGATTCTCTTTGGTCAGAATTGCTAGTTTCTTCCCTTAAGAGTATGGGGAATTAAAATACAATTTGGGATTTTTATGGAGAATCCTAGTTATCTTATTGGGGCTCCTAAATGAGGGTTTTGAGGGTAAATAAAACTTTAGATGAAAGATAATTCCTTGGATTGGTGTAGGGCATAACCCGGGGAATGGACATAGTTTATGTTCGGGAAAGAATACTCCCTGGAATATTTCAGTGGGCCTTTAGGACTATATAATTATGTGTATAGAAAGCATAGTTATGTCGATAATTATTGGGCAAATCCTATGAGGTGATTAGGATAAAATTGAGAATATAGATATATATATATATATATATATATATTCAATTAGTGTAAAGTGGTATAATTGGAGATATCCAATAAATCCACAGAGGGGATTGAGGTATTTATTACCTATCAAAGGAGGAAATACTTTGGGTTTAGTATCATGTGTATATGAATGCATGATTGTGATTCTTTGAGAGAATCTTTTGGATTATTAGTCATCGTTAGATGTGACTGGCAAATATGGTCATTTCTATATATTCGAGGGGGAATATATGGTATATGTATATACTATGTGAATAAAGTATATATATGATATGATGTAAATAAATTTTCAAAATGTAAAAATAAATGTTTTTAAATTGAAAAAGGAAATGATTTTCATAAATGATAATTTATGTATACACACCTCTCTAAATGTTATCATAAGGGAAGTTCGCGCGTGAGGTGAAGGCCCCTGGCTAATGAATGCAAGGTAGATTTAGTTCTATAGGACATATGGGCGATTATATATGTTTACTGCACTGGTGAGGTAATTCCGGGTGTGGTTATGACTCTCCCGCATGCATATGGCCGCTTCCCGACATTTCGGTAGGTTCCCAGGTTATCTTGTTTGATAGGCCCAGGAAGATGATAGTCATTTAGGGGCGCGTCCATTGGGGAAACCCGGAGGGACGATCTTAGATATGTTAAAGCAATTCATGATAATGAATTGGCTTTAAATACATTTCCCGGATGGAAGAAGGGAAATGGAAGCATATGTTATGAAAAGAATTTTTATGATAATAAAATTGGCTTTTAAATACATTTCGTGGATGTAAGAAGGGAAATGGGATGTTATGAAACGGTAAAGCATTTCTATGATAATAAAAATTGCTTTTAATATATTTCCTGGATATAAGAAGGGAAATAGAAAGTTTTGAAATGTAAATGTATTGGTAAACATTTTGTAGATAAATGTAAAGTAAACCTCAGTCTGGGAGATATTATCCGGATGTATATTGAATTATGTATATTAATGTAAGTATGTTATATATGTCGTTGTATAGTATATATACATAAATTAGTTTTGTACTACGGGCCTAATGGATCTCTACCATTAACCCTGCCAAGTGGTAATGTATCGGGGGGGGGGGGGGGGTTCCTTGTTTGGATTTCGCTTCGCGAGACACCCCACGCACGAACTTAGCGCAATGTTGAGAATGGAGGGAAGTTTAGCCCTTAGTACTTGGGGGTAGAGGTTTTTAGTAGACGGGTGAATTATCTTAGTTAGACGGGGTAGATTAACTAGAAGTTAAGTGCGTTAGGTGTGCACTATTAGAAGAGACGTGAGGGGTATCTCATGGGAGTGCGATACTAAACTTAAATATGAGATAAAACCTTTTTCAAAAAATAAGGCATTTATGCACTTGTTAAATATTTTTCAAACTCGGGCTCTGACCCGTTTTTCTACTTTTCCTTTCTTGTTATATATATATATATATATATATATATATATATATATATATATATATATATATATATATATATAGGTGTCCAAACATAGGGACGCCTGGATGACACTTCCTACGAGTTAGACGTCTGCTGCAGCAGCTGTGGATGCGTGCAGGTTCTCGATAGACGCTTCCATTCTTGTAATCTAGATAGGAGGTACTGTAAACACATTCAGGATAATAACCCAATTGCATTTATTTATTCTTTTAGTACAGCATTCAATATGGTTGTATATTTTGACCGAGTGTTCGATTATTTTATTTCATTTCAGTTTCATTTACGCAAAACTGTGTGGATGTTTTAATTTTGTAGTTGTTAAAAAGAGTAGTTAAGTAAAATTTTGACACCGACCTAATAGGTTATTAGTAATTAAATGGATTTTCGACAGTGATGCTAAGAATGATCCATATGAGACTCCTATTTTAATTTGATATAGGAGTGATCGCCCGGTATTTTATTAGGCGGGTTGTCACTTATATATTCTCTTTATTTATTTCTACTTCTTGTTTTCATTTTTGTAAAGATTTCTAGGTATAAAGACATCCTTCATCTCTTATAAAAGCCACCATGGTAGGGATTTTCTACCTATCTATGTAATAAGTTGATGGTATTGTCCTTCTTCCCTCCAAAAACATTTTATATATTTTATGGAATATTATTATGGTTAACTATATAATTTTAATCCCTTAAATTAATATATTTTAGAGGTATATTAAAAAGTGTTGAAATAATTAACTATGATATGTTATTTATTATGACATAAATTGGGGGTAGTGCTTTGTAATTTTGCTTAAGCTAAGAAAATGGGGTTGAAAGTCTGAATTAGATAAATTTGGTTTATATATAATATGTTTTGGTGTGATCTTACAGGAAAGGATTAAAGTAAAGGCATGGAGAAGAAATAAAAGGGAAAAGGAGCCAAAAAGGAAAAACTTAGTTTTTTCATATTTGAAAAATCCTACAAAATCCATATTAATCCCAAAATTAATTCTTTTTAATTAAAGTTGTTTATTGAGTTGTGTAGATCATTTCTACTTTTTTAGATTTTAATTATGGGTTCAGTTTGTCTTAGTGCATTTTAGGGCCCCTATTAACCTGTATGATTTATATGGTAGGGCTATCTAAGTAAGATTAAATATGACTCATAAAATAAAAGTTGTGTTACAATATGAGAGGAACATGATTATGCGATCTATTATTTTGATACGTCACTCGTAAAGGCCCATATTAACAAAATACTAATTATTAAGGGGTAATCTATTTAGAATTTGTCATGTTGACCATAACTAAAGTTGTTGTACTCAATTTATGGAGTATATTGGTATAAATTTCTATATAAATTTAATTAATTTATATTTAAACATGACGAGTCACGAATATTGCATATGCGTGCCTATTATCTTTACGCATTGTAGCACTTTTTATGTTCCTTATGCTAATATTTATGTTTGTTAACCAGACAACCTCGATTTTGGATATATATATATATATATATATATATATATATATATATATATATATATATAATGAGTAAAACTTATGTATGTCATAAGATTGAACTATGATGTTATCTATATAAGTTTTTCCTGCACTTCCTATTTTACCCCTCAAATCTTTGATTTCCCCCTCTTTTTTTACTTACCAAATTTAGACCCACCCTCTCATTTCTCACACAAACCTCTCATTCTCTCGTATTTCATTAGCAAGCAAAAAAAAACTATTCTCCCCATTGCTTTAGCCGTCGTCGCACCTGACCCATTGCATCCGCTCCTATCTACTTCGCCTCTCCTCTTAGGTAAGTCTCATATGGTTTTGATTTTAGGTTTCAAATAGAAGATAAATTCATGGTGTTTGCATTGTAATGTTTAGGTTTTTTCTTTGTCTTAAATCTGATGTTAGTTATATTTCTTATATGTTTAATTGGTTGTGCGGCATGGAGATTTAGGTATTAGTTCTGATATTAGTTCTATTTATATTTCTTGGATGAGGTGTAATTATAGTTTCAAACCTTATTTATCTGGGTTTGAAGCTCCCACATGTTGCTTCATCTTTTTTCCAGAGATTTGAAGTTGAACATTGATATGCTTACTCATTTTATTTATTTATTTGGGGATTCATTGAATGATTATCATAAATAAATGGATGGAGTTGTATTGTGTCTATCTCCCGTTTCTATCTTGTGTTATTTTTCTTTTAGGGTTGTCGAAAATGAAAGTGTAAATCATCATTTACCAAAATCCCAAATGATTCTCTCACATATTTGAAATTGGGACAGGGGTTCAAGTTTTTTATTTATTAATGTTGATATTTATTATTGAAATGGGAACTAATTCTTTTCACGAGTTTATGTTTATTTTGCAGGAATGTTCAGTCTTCTGTCTGTGAATTTTTTATGTTTGGAAATTGTCTTTGAAGTAGCTTTTGAAGGTTGTGAGGATGTAATTACGCATTTTTATTGTTTGTATAAAATTTAAAGTGCGTCGGAGTACTATGTTCAATATCTTGGACCAAATCCAACAAAATCAAGGTAAATTCAGTCTTAATGTTCACAAATAGGGGTATAAGAATTATTCTATGTTATGTTGCTACAAATAGTATTTATATGAGTTTTTCTAATTTGTATGGTGGCATGGTGCGGAACACGTGAGTTTTAATAACCACTCACTTCCACGTGAGCATTTACTATGTGACTCAGTTGGGCAGTGAAATGATTTTCAATGGTTCTTATATTGAAATGATATTTTCCCAATAAAATGATCAGATTTGGTTTGTGAATTTTGCGATAAAAGTTTAGACTATTTCTGATTTCTTAGTTTTGGGTTATACTCGCATATTTTTGTTTTCCCCACATATATCAACTACATGTTGTGCTAAATTTTAAAATTTTACAAAATATATATTTAGATTGTGTATGTATTGCTTTGAAGGATGATATATTGTATGGACATATTTGTGAGTATCAGGGGTTCAATATCATTTTCTTGGTTTGTAAGTTTTAAAGACACTTTCATTAGGTCTTAATAATTTATGTTTGGTTGATAATGTTATCTAATGCTCCATAGGCTTCAAGCTTGCTTTGTCTATTGGTTTTTGTTACCTTTTTTGTTTAGCATGCTTGCTCTGTATTTTACAGGGTACATTTTGGACTATCATTTGGTCTTCATGTATAATAGAATGTCTCCAATGTCGTAAGATCTATGTTTTATATAATATTAGAGTGAATAGACATTAATATTATAGGTATATTTGCGTTTTCCTTGAAATCATTCACCAATTTTTATATCTATAGTTGCATAGGTATATTTACGTTTTCCTATCGTCATCTAAGTTCATTTGATTTTATCTCTGCTCACTTTTTTATGTTAGTTTGCACCAAAATGTAAAATTCGGGTGTTTTTCCATCAACCTAACAAATGGCATTACTACACGTTCAACTAGGCATGTTAAGAATGATTTTATTTATTTATTCTGCTATTTCGACCAGATACTGTATAAAAAGTGAACACTATAGCGTATTTGGTATGAATACCATATCGTTTGGTATTTATTCTTCTATTTCATGTGTGAAATGTATTATATGTTTTCTGTTGTTATTGAATGTGAATGCAGTTAATGTCAAATGCAAAGCCAAAGAGACTCCATTAAGTGTTCAAGATTAATGTTATTATTTTTGTTTTGATTCTCTCCATAGCCTATAATTAACTGTTGTATTGTACTAATTTATGCGTGTGAATAGGGGTTTTTGGTTTCTAGATGATAATGAATTGAAACAATGTGTTGTGAAGACTTATAATAGAATATAAGGCTATTCGTATATGTGTGTTATTACTTTCTGCAGAAGAATAGGAGCTTGATTCCATCCGTTAAAAGAGTTACGAGGTTGAGTCATCTTACAAGGTCAAAAAACACAAGTGTTGTGAAAATTTCCAACTTCATCCTTTTGTTTTCCTCAAACACCACCGGGGATTCGAGGAATCTTTTGCATGTAGGTAATAGATATAAAACAACACTGTATTTTGGCTCACAGTCTATTATTGAGTAAGTGTGATGCTCACCCTCATCTGTGGGGGAACAAATATAACCGTTCTAAGGTTATTCATATCATTCTTTCTCTCATTGTGTGTGTATGTAGACTACTTATTTAGATGAACATGTCTACCCCCCCCCCCCCCCCCCCCCCCCGCGTCTTTTAAATGTTTATTTGTGAAGCAAGGGACGATAGTGACAAGACAAATCGTTGTCATGACTTCTAGCAATAGTAAAATTTGAGAAGTATTATGTAAAAGATGATTATAAAATGGAATTTTCTTTGGCCTACTACTATTGTGTCACTTTCTGTTTAGTTTCTTTATGTGCTTTTGATGTGAATTTCATTATATTATCTTGGTGAATTTCATTATATTAAGTATTAGTATATTATTTTTGTATACACTAGAGTGTTCTAATTTTACCCATATGTTTATAAGTTGAGGACATAGGATGATTTATCACACACACACACACAAACACACACACACACACACTATATTTCATCATGCAAGTGGTGATTTTTGTAGGTTTTATTGATTATTTTATATGTTAATGTGCATTTAATTTCATTTTTGTGGATTGTGATCATTGCATTTTGTTCAGTTATTTTTTGGAGTATATATGTTTCTGCACAACCTTTATAATATTTCATAATATTTACTAATTTGGTATTTCTTAAATTTATAGGTTATTAGAGTTCATATATTCTTCGAAGTTTCAGTTACGGTTTTACTCTCGCACTCTTAATGGAAATAACATTTGACCTTTGTTCCTACTTATGTTTTCAAGACAAGTTTGCCTTTGAGTTCACTTTGTATATTTCATTATTCAAAATTATTATGATTTTAGGTTAATTTGTGGTGATTAGTCCAACTGTACATTTATTTTTGTTTTATTTCTAATTTTTTTTGTTTAGTGGTGAAGATCACAAGGTCCGTGTCCTAAATGAAAGCAATTTTGTGGTATTTTTTAGTACTCGAACATTAATTATGATCTTTTTCTTCTATTTTTTAACTGAATTATTTAATTGAATTGTGTAAGTTTTAGGGTCTTTTTCTATCTTCTGATTACAGTTTTTTATTGAGATAAGAAAATGGTTCTTCTTATTGGGAGTTCATCCAATATAAATGCAACGTTGATTCAATTTATGTCTTCTGATAACAATTATAAATTCACTGTTGGATCAATTTGTAATATTTTATTCTCACGCTATTTGTTTGGTAAATGAATTGATAGAGACAAGAAATCTGAACCTAGGTGAAGTTGGATACATTATTATTGGAACTATGCTTGCTCCCGGCTCCCAAAGAGCAAGTGAATACAGGATGGTTGTATTATATTCTTTAATATTACTACATTCATAGTTGTATATGTTTTGAAATGCTCATCTTTATCCGTCAGTATGCTATCAATGTTGCGGAGAAACTATGCGAATTAGTGCTGTGAATAGGCAACGCTCATCAGGTCCTCAAGCAATAATTGATGTAGATGTAGCTATTAAACATGGATTTTATGACATTGGTATTTTTCAAATTATTTTGTAATCATAGATTATTAATCATATCCAAATATAGGTTGCCTATCATTCATTCTTTAAATTCATATTTTCGATTTGCAGGGATTGGTGTTGGGTTACCTATCATTCATTCTTTGAATTTACATTTCCTATCATTCATTCTTTAAATTCAGTTTGTTATTTTATGTAGTTGTTTTAACAGGCTACGAATTGTGTAGCGGAAATTCATTTACTTTTCGCATGACTAATTGCGCTTTTTCCATTCTCTTATTAGGTATATCTTATTTATCGCTGTTATATTTTTAATTCCTTTGGGTATTCTTATATTTTATTATTCATTCATTATTCTTTCCTCCACTTTATATCGAGGAGTCTATTATTCCCCAACAAAGTGAGTAGCACCAATGTAGGTCGTGCACACGACGCTTATAAAAGACATAATCTAGGAGGGATTATGGTTACACGCTCCCATTGCAATGACTTACACTAGATGGCTGGAAGGTAAACTGCTTCATCTTTGATATGACCTCTGTTTGGTAGGTGTTGTTGACAAGCACATATTCGACTTCTCGCACTCATAATCAATATTTAGTCGTACATTTTCAACATTTTAGAATGGCATAGTCACACCAAATAGTTTCAATGATATATTTCTCATTGGTTGCATAAAGGGCAAACACCGACGAGTGATGTGAAACATGTTCCAGTAGAACACTGAGGGTTCCCCTCGAGACATGGTGGGTCTCTCCAAGAATGGTATTGAAGGTAGCATCCCAAACATTAGAGGACACAAGGTAGATATTCTCCACGTAATAACTGCTGTGAACCTTTCCACTGAGATTTCACCATTGGCACACCTACTAAGCATATCATTACTAACACGGTATATTGATTCCCCATAACACTAAAGTTATGACTTGGTAATGTTAAAGAGAGGTGGCGGCTGGAAGCGGCTGAGATCAAAACCAAGGTGCACGCTTTTCAAGAGACTAAAAATACGTTGAATAATATTTGGTCCTCTGTAGTTGGTTTCTGATTCGCCATCTAACGATAAGGGTGACGACAAAAAAACTATCATTTCCCCTAAATCATCATCATCCTCGTTCACCTGTACCACAACCACTCATATGTATATATTCATAACAATAATTGTATGTCGTCTCACAAATGTGATAAAGTCTTGTGTCTCACTGCATTAGCCTGTGTTTGGGTGCCACTTCTGTTGGACCCCTAATATAACACTAATATCACTAATGGTAAGTTGATCCACACATGACTGTTTTATTGTTTTGATTAATAAAATACTGAAGTTTTGTTGTGTTTGCTAACCTTTTTATTCTAAAAGTCCAGTGTCTCCATACCTTTATTGTTATCAATATGTTTTCATTTATTTATTTCTATTTAAATATATTCTTTATCGTTATATATTAATCATCGTGATGATATATGCCTATATACACCCCAATATCTATAAGTGACACTTTGCCTTTTGCATTCTATAGCCCTCCCCAATCCTTGTCTCCCAGCCACACAGGAGAGGCCATATCGGACATAATACTATCATAGTTCATGAAGATGAGAGACTTTAGGTGTTTTCTTTTCCCTGAGTCTGAAGTCTGCAGTTTGCAATCTATATCTGAAAAATTTGTTTGTTTTCTATTTGAATGAAATCTAAATGTTTTTTGAATTACTATACCTGTAAGTTATATTTAAAGGCAACATGACTATTGGCCTCTCTATAAAAATTTAAAAGACAAATAGCATTTACTCCCTCAGAATTCTGAATGGATTACAGGTTTAAGAGACAAAAACTAAACATAAACTTAATATGTGTTAAGATTTGAGACTTTCTAGATTAGCATCATTATTCTCTAAGAAGATTCCAACCTATTGTACAGACAGACATCGAATATAACTTTAAGATTCATGACATAAATCACGTTGTACTTTAAAAATAACAAGTATTTCAAATTCTAGGATAAGTTTTTCTAAAAAGCATAATCCAAATGACCTCAAATTTTCACCAGCAGCAACAACTGCAGCAGTCAATAGACGCATTGTTGTCCCTGCATTCCCTAAGAAAAGTTTATTTTCATCCTTAGCTTCTTTACCCACTAGAAATTTACCCCCCATAACCTTTTATAATTGCTCTTTCGCTTGCACAATCCTCTTCCACACTGTGTTATGTTTTTTTACCAATAAAATTTGTATGTTCAGTTGTATGCAATTTGAGTAGGACTCTATTATTAGATACTAGAATTCTATACATATCTTATTGATATGCTACATGTAGGGTGCCAACTATTAATATGTTATATGATGCAAAAGTGAAACCTTCCTAATCACGGACATGTCATATGCATTAATAGACCGGGTGTTAAATTAAATCAACAACTTTGGTTTGGTTTTCCTTTTTTTACACAACTTTGATATTTGTTTGCTGAGTTATTTTAACTATTGTGTTGGTTATTTTTTCTTTGAAATTTGAGTTGTTCCTCACTTTCATTTGTTTCAAGTTGCTCCTAAAATTTGTTTCTCATAGTGTTGTACTTAATTACTGAATGTGTAACAAGAACTAAATGATGGATCCCTCTTTGAAATCCTGCTTTAATAATTTATGTGGTTGACTACTGAATGTGTTCGGACTTTATTTCATTTCGTTTACTTTGCTTCACTTAGTTTCATTTGGCATCGTCTTGAGATGAAATTGTGGTCCAACACAACTAAGTTAAGTGTTTAGCCTTGCAACAATTGTGCTCCACAAAGGTGTTGGATCCGTCGAGGTGTTTTTCGACCTTTGCTTGGACAAGCATAAGGCTCTGTGGTAGGATAAGGTCGGTCATTGAAATAAGCACGGTAATTACTGTAACCTAATTTGATCGTAATTGCCTCTACATGTTGCCTTGGGTATTTTTGGCCATAACACTTCGCCTTTGACCGTATTTTGGCCTTGCTAACTGAGTTTTGTTTCAATATACTAATCGGCTCAAGAACGGGCTCCAGTTTCTCCAAGCTTAAATGGGTGAGTATTCATCTATGTAATTTTTCAATTTTATAAAAAAATCTAAGCGTATATTCATTCAATAGCATATATGATTAGATTTAGGGTGACGCATTGACACACCAAAAATGTATTTGATATGTTGATAAGATATAACTTGATATGTTATTTTAGATGTTGATCGAATATAACTCATTTTTTTATGTTATTTTAGGTGTTTCATCATGTCTTGAGATTTGTATCGTTGTCGTGACGGTATTGAAGTCTATTTCACTTGACTAACTATATTTTTTATTTTGTATCAGGTCATATTTTGAAAACTACGGACAATCATTACAGTGAAACACGCGTGGCAGCCTCAATTGATATATACGTGATTTTTTTAAAGAAATTTATTTCGTTGAAGTATTTTGTTTGATGAATTTGTATTTTTTTAATATTGTTTGATTGGTTGTTACCCCTTAAGTAGGGTGGATAGTCCAATTAATAAAGGAGATTATGTCCATTTTTTTTTAAATTGACACTTTGTTAATTTGATTCACAATGTGAATTAGATTGATGAATAATGTATATTTCATGTTATATTTGAGTTTATTTTATGAATTTAGACTATTTGAATGTTGTGGGACTATTTGTTATTAGTTAAGCAGGGTGGATAGTCCTATAAACAAAGGAGATTATGGCCAATTGTTTTAAAATTACATTTTGTTTTGTTGGGGAATGAAAATTCTGCCTTTTTGCAATTATGTACTCTGAATTTTTTTGTCATTTTGTGATTATCAGTGTACCTTTAGTCACAAACATACCCTAGTGTGTGTGTGTATATATATATGCTTTGAAGGGCTTAATCGAGATTTTATAGGTATTGGAACACTTAAATTGAGGATTCGTTGCTTTTCAAAGAAGTTTCTTTATCGGAAGCTACTTCAGGGGCATTTTAGAGATTTAGCACTCTATCTTTGGCTCATTGGGATTCCAGAGAGGCGTATTTCATTGAGTTAGATTTGCGGGGCTACGAACAACACGTTATTTGGAGTTCGAACGAAGAAGATATAGCCAATTTCGTATGCACCGATTCTCCCTCCATTTGGACCAAAGAAGACTATGGAATAGGGGACCGGTTGACCATCCCTGCCCCATCGTTCGATCGATGAATCATATTTTTCCTTCGAATTGTAGCAGTGGGTTTTAACCTCGGGACCCGGTCGACCGCCCCCTTAGCCGAGGTCGACCGATCATAGTAGTAATCTGGCTCCTTTTTCCTTTTAGTTTCTTTTTCCTTTTATTTATTTTGTAACTAACTATAAATAAACCCCTTAGTTTATTTCCATAGAGGTAATTCATTTTACTTAGTTTTTAGGTTACGGTTTTGAGAGCTTCTATCTCCTAGATTTTTCCTTCCTATTTTGGGTGTTTGTAAATCACTATTCCTTTTCTTCTCCATTAATATAACTTCCATTCTTATAGTTAAGCTTTGTAACCTAGATTTATTGCTTTATTTATTTCTTTCATTTATCTCTTGGATTTAATACACGTCATTTATGATGTTTTCTATTTAACTCAAAGTAGGTTGTGATTAATGGAACTCACCTTTCTTTCAATGGGTTGCTTTACTATGGTGATGGGTTTTATGTATCAAATTCGATTATGTTGTTCTTATTATTATGCCTAGGAGATTTAAAGGGGTACCTCCTATATGCGTGGTATTTATGACCTTTCGTGTGTAATTTTTCGGGTATTTGTTGACACCAAAATCATATTAGGATTTTATGCGAATTTAAGGGGTGACAACTCTAGATTTAATTGATTTTTGAAATAGGATTGAATCTTACTAAATTCGTAGTCCCATGTAACCATTTATACAGATTAAACTAAGGTGAGGGATATTAGTCACAACCTATAGTTTTTAGTACCTTTGTAAATCTTAGTTTAACTTCCAGGCTTAGATTATCTTTTATTTTTGTTATTCAATATCTTTTACAATTTTATTGAGAAGTATTAAATCAATATAATTCTAGCAACTAGTCTCTGTCGATTTTTGATACCCGGACTGGACGCTATACTCCCTTAAAAGAGTGTAGTCAATAGTCTAGGTTTTTGCATAGCATTTGGAGCCGAGCAGAGCGATCAACGTTTATCTTTATACACTTGCACAACGGTTTTACCCCTGTTGTCAAAATGGCACCATGGTCGGGGACTTGTTTGTTTTAGAATTTAATTGATTTATCATTTTGTAGTATTTTCTTTTTATTCATATTTTTTGTTAACTATTTTTGTTGGACCTCTACATTTGAGCACCAAGAAACCCTTGAATTTTCCAAACGCACATCACTTTGTGGAACTTGCCATCTCGAGCATTCTTTGGGGTAAGCATGTCTTATTCCATTTTTTTGTAATCGTAATGATAATTCTCAAAATCCCCCTACACCTATGACTTTTGGTCAATACTTACAAGCCCAAAAAAACATCTAAAATGTCTTTGGGTGAGTGTTACTAAAGTCAAGTTAATTTTGAGAATGATTATTATGATATTGGGCCTCAAAATCCTTATGATAAGAATTGCAATAACTTTTAGAATTCTTATTTTAATGATTTTGATAGTTGTTCTGAGCATAGTTTTCAAAGTTCTCATTTTTAAGAATCCGCGCCTTCGCCTATGACTTTCGGTAAGGGCTTGCGCATTCTTAAAAATGAAAGATTTGAAAACCGTTATCGAGAATAAAGCCGTTGTTAGGAGCATGAGTTGGATTTATTATTTGAATCCAACGACGATTTTTCTTCCGGGACTTTCAAAGTTGAGGAATGTTTTGAATCAAATGAGAATTTTGTGCCTACTTTAGAACAAACCATTATTCACTTGGCCCATGGTATAATAGAGAATGGAAATGAGGAAGAAATGGATGCAAAATCCATTTGTAATGAATTGTTTTCTTCTTTGGTCCCCAAAGAAGAATATTTCATTAAAAGTGATCTTATTTCCTTTTAAACTTAATCTTCAAGCGATGATGAGCGATCTCTTGAGTTTTAATTTCTTTTGTCCCCATCTTTATTCTATATTGTCGAACTAATACAAGTACCTAATGAATCGCTTCTGAACTTTAAAACATTTAACCCTTTCACCGATGAGGAGTACTTGATCAAGTTTCTTTCCATGAAGGCAATTTCACCTCCATGTGCGCCAACTTCCATTCCAATTGAAAAATATTTGGGAGGTAAATCTTTTTTTTAATCCCATGTGTACTTGTCACTCGTTTTATCCAAATTCCCCATCATCCCTCAAAAAATTCTAATTGGTGATGGTTCAATTCTTCCTCCCTACACATGCCTTTCATTGTTTGAACTTAATTCCTATTTTTTGGAATGTATTCATGAAAGGGAGGGTCCCTCGTTGATCCTCCAGAGTCAAATCATCCTCAAAAATTTCAACTTCTTGTGTATATTTAGTTAGAAGTTAAAATTGTAGGTTGTAAATAGTTAGTTTTGCTCTATTTTTATTTTTCTTATGTATTCTTACTTATTGTCTAGTGTAGTTAGTTAAGTTTTTGTTATTTTTTTTTCCTATGCTTGGTACTAAAATGTTTTGCAGAATCATTGGACTTGTACTTTCATAAGATCGCTCCATTTTGGGCAATATCACTCTTTTCCTCTCTTTAGCTTGGTTTTTAATGCACATTGAGGACAATGTCAGGTTTTAAGTTGGGGGTGTGGGATATTCTATCCATTCAATGGTAGTTTCTTTGATTTGATTATATGTTCTTCCTAATCATGCTTTTCTTTTAAAAATTCAAAAAAAAAAATCTTTCTTTTTTCTCCTTTGTTGGGCATTTTGCCTTTGCTTTCGATGATAAATTTTAATAATTGCCCAATCCAATAGACAATTCATTGATGCATGTTCTCTATTTTAGAAGTTATTATATTTTAGTCCTCATATAATTGTTATTATGAATAACTTCATGAATTAAACTGTAATCCCATGAGCACATGCGCTTCCCTTATTTAATTGATTTGACTTAAGATTTCTATAATTCGGTAATCTTTTAATGCATTGTATATACTTACTCACCTAGTGAGCTTTGGTATTTTCTTTGTTTATGAGTGTTATACACTTATCTTTCCTCTTTGAAAACGTTACAGTTGTTGGTAATCTCATTATTCTTTCATTGATCGTTCATTAATTGCGTTTATATCTTGAAATGTTTACTTGAGCATGATTTTCAAAGTTTTTTTGACTCGAGAATTGCGTACACTTTAGGAAATGATTATAGGCCATCTTTTTTATATCACCCACATTGAAATTGACCTCACCTTAAATTTTTTTCCTCGTTAACCCATTTTGAGCCTTAATATAGCCTTTCGCTTCATAACCCAAAATCCCATAACCAACTCCACATTGGAGTTATAAACCATATATATCACCTTTTGTACCTTTGTTTAGAATGATACTTGGGATTGAATGATCTTCGTGTTATGTGATTGAAATTAAGCATGTGAGAGTGAGAAAAGTAAAGAAAATAAAAAAGTAAAGAGAAGAAAAAGAAAGAGTAGAAAAAAAAAAGAAAAAAAAAGAGAAAAACAAGAAAAGAAAAAGAAAGAGAAATTTGTATTTGTTGTGTATAGTGTTTAATAATCCTGTTGCTCTCCTATTTAATATTTAATGCTTGTTATGGAATCATATTACAAATTTTTTATTTCCTCGCAATTTTCCATCATCCCGAGTTTTTATCTCTGAACACTTTGAATCCATACTTATTTCCTTTGTTTCATAACCGAACTTAACCTACATTACAACTCTATAAATTCCTATGTGATCATAGGGTTATTCAATTCAAAATTTTAAATATTTGCGATAATCTATGAAAATACATTTCGCCTCCTTTAATGACGGTATCTTTCGTTGAGATTACATATTTATCATTTTACATATAGCGTTGTTCTCTAGTGACATGTGCGCGACCTAGTTTCCATTTACATTTACTCTTTATGACTGTATGTCCCATGTATTACCTCCCATTTCATTTGTTGAGTGTAATATACGGTTACGACTGATTTATGCATGCATTAACATTTATCTTATTTATTTAAGTTTTTACCAAATCATACTTTGCATGTGCTCACTCCCCTACCATATTTTAAGGTTTCAATTATACAAAGTTCATTCTATAATGTTAATAATATGGACTTTTTCTCAAAACTTGTTTGAAATATTTTTCATTATTGTTGGGGTTGTTGCATGTGGTTTGGCATATTTTGAGGAAACTTTGATGTTTGTGGGTTTCATCCCTTAAAACCTTCACGTGACGACACCCATCCATTAGGGTAACCTAGGGGTTTAACGACTTATTGCATATTCTAAATTCAATTTTGTTCCCTACGAAAGTGACATTTATAGTTTCGATGCATATATACATTTTGTATTGCCTTTTATGGACTGGTTTTGTTTGTTTCATTACTTGGGACTAGCAATGTCTAAGTTTGGGGTGTGATTAATCACGAATATTGCATATGCGCGCCCGTTATCTTTACGCATTCTAAAACTTTTTATATTCCTTATGCCTATATTTATGCCTATTAACCATACAACCTCGGTTTTGGATATATATATATATATATATATATATATATATATATATATATATATATATGCTTTTCAGGGATTAACTTAGCTTTGTTGGTATTGGAACGCTTAAAGTGAGGATTCGTTGCATTTCGAAGAAGTTCCTTCGTTTGACGCTACTTCAGGGTCATTTTAGACATTTCACACTTCATCTTCAGCTCAGTGGGATTCTATAGAGGCATATCTCATCGAGTTATCTTTGCATGTCCGCAAATGACACGTCATTTGGAGTTCGAACGAAGAAGATATAGCCTATTCCGTATACACCAATTCTCCCTCAGTTTGGACTACGGAAAACCATGAAACAAGGGACCGGTCGATTGACCCAGCCCCACTGGTCGATCGGTGATTCATATTTTTCCATCGAAGTGTAGCAGTGGGTTTTAACCTTGGGACCTTGTCGACCAGCCCCTTATCGCGGTCGATTGGTCATAGCAGTAATCCGACTCCTTTTTCCTTTTAGTTTCTTTTTCCTTTTTTCTTTTATTTCTTTTATAACTTACTATAAATATACCCCTTAGTTTATTTTCATAGAGGTAATTCATTTTACTTAGGTTTCAGTTTACGGTTTTGAGAGCTTCTCTCTCCTAGGTTTTTCCTTCCCATTTTAGGTGTTTGTAAGTTACTATTCCTCTTTCTTCTCCATTAATGTAAGTTCCATTCTTGTTCTTAAGATTTGTAACCAAGATTTATTGCTTTGTTTATTGATTTATTTATTTCTTTCATTTATTTCTTGCATTTAATACATGTAATTTATTATGCTTTCTAGTTAACTTAAATTAGGTTGTGATTAATGGAACACACCTTGGTTTCAATGGGTTGTTTTGCTATGGTGATGGGTTCTATATATCAAAATTTACTAGATTTTTCTGGTTATCACGCCTAGTCAATTTAATAGGGTATATCATGTATGCTCCGTATTTATGACCTTACATGTGTAATTTTTGGAGTATTTGTTGACACCAAAATCAGATTAGGCTTTCATACGAATTTAGGGGTGACAACTCTATATTTAATTATTTGTTGTAATGAGATTCAATCTTACAAAATTTGTAGTCCCATGTAACCATTTATATACATTAAAATGAGGTGAGGGATATAGTCGCAACCTATGGTTTTTGTTCCCATTGTAAGTCTTAGTTTAACTTCCATGCCTAGATTATCTTTTATATATGTTATCCAATATATTTTACACTTTTATTGAGAATTATTAGATCAATATAATTCTAGCAACTAGTCTTTGTGGATTTTTGATACATGGACTGGTTGTTGTACTCCTTTAAAAGAGTGTAGTAAATAGTCTGGGTTTTTGTGTAGTGGTGGGAACCAAGCATAACGACTGGTGTATATCTTTTACACTTGCGCAGCGATTTTCCCCTTGTTGTCAGACCCCAAAGGTAACTCCAAGACAAATTGGAGCATCCCCTACAATGTTAAGAAGATTTTCTCAGGAGGCACCACTATGCTCATTGACCTTGATGAAGAATAGATAGCGCGTCTAGTCAAATTGTACCGTCTCAAGAAGTTTTACCTTAGTTTGAACTCTCATCATGATACGAATCTTCCCATCCCATTCTATTCTAAAAAAATTCTTCATTTTCACTTACCCAGAACTACGTGGGACCTGATCCTCTCAAAAATATTTTCTTTCAAAATGAAACTTGTGAAAATTTTCAAAATCCCCAGAGATATGTAGGCAACCCATACGCCATACATGGGTCTGGTCACCTTATTTTCATAAGATGCTATTCTTTTCTAACCTCTAAGAATGGTGGTTCATTTCATTATTTATATTAACAAAAGGATTATGTATGCCTTAGCGATTAGTATAGATAATTAAAATGTAAAACTCATCAAGAGGAACAAAACAATATATTCAAAATCACCTTTTATTTTAATTAAGGAATACAACGTTGTTACATGAAGTATCAGTTAAGGGAGTTGATCCAACAACCCCTTTCCACTGACCAAACTATTCTAAAACAAACCTAACCCTAAACCATGATACACAAAATTATTCTAAAAACCCAAACCCCAAAGCACAATGTACCAAAATCACTATAGCTTCACAAAAATACCCAAGATTCACAAGGTTCACTGCTTTTAACTGTCGGATGGCCCTACTTCATCATCATCAACCCTTGCAGGTCCCTAAGTTTCCCACTCCTTATTAGTATTCCATATGCGCCCCATGTAGAGGTATGACCTTACAAGCCTATACAAAACCACAACAGCGTTTTCCATGGTGTCGAAAGCCACGGACCATCTCTGACCGGTCTCTTCCACCAAGACCTTCTCTACTACCCTCTTTTATAACCATTTAAAGTAGTCCCCAGTTACATGCCAAGCCCCTCCCACGTACTACTATGGACAGATAAACGGCCAACGACGCTACCATAAATGGCCAAGCATTATCCTCAGCGATTCAGTCAAATCCTCCACCGGGAAGAAGTTTGTTATACGAGGAGCACGATCAGATCCCACCCAATTTAGTGCAGGAGCAGCTAGGGAAAATAGAAGAAAGTCTTCTAAAGGACCACTAGCAACACTTATCGGTAATCTCCAATCTACAAATTAGGGAGTAAGTCCCCTCCAAAATGGCACTGAAAAGCGGAGGCACCAGGATTCATGATCTACAAGCTAGTTTACCTAACTCTTCATAGATGGGACGAATCTGAAGAAAGGAAAGACAAAAAGGTTAGGCCCAACTGCCAAAGGTTACTTAGGAGGGGCTTCTAGATGAAACCTCTCCCAAATCGGTATGAATAGCATTACGGGGATCCCCCTTAGGAAGTCAGAACAACCCCCCTTCCAAGAATTTTGGCCATTTTGGGTCTCAACCAACCCCATTGCCATAAAATTATGGCGGTAAGACATCCAGGCCGTTAGCGCAACAACCTGTGGATCCGCAGTCAAGTCCCCCATCACTAACAAAATCCTTACAGTAAGACTTAAATAAGGCAACATCCCCAATAAAGTTATCATCCTCGAAACCCTTTATATGCATAAAATACATAACCAACGGTCTAGATGCCAAAGGAATATATGACACAACTCTCATAAGAAAACCAGAGAAGAACGAGAGAAATCAGTCGTAGCTATCGCCACACTGGGATTGACCCCCTAATATGATCGAGAACTCCTTATAAGTGGGGCAGACTTCGTCTAGGCCAAAATGAAAAATCTGATCTTTAGGGTACTAAAATTTCACTACTGCTACCAAAAGGTTCCAGCCTATAGAGCATTTACGCCACAAAGAAACTCGATGCAGGTTGACAGCATTGTAGTCTACATTTAGAGGTGTGAAAAAAAACTGACCGAATCGAAAACCGAACCGAACCGAACCAAAACTGGCGGTTTTTTTTTAGCCCGGTTCGGTTTGCGGTTTATGGATTTAAAAAACAGACAATATCGATTCAGTTGTCGGTTTAGACAAAGAAAAAATCGATTCGAACTGAACCAAACCGAACCGGCACCAATATTATATATTAAAAAATCCTTAAATATATTTTATTTTTATATCCAAAAACCATTAACCAACCTCCAAAACTGACCAAAACCGAAAACCGACCTATAAAAAACCGACCAAAACTGAAAATCGATTAAAACCAAACCGAAACCGAACCGAACCGAAACCGATGTGAACCGAAACCGGCGGTTTTTTTCATCATCGGTTCGGTTTCGATCTGATTTTTTCCAAAATCGAACCGATCGGTTCGGTCTGAATTGCGGTCCAAAACCGAACTGAACCGACCCGTGCACACCCCTATCTATATTATACAAGAACATGTTCTCTAGATAGTCAAGGTTTGAGGTGAATTCTTCATGCATGGGGAGAGCCATTTGAGAATGGGGAATATGAAGCAAGAAAGAAAAATATGGTAATTGGTGGAGAAAATCCATCCCCCACACCCCCTTTTATACTTGAAAACTCATGGGACGAAAAATATCATTTGTGACAATTTTATTAGTGGCTAATCATTTATTGCCACTAAAACGCATAATTTGTGGCAAAATTTATGTTTGCCACTAAAAGATAATTTATTAGTGGTAGGCAAAATTTATGTTTGCCACTAAAAGACAAATTCATTAGTCGAAAAATATGTTAGTTTGCCACTAATAAAACTTCATTAGTAGAAAAATATATTTGATTTCCACAAAAACCTAAAAATAAATATTTTTTCAAAAACTACTACCTAGTAAACACACGCATAAAAAAGTGGCTAATTCCTCCCCCCCCCCCCCCCCCCCCACCACCACACACAAAAAACACTCACGATTTACCTCCAAAATCAATTCCCCAAAACCCATTCATCATCGTTGGATTATTCATTCCCCCAAACTTGGTAGGCATTGAGTTTTTATATGTAAAACTTATTACGCAACATTTGGTAGACCATCTTCTTCAGGCGAGCCTTTTTTGAACATCAGAGTTTACCTACTCGAGTTGTAGTCAACATCGACGTTTTTATATCTATAGCTGATTACGTTTGCTGATTTCATTCACTCATCATTTGGTCCTACGCTCAAATGGGAATATCATCCACATTAATTTGTTTGGTAGATATTTTATTTATGAATCTCGTTTTGGGATGTGTCAGTGAAAACATATGTTAATTTTGGCTAGTACTTCTCATAAAAACACACGAATTCGTATCTTGGCAATTGGGTGTAAACCAAAACAGACAACACTATAGGCATAAACTAGAATGAAAATGGGTGGGGGAATTAGGACCGTTGTTTTTAATTCCATGTGTGAAAATTAGGTTTGACATTAAGGTAGTGTCATGTCATTTTCTAGTTGTTGATTTCTTGTTAACATTGATTTCCTTATACATAGTTCATTACAAGTGTGTTTATTCAATACTGTGATGATTGAGTTGAAATATTTTAATTTTTGTTTGCCACTGTCATAA
The DNA here is from genome assembly GCA_949130495.1 of Sambucus nigra. Lineage (NCBI taxonomy): Eukaryota > Viridiplantae > Streptophyta > Magnoliopsida > Dipsacales > Adoxaceae > Sambucus > Sambucus nigra. The sequence goes on from OX422223.1 coordinate 293,450,389, forward strand.
ATTTTGATTACTCTTCATCTTTATTATTATAATTATTTTAGGAAAAATGAAAAATTAACCAAAAAGTTAGGGCTCATTTTCAATTCAATCAAACCCACTCTTATAAGTCGTTTTGAAGCAATCAATGAAAATGGTTACTTGGCATGTCTTACATGCTAAACAAATGTCGCACTATATACTGAATGTCTTTTGTATGAATGTTGGGATTCAAGAAAGATTTGTTAATTTTTTTTATCGATATTTGTTTTTAAGTCACTTTCCCCTTTGAAGACTTTTTGGAAACAAATATATAATTAAAATGAATTTTCTTACAATTTTTTGTTTGTTATCACTTTTCAACTTTTTTTCTGACGAAAGTAGTTTAGAATGTTTTAAAGATGGAATCTTTATTCAATTTGTCATAGTATTTCTAATATTTACATTCAAATACTTGAAAAGAGGAAATGAAAAACCAAATAAATGCTTGCTCTAATTTCATACGCGGAAGCGAAAACTGATATTTTTAGTTTCATGGTAACATTTGGTATAGGATTAGTTTGGGATGCTAATTTAGTTCATTTTAATCATATGTGTTTATATTTTTATTTAATTTGGCAAAAGTTGAGATTGGTTCTGTGAGGGCGAAGAGAATCCGTGCACTTGCTATCTTGTCCACTTGAAGTCATTGTGTTGTGTTTTTTTATAGGTGTGTTTTTAATCTTTATTACTTACTGTTAATATTCCGCTCTCGTGGACAACAACCATTTTATTTACACCTTTAGTCCCTATTTTCCAATAATATGTATTTTGATTTGTTAATACATTATCGTGTGGGTCCGCGCCAGTGGTATTAATGTATTTGGTCACCAAAAATAGCGGCTAAAGTGTAAATGAAAATTTTGTTGTCCTTTTTCTATAATATGTATTAATATATGTCCAAAATGTACAAAGTCCCTTTTAATTTTTCTCTTGCCCAGGATTCACCGATTAATTTGTATATATATATATATATATATATATATATATATATATATATATATATAAAGGCTGTATTGTTTGGCTAGAGGAATTGTAGTTGTTCAGACTATTGGGTTTAAGTTAATATGGGGCTTCTTGTTTGCTTGTGATAAACTGATATGTTTGTTTAACAACACTTTATTGCTATTTTGGGATGATTTGGAGGATTTTTTTAGACTCATATCAGTGCTCTTTTTTTTATTTGAATTTAAAGTCAGAATTTTGAATCCGCAAAGCATGTTTATTAACGTGTTTGAATAAATGTATTTAATTAAATTTAGATTTAATATTCAAATTTAAATGTAATTTTGACTCTTGGAGAACCTATCGAGGAGGTGCGTGAGGTGAATGAGGAAGTGCCTATTTGAATTATAACTAAATATTGTTTCAACATATAAATTTATGAAACAATAGTAACAACAATAAAGATATGAAACATTGAATTACATAAGCAGTAATAACAATTTCTATTTGAATTAAAAGTTCATTAGTTTTTTGTTGATGCATTTTCTTATCGTGTGATATAGGGTTATTGGGACGGATAAGAGTTGGATGAATCACCCAAATATAATTAGTAGTGCGTATCGAGATGGTGTTAAATAATTTCTTGATTTTGCCTTTAAAAATGTTGAGACAAATCGTAATATTAAGCGTCCGTTCAAGAAATGTAATAACTTTTATCGGAGGAAGAGTCAAGATGTGTAGAATCATTTGATTATAAATGGCATTTTGTTGAGTTATACTAGGTGGATATATCACGGGGAACCATTGTTTTCACCCAATGACAATGATTCTGATTACAATGAACATACTTTTGAAGTTGGAGAAGAAGATAGTAAGGGGCAGGAAGATAATGCTAGAGATGGGTTTCACAATTTTCACAATGAAGATAATATAATGAACTTGTACCATTCCTTTCTCAATTTTCATAATTTTCACAATGACTGCTTGTGTAGTATCTATTCCTTTCACAATTTACGATCTAAGCATGGAAACTTGAGAAAGGAAATGACTGCATTCTACTGTTTCAACTATATAGTTCATTTGGTGTGCACATTTATAGTTCATTGTTCTTTCTTGGTAGCTATATAATTCATTATTAAGACCATATATTCTTTATTATGTTACTATTATATGGCCTCTTAATATAAACTTTTCAGTGGATGAAAATGTGTAAAAATTAAAACTAACTTTTCATTGTACGTATATTTTTAATAAATTCATCTTCTAAGAAGGGAGTCAGAGGACCAACACGAGGAATTGGTTTTCAAAAGAAACTTGAAATTGGGAGAATATTGAAATCATCGTCTTGGAGGTCCGTGTAGTAGGTACTTTTGCATCTAATTTCAAATCTGAAATCAACATTGTTATTCGTGATCACGCTCCATTTAAATTCTGGTTATGGGGTGACATCCTGGAAGAGAGCAAAGAACACATGTGGACACTTATGAGAGTAAGATTCTACTTATGCTCATATATAGAACGTATCACATGTAAAGTTCATTTTAATGTTTTTTTTCTTTTCTTTCAAATAGGATAAGTTTAAGTAGCCAATTAGAGATAGTATAAAGGTTGTAAGGATGGATCAACTCCATACGCAATTCTATAAATTTCGGTTAAAAATGCATTGTGAACACTTCAAACCACACAGATCTTTAAAACGAGCTCTTGAGTATCATTCGCCAGAATTATCGTCAGATGATAAGTGGATTGATCTTTGTGGGACATTTGTTGATTCAAAGTACAAGGTAATATTAAATTTTGTGCAATTCTTTTTTCATGTGAATTATTTTAATGTTTTATTGAAAATAAATGCCTTATGTTATTTTCAGAATATAAATGAAATTAACTCGATCAATAGATCTAAGCATAAAATTTTGCATTGTAGTGGAACTAAAGGACTTTGTTAAGTGGAGTATGAGATGGTAACATATATTTCATAAAACGTTATGTTTGGTAATTATTTAATTTTTTTGTTATTAGTTACGATATTTTATTTATTGTAAAGTTTGTATATTGTGACAATGAAACTGGAGATGTCGTGCCTATGACAAATGTGTTGTATACGACTCAATAGAGCAAAAGAAAGGACAATTGGGTTACTTTAAAGGCTGGAAGTGTATGTGTACGATGTTTTTAATTTTTTTTAACTACAATTTTTTTATAATAACATTATGTTAAATTATACATTATTTGCAATTATTAATAGGATGAGATGAAAGAAATATCTGCATCACAATCTGAAGATAGTGTGAAGATGGATCATACAGAAGAATTTCAAAATGTTTTAGGGTATTGCTCTAGCTATGTACGTGGACGAGGGGTTGGCTCAAAGACCAAATAACTTGAAGGTATGCAAAGGTAGAAAGATATTAAGAGGGATATATAGGTTGCTGAGGCGAGGAGAGAAGCTGATGAGACAAAAAAGGAAGTTGGCGAAGCAAGGAGAGAAGCAAGTGAAGCTCCAAGGGAGAACGATGCAATGAAAGAATGAATGGATGACCTTTAGCAAAATTTGAGGAGTTATATAATCCCATAGCACGTAATAAAAAATGAGTGTGCTTGTTTTTTTTAACGATGAAACGATTTATGTAATTGATGTATTTGACTTAATTTATATGTGTAATAGTTCAAATATTGATTATCATATTGAGTATACAATATTAAAAATGTATTTTGTAAAGCAATGAAGCATAAAAGTTCTTATTAGATTATTTTTATTATCTTAAATAATAAATATGAAAATTGAATCATTTAGTATTAATTGTTAATTAATTTATGCATAAAATCTGAATATTAAATTCCATAACTATTAGTGGAGGCAATAATTTTCTACAAAAAAATATTTTTAGCGAAAAATCTGAATTGCCACAGAACTATCTTGACCTTAAGTAAAAACATAGTTTTGGTAGCAAATATTATATTTGGTAAAAAAAAAAAAAACTTTTAGTGGGGAAAAAACATGTTTTTAGTGACAATTTTAATAGTTTTTTGTAGCAAATAATTTTTCACTAAAAGTACACCATTTAGTAGCAAGATATGTTTGTCACTAAATTTGTAACACTTAGTAGAAAAAACCAAAAGATTGCCACCAAAGGTGTTAGCAACAGATCTTCAGTAGCAAAGTTATGACAATTTTTTTTCCACTAATTTTTTTTAATGATTAGTCACAATTTTGTTTTGCAACTAAAAGTCCTTTTCCTTGTAATGAATTTAGCTAAAGACGAGGACCTTATAAACTTGAGCAGAATCCAACCCCAATAGAGTACTCTGAAGTGTAGGAAAGTGACATCAAAGCCTAGGGATAATTTGACTTGAACCCACTATGCCGATAGACAGGCTAAGGGGAATGCCGATCGGTAACCCCCTATTTTGGAAGATTTTATATTTCCTCTTTTATCAAAATCAATTTCTGAAAAATCCTCAATTTGAAAAAATTACACACGGATTATTTACTCAATTCTTTCTGTTAAGAAAATCATATTCTCTTAAAAATAAATCCATACTCAAAAATTCTTAATCAAAAATAAAAATTCATATTTCTTTATATATATTGCTTCACTAAATTACATTTTGTAGAAAAGAAATACAGAAAAACAACGAAATCCTGCACGAACCCATAGCCTCTCTCTCTTTAAACCCTCAACTCCGATGGCAGACGCATTTCCCCTGATGGTGAGTGGTGGATCCTCCACTCCTAGAACCCGAGCCCTCAATAGAAGTGGAAGGTGGCACGAAGCAAAAAGACGTCGAGCTATTGATATACTTCGACGTGGAGGACATTTAATCCTTTATATCCCTCCGCTAAGTAGTCGATACCCAAACATACTGCAAGGATCAATAGCAAAAGGAGAATTAACCAGTCAAGAAGAAAAGTAAAGTCAACATAACAAGAAGTAATAGGAAAGAATATACCTCAAGACAAAGGGAATCTTCCGTAAGCCCGATCAGTCTAGACACCGACATGTGACGGCGATGACGAACGCTTCGTGACTCCCCGCTCCTCATTAAAAAATTATAAGAAGGGGGAGTAACATCAATAATTGGAGTCTCCTATGCCGCCACCGATGACATGCCACCACTTGCGATATGGGTCGATCCTACCGGTGAACGAGTCCCTATACAAGAAGCTATAGCGGGTAGAGGCACGTTCTTCATGTCGTAGATACATGGAGGCATCAACCATCTTGTCAGGAAATCTAAGTATTCATAGCTCACCATTGTATCCTTGTCGAGCATGAAAGGATCCTCGATCATCTCTACTGTTCGAGCATTATTTGGCATCTCTCTCACCTACATCATCTACGTCGGGGGGACTGATGGTGGGACCACCACATTATCCTCCACGATCTTCCTAATAACCCTTTTTCTTAGGTAAAAGACATACCTAAACTCATGTGTGATCAATAACCACATTTTCACATGTAAGCACGTCACACCCATACCATACGGAGTTGCCTCCCAGGGGTAGAAGGTCACCATCAATCCCAACAGAGAGTTAATATCTACTCAAGGAATAAATAAACCAAAAGACTCAGAGAAGATAGAAAGATAACCTGATCACTCATCAGTGCATCCAAAGCCCGTCGTCCATCCACCATAGACAAAGCCTTATTCAACCTTCGATTCGACTTTCTCAATCAAAACATTTGAAAGAAGTTCCCTAAGCTATCACCCTTTAAGGCTATAAACCCTACATTACACCTGATCCCCTCGTAGACAGGAATTAGCAAAAAAGAAACCAAACAATAATGCGAGAAGATGCAAAAAAAAGAAAATCAATTCAAGATTATGTCCAAAAGATACGTGACCCCTGTAAAAGTTTGCTGACAGCACCGGCTGAAAGCATTCAATGAAAAATAAAGGGATGCCAAGGTCAGGCTCCCCCAATTATACATACGGATCTCAGAAATTGTCCGTGAATATGGAAAGAACCAGCGATGGACAAAGCCGTCTCTCGTCACCAATAGAAAGTCACCTAACAAAAGAAAAATAAATAAATGGGTTGTCCGACTCACCTACCGCCCATCAATCACATCAACCATACTCTTCAAAAGAGTCTCCTTTAAAGAAAAAATACGGATTAAATCCATAAAGACGATCCAGCCCACATCCCCCAACACCGCCTGCACCGCCTCCAGTGTCACCCTCAGCGTGCGATACACCACGATTTCAAACCCCTCACATTATACCCCTATCAACTACTGAGCGTTTATGGTAGTCATTTTCATCTCTACAAATCCAAGATGGAAAGTATGGGTACCGTCCCACCACCTCTCTCCCAAAGCACACAAAACTATAGTTGAATGGAGTATCTCATCCAAAGATGTTGCCAAATGACCAAAACCCACATAGGATACCATCTAGCGTACCGCACCAGGAAGCTTCTCCTTGACCCCATTGTCCCTCGAGACCAAATAGCTGAAGGAGCGATGTTAGTTTGCAAAAAAGAAGAAAAATCCATCACCAATACAAAAGAAAATAGAGAAATGAAATTGAATACCAAAAGTCACTACACTTACATAGACACTAGGATTCCTCACCCTAGACGAATGGTGGTGTGATAGATCATGTAAAAAAGTATGCTCGTCAACAAAAGGATCAAACAGATCAAATACATTCTTGTTGCCCAATGTAAGAGGCACCCTAGACTGCCACTCTGGGCCAGACTAGTCATCGACAGCCAATCGCACATTATCGTACACCTCACTTGAACTTATCGTTTGAAGTCTTGAAGATCGAAGGAATTAGGAAATATTTTTAGGGAAATAAATAAAGAGATTCAAACACTTGGAGGTGTGAAAAATGGGGATGATTCGCCCTTTTTTGTAGCAGGCTAAGGGGTCTGCCGATTAGTATCCCCCTTGACCATGCTGATCGATAGAAGTATTTTACCTTTCCCAAGGAAGCCCGGGAGTCCTTGCCCCTTGCAGATTGGCACCCCCTAGGACCACCTATCGGCACACCCTCCAAATTTTGTACAAAAAATGCTCAAAAAATCCAGAAAAATCCAAAAAATTGGCTAAAATATTCCCAAAAATCGCAGAAAAATATAAAACCTTAATTTTCTCAAGAAAATTGTTTTCGAAGAACGAAGATCCTTATAAACTATCAAAATTTCTATCCGGGTTAATTATACGCCCTTATCTCTAGCATAACTCCCCATTTGTGTTCATCTTACAAACCTATCCTCAAAATGTTCTGCGGGAAGAACCAACGATGCGTATGCATCCAAGTCTACTATTCCCCAACCTAAACAAATTCAGTGGAGTTTGAAGACACCATAATACCCAATCGAATATCTCAAAGAGAAAATCTTTCCCTAGAAAAGTCCCAAAGCAAGACAATCCCAAGCGAAACCACAGGTGCATCCAAACCCCAAGATAATTTAAAATTCCCTAGTAGAGAAACTCCTTGTGTCACAAATTTAGGTCCTCATAATTGAACTCTTCCCTCATAATTGGTCGCTGTAACTTTAAGTCCTCAGAACTGACCTCGACCCTCAAAATCGATCGTCACCACTTACGGTACTCAAAATTGATCTCGACCCTCAGAATTGGGTGCTACAACTTTAGGTCCTCAGATTTGACGTCGGCCTAAAGAATCGATCGTCATAACTTTAGGTCCTCATAATTGGCCAAAGAATCGGTCATCACAACTTTAGGTCCTTAGAATTGACCTCGATCCACAGAATTGGTCTTTATAAGTTAAGGTCCTCAAAATTGATCTCGCTCTGTAGAATCAGTCATCACAACTTTATGCCCTCATAATTGACCTCGGGAGAATTGGTCCCTATAAGTTATGGTCCTCATAATTGATCTCGGTCCGCATAATCGGTCGTCATAACTTTATGTCCACATAATTTACCTCGGGCCTCCTAACTGGTCGCTATAACTTTAGGTTCTCAAAATTAACCTCGGCCCTCAGAATTGGCTACTACAAACTTCAGGTCCTTAGAATTAACTTCGACCCTCAGAATTGATCATCCCCCATCAAAACTTTAGAATTAACCTTAACCAGCTAAATTAGTCTCCCTACCCCTTAGAATCAATCTTAACACATCTTTGACCCGCTAAATCGGTCATCCTCACCTCCTTAGGTTCTACGAATTGACCTCGGCTCGTTGAACCAGTCAACCTTATCCTCTAGGTCCTTAGAGATGACGATGAAAATATCTTTCCTAATATTAATGTAGTGTCTATTATTTGATAACCTTCACTGTTTCCAAGCTCACCCTTCGAGGGGCTCTATATATACACCCCATCCTAGGACCCTCCTAACCACCTCCTTAGGTCCATAACACCCACCTATCCAGTACAAACCCTAAGTCATACTCTCAGCACCAATTTAGAGCTCATTGGGCTCTCCTAGGCCTCGTTTCACTCCAGACGTGTTTCTCATCAAAGATAAAGCTCAATGAAACATCGAAGGGATCTAAATCTCCTTTTCAATAGCCCTCCCCATTCACGAATCGAACATATAATTCGGACGAACAATTTGTTTTACTATAAAAAAAATTAATTTGGAGATCGTCAGTCTCTCTCGGGCTTCATTTTTACCCAAAATAACTTCCTCATCAAAGCGTAAGATCAATACATCTTCAAAGGGATCTAAGTCCCCTTTCCAATGGTCCATCCCATGCATAAAATAGACTTACAGTTCTAACAAATGATCTATTTCACCTAGATAACTGATCTGGATGCTAACTAGGCTTAATTTTACTCATGTCATCTCTTCAGCTTGAATGAGACTGAATGAATCTTCAAAGGAACCTCATTCCCCTTTCCAACAGTCTACCTCATGGTCAAATCAGCCTTATGGTACGGACGACTGACCCATTTTACTCTGAAAGGTAATCGGGCACTTCCGGGCACTGTTTAACTAAGGTCAACTCTCCTAACTGAACAAGGTTGAATTACTCTTCGAAGGGATTTGAATACCATTTCCAACAGTCTATTCCATGCACGATACTATCTTACGATTCGGACGAATGATCTATTTTCCTCCTGAGAATTTCCTGCTCCGTAACCAATGGGTGCTTTCAGGATCTGTTTGACCTCGGTCAACTTCATTACTCGGGAGTGGCTCAATAAATTCTAGAAAGTCTTTGAATAATCTTTCAAATGGCCTGTCTTGTGCATGATTCTGACTTACGGTTCGCTTTTTATGATCATTTTTCCAAAAAACCTTCCTCAAACTGCCAATTAGAAACCCCAGGACCCTACCTATCGATAGTGCGTCTAGCGTTCCATGCTGATAGCTAGGTATAAGACCATGTCGATCGACACCCCTCTATCCCTATAAATAAATTCCATGACCTCACTTTGAAAGACCAATCTCAGACACCTCAAGATCCCTGACCATCCCTTTCAGGAATTTAGAGAGAATTCCCTCGAATTCAGAGTCGTTCTTTACTTAAAAGCCCATATCCCACATTCATTCCATTATTTTCATACTCTTTTGAGTAATTCCCACCCATATCCTCAAACCACCATCATGCCACCTTGAGGTTAGCGCATTTACAAGGCAGATCTACTTCAAGTCTTCATAAGGCAGGATGGGTGCCTAACACCATCCTATTCTATAACTTAGGCCCTGGACCTTTGAACTACTTGGTTTCGCAAGCATCTGTATTATCCTTGATCCCATTCTCTTAAGGAGACAACATTGATTTTTCCTATTTTTTGCAAAATAGGTTGGCAACTTTATCTCTACATATCACTCCACATTGACAATAATTGAGCACCCTTATAAAGGATGCAATCCCGTGTTCACACCAAAAAAAGAAAGGGGGAAGTAAGGAGGGATCCACCTCCGGAGACCCCGGCCCCCTGACCTTGGGATGTCCATAATAATCCTCACAACTATGATGAAATTCATTATCCAAACAGTTATTCCACACTTGACCATTAACTCTTAATGATGCCATAAATATCAACACAAGCCCTATAAGTGGCTTATTGAATCATGCCTAGGATAATGTCAAACTCCGACATACCTAATGCAAATAGGTCTTCCACAACTTAAGTCTCCCCAAGTCAATCCCCATGCCTCTATACCCAAAAAATATAGGTGCCCCTCTACTCACGGGTGAATCACGTCAAGCACTATGCTAAATGAACAGTCCACCATCATCAATGTACTAAGAAAGTAGTATTAATAATTGAGTGATAAGCCCTAATATCAAACTAAATATGCCCTACAAGCTCAAGAATAAGTAATATACCCTCCAGTGCCTATTGTGGTGTTGGTCCCTCTCTAGGGGAAACATAACACATGCCCATATTGTAACTATGGCTATTTTCCTCGAGGTGCGGCGTGTAGAGATGGTAGTGCTGGTGCTGCCACCACTTGTTGGGATGACAATGGTTGACGTTGTTCCTGGGGTGCTTAGCACCCTTGATGCCTCCCATCTCGTGTGCCTCCCGATTTCCTTGAGGGAAATCCCTTGTAAACTATCCTTTCTCTCCACAAACGAAACAATTTCCTTCAAACTAATGCATATACTTTTGTTTCCTCTGTTAGCCTTACTGACACAAACATCTCCCATTTATTCTCTTCAGCGTTTACCTCATCTCCAACAAAATGCAATAATTTAGTAAACTCCTCCTCGTAATCCGTTATAGTGTGACCTTCCTGCTTAAGGTCCATAAACTTCCTCCTCATCTATGAGTTCATAGCTAGTGGGAAATACTTTCCCTAAAATTGACCCAAAACTCATCAATAGTCAACCGATCCCGCTCCTCCAGTGTGGTCACAGACTCCCACCATTGTAAGGTTTCCCCTACCAGTCGAAATGAGGTTAACATCTACTTGTGCACTGGGGTGCACTCAATTATCCTCAAGTGTCGCTGCATTTCCTTCTTTCACTCACTGTCCACAAATATATCTGGACTCCGAGCAAACTCTGGTAAGTGGACCTTAGTGAAGTCTTACCTAGCTCAATCCCATACCGAGCCTTTTTCCTGAATGTGTAGCTCCACCTGATGCGGGGGTGGGGGCGGTGATGGTTCAGTTGAAGGTGTTGTAGCATAGCGGTCATCACCGTAGAGACTTACTTCTTCACTATCGTGGAAATTTCTATCGGAGTAACCAAGGGTGGAGTTGGTGGTGGCTGTGGGTGTGGCTACGGCACCTATTGAGCCCCTTCATATGTAGCCTGTGTGGTGACACGTCGTGGTCAATCGTGCCTACCATTTTCCACCTGAAATTAAACAAGGTCCATCTTAGTAACAGATTGAAAGAATAGAAGTATTCCCAAAGATAGGCTTCTACACATCACAGGAACGCAACGCAGAACGTAACGAGCTCAACACAGATGCTAATGATGCTAGAACCTAGATACTCTGATACCAACTTTAAAAACCCCAATTTTTTGCATAAGGGTTGACCAAACTCAACATGGCAAATGTGGGTCTTGTCTAACAATCTATAACATTCTCAATATCAAAACCCTAATATGATATTTATAAATTCTAAATCAACACGCACAATAAACGATTTAAATAATAACTAATAAGAAATAATTCCAACACCCAACTACTAACAAAACATCCACTCAAGTATAAAAATATCCCAAAAGACTGAATAAACTCGGACTTATGCCCATGCAATATCTCAAATAATAAAGTGACTGTAATGGAAATAGAAACCTATGCTAGAGTCAAATGAACTAAAGTAAAGGATGTGCAAATACGATTGCAAGTCTGATCTCCTATCAGCCATGTTGTCCTTGTCTATATAAACCTCAAGGGAAAATTTTTTATGATGCTACAGTTGCAAGAATTAACTTAGTAAAACAATATACAATAATGTAGTTAATTCAAATTATACACTGCCCTTTGGCTCTTGCATACAATAAGTATCGCACCCCTCATCTAAGTGTGATACTATACGCATATTAGCCTAAGTCCAGATTATAAAGTCTGATAACTATACCAATAAGATAATATTGAAAGTGTCTAACACAATTTATACAGTGAAGCTAACGATCTAAACATGTGCTTCTAATTCCAAAAGCCACCCCTACAATACTACCCACAAGAAATAACATATCATATATTATGTATATTACATATTATTGGGTTCATTATCAATTGTCTACATCAATAGACTACATGAGTTTAATCTCAATTAATTTATATAACTATATATGTTCTTACATATATATGACACATTAAGGAAACTACCTTCAGTGACCCATTCATGCTCTATCGGTAAGTTCAAAGGGGTCCCTAATCCAAACGGACATAAAAAATCACACACAGGCGGGGAGGCCCCTATGCAGTACACCATTTCACGATCCATAACCATGGTGACAATGGATCCCAGCCTCTACACCTACCACCTCATAAGTGGCGTTACTACATAGATCCTAAAATAATAACCAACACAATGCCTAGCCCACCTGTGTCGAGGCATGCTCCAGTCTCTAATTGTAGGCAGCCCTAACCGATAGGTCGTCAACCAACATGGGTATGCTAACATAAATAAATAACTAAATAAATATTTTTATCATATAATATATATAGGTAACAAACCCTATAATTACAACCCAAGAAGTGTTATAATTCTCCAATCATTATTTTTACTTTAAGAATTAACCATCTAGTTAATTGTCAATTTCCCCAGTAATAAAGTAGTGACACAGATCTATTTTTAATAAATTATCCACTCACTTGTATGACCTCCTACATACTCTCCTAAGTTCATAAAAATCCCCCGAACCATTCCCCGTTCCTACCCTAACCTAGGCCCAGAGGCCAAATCAATTCACCACGAGTGCCAAAGCAGTTGCCCGAGACCGAATCGATTCGCCTTGGAGGCCGAATCAATTCTGAAACAGGAAGTAGCCCATAACTGTTGATATTATTCTGTACGGGATTCATTCTACAAACCCAATTTCCATACATATGTCCTACCCATTTACATGCCAATGAACCTAGATCCCTCATGATCTAATAACACTATTTAGATAATATCCTAACCAAGTTAATTCAAGATCATGTCCTCAAAACTGCAGAATTCAAGTCTAGCATTAGAGTTCATTTAACCCAATTTGTAACCATACTTTCTATCTAATCATTCTCAGATTTCAATGAGATTAATACATGACTTAAAGTCATCAAGTTAAGAATCCTACAACATGGATTCTAAGGTTCAACATCTAATTAACACGATATCAATTTCGAGCTTGTCTCTAAATCAATTACTCTTTGCGAACCATTATTACCAGATTTTTTCTATGAATCATAGAATTTTATTCCAATTAATAAAAATCATCCATTTATTCAATTAACCCGAAATTGTTATAAGAGAATGCATAGATGGATTAAGAAACATATTGTAATGGAGTTAGTAAGAGAATTCTTGCCTTAAATTGTGGATTGGAGTTTCCCTCACTTGAATCCTTATTCTACATTCCTTTTCTAGCATTGGTGACCTCTTATATGGGTGTGGGTCTACTAAGTTGTTTTGTGGTGGATGGGAATGACTTCTCAAGTTACTAATTACCCTCCTATAATCACTAAACGCGAGTTACTCATAAACCCCACTTTGGACCCCCAAACAAGCCCGAGATCATACTTGGATTGGCCTAATAACTTCCTCAATGGTATACCTATACCTCAGGAGTAATCTTAGATGTCTAAAACACCTAAACGAGCCCCCAAATAATCTCAAAATGTGACCAATCTATAATTACTGAAATTACTCACTTCTATTATGTTTAACCATCACATAACAATAAGTTAATTAACATACAATTTATTTTCTAAGAGTGAAAACATTATGCACAATTGAATCAAATAAATATGCAATCTTAAATAGCTATTTTGTTCTCAAATTAAATTCTGCCAATTTAATATATTCATGAATTTATTTAATTAAATTCCGCCAACAATAATTTATTATGAAAACACAGGGTGTTACACTTAACTATAAGAAATTGGGTTCGGGTATGTTAGGAGCTCTCAGGGAAAAGTAATTTAAACCTCTATCCTTATATTTTCTCTGCTCTTCAACTCGATACAAAGTAAATAGTTGAACAAAAGAGATGTCATATTTTTGACAACTAACTTGCCTACAAGGTAAAGCATTATCCATCGAGGCGTCCATGCATTAACCACAATTTGGATGGGGGCTAGCCCAATGAACTTCAAAATCTTGATTACTAGGCAAGGAGTCAAAAAAATTGTCCCATGCTCGACAACCATAGAGTAGGGCCTTTCATCCAGATTAGTGAGCCTTCGAGTCATATTATCCGACATCGATCTTTTTAGTGGATAGCTTTTAGGTCTTTGTTAGTGATTCTTGAAGCCACCTAGGTCTCTCTGGAAACATCTGGGTCATTGGGCCACAAGTATTTGATAACCTGGGTTCCAATATGAATTCCCAAAGTGCGGGAATTAGTTGAAGTTTAAGAACCCTACTCAGTGGTGGCAGGTAAGGAGACATGAGGACCTACTACCGAAAGGGGAGTAGGATTAAAAACCTTTGAGGGGGAGATGTTTTCGAAACACATGGTTTTGAAAAAGAGGAATGAAAAATATCAATTGTTTGCAAGAAGAAGTTTGATAAGGGAAAAAGTAATTGCTCAAAGTGAATGATGAGAGTCTTAATAAGACAAAGAGGTCCATTTATAGCCCTTCAAGGCCTAGAACATTGTACCTCTATACCTTCCACACTAAATACATGATCCTTCCCAATGCAATCTTATAATGACAAGATTTTACTAGTTCGTTATGGTGTTTCCTTTTTCATTTAAGCGAGTAAGTATTGCCCCTTGTAATTTTTGCAAAAAGAAATAGGGACTTTTGATGATTTTAATTCCTTGGTTATTCCAAGGATTTTGGTCGTATACTCTCCTATATGAGGATGAGGTCCCAAGTCCTACCAGAGACCTCTGCCAAGAAATTTTTGTCCCTAAGTGAGCATAGATTTCCCTGTGAAGGTCCCACAAAGGAATTAAATACCATTGACATACCAATAGGGATACGAAATGATTATTAAAACATTTATACCTTGAAGATCAAGCCCAAAAATCTTATAAGAAGAATCCATAGGCCTCAGACGGGTTGAACCAGCCTTCGCCTTGTAAGAAATGGCCTCCATTTGGCCCCCAACCTCCCTATTAAGAATAATTTCCTTTTTATGTCAAAGACACAACTTCATATCATTTCGAGATGGTCAAAAACACCTTAGGACCCCTTAAACATCCAATAATGCTTCAACAGTTTCTCTAGTGGATAGGTATATGGTAATAAATTGTGCAATCATTTCCCACCACTCACTTCCACTAACATTGAATGATTTAATACGCATTTAATTTTCATATCAACTACCTTACACCACCTACAAGCCTTTCACTAACACTCTACCATTCTACCGTAGTCGTTAAACCTCAAATACTCCTTGCTTATGCTGCTACAATCGACTCACTCTCTCTTCAAGAGGGTTCTTATATATAGAAGGCTTCTGAATGGTTAATGGCTTTGAGCAATACAGAAATCAAGTAGTAAAAACTAAACAACTATAAAGTCCCAATATCTTAAGTGTTTATCATTTTAGCTTTGGATAACCCACTATGAGCTAAATGTAGGATAATGATTGAATTAATTCCAAACTCTCACATTTTTATTTTCCGTAAAGTCCTAAACTAAGATAAAAAAAATCCACTAAGGATTCCATAAGTTATTCGAAAGAGGTTTTTTGACTGGCGACGAAGGCCTCAAAAATATCATACCAAGATTGTCAAAAGCCCAAGAGGTCTTTAAATTATAATACTCGCATTCGTAACCTAATACACAAAACAACTCCATTAATAGTGGACAAAAGATCCTCAACTAAGGTTATGAACCACTTTATATAATTGTCTATCATTTTGACACACCTCCTCATTAATCGATCTAAGGTCATGTGAGGAGCATCTAGGAGCTAAGTTATTGAAATATTTCAAGCAACCATCACTCCGCTAGATAAATATATAAAAAAGACTAACCCTCTACCCCACCGATTGATGCCGTCTGTGGGAAACGACTATACTTAGCATTTTTCACCAATAAACTCATCATCTATGGCTGAGATCCTGGAATCCAGTACTCGAAACACTGGGGTCCCACCAAACCCCTCTACCCCTCCCAATGTTCAAGACCTGGCTGACATAATGGCTAATTTGGTCCAAGGGTAAACAGTTATGCAAGAAACCATGCATCAACTTATACAAACTATTCGAGATGGAGTGTCTGCTCATTCAAGACAACAAAGTGTTTAGAGAAACACCCATCTTCCATCTTCAAGAACTAGACGAATGCTGTTCTAGGAGGTCTCTCAATATAGACGTACTGACTCATATCTTACTGAGAGGTCTAGTGATCCTTCGTATCAACCTGGTCGGACTTCATCAGTACGAGCTACAGATTCTCAACAGAATGTCACTCTAACTCCAGAGCGGACTAGAGCTATGGAAAGGTTGAGTAGAGTCTTTCCTTTTGATCGATTGGGCCCTAGGAGGAAGAGAAACCCTCCTAGGATTTCGTCGAGAAAATCTCAACAACCATCTGATCTAAGGGAAGGTTCTGCCCAATCACGCCCTATGGTCCATAGCGAAAGGTCCCAAGAGGAAAACTTAGTGCGATCAGTTGCTTGGACAAATTGGCCCGAGGAGGGAAAAGATGCATGGAAAGGTTTTATTCAAAGACTGGAAGACAGGTTAGGGGAAATGGATAAGGCCAAGAATGCTTTACAAAGAAATTTTATCAAAGGGAGACCATTCGTGCAGGCAATTGTGGATTTTCCCACACCGTAAAAATTCAAGGCTCCTATGGTGACACTTAAATATGATGGAAAAATTGATCATGTCCTACATATAGAGCAATACCAAGCTGCTGCCGATATCTATGCGGTTCCAGATGAGATGAGATGCAAGGCATTTTCAGGAACTCTCACCGGGTCAGCTCAGATATGGTACAATAACCTTCCTCGGGGAAAGATTGCAACTTTCCATCAACTAGCAGGGCTTTTCATAGGGAATTTTTGTTTTGGAGAAAAACCAGTTAAAAGAGTAGGACACTTACTGAGCGTTAGTCAAAAAATAGAAGGAAGTATCAGAGACTATATTGCTCGTTTCAATAATGAGAAACTTGAGGTAATTAATTACGAAGAGAAGATAACAATTACTGCTCTGATGAGTGGACTGTTACTAAATAAGTTATACTATACTTTGGCTAAAGATCCGCCCAAGACCATGGCAGAACTGATGGCAAAGGCGGCAAAGATCATGAACGCTGAGGAAGCCATGGCTACGAAGACGAATACAGACACTAAGGAGACTAAGGTTGAGGCTAGTAAAACTGAGAAGAAGGATCAGAAGAATAATGGTGGCAACAAGCAGTCGAGATGTAAACTAACGCTGGAGCAGATGAGGAAGTATGGAAATTATACTACCTTGAAGGTAGATATAAATCACATTCTGGAGGAGATCAAGAACAATGAGGAGCTAACTTGGCCAGAGAAAATGAAGGAAGATCCTGACAAAAGGGACAAGTCCAAATATTACGAATTCCACAAAGACCATGGTCACACGACCAAACGTTGCATAGCTTTACAGAACGAAATCGAGGCACTCATCAGGCGTGGAAAACTGACTAAGTACGTTGATCGCCAGAGTGGTGCAAAAACCAAAGACAGAGGAAGGCAAAGATCTAAATCTCCTCGATTAGCAAAGGATGATAAGAAGAGATATCACTAAGATGATCCAGAAGATGATACCGATCTCCCCAAAAGGCCAAGGCAACTTAATCGCGAGGTATTTTCAATTCATTTTGAATCATTTGAATGTAATGTTATTATAGGTGGAGACACGGGAGGGGGAGATCTTACTGCGGAGAGGAAAGCTTACCTCAATGAGGCCCAATCTTGCTCTTACATACAGCGCATAAACTTGGCTGAAGATGATCGCCCGAGGAAGGTTAATAGGGACAAACTGGTTATTGGCTTTTCTAAGAACGACCTGACAGGGGTACTATATCCTCATGATGACCCCTTGGTGATCAAGATGAGAATGAAGGAGGTGGTGATTTGACGAGTACTGGTGGATAATGGTAGCTCTGCAGATATCATGTTCTACCTGTTCTTCGACAATTTGAATCCGAAGTTAGCCCAGTTAGAGCCATATCATAGGCCCCTCCTCGGCTTTACTGGAGAAAAGTTTTTTCCACTTGGGACGATCAAGTTGGACATGATTATTGGTACATGGACTGCTTGCTGAATAAAAAGAGTACGCTTTTTTGTAATGGATAAAAACGTCCAATCAGCTTATAACATCAACATGGGGAGGGTAGGTCTGAAGAAGTTCGAGGCAGTGCCATCTACTGTACATTAATGTTTAAAGTTCCCAACCAATTTCGAAGTGGGAATTGTGAAAGGCGACCAGAAAATAGCTCGAGAATGCTACTATTTATCTACCGAACAGGAAGAACTAGAAGAATCCAGGAAGAAGACTAATACTTATCAGGTGGATGAAATAGAAGATGTAGAGATTGAAACATTAGACCCAAGAGACGAGTCTCAACTCGTGAAGGGCCAGGTCATAGAAGCTACGAAAAATATCATTCTAGACGATGAACACCCAGAATGAACAACCCAAATTGGTGCGTTATTGGACATATCGATAAAGCAAGAATTGGTAGCATTTTTGAGGCGCAGGATATAGACTTTTGCATAGAGCCATAAAGACATGCCAGGAATAGACCCAAATTTCCTGTGCCACAAGGGGGTTAAACTAGTGAAGCAGCAAAGAAGAGTGTTCAGTCCAGAGAAGAACCAAGCTATACAGGAGGAAGTAGAGAAACTACATAAAGCCTTTTTTATTAAGGATGACAAGTATACTGATTGGCTAGCAAATGTGATGATGGTAAAAAAGAAAAATAATAAGTGGAGAATGTGTGTGGACTTCACTGATCTTAATAAAGCCTGCCCAAAGGATCAGCCCCGAGTCGATCAGCTGGTGGATGCTACATTGGGGCATGAATTGTTGAGTTTCATGGATGCTTATTATGACTACAACTAGATTAAAATGAAACTCGAGGATAGGGAGAATACTTATTTTATCACCCCAAGGGGGACTTATTGCTATAATTTTATGTCTTTCGAACTTAAAAATCCAGGTGCAACATATCAGCGGCTGATGAATAAGGTGTTTGCAGAGAAAATCAGTCATAACATGGAGGTTAATGTTGACGATATGCTGACAAAAAGCAAGAAAGTTGCTGATCATTTAGTTGACCTAGGTCAGACTTTTGGACAACTAGAGAAATATCAAATGAAGTTGAATCCCACCAAATGCATATTCGGAGTACGAGAAGGGGTGTTTCTCGAATATATTGTTAACCAACGAGGTATCGAGGTGAACCCTGAAAAGATCAAGGCCCTATTGGAGCTACGATCTCTATCTATGAAAAAGGAGGTGCAAAGTCTCACAGGGCGAGTTGCAGCACTTAACAGATTTGTGTCACGAGAAATAGACAAATGCATCCCATTCTTCAAAACACTTCAAAAAACTTTTGAGTGGAATGATGAATGCGAGGAGGCCTTTCAAGAGTTGAAGAAATATCTGGGGGCACCCCCATTATTATCAAGACTAGTAATGGGAGAAAGGCTATACTTGTATCTGGAGATTTTAGATAACGCATTTAGCTCAGCATTTATTAGAGTTGACGACGGAGTGCAGAAACCAGTCTATTACACCAGCAAGGCCTTTCGAGGAGCTAAGATCAGATATCCTAGACTAGATAAGTTAACACTAGCATTAATCGAAGAAAGCAGAAGGATGAGGCCATACTTCCAAGCCCATACTATAGTAGTGTATACTGATATGCCATTAAGACAAGCTCTGTATAAACCGAAGAAATCGGGAAGATTAATGTACTGGGTAGTAGAACTTAGTGAATATGACATAGTTTATGAGCCTAGGTCATCACTTAAAGGGCAGTCAGTAGAGGATTTTATCACAAAATTTACTCACTCTGATACATCCGAAGAGCAGAAGTTTAATACAAACCAACCCATGGATGCTACGGGATCGTCGAAAATAACACCCATCCAACTTCCATCAGTGGATGAACAAGAGAAGATAATCAACTAGCAGTGAGAAGTGTCGAGTAATTGCCCAATGATGCGGGAAGACAAAAGGAAGTATCAAATACTCCACTGAGGAACTCCGTCTGACCAAGAGTTTGATAATGAGGTACCTGTATGGAGTTTATATGTGGATGGCTCTTCGTGTTCCACATGTAATGGAGTAGGAATAGTTTTAAACAGTACTGATGGAATTAATATGGAGTATGCTCTACGTTTTCAATTTAAGGCTTCCAGGAATGAAGCAGAATATGAATCTATTATCGTGGGTCTATGTTTGGCCAAAAACCATGAAGGCAGAGCAGGTCATTGTATTCAGTGATTCATAATTAATCGTAAATCAAATTCTCCGATTGTATACAGCGAAGGGAGAACTAATGGTCAAGTATCATGAAAAAGATATGGAGGTTGTCTCGACTTTTATCGCAATTTAGTTGATCAGAATATAGAGATTGGAGAATGCAAGAGCCGATGCCCTAGCTCGGTTGTAATCAACAACACGCACCGAGCTACGAAGAATAATCCCAATAGAAATCCTGGTAGATAGGAGCGTAGATGAAGACTTAATGATGAACTTCATTGCCCTCGACTTGGGACCATCCTGGATGGATCCCATCAGGGCCTATATCAAAGAGGGGTTTGTACCAACTGATAATCTAATAGCTAAGAAACTGAAGCTTAAAGATGCTCGTTACGTATTGACCAGTGACATTTTGTATAAAGGGGGCGTTATAGCAGGACTACAGAGATATGTCCATCCCTCTGAAGTTAAATACTTGATTGAAGAGGTTCACGAAGGGTCTTGCGGAGCTCATGTAGTAGGTCAGACACTTTTGCAGAGAATAACAACACAGGGGTATCACTGGCCAACAATGAGAGCTGACTGCGCATCTTATGCTAAGAAGTGTGATAAATGCCAATGTTTCTCTTCTATCCTAAAAACTCCCCAAGTATTGTTAACACCCATCACGTCCCCTTGGACATTTGCCATTTGGGGGATAGACTTGGTCGGGCCACTTCCAACGACCAAAGGGAGATTCAAATACCTCATAGTTGTTGTGGATTATTTTACCAAATGGGTGGAATCTGAACCTCTCATTGATATGACGTATGACAAGGTCTATGAGTTTATTTGGAAGAGTATTATTTACAGATATGGTCTCCCACATGCATTCATTACTGATCATGGAACCTAATTTGATAACGAAGAGTTCACTGCGTATTATCACCAATCCAATGTCCAGACGATCCACTCTGCGCCAGGCCATCCCTAGAGCAACGGGAAAACTAAAGTGACAAACAGAACTCTACCGAATGGTCTAAAAAATGGCTGGATGGCGCAAAGGTAAACTGGATTAATGAGATACACTCTGTGTTGTGGGCTTATCGCACTACACCACGAACAGTAACTGGGGAGTCTCCGTACCTGTTGGCATTCGGGAGTGAGGCTATCATACCTGCTGAATTGGATCTACCCACACATAGGGTGCTTAATTTCAATTCTCTTGTAAGAGACTTGATGAGACGTTTAGACCTGGATATGCTAGAAGAAGTTAGGGAAGAAGCAGCAATCAGGAATGCATCTTACCAATAACGAACAACCTTATTCTACAACAAAAGGGTGAAAAAGTGTGATTTGAAAGAGGGGGATTATGTGCTGAAGAACGTGATCCAGAAGCATAATAAACTGGAGGCCAACTGGCATGGACCTTACAGAGTAACTGAAGTTGTTCGTCCTGGGACATACAAAATTGAATCTTTGGAGGGAGAAGAATTTAATAACGCATGGAATGTAGAGCATATGCACAAATATTATCAGTAATTAAAATCCATATGTAATACATTTCTCTCAATATGAATAAAGTGATGTTTCGCCCATATTTCCTCCTTTGTTGAATTTTCTTTGGAATATTAGTGTTAACACTACACAAACACAAATTCAGATTTAGCAACCACCAAATCCAGTTGGTTAGTAATTCAGAAACCACCAACTCCGATTGGTCGGTAATTCAATAACCACCAACTCCGATTGGTCGGTAGTTCAGCAACCACTAACTCCGGTTGGTCTGCAATTCAGCAACCACCAACTCCGGTTGGTCGGTAATTCAATAACCATCAACTCCGGTTGGTTGGTAAATAAAAATCATACAGGGCAAAAGCCTGTTTGATCACGGGTGATCTCAAGGGACACCCCAAACTAGGTAAGAAGATGGGTGACCTCTTGAGGCATCCACTGTCTAGGCAACAAGGTAATCTTGGCAAGATTACTACAACTAAGTAGGAACATAGGATGAAATACATTCCATTACTTAGGCCCAAAGAGTGACAACTCACTCTAATCAAACAACAAATGTGACAAATTCCATTGTTTAAAAACAAAACAGGACATTTCATCCTTCTACATATATATATATATATATATATATATATATATTCACCAACTAATAATAAAGACATTCTACAAAATATTTCCAAGGAAATTAAATTGCACAAAAAACTAAATCTTTCTTTATTAAAACCAAGCAGATTACATACGATATGAAATTCATTACATACAAATGTCCTATTCTATGGGTTTCTTTCCCTCTTTTTTTGAAACGGGTTCCACCGCAGCTGGAGGATCCTCTAATGCATACAGAGAGTTTATAAAGTTCATAACTCGTAACATTCGGACATTAATTATTCAAGGTCGATCAAGCAAGTGATCTTAACGAGATATCTCAAAATTCGAATGAAGACTATAATCACCGAGATACTTAGAGATCAAAACCCAAGGAATAGCACAGGATGGAATCCAGCTAAGGTCATGTTTGAAGGGAGGCACAGGTAAATCAAGAACTCCAGGTTCATAATAATCCCATAAGAATGACCTTGCTTCAGTTTCAGAATACATAAGGCATTCAACCATCCCTGCTTATATCCTTCATTTTTCGACTGCTGCAAATGAGCATCAAGATGATACAGAGCTTCATTATACCTCGCCATCCAGAACTCTCTGGGTGGCTTATGAAACTAATAGGTCAATCTATCAAGCTTCTCATGGATTTTCTTTACCAAAAGATCCTTATTTTCCAATACAGAATTTTGGTTGGAAAGTTGGTCGGTGAGAACTTGCATTTTCTGAGACATTTCGACCAAGGCTTGATTTTTGGATTTTATCCGAGTTTCTTGATTTATCAAAGTCTGGTCAGTCCTCATTTCTTCAATAGTTTTTCGAACAGCTCTGCCTCTACCCCTTGAGGAGGATGTAGGTTTATCTTGTTTCAAAGTCTCCAGCTCTTCTCTCAAGGCAACATTTTCAACCTCTAAAAAGGAATAACCCTCATCGTAGACTGGACCCAAGGCTCCCGAGGAAGAAGAAGAAGCAACAATTTTAAGTCATTTTAGTTCCTCCTGCAGCGTAACATTTTCTTCTTCCAATAGCTTGGCATTGTCCCTATGTTCTTCAACCTCAAGACTTAGAACATTTTCTCTTCTCTTATGAGCAGAGAGATACTTATCATAACCCCGATCAACACTCAGTTGTTGGTACTTTTGCTCATAACCCTCATGTAGGAGTTTGATGGATTCTTTGTACTGCTGTTGAAGTTCCTCAATTGTTTCTTGAAGATCTTCAATCATTTTGTAATAAGCCACATTATTAGCTACAACACGATTAAGTAGGCACTTCAAGTACACATAAGCATCAATTGCTCGTTCATAGGTATATGATCCAAGGATGTTAATTATTTGAGCCTCAGAAAAGTATGCATGACCAGCTTTGAAATAATCATTGCATTTCTTCATCAATTCTGTATCATTAGCTGACAAGAGTTCCTAGCTGGCCATAAACTAGCAAGGAGAAAATTTTAAAAAAAAATCAACAATGATGCGAATAGAGAAAGTAAGAGAAAAATTCAAGACGAACAACAAAAGTTCATTTTTATTCATCACGATAAAGGAAAATACATTTCAGGGTTAAATCCAAGAAACAATGCAACAAAAGAACTGAACAACTTTACACCTTCTCCGTATTTCCTACAACATCTGTAGACGATTTGAAGGAAGGGGTTGGTTACTCGAAGGGTAATGCCAGTTGCTCGGAAGATGTTCTAGCTTGTTGGACTTGCTCGGAGGGTGGAATAACAGCAACAATAGGGAATTACTCTCCTATCATCATAGAAGACTCATCTGATGCAGCTTCATCTTTTTCTTCTTCTTCTTCTCCAGGAGAGGGAGGAGGTCCATGAGAATGCCCTAGAAACAACTCAGAATTTTTAGTAACCTTTAATTTCTTCAAAGATGCTACCCATCCATCCCTAAAATACTTAATACTAGCATAATCCATCTGAGAGGACATAACATCTAGGCCCTTATTCCAACCCTTGTCCCAACCACCACTAAAAGATTTCTTAACAACAACTCTCCATTTTGCTCTCTCCTAGGAAGTCTTTTCCCTAAGGATCTCTTCGGCAGATTTCAGTTTTTCTTCTACCTCTTTCTCACATCGTTCAGCATCTTGAAGCTTGGCAACATCCTCCTCGGCAGATTTAAGCTTGCCCTCAAGTTCCTTTTTATGTTTTTCAGCATCCTTTAATTTCTTCTCCAAATCTTTGGAGGCATTCACGGTTTCATCTCGATTTATTTCAATAAATTGGAGTTTTTTCTCCCATGCATTTTTATCTTCCTCGTACTTCTAATGAGATTCCATAAAAGGTTGAGTTAATCCAGCAAAAGCTTCTTCTATTCCACCCAAGGAAGTGGAAGCCTTGATGGCTTCATCTTTCTTTAAAATACTATTAAAACATGTCACGATCTGAAAAAAGAAAGAAGTTTAATTCAATATATGAATATAGTTCTAGAGAATAAAGGACTCAGGCTAACGATACTTACTGACGTAATGTGTTGAGCAGCCAAAGTAGTAATTCTCTCGCGAGAAAAGATGTCTTCAATACCTTGGAATTCTGGGACAGTCCAAGATCTGATCAAGACCATAGCAGAGCTCGGAGGAATAAGAGCTAGAACATTACCCTCAGCATTTGAAGGTTGAGAAACAGAGTCAACAGGTCTCTTAGTAAGACCTCTTTTCAATCCCCTCAGAGGAGCACTTTTATTTAAAGGTGTTGTCTCTCCTTGTGAAATCAAAACAATTTTAATCGAAGGTGCTTCCTCTTTTGGAGGCACAGGGGGCTTCTTGCCAGTTTCCTTAGCAATAGTAGATGAGGGTACATCTATATTCTTTGACCCCTCAACTGGGGCATCTTGTTTTTTCTTCTTTGTCCCTTTAGTGGCAAAGGCAGACTTGTCAAAAAATATGGGAGCTTTCCTCTTCTTCATCAGATCAGTAATAGGAGTACTTAAATCAGAAGAAGATCCTTCCACACTGGTTTCAGAAGATGGTATCCAATCAAGATCAACCACCACAAGATGAGCAATGAAACATAAAGTGGAGCTTGACGTCGACAGTACCTAACTACGTGGTACAACCTTAATTTCACCATTATTAGGGAAATCATATTACTTGCACTGACACTTCATTAGATTAACCTTAGTACATATATCCAAAGAGCAATCATGAGTTCACCTTCTTATCCATAATGCTAACCCAAGATCAAACTCATTATATCCTATCATTTAACCTCTGTGATTATTCAGCTACGACAACTAACGTGCCTCACACTCATTTTACAGATCGCAAGTTATCATCATTATAAAACTTTTGGTAGGATACTAGGCATCAGGTACTACCTATAAAACTTTTAGGCCAATTCCTTTGATGACACAAAAGATCCTATTCCTCAATACCACCTCATTTTTCTAAGATCATGATTTAACATCATCATTTCTAACACTAAGTCCCAAGGACTATATGGATTTGTTCTTAAATCACTTGAAATCGTCAAGGTTATCTAAACCCAAAACATAATCAAGTTACTTAGTCATTCTGATTTCCATAGATGAAACTACAAGCATACCAGCTAAATTCAACTGAAATCATTAAGTCTTGCTAATCATCGAACTTCCATGTGATGTACATCGCACAAGACTAAGGTGGTACCACATAATGGTTGAGAATTAAACAAAATTTAACTCACCTACCTCCAAAGTTAAACTCAACTAATCTTTCTAGCGACAATTTAGCTCACACTATTTGGTGTATTAACTTCTCATATTCTTTGTTACCATTAAAATCAACACACGTTATATCTCTTATACAATGGAATTACAATGTTGGCGACATTAGCTTATACCGACGTCCGTAATTACTAACATATTTATATAAAAAATGCGGAAGCGATTTATAACTATCAACCTGATCGTGTGCCACTTGACATCAACTTACTTGTCATACTAACCTCTATGACATTATTTACGAGGATACAAACTGTCACCAAACTAGCATGACCGACCCAAACCAACATCGACGTTGAAAGATCCACTATCGACCTCACCACGTCACACCCGAAAGAAACATTGAACCTAAAGCTCTAATACCAAGTTGTAACGCCCCGACCCGGATTTAAAGGTCAATTAAGGATTAACCTGATCCGAATCATACGTTAATAGTGAAGTGCAATGAAACATCCTAATTAATATTTCTAATCCATTCTTATTAGTATTTAACGTTACACTTATTAGCATGCAAGTCCAAATTACAATCACTACGTGATATGACCCAAGGGAAGTGCTCCCAAGGCCAAGTAAACAGAGCTACTAATCGTAAATGCAGATAGTTACTTACCTGTATAGCGCTCTCAAAGTACGGAATATCATACAACCTGCCGCAACAAAAGAAGGGGTGTGAGCCAAATGCTCAGTGGGATCATATACAAATGCAGTATAGAAACGAACGGCAGAAAGAAGTACTCACACACTACACTACACTACCTTTGAAAAATACATATGCCAATGTATTTAACTATTTATTTCAAAAACATCTTTTAATACCATTTAACTTCCCTGACATTACAAAACAGTCCTTTGCATTATCATGCTTAGGACTTATACGTGTTTTCCATTAACTCCAAAGTTTAAACAAACAGCATTTGTTTGGAAAACATTCTTCTTACTTTCAAGGAGATTTACTCCCTAATATTCATTAACTCATGCCAAAGTTACTTAACCATTTCAGGACTTCCATTCAACACACACACATGCCGTGTTTAGAAAAATACTCTTTTCCATTGTAAACCTCATGTAACACACGCTTATGTTTACTTTAATTCAACTGTTCTTAGGTAGCTTAATTTCATTAAGTCACCTTATTAAACCATTCCAAGTTTCCACATGAATATTAAACATTTAATGCGTTATTCTTGCATTAGTAAATCAATGAATTAGTGTCATTCATTTGCGCCTCTTTCATGAATATTCTATTCATTACTTAGCATTATTTTTTTTATTCTGCCAACACACACTCACGGACTTCATGGCCTCACACCACCGGTCTCCGCCGCCATATACTACTGCAGTTGGTTTGGGGTCTTTCACCACTAGGGATGTCATGCCCTGCTTAATTATTTTCTCTAGGCATCATACAATATCATTATCTTGCCAATGTATTCAGTATTCTCATAATGTTTACTTGAATTTTCATTTTCGTTCTGAAGCCAAAGCCCTGGACTTAACCGTCCATTTTCCCATTATACTTGAAAAATTGTTACTTTCTCCTTAAGTCCCTTATTCACACACACGTAATTTTAATACCAAAAATCATCCACGTTTTGGGACTTTAATTCAATTTCACGCGGGTTAGTATAAAAACTTTTATTGACATTTTTATTTCATAAAAATGTTCCACTTTAGGTAAATTACCGTTTTACCCTTTATTTACTAAGACTTGCAATTTTATTCTTTTACAAGTGTCATTTCTCAAAAATAATCATTAAGTTTCCAACTTAACATTTTAATGCTCTAGCCATTTTAACACTTGTTTAACAACACGCTTTTGTCAAACTTTCATACTTGTCAATTCAACAATTTCATTACATGAAAGAACGTTTTTGTCTTGCTTTATGCTTAAATCCAATAAGGCCTCCTTTAAACTCGCTCACATATTTATACACAAAATACTTACGAGTTTATATGACAAATGCTAAAATCCCATCAACGGATAAAACATGTATTTCTTTATAAAATTTTATACTTTTCACAACAAACATATTTTTCAAATAAGTGAGACATTCTTAACTTCCTTAAATTCGAAAATGACATTTATTCATAATTATTCAATTTTGAAAACAACTTAGAAATATTTATTTCATAAATATTTGACAATATTAACATTTTCCACAATTTTATTTTTTTATAAAAATGCTCATCATACCCTTTTACATAGATTGTACACAAATGCTACTTTCTAACATTTTTATTTCTATAAAATGCCCCATTTTTCGTTTTTTACTAGAAATTACACCTGAATAATATTTTCTACATTTTCTCTTGCATATTTTCGAATTAATAGAGAAAACTACACAAATAATTTCCTACATTTTTATCTACCATAAAAATGTACACTTCTTATCATTTTGTTCATCGAAAACCTACTCTTAATACTCAACAGTAATAAGACTACAATATATACCAATAAAGTGTCAAATATAAGAGTAGATTATCCCACCTCAAATACTCTTAAAATGGTGGTGGGTTTGAAGAAGATGGGTGACTCCCCCACCTCCAAAGGTGGCCCTAAGAGAGAGTCACAAAAGATCCACCATAAAATCTCTAAGAAAAGCTCCTATAAATATTCCAAAATGTTCAGCAAGCCATTTCCAAAATAACCCCCTTAAAACTCTCATCCAACTCTAAATATTCAAACCAACAACCACCCCAATATTTCGAATCATATTTTTAACAGTAGAGGTGTAGGTAGTCTGATATATTTGTTAGGGACTTTAATGGTGGGACGCAGTCAGCTCTTGAGGAGAAAGTGGGATTGGTCTTTCTTTGTTCTACCACCCTTCGTACTTCTTTAATACATACATATAAGAGACTGAGTTATTAAAGTGTTGGTCAATACCCTTGACCTATAAGTCCCTTTCATATGTTGATTCGGCCGTGTATTGATTCCAAACGTGTAGCAGCGTCCAATCTTTATCAGCAAAGAAGTTTCCCTTTTTGTTGCATTTGTGTTTCATTATTTTATTCCAACACAAAAGCTATAGTCTTACCATCCATATATTCTCCTCCATTTGTACGAAGACTAAGGCATCTGGCATACTCGCCTTTATCCCTAAGGTAAAACCCAAAAATCGCAACACGCGTACCTGCCTTCATCTCAAAATCTCAGGACTCAAGGCCGTTAAAAGGCTGTACTGCGAACAGGGGCGACAGCTCAAAGGGAGTGTGTTTTGATTCTACTAGTAACCACCAAATGGGTAACGACACCTACATCCGCATAACTGATTTCGATCAGTTCAGGAAAAGTCAGGCCCAAGGCTGACAAATCTTGTTTCAGTCGTCCAGATGCTAAGGGTGAAGGGGTTTCAGTGTCCCAGGCCTCTCTCTCTTTCGCAGTACCACTAGCTCTCTCATTCTCATACCAGACGTCCAGCCCACAAGCCTACCATCCTGCTACTTGATTTCAACAGTATAGGACCCGTGACTAAGGGACGACAACACAGTCGAAGCTATGCCTTGTCCCACACTTTAGAAAGTAAACGACCCTATAAACATTGTAAGGTCTGCTAACTGTCAAGATGATGGGGACCCAGCTGACCAGAAATGGTCATGGGTGAATAGGGCGTTGACCTCGTACAGAGGTATGACGACATTGTAGTTCGTCCTTTAACCATCTTAGAAATTCTACAACAGCAATCCCTTTTTTTGTGGAGAATGGGAGTTAACCTAGTGAATCTGTAATATATCCCATTTCAATTTACATTTTTATTTAGTCAATACAAGAGCTTTATACGGATATCAAAGGGTAGGGGTTTTGTTCAAGTTCTTCCTTTTTTCACATCTACCCCCAAAACTTCCAAGCTTTATAGAAATGCATATATAATTTGTTTTTACTAAGATTTCTTTAACCCTTATATAAGACTTTCTAAAAATCCATGATTCATTTAATTTTTCCTCAACTCTAATTTATACCCCGACATATATATTCCATATAATTTTGACTACTTTACGACTAATAAATCTTATTGCCCAAGGTCCACAATTTTAATTCCCAAATATTCGATAATTATTTTTTTCAAGCCTCCCGATTTGTTTGAATTGGAATACAATCTAGTCACATTCATCCCAGTCCCTATATTTGCGTTTTACCGCAACTTCACACGGGGATTAGATGAAATATTAAGGGTGGGGTATTACAACTAAAGCTCTATTCGGAAACCTAGTTTTTAAATAGAAAGTTGTGTCACTGGTAACCCATCTATAACAATACATAATTTTTGGAATTACCAAATGAGTTCCATGAAGTTGATTCAACCTATATACATCATTAACTACCCTCCATGTATTTGGAGCTACTCTTGCAGGTACAATATCGAAATATTGGCAAAACTCCAAACACAGGGGATTTGGCGGTAAATAAAAGCCACACTCAGCTACAAAAAGGGTTGGGAATCAGTGTCCCTCTGCTAAAGAAAATAAATCAGAAGGACAAGGAGGTTCTTCCAAAATAACCCACGAAGGAATTGAAAAATTAGACCAAAAGTTATCCAATGATTCAACAAGATAAACCATAGTGAATAAAGTAAATAAAAAAGAAGGAAGAAAATCTTACAGAAGAAAGAGAAATCGGTTGACAATGAACGATTGAAAGAACGATGGCACAAGATAGAAAGAAAATGAAGAGTTCAGAAATATATATTTGAAAAGTAGAAGACGATAGGATTTCTATTGCACTTAAATACTTTACCTCGGGAACAGAGAAAAGCAATGATTACAAGGGAAGATGTTTGCATTTTTTACGGCTAAAAGAGGAAAAATCCATAAATATCGAAGTGATCGTGAAAAATTCAAAATATTTATGAAATTTGATATTATGTTCTCAAAAGGAACCATATACAATGAAAATTTTCTTAATCTCTGAAGACCAGTAATCCGAGAAACTCTCAAGCAAAATGTTCCACATTCTTCTTCAACATCAACTGTGAAACATTGGGGGCTTTTGTTGATACCAAATCTAGTCAGCTGACATGAACCAATTATATGAAGACATGTGTCAATCTACGTAGAAAATACAAATAATTTCAACGAATAGTATACTTTCACCGAGCTACTCAGGCGTTCCGAGCTACTTAAGCGTGCCGGGCAACTTAAGCGGTGCGAGCTACTTAAGCGTGCAGAGCATCCAATCAAGAAAACCAAAAGGCGACTACTCATTAAATGCGCATTATTATTGTACATATGTATATGTCTACTAGCTAACATCGCATTACCTTTTCGAATGAACAACCTCAAGGCTATAAATACATGGTAACCCTATCATAATAAGGGGGGATTCGAAAATATTTTTGTAAACGGATCATCAAGATTCAAGGCAGACAGTCAGTAATACAACAACAGTGGACGTAGGCCATTTTCAAGGCTGAACCACTTTAAAAATCTATTGTCTTATTTCACTTATTCATTATTTATCTGTGATTAATAAATTAGACTGCATCTAGTTTTTTACATCAACATGTATATTAGTGGAATTATGGATAATAAAGTACTTTGATCAAACATAAGGCTCGAAAAGATAGTATTATTAATACTATCAAAGAGTGGCATAATTAAAAAGATCTCCTTTATGATAAGATTTTTAGCTTAAAGATGGAATTGTTTAAGTATTATCATGAGCAATGTGTTCTATAAATAGAGAGTTATAGCGTCAGGAAAGACATATATGTGTCGAATAAGGTAACTTTAACATTAAAGAGAGATCTAGGAAGCTATGGAATAAACTTCATGAAGGAAACTAATTGTCTTAGCTATGATAAATCACCATCTACTAAAACTAATGATGATATCACTTTTTGAAAAGGGTTAAAAAAAAGTACGCACTGCTTCTCCACCATAAAATATCCCTAAGTCAAAGAATTTGAATTCCCCTCAACCATAGGTTTGTACCTATTATCATAGGATGGGGAAGCTAAAATATTTTTCCTACCTATTTGTGTCAAATCAGTTCATAAATCCTAATCCACATTATGGAAACATTTTCGGTCTTTATAACCTGGCCGAAGACCAAAAGATAAATTCTCAATAACTCTTGGGAAAAAAAATAAAAGGATGTCTACAGGACATTGAGATAACCCGTTGTAATACCCCGTAATTCTGCATAGTTAAGAAAATACATTTTTATTTTTAAATTACGTGAGTAGAGTAATTTAATGTGATAAAAATACGTTTTATTTAAATTACGTGAGTAGAGTAATTTAATGAGACACATTTTAAATTAAATTACGTGAGTAGAGTAATTTAACGTGATGTAATGTTAATAAAGAGTAATATGACGATTACAAATTTACTTAATGTGAGTAGTAAATTTTAAATGTTGATATGTATGGCCTAACAATTTATATGGACGTACATGACTTATCCCAACCGAGTGTCGCGCATAAACAAAAATTGAAGATGAGATGAGAAACATATTTTAAGAGACTCAAAAGATAATTTAGAGTCCATAGATGATTTCGAAAGGGTCCAATTAGTCAAAATAGTGTTCCCGTGGTTACTAGTTGAGTGCCGCGTCATTTTTGGGCTAAACCGGGACCATTTGAGGGTATTTTGGTCTCTTTACATTTATGGGTGAGGAGACCTACGAATTTTGGAACCCTAAGTCAGATTATAAGAGTTAGAGGCTAGGGTTAGAAAGGAAGGAAATACACCAAGGCCATTAGAGAGAAAAGAGAAAAAAATTCCTAAGGCAAAAGAAGGAAGGAGGGAGAATTCTAAGGAGATTTCACCACCAACTTGTCGGGAAGGAGGATTGAAGGATAAAAATCATCAATCATCAACAACAACCACGAAATCAGACCCTACAAATCATAAGGCAAGTGGTTATTTGCAAAATAAATTGAGTTATAATACCCATATATAAGCTTTATGAAGAACATGGTTTTTATGATATTTTTATGAGTAAAACACTTGATTATGATCCATGATTGATAGGGATTTCATATAGAACGTATTTAATCTCCAAATATTCTGATATCATAGAAGACTTGATGATTAAATCGAACTAAAAATCTGGACTTATGAGGAAAAGATGGAAAGATTGTATTTTTAGGGTTCTTGAATAATAAGAAGATTTTTAGTTAATTTGGACAAAATATATAATGATATTGATGTTTTAAATCGTTAGTAATCATCCCAGAATATGTAGGAATGATTAGAAATTGTTAGTTGCAAATATGGTGAATTATCATGGGAGATAGATAAACAAAAATGGTGAAACCCGCATGAAGAAGACGATCTGGGTCTGTCACTGCTTGATCGATCGATCGTCCCTTGAATGTCAATCGATCGAGCAGTCGGTCGATCGACCATATCCCATCGATCGATCGACCCTGGCTGTACTTTAGAAAATTTTGGGGATAAATTTCCTTTTAATTACCGTTGCTTAATGGGAACCTTAGTGATGATATTTTACATATGAGGAGACTTAATAAATACCAGTAGGTGTACCGTTAGATTTCTTCATAAATGATTGAGTGGGAAATTTGGAGAAATGGACCGACGAGAAGATAATCGATTGAGTCGTATGTCGAAAATGTGAGAATTTAGTTACGAAAAGAGTGAGATTAAATTTCGAAAAAATACCAGTAGGTTAAAGATAACTTAACTACTGAATCAAGGGAGGGGTAACTAAGACCCTTAGAGTTGCGTGAATACTCGAATAAATGCAATAGTGAAATAAATCGTAAATTAATGAGTACGGTGAATATAAGTCAAATATATTACGTACAGGCATGATTTGATAGGTCGGGTGTGTACCTACTAAATTATATGAAATTTTGGGTTAAGATAATTTTACCTAAATTAATTATGTTAGGGTCGATGAGGCATTCCGAAGTAACATAAAGTTATTATATGTTTGGGGTCGATGTAAAATGCCGAACCAAACCTTAAACTGGTGTCGCGATGAAAGAGTCCCGAACCAGAATATGTATATATATATATATATATATATATATATATATATATATATATATATATAGTTGGGGTCGATGGATCATTCCGAACCAACTCTCACTTGGGGTCGATGAATCATTCTGAACCAAGAGTCATTTATGTGTGTAAAAAGGATATGTTAGTGATAACTAATATTTAATACATGATTGCGTGATAAAATGTGTTCCATGTGTATAATCTACTGACTTAGAATAGTAGATAGTGAGATGGATTGTAAATATCTTAGTAATAATTAAATAGCGTGATGTAATTATTACAAGAATAAGGATAACAAGAAGTGAATAAGTTATCTACATTTATAGAACATGAAATATGGATTATTAAAATACTGCGAGTAGGTCATGGGGACTTAGTGAGAGGGTACATACAGGGGGTATCCTAATCTAGTTAACTGGGGTAGTACAACTAAGTCAACTAAGTACCCTCGTTAGACATGCACCATAGAAGAGAGGTGAGGAAGTTCAAGGGAGTGTGAGAAACCTTAATATGTGTAATCAATAACTCAATTGTGATAACTGCTTGCAAAATATTTTCAAATGTTTTGAGTACTAACTCTTGCTATGTAAATTTTTTAAAAACCTTTTAGGTACCCAGCCACAGGGACACCCAACATGATTTCATTCCAGGAATTTGGGAGCTGTAGCACGTGTGGATGTTGTAGGGATTGTTTAGACGTTTCCTTTTTTTAAGTTCTAGTGAAGGATCTCAGTTTTAGTATTCTTAGTTGGGACATGTTGTCCAATATTTACTTTTACAGGTATTATGATTCTGTATTTTGAGTTTGTTTTCTTAGCCGTGGTTTTCGGCAAGACTTTATCTGTATTCAATTATTTATGCGAATTGTTTTATTGTTACTGGAATTGTATTATTTTGTATGGGTTGTTTATTCTAATTAAGGAAGATAAAATTTGGCACTAGCTTAATTTCACATAGGTGGTTAGTAACTTAAAAATCTTTCGACGGTGATGCTAAGAATGAACCATTTAAGAAACCTGTTTAAATTAAATTAAGGCTTGATCACCCAAGGTTTAATTAGGTGTGGTGACACAGATGATATCAGAGCATCAGGTTCTAGTATCTATAGGATCTATACGGCTTACTGCGTTTCAGCGTAACGTTTGGTTGTATTAGAGCCCTACTATTAGGACTGTTGATTCAATATCCGCTTTTGCGTTATCGTACATCTGCTCTTAAAATTTTGTATAAAATGTGTACTTATACAATTTGATCTTATTTCAGATTCCACCAAGGAGGCAGCGAGCGGAGAGGGCTGAAACCAGATATGAGGTGAGGAAGGCTCATCAGGAGCCACAGGTGCCGTTACCACCACCCCCACCCGAGTTGATTTCCACTACTCAAGTTGCAGTGATAGTGGCTCAGGCAATCGAAACAGCGATGAGGGCCATGGCAGCCCATTTTCCTCAGCCCCAGGTACCTCCTCCTGTGGCACCGCAGTTCCGGCCCCAGCAGGTCCATTTACTTGGCAGCGAGTCAGAGAGACATTTTCGAAAGGACATCCACCTGAGTTTTAGGGTAGTACCCATGTAGTGGAGGCGTGCAATTGGAAGAAAATATCTAGCGCCACTTGCACATGCTAGAGTGCACCGAGGTACAGAAAATAGATGCTAGCCACTTTTCGTCTGTCGGGAGCAACCTTACAGTGATGGGAGTCAGTTACCACCACCGAGGAAAGGGACACTATGGAAATTTCTGAGTTTTGGGTGCGGTTTGACCGCAAGTATTTTCCTCCAGCAGTAGAGTCAGAGATGAGGAAGAAATTCAACGAGGTCGTGCAGGGTGATTGCTCAGTTGATGATTATGAGGAAGAGTTTACCCTTTTGGCTAACTTTGTGCCAAATGAGGTGAGCGACGAGGAGAGGAAGAATTTAAAATTTATGGATGGCTTGACCTGGTGAATCAGACAACACTTGATCGGCAATCCGGCATTGGTAACTTATACAGATGTCGTTAATGCTGCTCTACTACACTGTCAGGATCACCGCTTTCATGCTAGGGGAAACAAGTGAGGTGAGCCTAGCCAACCGGGCAAAGTAGGTGGAAGTAGTGACAGCAGCACACCACAACAGCAAACAGTGGGCCAGCTAGGGAAGGATTCCCGACAGGGGAACTCTACCAAGAAGTTTAAACATGGGAGGCATCGCTTTGGCAGACAGGGCCTGCAGGACCCCCAGCAACCTGTTCCTCAAGGCCGATAAGGCCAAGGGAACCAAAACGGAGGACATCAAGGCCAAGGTCCATAGGGACAACGTCAGGTCCAACAGGGATAAAGTCAGAGGCAGTTTCAGGGTCAGTGTTTCACTTGTGGCCAGCAGGGTCACAAGAGTAGAAATTGTCCATAGCAAGACAGGGCACAACAACAGGGTGCCCAACAGGGGCAGCAGGCTCTATTAGTCCCAGCTGCATCACAGGCCCCGCAGTCAGGCCAGATGCAATACGGACGTGTGTTCAACGTCTGTGACATTCCATTTCAGCCAGCACCTCCAGCACCGCCGGCAGTCGCAAGTATGTTTCGTATTCATGGACTTGAGGGTAGTATTTTATTTGACACGGGGGCAATGCATTCGTTTATTTCCACTAGATTTGCACAGGCAGCCGACCTATTAGCGACAACTGACACTCATCTTATGTGAGTGGAGTTACCGATGGGTAGTGGGTCCCTTATACATTAGATTTGTAAGGGTGTGGACATTATGGTCAGGATATTGAGTCTAAAGGCGGACCTCATAGTGCTAGATATGGAGGGATATGACGTCATCCTAGTTATGGATTGGTTGGTGCAGTATAGGGCAATGGTAGATTATTATGAGAGGACTATCGTGTTTTCCATCCCGGGACAAGAGATGTTCCTTGTGGAAATGCCACTCCCCGAGGGAGGATCGTGCACTCATTTATATTACATTCAGGAGGAGACGTCACATGGGGTTGTTGTTTCTCTGGACTCAATCCCAGTTGTGAGGAATTTCGGGGATGTCTTTCAGGAGATACCAGGGTTACCACCCAGCATGGAGATAGAGTTTGTTATTGACCTAGCACCGGGGATGAGACCGATTTCCAAAGCACCGTATCGCATGGCTCCTTTGGAGATGCGAGAACAGATTCAGCAGCTCTTAGGACAGGGCTTCATTCGACGGAGTACATCGCTATGGGGTGCACTGGTGTTATTTGTAAAGAAAAGGGATGGTTCACTTCGTCTGTGTGTAGATTACAGGGAGCTGAAGAAAGTGACGATACATAATAAGTATCCGTTGTAGAGGATTGACGACTTGTTTGATCAGTTGAGAGGGGCTGCGTACTTATCAAAGATAGATTTGAGGTCGGGTTACCACCAATTGCGCATTCGTGAAGAGGATATACCTAAGACCGCTTTCCTGTCATGGTACAGGTCATATGAGTTCAGGGTAATGCCGTTTGGGCTAACTAATGCGCCTGCAGTATTCATGGATCTCATGAACAGGGTATTCAGGGAGTTTTTGGATCAGTTTGTGATTGTATTCATAGACGACATTCTGATTTACTCCCACACGGAGGAGGAACACACTGAACATTTATGAATGGTTCTACAAATATTGCGGGACCATCAGTTGTACATCAAATTTGAGAAGTGTGGATTTTGGCTTCGGGAGGTTCATTTCCTAGGCCACGTCGTATCAAGAAGAGGCATTGCTATTGACCCGAGTAAGGTATCGGCGGTGAGGGATTGGGGACAGCCCACGCCACCGATCGAAATTTGCAGTTTCTTGGGGTTAGCCGGCTATTATCGTCTCTTCATCAAGGGGTTCTCAAAAATTACAATACCTTTGACGAACTTGACTCGGAAGGGAGTGCCCTTCATATGGAGTGACTGTTGTCAGTTAGCCTGTGATGAGCTAAAGGATAGGTTGACATCAACACCTGTTCTTACCTTACTTAGGAGCAGAATGGAGTACCGAGTCTATACTGACGCATCCTTACAGGGGCTTGGGGGTGTGTACAGCAGGAAGAGAAAGCTATAGCTTATGTGTCCCGAAAGCTTAAGGCATATGAGAAGAATTACCCCACCCATGACCTCGAGTTGGCAACGATCGTTTTTGCATTGAGGATATGTAGACACTATCTTCTGGGTGAGCAGTTCACTCTATTCATGGATCATAAGTCACTTCAATATCTTTTCACTCAAAAGGATCTGAATATGAGGCAAAGGAGGTGGCTTGAATTCGTGAAAGACTACTAGTTTGATATACATTATCATCCTAGTAAGGCTAATGTGGTGGCAGACGCGTTAAGCAGAAGGCCTACCGGAGAGTTGGAAGAAATTTGGAAGGCGAAGTGGAGTGAACTTAGACACGAGGATGAGATAGCTAGAGAATGCATGGCAGTTTTAGCTATCACTCCCGAGAGTGTTATGCGAGTAGTGAGGGAACAGGCCGAGGACCCATTTTGTCAGGACAGGGTACGACAGCTACTGGTCGAGGGGGCATAGTCCTACTCCATCAGCTCAGAGGGTGGTCTACGGTTTAATGGTAGGCTGATAGTACCCGAAAATGATGATTTGAGGCATGCCGTAATGACGGAGTCGCACGGGTCAAAGTTTTTAGTACATCCAGGTGGGGACAAAATGTACCAGGATATGCGAC
This sequence comes from Sambucus nigra, assembly GCA_949130495.1. NCBI lineage: Eukaryota > Viridiplantae > Streptophyta > Magnoliopsida > Dipsacales > Adoxaceae > Sambucus > Sambucus nigra. The sequence continues at coordinate 293,489,262 of OX422223.1, forward strand.
GATTATATTAGTGGTCAGGTATGAAACGAGACATTACCAAATTTGTCTCAAAGTGTGTTACATGTTCTCTTGTAAAAGTTGACCATCAGAGACCTTCAGGGATTTTACAACCACTGGAGATTCCCGTGTGGAAGTGGGAGAGTATCTCGATGGATTTTATTACTAGGTTACCAACATCACAGAAGGGTCGGCTGACTAAGGTAGCTCATTTCTTGTAGGTTCGTAAGGATTATGATACGATGCAGTACGCGCAGCTATTCATTTCAGAGATCGTTAAGCTGCACGGAGATCCTATTAATATTGTGTCTGACCAAGACAAAATATTTGTGTCACATTTCTGGCAGAGCTTTCAGGAGGCCATGGGCACCGACTTACGGTTTAGTACGACATATCACCCACAGACGGACGGTCAAACTGAAAGGGTAAACCAGATGTTGCAGGCTATGTTGAGAATGTGTGTCCTAGATTTTGGGGGAGGTTGGGAGCCATACCTTCCTTTAGTGGAGTTTTCATATAATAACTCTTACCAATTCACTATCGGTATGGCTCCATTTGAGGCACTTTATGGGAGACCTTGTCGTTTGCCCGCGTGTTGGTTAGAGGTGGGGGATAACAAGCTATTGGGGCCAGAGATGATACAAGAGACTTCCTCCAAAATAGAGTTGATTCGAGGATGTATTCGAATAGCTCAGGATAGGCAGAAGAGTTATGCTGACGCCGGTAGGAGACACGTGGAACTAGATGTGGGCGACCAGGTGTTAATTCGAGTATCTACTATGAACGGGATTATGAGGTTCGACAAGAAAGGGAAGTTAACACCGAGATATGTGGGGTCATTTCCTATCATTGAGAGGGTGGGACCGGTAGCTTACAAATTAGGACTCCCTGAGCATCTTCAGTAAATACACGATGTATTCCATGTAGCATCGCTGAAGAAATACAAGAGGAGTGAAGGAGCCTTCTGGCACATTCCACTGGAGGAGATCGATTTACAGCTAGATGTCTCGTATGAAGAAAGACTTGTGGCTATTCTGGATCAAAGTGAGCGCAAACTACGATCCAAGGTGGTACCCTTAGTGCGAGTACAATGGGGACATCACAATATGGATGCGTCTACTTGGGAACGGGAGGAGATTATGTGAGAATAATATCCTGAATTATTCATCGTAGGTATTTTTCTAAATTTCGAGTACGAAATTCCTTTTGTAAGAGGGGAAGTATGTAATACCCCATAATTCTCCATGGTTAGGAAAATACATTTTTATTTTTAAATTACGTGAGTAGAGTAATTTAATGTGATAAAAATACGTTTTATTTAAATTACATGAGTAGAGTAATTTAATGAGACACATTTTAAATTAAATTATGTGAGTAGAGTAATTTAATGTGATGTAATGTTAATAAAGAGTAATATGACGATTAAAAATTGACTTAATGTGAGTAGTAAATTTTAAATGTTGATATGTACAGCCAACCGAGTGGCACGCGTAGACAAAAATTGAAGATGAGATGAGAAACATATTTTAAGAGACTCAAAAGATAATTTAGAGTCCACAGATGATTCCGAAAGGGTCGAATTAGTCAAAATAGTGTACCCGGGGGTACTAGTTGAGTGTCGGGTCATTTTTGGGCTAAACCGGGACCATTCGAGGGCATTTTGGTCTCTTTACATTTATGGGTGAGGAGACCTACGAATTTTGGAACCCTAAGTCAGATTATAAGAGTTAGATTCTAGGGTCAGAAAGGAAGGAAATACACCATAGCCATTAGAGAGAAGAGAGAAACAAATTCTTAAGGCAAAAGAAGGAAGGAGGGAGAATTCTAAGGAGATTTCACCACCAACTTGTCGAGAAGGAGGATTGAAGGATAAAAATCATCAATCATTAACAACAACCACGAAATCAGACCCTACAAATCATAAGGCAAGTGGTTATTTGCAAAATAAATTGAGTTATAATACCCATATATAAGCTTTATGAAGAACATGGTTTTTATGATATTTTTATGAGTAAAACACTTGATTATGATCCATGATTGATAGGGATTTCATATAGAACGTATTTAATCTCCAAATATTCTGATATCATAGAAGACTTGATCATTAAATCGAACTAAAAATCTGGACTTATGAGGAAAAGATGGAAAGATTGTATTTTTAGGGTTCTTGAATAATAAGAAGATTTTTAGTTAATTTGGACAAAATATATAATGATATTGATGTTTTAAATCGTTAGTAATCATCCCAGAATATGTAGGAATGATTAGAAATTGTTAGTTGCAAATATGGTGAATTATCATGGGAGATAGATAAACAAAAATGGTGAAACCCTCATGAAGAAGACAATCTGGGTCTGTCACTGCTTGATCGATTGATTGACCCTTGAATGTCGATCGATTGAGCAGTCGATTGATCAACCATATCCCATCGATTGATCAACCCTAGTTGTACTTTAGAAATTTTTGTGGATAAATTTCCTTTTAATTACCGTCGCTTAATGGGAACCTTAGTGATGATATTTTACCTATGAGGAGACTTAATAAATACCAGTAGGTGTACCGTTAGATTTCTTCATAAATGATTGAGTGGGAAATTTGGAGAAATGGACCGACGGGAAGATAATCGATTGAGTCGTATGTCGAAAATGTGAGAATTTAGTTACGAAAAAAGTGAGATTAAATTCCGGAAAAATACAAGTAGGTTAAAAATAACTTAACTACTGAATCAAGGGAGGAGTAACTAGGACCCTTAGAGTTGTGTGAATACTCGAATAAATGCAATAGTGAAATAAATCGTAAATTAATGAGTACGGTGAATATAAGTAAAATATATTACGTACGGGCATGATTTGATAGGTCAGGTGTGTACCTACTACATAATATGAAATTTTGGGTTAATATAATTTTACCTAAATTAATTATCTTAGGGCCGATGAGACATTCCGAACTAACATAAAGTTATTATATGTTTGGGGTCGATGTAAAATGTCTAACCAAACCTTGAACTGGTGTTACGATGAAAGAGTCCTGAACCAGAATATGTGTGTGTGTGTGTGTATATATATATATATATATATAAGTAGTTGGGGTCGATGGATCATTCCGAACCAACTCTCACTTGGGGTCGATGAATCATTCTGAACCAAGAGTCCTTTATGTGTGTAAAAAGGATATGTTAGTGATAACTAATATTTAATACATGATTGCGTGATAAAATGTGTTCCATATGTATAATCTACTGACTTAGAATAGTAGTTAGTGAGATGGATTGTAAATATCTTAGTAATAATTAAATAGCGTGATGTAATTATTACAAGAATAAGGATACCAAGAAGTGAATAAGTTATCTACGTTTATAGAACATGAAATATGGATTATTAAAATACGGCGAGTAGGTCATGGGGACTTACTGAGAGGGTACATACAGGAGGTATCCTAATCTAGTTAACTGGGGTAGTACAACTAGGTGAACTAAGTACCCTCATTAGACATGCACTATAGAAGAGAGGTGAGGAAGTTTAAGGGAGTGTGCGAAACCTTAATATGTGTAATCAATAACTCAATTGTGATAAGTTCTTGCAAAATATTTTCAAATGTTTTGAGTACTAACTCTTGCTATGTAAATTTTTTAAAAACCTTTTAGGTGTCCAGCCACAGGGACACCCAGCATGATATCATTCCAGGAATTTGGGAGCTGTAGTACGTGTGGATGTTGCCGGGATTGTTTAGACGATTACTTTTTTTCAGTTCTTGTTCAGGATCTCAGGTTTAGTATTCTTAGCTGGGACATGTTGTCCAATATTTACTTTTATAGTTATTCAGATTCTGGATTTTGAGTTGGTTTTCTTAGCCGCGGTTTTCGGCAAGACTTTATTTGTATTTAATTATTTATGCGAATTGTTTTGTTATTACTGGAATTGTATCATTTTGTATGGGTTGTTTGTTCTACTTAAGGAAGATAAAATGTGGCACTAACTTAATTTCACGTAGGTGGTTAGTAACTTAAAGGGCTTTCGGCAGTGATGCTAAGAATGAACCATTTAAGAAACCTGTTTAAATTAAATTAAGGCTTGATCACCCAAGGTTTAATTAGGCAGGGTGTCACACCCATCTAAGAGAAATACTTGGCATAGTGGAAAGAAGAAGAGGTGTACTCGTAAACCAAAGGGACCTTTTCTATGAAGTTCAATAAAGAGAAGAATCATGTAGTTAATAGTCTAATTTTTCACACCTCCTTGACGTCTCAACGTAGATCTATGAACATGTCGATTGATAATATACTAAGAATGTACTTCCTTTTATGTGGAACAAGGTTAATATCTTTAATATAAGACAACTATGATTTAAGGATGATAAACTCTCACTTTGTGGTAGACATATTATTAAAAAGAATCATTTTGTTAGAAAGACTAGGATTAATGTGTGATTAACTCTCATTTAGGGGTAATAAGATTATTACAAAATTTGTTATTCCATCAAGGAAGTAAAAGGGTCATCAATATACATTCTAGGGTAGCCAAAATATTAAAAAAAACCTTTATTCCATTGTGAAACTTTGATCGATGGATGATTATTGCTTATTTTCGTGTATCAAGGTTATCAAAATAAGTGTTATTTTGTTTGTGAGATTAGGATTGAAGGATGGTCAATGCTTATTCCGAGATAATTAGGTTATTAATGAAACCATCATTCCAAAAGTAATACTAGGTTCGGATGATGATGAAAGGACATTTTTCTCAAAAAAGTTTATCAAAATGATTTGCATTTCATTAATGAGACTAAGATCAAAGGGAGATCAACACTTAACCCGAAGTATCCATATTTTTTAAGAATAAACTATTTCATCAGTGAAACTAGTATCAAAGTGTGATCATCACTCATTCTGTATTATCCATGATGTCAAAAAAATGTCATTATTCTAATGAACTAGAATCAATGGGAGATTCCACCTCATTTTGGGTTAATCAGTTTGTCAAAAAGAACCGTTATTAGGTAGATTAGGATTAAAGTATAATCATCACTCATTCTGAGGTAGCCAAATTTTTAAACAACTATGTTTATATCTTAAGATTAGTTTCAAAATATAATTAATGCCCATTGTAGAGTACCAACATCATAAAAATAATCGTTATTTTATTAGTGAGATAAGGATTGAAAGATTATTAGCTCTCATTAATGGGTATCCAGGTTATCAAAGCAACCCCTTTTTCGCTAGTGAGACTAGTACTAAAGGGTTATTAACACTCATGACAATGCATAAAGGTTGTCAGAACAATTGTCATCCACATCGACGAGACTAGGATCAAAGGGATGATCAATTCTTATTTCGGGGGAGAAAAGTTGTTGAAGCAATCATCCTTTTATTTATGATTGTAGTATGTAAAGTGATTACTTATCATTATGGGGTTTCCAGGTTATAAAAAGTCATTATATTATTGAGATTAAGATTGAAGGGTGATCAATGATCATTCATAGGTAGATAGGTCATCAAAATAAATATTGTTGTATTAATAAGACTAAAATCGTATGGGTGATTAATTCTCATTTGAAGGGAGACATGTTATTGAAAAAATATTAATTCGGTTAGTGAGACTAGAATCTATGGGTGACCAATTATCATTTATGGGTAGATAAGTTATCAAAGTAGTTGTTATTTTGTTAGTGAGAAAAGAATCAAATGGTAATTAACGCTCATTCTGAGATAACCAAGTTATTAAAACAACCATCGTTTCTTCACTAAGGCTAGGATTAAAATATGATATGTGAGCATTATAGGGTATCCATGTTGTTAAAACAACCTTTATACCATAATTAAGACTAGGATCGAAGGGTGATTAATGTTCATTAATAGGTAGCCATGTTGTCAAAATAACCATTGCTCCTTAAATGGGACTTGGATTGGAAAAAGGAAACTATGGAGGGATAGAATGCGTCACAGTGAAATTTCATGAAATAAAATTATATATAAGAGGTATTCTTAGGGCTGAGGATGGGTTTATTAGAAGCTCGGGGTTGAGAATGCATATAGATGAAGCCGAGGTAACAAACTAATGAATATAAAGCTCAGGGCTGATGATGCATGTAAAATAGCTCGGGGATGAGAACTCACAATTATTTATGCATATGCATAATGATAAATATCAAGACTAAATAAATTTCCAAATGAACATTGGGGGTGAAGATTTATTTTTATGAAAGATCTCAATATATTTATCACCCACTTTAAACTTTTCTGTGAGAGTAACTTCTCTCAGAATTTCAACGTTCCCTCTAATGCCTCATACTCCTTCTTATAACTTATATTACTATCACTTTATTGATATTATAAATAAGTTTATCCATAAGTTTCTCTTCTCCCTTATTAAGAGAAACACCCTTCTTTTTAATTACTTATTTCCCTAATTTGGACACAACACCATCTTCCTTAGCCTTGTTTTCAGCAAGATAAGTGTTAGAACTACTTATGTCCTTAATTGAGGTGAATGCATTAAAGTTGAATTCAATGAGAGACTCAATTCTCGAGTCCAAATCACAATATTTAAGGGCTGAATTTATTGACTTATTATAATTTTCTCTTTGCCTTAGGTCAGTAGGGCACTCACGTACCATATTCCCTAAACTTTAGAATTTTAATCACTTTCCATAGTCTTCTTCTAACTTCTCCTCACTTTAAAACTTATGGTCACGTCTACCAGAAAATTTATCTACCTTATTATCTTAAATTTTCTCAATTCTCTTCTTATTGTGTATAAACTTTTGGGGATTAGACTTTAGAAAATTCTTAATTTATTTTTGTCAACAGAGCGATCTCATCCTCATTATCATAACAAGCTCCATTAAATATGGAGTGATCATTCTTGTATGCCTTAAACGCAGTGCCATTATCTTTCTTGAGTGATTGAAAATTTTCTAACTCTAAGGTTTGTATAGACCCATATGATCTCCTCGAATTTCATGTTATCAATGCCTCCAAAATATGTTTAATATTGAGACGTGAGGGATGACCCTAGGTGGAAATGAACTTAAAATATTTCTAACTACCCTCAATTATAAAATCTTATCTCCCAAATTGAAGATGGAGTTCACAATATCTGAGAGTTTTTCATAAAACTCATCACAAGTCTCACCGTCAATCATATTCAACAATGTAAATCGAGTGACGTGATAATGGATATTCAAGACTCGTACGATATTAATGCTTTCATGGGTGACTTTCAAAATATCCCATGCCTCCCCTTAGTAAACTTGAAAATTTAATAGAACTCTTCTTGGGTGACTTCATTAAAAGCATTCTATCATAGAGTTATAATTAGATAACCTACGCTCATCCTCAGTCCAACTCTCCTCAGGCTTAGGGACACCTATATCCATTACCTTTTTCACATGACATTTTCATACCCTAACTAAAGTTAATAGACTTCATCTTGAGAATTTAGGGCAAAGGTCATATGTGAATTGTAGTACATATAGTTTCTATAGCAAAACATATTTGGAAATGTGATCAACTCGCTCATTAAAGACATACACCAGAGAGTTATAATGCATATCAGATCTAATACCAGTTTGAAAAAGTTTGTCATAGGTTGCTTTAAGTTTTCTTACTTAATTAATTTGAAAAAAAATTATTTATTCCTAAAAAATTCGTAATGATAAGATGTTTGAATATTAGTATGTTATGAAACAAAACAGTTTAATTTATACAATAAAAAAATCACTCGAGAAATTATTTTGGTCCAATTTTACTCACAAAATTAGAATTGCTGGTTAATTAAATCAAATTAAAATTATTAAGGCCATTTTAGAATTTTAGAAATTAATTAGTTTTATCCAATTAAGATATGTGTTGATTTTATATTACAAGATTGAAAATTATGATTAAATTACAACTATGCTCCCTAGACTATAACCAGATTTTAAATTACCCCTTATTCTTTTTATGTCTCGTTTTACCCCTTTAACTATTGGGCAATTATTATTATTTTTTTTTTGGGGGGGGGGGGGGGGGAGAACTATTTATTTTATTAAAATTGGAGAGAAAAAACCTCTTCTAAATGGTTTACAATCAAGGTAACAGAATTGAACCTCATAATGCAGGGAAATAAATGAGGATCTGTATAAACTAGATCCCTTACAAGATTTATAGGTAGACAAGAAGATATAAGAGCTAGTTGGAATCCACTTAAAAAGAAAATTAATTCCCAAGAGCACCTAGACATTCATTAAATTTGGCATCCCCCATTTTTCAATTGTAATCTTACCTTTAAGGTCCTTTGGGAAGTCTTCAATGTTGATAAAAAAACATGTAATTCCTGCCCATACTCCCTTTTTTAGCTAAGAAACCTGCAATTTGATATATATATATATGACTTAGGGAGTACTTGATATTCTTTAGCATTTGAAGAATTTGATGAACAATCCACCTTATTCTCCATGGAATTGAAGATCTACCTTGTAGGATATCGATTAAAATTTTTGAATCACATTCAATTATAATCTCATAGTCCTTTAAATCCATGAAGAATTCCAAACCATTCTTAAGATCTTTTGTCTTTACCTCCATATTAGTAGCACCTTCATAAGACAATATAAAAGCCCATATCATCTCCCCTTTGTCATTTCTGAGAATACCCCCTTTACCTCCCTGTCCATTAATTCCAATGGAACTTCCATCTGTGTTAAGTTTTAGATTTCCTAATGGGGGACACTTCCACTTGACATGCAGCCTCAAAGGATGATTTTTTAATGAAAATACAAAAACTAATTTTTAAAATATGTGAATTTACAACAATTTCCCTCAAAAGTGTCTAATAACAAAAAAAAAAGAAAAAATCTACCCTCTCTCTCTCTCTCTCATTAAACTAAACTCATCTACCCAATTCCATCTAGTGTAAATCCTTCCAACCCAGACCCAAAAGCCCTCAATCTACGAATTCAGTTTATGTTTACCAAATGACAAACCTTAAACATATAAACCTGAAACCGAAAACATAGCATCACTCTTACAACTTTACACATGCTACATTAAAACATAATCCGGTGGTATCACATTTGGATATTGGAAATCTTTCCCAGCTCATCAGATTTGACCTGACCAACCGTTGAATATCTGGTGAAATACCTACAAAAATTAAAAATCTTCAAATATGAACACCTTTTTCTTTAAGTAAATGGTGGGTTTAAACTAGAAGGTTGGGTGGTGGTTCCTTGACGAATCGAAGGTCATGACTTTAGACTAATGAGTTGGAGAATTGAGGGAGGGTTTCATTTGGCACTTCTGGGTTTGTGCTAAAAGAGTTCCTCTAATGTAACCCAAATTTCGACTTAAACTTCATGGACAAAGTGATGTTAGAGTCTTTTATGGATGAATTTTTTGGTTTCATTAGTGTGGATCACACAAACTAACTCATTAAAACCTTACGCGTATTTCGATTTATGTACTTTCGGTAAAAAAAACGAGTCCAATAGCATTTTTTGTGCTAAAATCGTTAGATTTTTTATTTTACACTTTTGAAGGGCACTTTGGTAATCTCACATATTTTTAGATTTTCGTACAAAAAAAAATATTTTTAGTAGATTTGGTATTTTAAAACCGTCCAATAGTTAAAGATGTAAAACGAGACAAAAAAGGGGGTAAACTAAAATCCGGTTGTCGTTTAGGGGGCATAGTTTTAATTTACTCGCAAAAATATTGAAATAAAGAACACACAAGAAATACCGATATTTAAAGTGAAAACTCTCATGGGAAAATTTACCAACGCGCCCTGACAAAGTCTACTAATACTAATAATTTTCAGGTCTTACAGAGAACATACACAACTTACATATAAGAAAACGATAAATCTACAAAGTTTATCCCTTACATTTTTATACAATACCTTTACCCATCATAGCAATCACATGATGTCAATACACACAAGTTTCGTAATTTTCAAGTCTCAGTATCCATTGATCTCGACTGGTGCATGATCTGACCAAATCAATCTAATTGATATGTATTTATGCACAATCAATCGTACATATCTCTTTTAATGAAAAGTTTATGTCTGAATTTGGACCATAACTCCGACTCCCTGGTGCATCAGTCTCGACCTAAGAATTCAACAAAGCCTCAAACCACAACCAAATAAGGTGTATATAATTTTGATCTACTGGTATGTATTAATGGAATGATTAGTTTGGAATACTTCTCTTGAGCAGTCAAAGAAAAACTCAAAAACTCTATCTCTAAGGTTTTGAAAAGTTATAATAGCTAGAGAAGTTATTATGGATTGAAACTCGAATCCCATTTGTATTTTCTATGTGACAAATAGGTCAAATAACATGTATATGAAGAGTTTTCCCTCATTCAAACCAAGTCAATCTTATTCGAATTACGCTTTTCTTGTACAAAGAAAACTTTGAACGAGGGCTTGTGCCTTAAAACTATTTTAAGATTAACTTTTTACTCATTTGTTAGAATGATGCAAAGGTTTTTGCATTGTAAATATTATTCAAAACTCAATAATTTACTGGTACAAAATGCCAATATTTTAGTTTTAGAAATTACCCTCAAAGTTTTAGGAAATTGACTTTCTGACCTAAAAACTTTTCGAATCGTAATTTTTTTCTCGGTTTTAACAATTCATACAAAACTAAATCGATTGAATACACAATATAAAAAAAGTACACCTTACCATACTTATCATTACATCAAGATATGAGCATCCATAAAATAATATTGTATGGTAAGATGATGCAGGTAGGAAAATCGTATATGTATGACATAAAGTCACATTTATAGTTATGTTTTAATGGTTTGTCAATCAAAAATAAGACAAAACAAAGGAAGTTCATAAAAATATGTCATTACAAAGATCGATATCGGGGCTGAGAACACATAAAGATGAACATCGGCGAACAGTACGTGTGCCTATGAATCTTGGTACTAAGAATCCACAAGGATGAAGTTCAGCGTTGAGAGAGGATAAAAAAATTATCGAGGCAAAATGCGCATGCGGGTGAAGCATGTGTATGAATATGCATAATACTATATCTTAGGACTAAAGATATATAAAGAGGAGTCCTAGGGCTAAACATTTACAAAGACAAAACTCGACGATAAGAATGTGTGCGAATGAAGCTCAAGAATGAGGACGCGGAAGGATAAAGATCAAGAACAAAAGTTACATTCTTAATATGAAAGTTTATGGATTATTATTATAATTTAATCTAGTTATGGATTTAAAATGTAAATTTTAAAGTATCTCTAGAATAAAAGGGTTAATTTTGAAGAAGCTTAGGGCTTAAAATGCAAAATTTGAAGGAGCTACAAGTTTAAAATGGTAAATTTTGATGAATCTCTAGCTGGAAATGATAGTTGTAATGAAGACCCATGCTAAAAAAATATAACTTTAAAAGGAATTATGTTCTTTAAAATGTAAATTTTGAAGGAGATTAAGGCTAAAAGTTTGAATTTTAAGAGGATTGCGGCAAAAAGATGATTTCCAAAAAAGTATTGGGCAAAAAGTAGATTATTGAGGAGCATTGGGACAAACGATAATTTTTTTGGAAATCCCTGGGTGATAAGATGAGACTCAAAGATATCATTTGATCTAAGGAGGGACTTTGGATGAGTGTGTAATTTTCATTCAATTGAGGAAACTAGGGAATCTATTCGTCAAAGGTTATTGTAGAATATATTGAATTTGAGAGGAGCAATTTTCCAAAGGATCTATATATTCAATATAGGATATCTTATAGAATTTATTAGATTATGAGTTTATTCAACCTGAATGATCAAAGATTCTATTTTATCTAAGAGGTGAAATTTTCCTAAAGAATATATTTATTCTAGGAAATCTTGCAGAGTTTATTTTGTTAAAAGAGGACTCTAGGGAATTTATTTGACCCAGATTTTTAAAGAATAAATGTGATTTTAAATGTGAATTTTACTAAATATTGTATTTCATCGACTATTATATTTAGTGCAAAAGTAGGAAAACAACTACAAGCAGAAATAAACTTAGGACTACATAGTTAATCAACAAATCGATAAAGTGTAGGGTTCACCAATTATGAGTAATCTTATAACAAGGTGATTAGTCATCAAACAAAATTTCCTTAGGAAAAAACAAGTATGTCTTTGTATGTGATCTATAAAGAATGTTTGTTAGATCATTGGATCACGACTTTATGTACAAGTCGAAGATTGTCGGGGTTGTATACTCAAAGTCAAATCTTGTATTTTGGTTATTCCATTCAATGAGAATATTCCAAGGCATAATTTCATTGTAATGATTAAAGTAATGAATGATGTGTTTTATTTTACATAGTAGATATCTTATGTGTGGAGACTACTAACACATGAAAGATCAAATAATTAATTTAGTTAAAATGCAAATTATTGTCAACAGTCTCCGATGAAATTAGATACACCAGTGGTAGGGATGTGACATTGTAACAACAAGTTTTATAATTTCTCATCATGTACTTCTCAAGAACTTCTAGTGAATATAAGTTAGTGACCGACCAAAAATCAAATATCGAATAAGTTGAGATAGTCGCTACAATCATCGAAAAGGTATATAGTTTTGATTATGAAGAAATAATTTATTCAAGGAGTTGCTTTTATAAAATGTTCGAGGTATGCTTTTAAAATGATGTTTCAAAAGAATTCTTTTTTATTTTTTAAAGTCGTTCGAACGACTTCATGTTTTCTTTTGAACAAGATTGGGCAGTTCATTCAAACGAACTTCAAATAAACATACAGTGTCTTTTGTTTTGTTTACAGAATAAATATCGTTGGATGCTACTTGGAATGAGATTATCTCTTTGTTCGAATGATATTTACCTTGGTTTGAACAAGTTAGCATTTTTGTCCCAACAAAGTCTTGTTTTTGTTCAAACGAGCTTTCATAAAATTTATGTAGCCTCAAAATTCGCATTTTCTATAAAAAAAAGGGTCTTGGGATTAACTTTTCTCAGAAGTTTTAGCAAAATTTGTTTCTCCATTAATATTCAAAATATCTTCAAACCCTAGTTTTTTTTTTAAATCTTTGTGTTTTCCCAATCAAAACCCTTGAATTATTTATTGAGAATTTATCAAACCCAAGAACAACATCAAATATGTGCATACCCTTGTAGACTATATTCTCTACTGCAGAAGATATGAATACTGATTTCTGAGGCTGATCGATGGATACCAAGGCAAATGGATCTTTCTACAGGGAAGTGATGGATGTGCATCGTTTGTTATTGAGAACAAGGAGTGAAGACGTTACTGAATCAGTTAGTGGATCTCTAAGTTTTGTAAGTTTATAATTATCATTCTGTAATACTCGATTGTAAACACTGTTGAATATAGGCTTTTCTTGAAAGGGATTTTTCCTCATCTCATGTCATCTGTTTATTGGGTTTTTGTTTATTTTTAACTTAGTTTGAATATCTTGGATGTTTATGTTCACCTAAATTTACAAGATAAAATTTCTACTAGATTTAATTTAGTTTGTGTGTGTGTGACCTAGAACAACATATACATATAATCAAACCACTACATTTTTCAAATTAGTATCAGAGCTTGTTTCTACAAGTTACTTTGATGAATCCTGGTGGTTATATGGATAACTCCTATGATAGGACACCTATATTTGGTGTATCAAGTTATGTTTATTAAAAATCTTGAATGAGATGAGTCCTGAAGTTGATCGACAAGTGTGTCTTGATTTCTATTAAAAGGGGGTGGACTCCCAGCACTATGACTAATGAATATGTCATTAGTCTTAAACCAGACACTACTTAGACTGAGGATGATTTTAAATGAAATAACTTTTACTCTATAGGCTTACATGATATTTTTAATGTTGTCACACCCTATGAATTTTGTCGTATCATGACGTGTACCACATCTAAGGAATCATAGGATATCCTCCAACTCACTCATGAGGGTATCGATGTTGTGAAACTTTTAATATTTGGAATCTCACCACACAATTTGAGAACATTAGCATGCTTGAATCTGAAACATTTGATGAATTTTATGCATGACATTAAGATATTGTGAACTCTATCTTAATTTGGGTTAGCAAATTCCTCAAATGAGGGTAGTTAAGAAAATTATAAGACCACTTTCGTCCCATTTGAGTGCAAAAATCATGCTTCTAATTCTTTGGGAATTTTAGATACTCTGAGGTTATAAGAGCTCATATGTAATCTTCAAACTTATGAATAGATATGTTTCCCAAAACTCAAAAGAAGAAAGAAAAAGGTATCATTTTAAATGCTCAATCAAAGAAAAAATAGAGGTGTGTGACTCTAATTTTGATTTTGATCTAAATGATCACGCCTTATTTTTTGAAAAATTCAAAAAAAAATCTCAAATTAAAAATAAAAATTCTTCAAAACTGGAAAAAAGTTTTGAAAAAGACAAAAATTTCAAATCGGGCAACAATGTTTTTAAGTATGATCAAAGAAAATATGAAGGAGAGTACCCTAAAAAGATGTTTCGAGCAGATGCTATGAGTGAGAGGGTAAGGGTCACAAAGCCCACACGTGTGTTACAAGGAATAAGAAAGAGGGCAAGGGCAAAGGCAAAGTTTCTTATAATGACACTTTAAGTGATAACGATGTTGGGTCGGTGGATTCCAAGGATAAATCGCCACATGGACGTAGCTGCATCGTGTTCATGGCTAGTCACGTTATCACTTCAAGTACATCTCATGCCAATGAGGATGTTTCTAAACGTGATATACTTGAGAATGAGTCTAACCATTCAAGAGAGAGTGAGGGTGATGATGTTTTGAGTGAGGGAGAATGTGTCCTTCAACACTCTTACACCGACTCTTCAAAAACCAAAATAGCAAAATAAAAATTTATCTCGTAAGCTGTTATGTTTAAAAAAGGAGTTGAAGGTTTTAATAGAGAGTGAGACCTCAGTTAGGATTTCTGTGAGTGACCAATTAGTTACAATGGGAGGGAAAATAGTGACTTAACCAACAAAGTGGGTAGTCTTAGGAGAGATCTTCAAGTATCATTGGAGACTTGTGAGAAGCTTGAAGCCCATGTTTTCCAACTCAAGCGAGATTTTGAACGTGCCTGGGAGGTCAAAGCTACTTTAGAGGACAAATCTAAGAAGGTTGTAAAGATGATGTTAGGTCTCGTATTAGGTTTTAAAGAGAGAAAAGGGATAGGTTACGATAGTACATCCACTTCCCGCAATGTCCACAAACCGATTCCCAAGTTTATGATGGATCCGTATGGGCCTCGACCTAACCCACTAAGGAGAATTCATCCTAAATGTTTTAACCAAGGTTGAACCAAATAATTATATATTTTTACCCATTACAAATGACGAACTCACCTTAGGGAATTTTTTTATAATCTACGAAGAGTTTCTCACACGCATGCTCCCAAATACCACAGTAGTGACATTTCTAGTCTTAGAAAGCAATTTCAGTTTTCAGTCACCAATTTTAAAAGATTAATGGAATAATTTCAAAGGATATCTATGCCTTTTAATAACACTTTAAATGCTATGACTAGATACAAAAATGATAAGGTCAAATGAAAGGTTACCTCATCTTGGGTACCCAAGAATAACAAAAACTCACTTGTTATTCATGTTGCTCTCAAGGTTCAAGATACTTATCAACGGTTTTTTTATAGTGGGTGCTCTAGGCACATGAATGGTAACAAGTTATATTTTACCAACCTTGTGTATTGCAAGGAAGGAAAAGTCATCTTTGGAGGTGAGAGTAGGTCTAGCATCTTAGGACGGGGTTGAGTGGAGATACCCAGTTTTCCTAAGCTGGATAATGTGTTGTATGTTGAAGGATTGAGAGGGAACTTGATAAGCACAAACTAACTTGGTGATGCTAAATTTTCAATAAAGTTTGACCATTCAGAGTGTGACATTTATGATCAATATGGTGAACTTTTGCCCAAAGGTGTGAGGACTAATGATAATTTCTATCGGATCATTCCTAAGTACTCTTTAGTGTGAAATAATGCTAAGGTCTCCACCATAAACTTAGCATCAATTTTAGAGATCTTGAGAGATTAGTTAATAAAGACCTATATAGTGGCTTACCATTGCATGGAAAACCAACTTCCTTGATTTGTAGTCCTTTCCAACAAGGAAAATAAATTAAGAGTTCTCATAGGAAGTTGAATACCATTACCACCTCCCATGTCTTAGATTTGGTACACATGGATGTTATGGACCCCACTCTTACGAAGAGTATTGGTGGTAAGAACTATATCCTAGTGATGGTTGATGACTTTTTGAGATATTTTATCATTGTATTTCTTAGGGAAAATTCTAACGTTGTTGAGTCCTGAAAAATCAAGTGTTGTCTTCTACTGAACAAAAATGGTGTCACTATTAATCGAATTCTTAGTAATAATGGAACTGAATTTTAAAAAGCAGGAGTGGATAGATTTTGTGATAAAGTCATCATCAAATGTGAGTGTTCGTTCAAACGTACTCCTAAAAAATGGGATTATTGAGAAGAAGAATTGAACTAATCAAGAGATGGCTAGATCTATACTTCTTAGAAGAAATGTTCCTAGATGTTCTTAGGGGGAGGCGGTTAATACCGTATTCCACATGGTGAATAGGTTTTATCTTCTTCCACACACACTTCATACTCCATATGATTTGGATAGGGAAGAAACCCAACCTATCACATTTCCAAGTTTTGAGGAGTCCTTACTATATCCTTAGAGATAGAGAGACTTAGGAAAGTTTCCCTCTTGAAAAGACGAGGGAATATTTTTAGGATATTTATTGTCTAGTAGAACCTAGACGGTATTTAACCTTAAAATATCTAAGATCATGGAATCGATAAACGTCACGAGTAGAGACGATTCTCCGTCTACATTTATTGATCCTAGCCTTGCATATGAGAACAATGCCCTCACCTGTGATGATCACTATGTTTCCCACAACACCAAGGTGGACCCTTCTCTTGGCATAGAGGATCCACCCTTTTGGTCTTAAAAGAGGCATGACCCTTTTGACGTACTTTGTTATCCACATTAGGTGTCAAGACTAGCTCTGAACTAGACAATTTGGTTAGATACTTTTTCTACACCTCCAGCCCCCAAGAATGTGAAGGACACACTCAAGGATGGGCACTGGATATATTTTATGCAAGATGAGTTGCTTCAATTTTATAAGAACAATGTCTATGAATTAGTCTCCTGACCTAGCAAGACTAATGTGATTAGTACCAAGTGGGTCTATAATAATAAGATGAATAGTAATGGTACCATTATTCGCAATAAGGCTAGACTATTCGCTCAAGCTTACACACATATTGAGGATGTTATTTTTGACAATACATTCACTCCTATTACTAGGCTTGAGTCCGTTGATTACTACTCGTCATTGCATGTCATCAAAGATTTAAGTTATACCAAATTGATTTTAAGAGTTCCTTCCTTAATGGCATTCTTTATGAGGACGTTTATGTTGAATAATCGAAGGAGTTTCAAGACCCAAAGAACTCAGGACACATATTTTAACTAAAGAAGAACTTATATAGTTTGAAGCAAGGACCATGTGCTTGGTACTAAAGGCTAACTGTTTATCTCCTAGATCATGATTTTAAGAGAGGGGAAGTTGATATGACGTTGTTTATTAAGACTGACGTTGGTTCTATCTAGGTTTCCCAAGTCTATGCGGACGACATATTATTTGGATCCATGTGTTCTCAACATGCTCACACTTTTGAGGAGGAGATGAAGGGTGGGTTTGAGATGAGCATTGTTGGTGAATTCACGTTCTTCTTAGGTCCCCAAGTGAGTTAACTTAGAGTGAGATATTTATACATCAATATAAAGATGTTAAGGACCTAGTGATGAAGTTTGATTTAAACTTGGCTAAGCACTCATGCACACCCATGAGTTCCTCAAGTAAGGTTAACAAAGACACTTTAGGCAAGGACATAGAGAAAATTCTTTATAGGAGTATGATAGGCAGTCTTATCTACTTTATTGTTAGCCGTCCTGGCATAGACTTTAGTGTTGGAGTTAGTGAACATTACTAAGCGTACCCAAAAGAGTCTCACTTTCTTCCACTTAAATGTAACATAAAATACATGAATGGAACTCTTTCTTATGGTATTTGGTATTACTTTGATACCGATGACCATTTATTGGATTATTCAAATGTTGATTAGGCAAGGGATGTAAATGGTTATAAAAGTACCTCGGGTGGATGATTTTTACTTTAATAGTGCTCTTGCCACTTGTTTGATTGAGCAATAAGTAAAAATCCATTTGTTTGTCTGCGATGGAGGTCGAGTAGCTTTCCATTTGGATTTGTTGCACACAATTCTTGTGGATGAAGAAAATGTTTAAAGATTATGGGATTACTTAAGGCACAATGGCTATTTCTAGCAATAATATTAATGCAATCCACATTTTCCTTAATTCAATCAAAACTTGTTGTACAATGCTTATTAGGATTCATGAGGACTTCATTTGTGATCTTATTGAGGGGAAGATCATTTCCTTGAGCTTTGTGAGTACCTAATTTCAATTGGACGACATTTCCACTAAACCATTAGATGCACTTAGATTTGAGGATCTTAGGAAGTCTTTAGGTATTTGTGCCATTGATTGAGTTTGAGTATTGTATCTAGTATAGGGTTATTATCACATTGCTATATTTTATCCATATTAATAGGTTGTATTCTTCTATTTATATTTTTTTGAAAAATACAAAAAGAATTTTCTTTTCTATTAGAACATTTTTCAAAAAGATTTTACTTTTGATAAAAAAAAATTAATTCAAAAATATTTTTAAATTTTGTTTTTATACCATATATCATTGCGCAATTAAGATGTTCAAATCATAACTACATTCCATCCATCCATGTGACTTATACTTGGTGTTATGAGACTTTGCTTCATTTCCTTTATGTGCTTAATAATGTATGTTTAGCATTTCGTTGTTCTTTGACATTTACTTCCTTCATGTTAGACTCTTTATATATCCATTATTGTAAACATAGAGGAATGTTTTGAACATTATACTTACTTATCATATGCCGAATAAGGTGTTCTTGTCTTGATATACCTAGTATTAGTCAACTTATGACTCTCTGTAGCAACATAAGCATAGAGGTCGCGGAGATCTTACATAGTGCAGCTACTTGGGGCTCAGACAAGCCACGACAACTTTTTCCCATTATCACTTTGAGGGTCCACAAGCTTGCCTCTAGTAGGATACGGCCTCCTATCTCACTAGTAGCACATACCTTGCAGCAGACTTAGCCACGTCAGCATGCCACTTGCTAGTTGTCCACTTTCTAGAAAGATTGCATCTTGGCATCACTTATTAATATGTAACATGTTTTATATAGGTGACCCTTCTCTTAACTTGTATCAATAGACGTGCTCACTTACTCATATAAAATGAAATCTTTAGAATGAAAGCTCTACTAAAATCTCCACCCACTTTCTCTCTCTTCGTCTGAGAGCTCACTCAAGTCAACTCCGATCACCTAAACTACAAGTATCCACGGTATCCTCTATAGCCTTTCTCAATAGACCGTATTCCTCTCAACACAGAGCCCATATGTACATGTATGTATCCATCTCTCTCTCTCTCTCTTATACGCCTCTTCAAGGAACCAACTCTTGTAATAATTCTTGTAAACAAAAAGAATGAGGCATCAAAGTGGACATAAGCTCATTTTATAGCCGAACTACTCTATTTCTTTTGTTTTATCTCTCTACTTTTACTTTACTATGCTTATACAATTTTTTATGGTTGACAACAACTTTAATGGCATGGTTTATTATCAACGACATAATTTTTTGACATCATCGTTTTGGCTCTGTTTGTGGGAACGAGGTGTTCTACCGAGTTCCTCTTAAATCGGGTTCATAATACCTTATTTCATCCAAGGGGATATCCGAATAATTCTCATGGGTGAGATTTCGGTTATTAAACCCATATTTTGCATAAAAAAACTCTATGGGGATTATTCTTCATAGATCTGTCTTTTAAACCAATTTTTATGGCCTTTGATCATATCCACTTACCCCAATGATGTTAACATACCTAGATTATGTTGAGAATCTCAACAGACCATGGCCTCACAAAGGTAGGTAACTACGGATGCATGCTTATTAATCTTTCTCTACACACTTTTAGGCATCTTATGCCATTTTATTTCCCATATAGTAGGGTTTTGCAACCAAACTTATGATATTTTAAAAATAAGAACTTTTGTGACTTGGATTAACTCCTAGAAAATCTTTTTGGTTATGTTATTGGAGGGTGAAATCTCAATTTTGGACCATTTTTTTCACATTACTAGATGCGACCTGGCATGCTGCCTTCCAACAGTCCGCATACCCTAAGGGGTAGCAGTTTAGCTAATCTTTTCATTTTTGGCATATTATCATGTATAGATGAGGAAATTTCTTTATTATTACACCGAAGATGCTTTGAAATTCACATAAACCACCATGAATAATTGTATGGCTTGTGGGTGAGGTTAAGTTGCAAAAGGCTAGGTCACACAATTAGAAAAATGATGATTTGTAACACCCCAGGATTTTTTATCCTTAAAAATATTTGATAAATTAAAAAATTTAGAAAAATAAAATTTTGGAATATATTTAATTTTGGTGTGTAAAAATGTTGGTCTTTATATATAAAAACAAGGTTTTAAGTGGAATTTAAATCGGGATCAAAATTTGGAAATTATAATTTTTTGTATAAAAAAATCGGGGGAAGATCTGACCTGTGGAGAAAAAAAAATATTCGACCGTCCGGTCAAGATGAAACTTGTTGTATATCTTCATCTCACCTTTAGATACTCCTACTATGCCTCCAAATTTTAGTCAATTCCAGCGGTCCGATCGTCCGGAAATTTTTTAGTATTTGCATCTGATTAGGACTCTAATTCTGGTATATAAACATAATGTGACGAGTTTAGAATTGTTAAAATACATTTTAGACTTCTCAAAAACCATTGGCTTCCCATAATTTCATTTTCTCTCATCTACAAAGCCTAAACCCCATTGAACACAACTTTTAACAAGTTTTGAAGATCTAAATTAAGTTTTCTCAAGATTGTTCAAGAACGAGTCTTTTTCAATTTTCAAGAGGAACGCAGCCATCGAATCCGATTTTCTAAATGACTTTTCAACAGGAATGAATTATTTTATTCTCTCTTTAGTATCATGTGTTTTAAGCGTCGCCTAAACCTTAATTCATATGTTTTAATTAAAATAAATGAGCAATCTAATTAGGAAAAGTAAAAATTAATTCAGAACTATTTTTCTTAAAAATCTTAATCTGATTTAATACTTATAACCCTTATGTGCTTAGGTTAGATGCTGTATTTTGGGTAGAATGGGTGTAGGTTGGCATGTAGAAATCGTAGCAATTATATTTAAATTAAAACAAGGCTTGGGAAATCACATAAAATTATGTTGGTTTGATAAGAATGAGTACTATTTTGGTGATCCATACACTCGCATGTTGATTGATATTATAATTGTTGAGTAAAATAAATTGGGTTAACTATGTTGACGACTTGAAGGAATTAATATTCAAATTAATTGTGACCGCGTGTGAAATATGAGTGATTATTGATAAATTGAAATTTGAGAATTATTGTGTTGACTATTTTATCATCGCGGGTACAACGAGATTTTGGGTTGTATGATCTCACTTTAATTTTATGAATACTTGCTAGGTATGGGACTAGTAGATAGGCCTTAGTTGCGGTAAACACTTTCTAGGTATGGGACTAGTTAGTGTAGATTTTTATGGATGGGATATTAAGGGTGGGGCTGATTTTGATGTCGTACCATTAATTTGGATAATCTAAGTGTGATACTAATAAGAGATTAATTATAGATTTTTATCCTACGAAATAGGATAGGGTGCGGTGATGTTTCAGAGACCTCTAGGTGTGGGACTAGGGGTAGGTTTGAAGTTTATGTGGTATAATAGGGTGGGGCTAAATAAATAATAAGAAATTTAGAATTAATGCCTATTGCGACATTAATACCTATCGCGTCATTAATAAGCGCATGACTGACAATTAAACGGATTGGCTGGCTATTGCGATGTGTGGATGTGTGGCGGCGTAATAAGTACAGGGCTAAAAGTTAAACGAGATGGCTGGCTATTCTGACGTGTCGTGTGTGGAACCTCAAAAATAAGTGTAGGGCTGACAGAATACGGGTTGGCCGGCTATTACGGGGGAAATGTTTGTGGTGTAAATAACTTGAGACGGGCCCGAATAAGTGCAGGACATACAGTAGGGTCGACTGGCTATGTTGGTACCGTAATAATGAAAATAATAATGTGATAAATCAATTTAAATAAAGAAACTTTATGTGGGAGTCCCGCGACTGATATTAATGTTGGATAAGAATAATGATTGGATTAATTGAATCAAATTACAAAAATAGTTTTTGATAAAATCCTATAGTGGGACTTGGACATTGGGGATGACATAGACATGGTTAGCCAGTAATTTATTTTACTCCCAAGTTAATATATCTCGTTTAATTTAAAATATTCTATTGTGATATTTATTATGGATAATGCTACAGTCTGTGCCCATGGGCCCTATTTGGGGAGAGTAGCTTGGATTCATGCGGTGGCCTCTAGCCCATTGAGTTGACTAACATTTCAGGTTTAGCGCTAGAGTAGTTTCATAGGAGTTATTGGAGATCCTTTGGAAGTACAACTGAAGTTTATTTATTAGTTTCTTAGTGGTTTGGATTTTTCCTTTTCGTCGCATTTTTATTATGAGACTCTACTTATGGATTTGATGGGCCACTCAGTTCCACAGTTGTTTACGGTTTTATTCAAATATTTGTAGTTGGATCATTTTATTCGAGTTTATAATTATTGGAGACTAGATTTATTTATTGGATATTAGCATGGTGATGGATTTATTGTTGCATGAATGGTTTAATTTATTGGATCAATCTGATTATTATCTTAAGGAATGAATTTTTATATGTCTCATATCTATCACATCCTAATAATGATTACTTATTTAGTGCCACCCAATGTAGTTTAGTGGCGGCGATTGACCACCCGGTTTGTCAGATTACGCGGGGCATTACAAATTCTATGGACAAAATCCAATTAGGAAATTTCCTTAGGGATTGGTAAATTGTCCAAGATAGGTTACTATGCTTTTACTAACTTGTTAGTTACTTTGCCACCCAAAGGAGAGCTCGATAAATTGTCCAACCTAATAAAACCATCTCAGGACAAAAATTATGTATGTTCGTATCACTTCTAGTGGATCAATCTTCTCAAAGATAGGCCAGGACTACATCCTTATTAGCTCAAGTGGCTGAAACCTCATCCCATATTGCCTTGATGGGCCGCACCAACCTTCTCTTTCTCAGACAGGACACAATATGTGGATCCCTATCTTCATACTTACTCTCTTTTTAGCTTTTTTGCTCTATAAATCCTGGTTTATCACCATAGTTCAATTCATCTCAGATAATATTTTTCTAATGACTACCAGTCCATAAGACATGGATGGAAGTTTTGAATCAAATCCCCAATAGACTGAAGATGTATAAAACTTGGTGAGGTCCATCAACCACCTATAGGAAGGATAAGCCTCCCTCCAGGGCTAGATTAATCTCCTCAAATAAAGAATTCTAATGCTAGATTCTGCAACCTTCACCACTATACAGAAGGTTGCGGCCCCACAAGATAAGTTCGCATCTAAGGTAGTGAAAAAGAAGAGGAACTAGGAAGATAAGGAAGCAAAAAGGCCCTACAGGGACTTCACAATGCAAAATTGTCGTATGGAGGATGTCATTAAAAGCGCCAGGGAGAAGAACCTCCTAAAGTTTCTACAGAAGTTAACATCCCTGCCTTATAAGAAGGATATAAACAAATGTTGCGAGTCTCATCGAGATCACAACCAGATAACAGGCGGATGTTTCTCTTTGAATAGTGAGGTTAAGACTCTTATCAGGCAAGGAATGCTCTAGCAGTTCAAACCGGATGCAGTCCCTATCTAAGACGGTTGCATGCCCATTTCTATACCTTAGCAAATTTTTGATTTTGTATTTGTGTGAAAAGAAACTTTGATTTTACATACTGACTACCGTAGTTCATGAGCACTCATATATATATATATATATACACACACAGTACTGCTCTTGTGCAGACTAGTCCACATTTTAAGAATGCGGATCGGACATGTGTCACATGGCGGTGAGCCTAAATAAGAGAAAGAGTGCCTATA
This sequence comes from Sambucus nigra, assembly GCA_949130495.1. Lineage (NCBI taxonomy): Eukaryota > Viridiplantae > Streptophyta > Magnoliopsida > Dipsacales > Adoxaceae > Sambucus > Sambucus nigra. The sequence goes on from OX422223.1 coordinate 293,513,498, forward strand.
CTTTAGCATATAATTTCTAGGCTCACCGTCAGGTGACACATGTCTGGTCCGCACTCTTAAAATGTGGACTAGTCCGCACAAGATTATTATTATTATTATTATTATTATTATTATATATATATATATATATATATATATATATATATATAGAGAGAGAGAGAGAGAGAGAGAGGCAGGCTCCTGTGCATACTAAGTTTGCACATTACCTTTTATATATAGTAAAAAATATATTTTTGAGTTGATTTTTTTTGTGTGATATTTAAACATTTCAAGGAACCCATATAAAAAAATTAGCTCAAAAAAACCTTTTTTGCTATTTTTAAAAAATCGGTCAAACTTTCGCAGTTTTTAAGCCCTTTAAAAACTGTGAAGGTTTGACCGATTTTTTAAAATAGCAAAAATAGTTTTTTTGAGCTAATTTTTTTTATGTGAGTCCGTTGAAATGTTAAAATATCACATAAAAAAATTGGTGTGCGCCAGCACTAAGTTTGCACACTTTTAAAAGTTAATGTGCAAACTTAGTGTGCACAGGAGCCTGCCTCTCTCTCTCTCTCTCTCTCTCTCTTTCTCTCTCTCTCTCTCTCTCTCTCTCTCTCTCTCTCTCTCTCTCTCTTTATATATATATATATATATATATATATATATATATATATATATATTTCAGTCCTGAATTCTCACTATATTTTTGAAGTCTTTTTGAAACATTCTTCTTTTAACAGGTTTGAAGATAACCTAACAACCAATCATCTTAAAGATTGAAGTGAATATGAGAATGTGAACTCTGAAGAAATGGGGTGATGGCCTTGAATGGCATATAACATCGTTGTTAGCCTTAGGTGGCTTATAATTCTCCTTCTTAGCTTTGGGTGTCTTAAATATCCATTCGTAGCTGCAAGTTGGCTTGTAATACCATTTCTTAGCCGCAGGTTCGATTATAATGCCCTTTCATAGCCTTGGGTGGCTTGTAATTCCCCAAATGTCTTGGGATAGCCATGGGTGGTTTAAAAAATATCCATCCATGGGTGGCATGAAAATACCCAACGGCTGTGGATGGCTTGAAATTACACCCAGCCAGGGGAGGCTTGAAAATACCTCAAAGAAGGAAATCCAAGTGCGAATGAAAAGTCTTTAAGTTTGAAGGACGCAACTAAGTTAAGGAAAAAAGGGTGGGTTGTGGACTTAGAGTTGGCGGTAAGGGAATTTAGTTCCCAAGAATAACTTATTATTACCATAACAGTATTTCCATAGTTTAAGATCTCAATGAGTCCTAAATTCAAAGATAGGTACATTTAGCTCCTAATCAATACAGTTTACTATGATCGCGGCATGCATTCTATATTTTCGAGCAAAGTTAAATTTATTCTAAAGTCCACGGAGGGTGTTCTAAAGTTTTTATGCTCCTTACATTCTGTTACATAAGGCTAAACATGGAAAAGACATTCAACATATATAGAAGCATTAAATAGAAGACAAAATAATGAATCTGGGGAATTTCATTAAAATCACTGTGTAATACAAATATAAAATGCCACGAAGGGTCTACATTATTCAACAAAAATAGGCAAATTGTTCATTTGAGTACAAAATTAGTTCAAGTACAAAGAAAAATTTAAGACTAAGAGGTTCCATCATCTTCTTCATCACATTCATCTCCTTCTACAACAGTCGCTATCTCCTCTTCAGCTGCTGCTATTGTGGTCTTCTCCCTCCGCTTCTTCGCCAACTCCTTTGCAGCCTGGAGCTCCTACACACATTGTATATGCTCAGGATCGTTGAACCTCCAAACATATATGTTCTCATTAGCATCAAAGTAATTTCTAGTCACCCTATGTCACATCTCTTTATATACACGAATGTACGCTTAATAACGAACTAAATGTACTTGGAACTAACAATTCTTGAAAGAACCATTTCCCATATGGTTTTTTAGGAAAATTCAATTTTTATTTAAGCAGTGGAAAGGAGTAAGAACAAAGAAATCTTCTTTGCGTTAAATTCCACCATTGGTAATAGCCAAAAAGATTATTTAGGCACAGAAAAGTAGAATTCCCAAGGACAATTATTTTTACTTCATTGATGCTTCAGTATTATGAGCATTATGATTCCTTCAAAAAATTTGAGAGTGTGTATTTAAAATGTGAGATTTTGAGGGTGTTATAAGTTGAAGATCAATGGATTTGTGCAATAAATTCCTTCAAAAGCATTAAATAGTTTTGCATTATTAATTTGAAAAGAAATAAAATTCGTGGAATTTTGCATAAGTCGAGTCAATTTCACATCGTTCAATAATTTTACACCTATGGCTGAATTTAATTCTTTCTTTAGGAGTATCTTGTCGACTTCATGCACCTTTACTTTGTATGCCTATGTTGATTTTCCCGTGATTTAAGTTAACACAATTTCATTCCATTTACATAATTTGAATATTTTCTTGTTACTCGATGGTGCGACTACTGTATTTTGTACTTATATGTATATTTATATACTAAAAAATTTGGATATTTTTCAAAAATAATTAGTTTCTTCATTTAATTTTCATCGCATTTGCTTCATTGCTTATTCTTTGCGATGATATTTTAAATCTTGATTCTCGCGATGATAACATTTCAATATCAGTTTCTAACCCTCTGTCTATTATGGACAAAAAGGGGAGAACATATTGAGGGGGAGTTTTATATTGTCTTCAAACTCACATGTCACAGTATTTCTTTTGCTTCATATGTGTAGGTTTCTTCCACCTTGTTTATTTTATGGACTACACGATGAATACTTTCAGTTGAAGACAATGTCACAAGTATATTTTCCTTTTAGGGTTTGGGAGAGCATTAGTTGTACTTGTCTTAGGGGTTACTTGTTTTCAGTTTGTGGTTTGTATTGGAATAGCCAAATGGGGAAAGTATTATGACTACTCATAATTTATTTTCGTTTGTCATATTTCGTTACATCTTCATCATCATGTGCATCTCAAGAACATCAAGTAAAGATAAGTTAATGACTGAGCAATAATCAAATATCTAACGTGTTGATATTTTTGCTACAATCACTACAAGAAAAACAGTCATTTATGCCAGCCAAAAACTGACATAAATGACCATTTATGTCATTTTTAGAATTTTTAAAAACTGGCATATAAAGCCCTGACATAAATATTCATAAAACTGACATAAATAAGATCATATTTATCTCAGTTGTTTAAGGACACACATAAAACCTACGCTATTCACCAGATATTTTAATTACATTTTTTTAAAAAATTGACGTAAATAACAGCACATTTATCTCAGCTTTAGCAATTTTATGAGAGTTTTTTCAAAACTAACATAAATGTTGATATAAAAACAAAAAAAAAATTATTACTCCACCAATAGGAAACTATTATTTTAGGTTAAATCAACCCTTGTAAATAGATTGTAATCAAGGTCGTAAATATCACGAACTTGATATACATCAAGATACTTACAATAAAAAAATATTGATGTGAGCTACAGCATATCCAGAAACTAGCTAGTGTGTGAGTACATGATGATATCCAAAAACTAGCTAACATCTAATTATCTACGTGATAATATCCTAAAAATAGTGATCATACATCAAAATATCCAAAAACTAACATTGTGAACGACATCATAAGATCTACAATCCAAAATAATACTCAAGCTAGGACGTGTCGAACATAATACTTAATCAAGTTTGTTCTCATGCTATCCAGACCAGAATGAGTAACCCTGCAATAAAATATAATGAACATAGTTTTCATCAAAACACAATCATCTCAACAAATTGTCATTATGACATAACAAAATATAGTTATTTGGAAGTACCTAATATTTATAATCAGTAATGACTTAATGAACTCCATTTGAACTTCATTTAGCTCATTCAATGTGTAAGTCGCTTTATCGGGCAGTCTTCTCACCTAAAAAATTGAAGATTGAATTGAAGATTATCATTTCCTTGCAATGGGAACTAGTTAACACATTGTAAGCTATCACTTTTCCCGTAACACCCACTCTGATACATCCCAACTTTGAAATTATATACATTTAGAAAACAAAGATTTATACTTTAGAAATTATAAACTGGTCATTTACAACTTTTGGATTTAGTGTTTGAGCATCCTTTAGAGCTAGATAACCGTTTATTTTGATATTATGTCATTTAATCAATGATATTGAAATAGACAATCTATCATTCACCATCCTAAATTCATAACCGTTTATTTTGATATTTTTTACCAATGAGTCTGCTCCACATTATGATTATTCATATTACTCTTTTGTTTATTTACTCAGTGATGCTCATTAAACATTGGGTCCTCCTTGTATGTCGACTATGACACTTTAACAATTTAACGGTTCACTTTGTTGGTTTCTTCTTATTAGACTCTCTGTTGGCAGGGATATTTTAGTGAGTTTCTTGCTTTAATTTTGGGAGATTATTGTTCTGAATTTTTGAGTTGACAACCTATAATTAGTTTAAAAATCTATGACTTTAAAAAGATTAAGAGGCATATAGGGTACCTGTAATTGTTGGCATTCGCTTAATCGCTTCAATGTCTGAAAATTGATTTGACTAATTATTATGTGAGTTTGTTTTTATGGTATGACAATCAATAACCTACCCACAAAACACAAACTGTTTTCCTAAATATATCCTTCTGTTGAGCCATAGTTGTTCGTCTATCACCCTTACCTGACATTTATCAGTGCTTCATGCACACAAATTCCACCAAGTTAAATCAGTCGGAATAATGAAGTATGTGAAAAGAATTATGACCTTTAAATTGTTATCAACATTGATATTTATAGAAACATATCTGAATTTTATTTTTTTCATGGATTCAGTAAGCTTTATGAAACGAAGGATACGAACAGTCGAACAATTTGATCACCTCATCCATTTCTGAATATAGAATTATACATAAAAAAAGCTTGAGTTATACAAAGAGGTCAGAAACTCCCTTAGTTCAGCTTTGGTTGATAAAACTTCCCCCTGCATCCGAATCAAAAGTGATAAGCACCATAAACTTGTAAGGAGGTGGAATTAACTTGACTGCATTTTTGCCATAAATAACAGTACTTAATTGTCTTGAAATAAAGTTCTTCTATTTATGTTCTTAAAGTTAATGAAGTAATGCTATTTATGACCAAAATGGAAGCTAATCAAGTAATGATATTTCTAGATATTATGTTTTAAGTTTACATTAGTACTTGTATACTTGCATTTTTCCATACATAGCAGTACTTGATGGCTTGAAATCAAGTACTTCTTTAGTAGAATCTAGTACTAAAGCAAGTACTACTATTAATATTAAACTTAAGTCCTGAAAAAGTAAACAAAAACACAATTTCAACAAATGTCTAAAAACACACTCGGGGGTTGTTTCAAACAATTGGCATTCAACAAAAATAATATGCTCTGCCTAATATTCAAAACAAATATTAATTTAAGTCACATACATAAATGCAGCATAAAATTATTGGAATTCCTCCGGTTCAAAACAACGCAAAAATATGTTAATACAACAAATCAAGATAATTTATGAAACAAAGCCGACATATGTACATAGAACATCACATATTATATATATATATATATATTTATATATATATATATATATTTTTATATATATATATGTGTGTGTGTGTGTGTGTGTGTGTGTGTGTGTGTGTTCAGCCCCTTGAACCCATACTAATACGCATATTAGTTATAAGAAAGATTAACTCTGATTCAATATCTGAAATCAGCCCCTTTAACCCATACTAATACACACATTACTTATGCCACATTCACTATGTAAACTGAATACAACTTATCAACACATGAATCAAAATATAAGATTTTTATTCTTATTAAAACCTATCAATACACTTTCTAAACAAAAATGCAATTAACTTTTAAAGAAAACCTATATTTTAATGTGGGTGCCCAATATGTGTTTTCAAATAAAACCAATTTTTCTCCGAAAAAGATCCAACTTTTAATTATGCACCAAACTAAGTTGTGAAATCCCAATTATTACTTTAAACCAAATTTTATCTTGATTAATCCTAAACATGCATCTAGTGATTAAAGCAAGTAAAGTAAAGTAAAGTAAAGAATACTCACAACATCGGATTGTGACACCCCGACTAATTAAATACCGGGTAGCTACTCCTTTATTAAATTAATTCAAAATGCCAAGTTGGTCCAGTTAATAGCATCACTGTCGAAAACATTTTAAAGATTACTAACCACCTAGTATTTAAAAAGTAAGTGCCAAATTTTATTTAAAGTCTGATTAACATGCAACAAGTGTAATAAAGAATAATAACACCATTCACCATACTGAAGTAAATAGAATGACCATCACATAAAGTAAATAAAGTCTGGAGGAAAACTCCTCACTACAATCCCACAACTGAAATAAGTAAACCGAAAACTAAAATAGTACATGCCAAAGTCTGAAAACTGTAAATGGATAATGACTAATAGAAATGGGCAACATGCCCTACAACTGATAGATAATAACTCTGAAATCCAAAAGATCGAAGCGTCTACAAGCAAAGTCCCTGTAGCTTCCACAAACAGCTACAGCTCGTCACCTGAATGAGTATCCTATGCTTGGTGTCCTTGTGGCTGGGCACCTAAAATGGTTTTACAAAGAAAAGTAGATTTGAAAAGCAAACAGGTCAGAGCCCAAATGTGGAGTTATATTTTAAAAACCTGCAAGTGCTTTAAAAACATTTAAAACATTAAATGCAAGGTACATGTTAGGACGTGCACTCACATGATATTCTCACCTCTCGTCTAACTGTGCACTCCTAACGTAAGCACCCATCTATAACGACACAACCCACTAGCTAAGTGACATCATCTCTAGCTAGACTTATCATAGGTCCTACCCATATTTCTCGGTTCTAATAACATGATAACGCTCATAATTAAGTAGGGGTTTAACGTAACTCAGACATTCAATAAGCAATATATATAACTATCAGTCAACTCGTTACATTTCTCGAAATAATACCGTAAGTATATTCACAACAATAACATGAAGGTTCTCCTTAATTAAGTGTATATTATTCACATCATAAATATACAATACAAGCACCCCGAGAACTAAGCTGCGGTGCACACATACCCTGCTATCCATCCCGGTACATCACGTACATAAGGATTACATATTCCGAATCTCTCAGGAATAGTTCACAGATAACAACATCACAAGTAATGTAGGCGAACACAGTCACATCACATGGGTCACGCACATACCTACGCTCCCACGATCAGCGGACTTATTAATATCCCAATAAGTCTTTCTATGACCTATGTTCATAGAGGTAACCAGTCTAAATCCGGGCAACACAAGGATTAGAGGGCCCTAAGCGAACGTAAACCTCCCGTGATAGCAAGTATGGTAGGTATGTCATACACACAATTCATATACCAATACTAAGTAAACACACGTCTTAGTAATCAATGTAGTTTAATCGTAGTACATATCGCTTTCTCGTACTAACTATAATTATCACAATTTATACTATTCGGGTTTGTAATCATACGCGCCATAATTTTCTCACGTCGTAGTAGACACTCACGTCTCAACCGAAACCATACATTTAATATAACTCTTGTATAAAATTTACATCATCAAGGAATGTTAACTCTACCCTCGAACAAGTTTCCGGGACTCCAAAAATCAAAACAGTCCAAAAAGGCCCAAACTGTCAACTCGTTAGAAGTCTCGTTCGAACGAGACTGTTCGAACGAGATTCCAGTTCGTTCGAACGAACTGTACCTTCTAACGATATCTCGTTCGAACGAGATATCGAACGAAATCCCTTCTCGTTAGCAGCGACTGGTCAACTCGTTAGAAGCTCATTCGAACGAGTTCGTTCGAACGACCTGGGTAGGGGCTTCTAACGAGCTACCAGATTCGTCCCAGATTTTCTAAGTTACGTTTCTCACCATTTTTAACACCTCAATCCTTCTCCAAAGTTCGTTCTAACAGAGTTTTAAGTCCTCTAATCATACTACAACATGCTAAGGTCATATACTAACATCTTTTAATACATGAATGCATCCTAAACATCATTAAATCACAAGATTTTATACTTTTCGCCAATTTTATCAAGAACATGAACCCTAGATTTACATCATCATCAAATCCCAGAATTTGATCCGTTTTAATTTCCTCAAATCACAATTATCATGAGATAAATCATCTACCTATCATTCTACATGCAATTCTCTTCAAAATTTTCAAGTTCTAAACTCCAAACTACATGGGTTTTCATATTTCACCAAGAACAAACACAAAATTTGAATTTTTCTAACATGGAAAGAACATTCTTTGAAATTAAATGGGATAAAATCACTTGCCTTGATTGGATTTCTGATTTTTTTGTGTTGGTTTGGTGAAGATTTCTGCAGAATTCCCTCTCTCCAAGCTTCTCCTCCAATGGTGGCTTAAGGTGGCTAGGGTTTTCTTTGGGAAAATTTGTAAACCTAATGATAGCCTCCGTAGCTTAAAGGGTTAATATGGGTTGGTTAATGGGTTTAGTGGGTTAAATCCACATCAGATTAAAACTCCCAATTTTCGTCACTTTTAATTCCTCAAAATGTAAAATTACCAAAATACCCTTTATGATGCCGGTATGGCCTAAAAATACCCCGGGACCCAAACTACACCCCCGGCTAGTGTTTTCTGACTATCTCGACCCTTCCGGACGCGTTGGCGCACTCAAAACGACCATACGGTTTATAGATTTTAAATTCACTTTTATAATCAAAATATTATACCGTGACGCGGCGGTCCCACGCGTCTCAACAAAATTTCTAAAATGCCGTATATAAATTTCACGACAACTTTTATAATTCCAAATTCATATATACCCATATATGCACATAATCTAATACCAACTCGCATCTCGTTAGTATTTTTAACCCGGATTAATTTCCAATTAATACGCATTTAATTAATTAATTAATCCTAGAAATAAATATAGCCAAAAATACGGGGTATTACACGGATGTACGAGGAAAAACCCCAAAATGGTAAAACAACCTCAGACGGCCCAAGCCAGACAATCACTATGAATAATGGTTTTACAAAGACAGATTAACCTTACACTAAGACCCGATCCCCAGGGGTCTTGAAGCTCCTTCTGATCTTCAACCATTCTTCAATAGTGCCCACGCAGAAATTCCATCTTCCACGATCTCTGTCCACAACACACACGTCCACGTATGTCTCGGTGTCCACCGATATGGCTTTGATACGTCTACGATGTCGAACACGATGTCCGTCGCTTCTTCACCGCAAAACCCTTTGATGTTCAATGTGTAGAACAACAACGTTGGTGCAACAAGATCATGTAATCATAAAAGAACGATAACTCAGATCTTTGCAAACTCTAAGGATGTGTTTAAGACTTTTAAACCTTAGAAAACATGTGCAAACAAGCATCTGGTTCGTAAAACTTTTTCCAGAAAACACACTTACGAAATTATGATGCAAACTCTGTTTAAATAGGATTTAAACACCGCCTCAAAAAATGTGTCATTCGAACGACTTAAGCATGTCGTTCGAGTGACATTGTATCTCGTTCGAACGAGATCCAATGTCGTTCGGGAGACCTCGCGAAAGTTTGACTTTCTGATAAAAACGTCTCTTAACAAAGAGATTCAAATTAGTCAAACTCTATTTCGAGCTTATCATCATAAAACGAAGTTTAAACCATAAAAACACTTTTTAAAACATTTAAAATCATTTTTCTATATGAAAATTACATCCTTATCTTTTATAAAATAATTCCAAGTACCATTAATTATACGCATTCATACCTGAGTGATCTTGGAATGAAATTAACTTTGAAGAAGAGTAAGCTTGAACCAAATAAACATCGCCATGATTATTTCTTTGAAGCTTTGCCGCAACGTCTTCAATTTCCTAAATACGTCATAGACCAAGTGGGATCGTGACAAAATAAAGTTCTCCCTATGACATATTACAAACACAGTTTTGTTCACGGAATTGAGTCAAAATAATACAGGGACTCAATTGGAAATTTATGTCCTTACATTTAAACTAAACTAAAATTCTCCAATATTAAAAGTAAAGAGACAACGTAAATATAAAGGGAAGTAGATACCTTACGGTCTAAATGTAGTAGTAGCATCTCTAGTATGTACCCTCGCAAGGGCAGAGGCGAGGGGTGAGATATACTCTGTTATGGATCGACATAGTTCATTTACGTCATAGTACGCACCTGTATGACATCAACGGTTAATCGAAAAATTTAAAAATGAACTACCTTGAAAATAAGATAAGTTAAGCCAATATATTCAACAAAAAATATTGTAACAATGAGGAAATTCCACACATAGAAGATGAATAAATTTAAAAGAATCCCGAGATAGTGGCATATGTATATATCATTTCTTTTAGACCACTAATACAATGTTTCATGCTCATTATCATTCACGTCTGCGTCTTGGGGGTCAAAATGCAGGCATAAATTAGAAGAAATCATGTTACTCTAGAATAGTTACAAAGTGAAAAATAAAGAGAATATAGATATATGATGATAAATCGCGTAAATGGAAAAAATGTACCAATGGAGGAGCATCTAAATTGAAAGATAATTCAAATGAATAATCCAGAAACAGTTTGAGTTCTAAAACACTAACATGATTAATAAAATATAGGTTTTCCCCATTTCACCATTACATGATTTTGACGTTATCTTTGTTATTTTCATACTTATGACATTTTTAGATTACAGTTATGCAAGGGTCTACACCAGTTTTTTTTTATTTTTAAATTCATCCCTTCAGCATATACGTAAAGAAAGGAATGATCATAGTTCATAAAAATAGTCATGGTTCACAGAATAGAAGAGCCAAAAAATCGGAATCAACCATTACAAAAAGCTATTTATTCCGAAGTGAATTGCATTTCAATAATAGGCTGGCGACAAAAAGGACGGAATGTGTCATCTTCCACACTGATATGTAATCTTAAAATCCCCAAAAAATAGTAATGAAAAGTACCTAACCTAAATATCATGAGATTATAACAAAAAGAGTGTCACTTGTGTGGCAAAGAACATGAGGGGTTAATATCCCAACAATATGTCAAAAATGAATTTAATATACACAACCAAAGAAATTTAATCTCGTTATGCAACATTGCAATTGGGATATAGAAGATGACTGAACTCACAATGTATCTTCATTTTTTTAATCTACAATCCGAAAGTTAACAAACTTGTGATATTCAATTTTACACCTTAAATAAATAATATAGAAGAAAAGCAAACTTCAACAGAAGCAAAACCTGAAAAAATAAAGAATGAGTTAGATGAACTATAGCCATATTATTGAGTAAAAAAACTAAACCCATATATTCTAGTTTATGGTTATGCATATGGCATTAAATGAACTACCCAAGATAACTTCCAGCACTGCAATCAAAATTATTCATCCAATCGAATAAAATAGGCTCCAAAATCCATATATTTACTAAACCTTCAAACCTTTAAGAGCAAACTAAGCTTCAAAAATATTAATGAGATAAACCTTAAAATTTAAATTAAGGATATTTACACCACTTCACTAACTGTATGGCTTGATCGATATAGGATCAAATTTGAGGAGGAGAAATTTATGTTTAAGGATACCGTTCTGAGCTAAATTAGATTTGAAGGATGTTTTAGTGTAAGAAGAAGAGACTAGGATGCAAGACTTCTTAATGATCAAGTTGTTGTTCATCATTGAACATTCAAAATTGTTTAGATTCTTATGAATTCATATTGACCAGAGCACTACTCCAGGAGTGAGTTTAGAGAAGAGAGGTTGAGTTCGATACCATATAATCTTGCCTTGTCTATTGAACAAGTACGTCAAATAGGTTTAGTAAATTTGAAACAGGTATTTCAAATAATATCTGCCTTGGCTTTCACAGCTCCCAAGACTTGGGAGCAATGAGTTTAGAGAGAAGAAGTTGAGTTTAGAGAGGAGAAGTTGAGTTGAGTTTGAGAATCACATGATTCATATCCTCAAAAGCCTTAGAACAACATCTACATTCAGAAGCTATATAAATACCCATTTTTTGAATGTTGTTATCAAATGGAACAATATTGAGAAGGCAATTCCAAACAAAAGAAGTAAATTTTGGATGATACTTATCGTTCCAGTTATTTTTAAACAATAAAGAGGCAGGTTTAAGATCCTGAATGACATTCCAAGCAGTCTTGGAGGAGAAAGAACCATCAATGGTAGGAGACCAGCATAAACTACCCTCAATCTCTGCGATTAGATTATTGGTTTCTTCTTTAATCTTGAAGACTCTTTGAGAATGGTTAACGGCAAATTGAGATGTCCAATAAGAAGTTAAATGTAAAATAATATCGCAACATTTAAATGAAAAAGACAAAATGCATGATAAAATACTCTTTTATAAATAAATACACGAAAAATTTTAGTGAATTTTTTAATGACCTCCCAAAATATTACATCTCACCCCACTTTTAATTCAATTATTACTTTTCCAGTGAGTAGATCGGGCCAAAATCAATGTTGTAGATAGGGGTTTAAGTTTTCACGAAAAACTACATAATATGAATTTTAGTCACACTTAAATAAGCTAATGAGATATCATTTACAATAACATTGAAGGATATGGATAGTTTAGTAGGAATAAAAATATGAATTATAAAGAGGGCTTCAGATATATGTCAAAACATGATTCAATTCAATAGAATTAAAATGTAATTTGAACTATCTAAAATACCCACCCTGAAAATTTTAAGGTGGTGATATATGTGGGGGGAACATAACCTAAAGATATATTGTACGCTAACATCGTCAATTGGCACCACATTGAAGTGTGAGCAAAAATTGGTTTAGATACCTTAATACAACACATGTATGGTAGTTTCACAACATGTAAATTTAAAACCACACTTCAAAATACCATATATACACACTTAAAACAATAAATCACTTCAAAATGGTCCCTAAAATGGGTAAGTGATTTGAAATAGGGAAATATTAAATCAAGTAATACCTTAACAACACCTTAGGTATGAATTACCCAAAAATTTGTGTCAATAGATAAAATGACTTCATTACAGTTAGAAAATTGAATCAAAACACCCTATTTCGAACTTACTCATATGATATGGACTTTCATTTTTCATAAACAGATAGGTGGAATAATTTAAAGCCATTGGATACAAACCCCTCCCATAAAAGCAAACTAATACATGTCCATACCTTCCATGTATGTACTGTATAACTTCCAAAAAACAATACAGCATAGTATAGTAAGGTATAGAAAAAAAAACTTAAATTTAATTATTTTGTTTTAAAAGATTAAAAAAAGAAATAAAAATTGACCTAGATTTGTTATAGAACTGTTTGCTTTGTCCCATGGACATCTGAAGAAGATATAAGCTAAGATGACACCTGAAGTAGATATAAAGACATGGAACAATTACATTTGACAAATGAAATAATGAAACCAGGTGAAATTTAAACAAAAGAGACTACATACTATATAGGATCGAGTTTTAAAATATAACAAAATAGTAAAATTATCATAATTAGACATTTGCACAAAAACAGAGGGAAAAAATATCACTAAATCATTATATAACTTTGGATAAGTTAGATTTACAAATACTTATAGGAAAATCATATTTGATTGACATGATCATACTATTTCAGGTTTTAATTAAAACTAATGTTATTGAGAGGGATGACATTTTGGGTAATCAGTCTAGTATTATGACAATGCTAAGATTCATGTTCAAATAAGTGTGCAATTATCAACAATCTTATTAGAAAACTTTGTAACTATAAAAATCAATATATAGGACCCTGAAACATGCACTGAACTTGGTATTAATGAAAGCTTGAAATGGTTGCCACAGTGGACCCCCATTAAGGAACAACCATTTAAGTTTTCAATAGCAACGAACCTTTGGTGCACATATCATTATGTCATAAAAGATTTTCCAGTCTATGAATGGCATTTACTTACTTGGAATGATGTTCTTGAAATTTCCTACAATAACAAGTTTTCCATAATGTAAATATATTAGTTGAAAGAATTCACAATTATATTATAAAAACAAAACGTAATGAATTACTCCAGCATTAAAATATAATTGTTTTGCTACATCCTTATAATCACCTTATCTTTTGTCAGGCAAGGATTGTCAAAAACTTCATAAAACCACATCTACACCACATGGTATCTTGACTATTATATCAAATGCCCTGTTCAAAACCCATCAAGCAATAAAAATCTACAACAGAGAGCATGTTCCAAAATAGAGAAAACGTTCTAAAATAAAGAACACGTTGAACAATAAAAATCGTTATTGTACACTATAAAACCCATTAATCAATAGAAATATCTAAAATTTCATAAGGCATCATACGCATAAGTTGTATACATATATGTTGCATATATGGTGATTAACTAATCATATATGTTGAATCGTGTGTTCTTGAACTACCTCTTGAAGCTGAACTCAAATCAAACGAATCAATGGATCCAACAGAAAATTGGAGACACAGTTGAATCCAAACAATAGTCATGCTATATTAAACCAAATCGCTCTATATTGAAACCTAACCCACCACCCCATTTTAGTGAACCATTGTCAAATAAACTTTTCCCCCATTTTTTAAACTTCTAAAACCTAAAACATGCATTTTAGTAACTAAAACTTTTACCTAAAATCTATAAATAGACACATAATAAAGAGAAGAAAGGAGTTGACCTGTTTAGGTTGTTCTAAGTATAATGACTAACCTGCAAAAGAAAAAATAAATAACAAAACACAAAAAAAGGATCCCAACACATAAATGTACATGTAAATAGATATAAACCAAAATGAATAAAATCGAAATAGATCCTAACCAACATCAAAATGAACAAATACCTAAAATGAACCGAAATTAAATCATAAATGTGTGTCTATGTGACTGTGTGAGGGAGATTACATGTAGGAGGAGTCTTTGTGTTAAAGAGAGGTAGAGGAAACAGATGATAAATCCCTAAGAGTATACAACATGAAACACACAAATCCCTAAAAATAATGAATAAAATCCAAACATTCAAACACACAAAGCCCTAAGAGAATACCTGTTGGATGAGGCGGTGGCCGGCAAAGGCTAGATGTTGGAGGCGAAAGAGAGAGGAGAGGGTGTCGAGATCGCATGAGAGAAATAGTCTGAGTTTCAGTTTAAGATTTGTTTTGGGAAGAATAAGAGAGGGTGGACTGAATTTTTTAGATATGGAGTCAATTCCATGAAGGAGCGGGAATGAAAAGAAAAGTGTAATACCCCGTATTTTTGTAGATTTAAATAATTATGTGATTTATTATTATTGTGGGATTAATTAAATTAAAATGTGAGAATTAATTATTAATTCGGATTACATTTGAATATTTACTAGCGTGATGAGAATTTATTAATTATTAATATTACTGTGAGAATAAGTAATATGGAATGACGATTTTATATAACTTGTCGTGAGAGAGAAATACGACAGTTTGGCATATTAATTTGGGGACGCGCGTGTGAGTCGTGTCAAGACTAATTAAGTGAAATAAAAAGGTAAATTATTTCTAAGTAACTCATATGAACATTTTGAGTACGTCGTTGAGTCCGGAGGGGTCTAGATAATTAGAAAACTCGACCCGAATATTTTATTTGGACTCCGGGAATTTTTAGGCCAAGCCGCACCGGGTAGGGGTAGTTTTGTAATTTGGATTTTTAGAGGAATTAAATGGACAAAAATTGGAGAAATATTATATCAGCTAATTGGGGACAATTAGGGTTAGGAGACACCAAAATCAAGAGAGAGCCACAGTGGGAGAGGGAGAGCAAATTCCAAAGGAGGAGAGGCAATTTACACCACCTTGCACAACCACCACCACCATCGTGTAGATCGAAATGCTAGGAGTGCATCTATACCAATAACACCAATGGATCATACCTTCGAAATCGAGGCAAGTGTTTATTGCTTGCTTTCTTTAGCTATAATTGTGTTCATGTTAGTCTAGGTTAATAAACCTTTGTTATGGAAGTTAATTTGGGTGAAATTCGAGAACTATATCATAAACTAGGGTTGATTTGATAAGCATTTGAATCCCACATGTAGATAGGATGATGCCTACAAATTTATGATGATTTCTATGAACCAATCTGGGTTTAATTTAGAAGTTATGCATATCAATTTAAGAACTAGGGTTTTTGATAATAAATTGGGGATTTCAAATTATATGGATGATTGGTGATAATTTTATGATGTTAAGTTATGGGAAATCACATATATATATGTTAGAATATTGTTTGGTACTGATTGTTGGAAGATTGGTCTTGATTTTTAAAGGTTTTTAGGAGTAAAAGTGATGAAAAATGGAGCTGTCAAAGGTTGAAAATGAAACAGCACCATCTCGCACGAAGTCACGCGAAGTAGGTCGTTCAAACAAGATTGGTATCTCGCGAGAAGTAGATCGAGCGATACTGAGATGTCGCGCGAAGTCGCGCAAAGACTGGTTCGAGCGACATGTGTAAGTCATTCAAACGACTTGGCTTTCTGGTTCGAGCGAGATTTCTAATTTTTAGAGATTTTCCTATTTCTCCTCTATTTGGGAAATATTCAATTTGAGTGAGGAAAAATTAGTGTTTGATGAACCCAACATAGTGCAGAATTATTGGGAGTTATTTAGTTGTAATGATTTAAATATTTGGGATGGTGATTTTACCTTGAAGATTACGATAGAGAGATAATTGTAATTGTAAATGCGTCGAGAGTATTACGTGATAAATACTTACGATATTAGTTTTGAAGATATGGAACTTATAAGAAAAAAATTAGTGGTTACTTCTGGGACTTCTTATGATTTTGTATTAAGGATTTTCGGGTGGCATATTATCCTTATATATATATTACGAGAAAGGGAATATCGTAATTTAAAAATATGTTGATAGTATTTAGTGATAAAAATACTACGTATGAAATATGACATTTGGTTGTGTCTATATCTATATTTGATATTATGTGAATGACATACCTATCTACTTACTATCACAGGGGGGTTATGTAGAGACAATCTTATCCTGAGTAACCTTCGGGGGGATATTTGACTTGTATCTCAGAACATAGGACTGTGAAGACTTATTTATAATTTGATAAGTCGCTGATTATGGGAGCGTAGGTATCTGCTTGACCCATAGGTATGTGAACTATGTTCGCCGCCAATATGCATGATTTGTTAATATGGTTCGTGGGAGATTTTCGAACCGATAGTCCTTATTTGAGGACGAGAGATATCGGTACATGAATGCACTACATGTATAGACTTGGGGTGTTGTGTTAGTATATATATATATATATATATATATATATATATATATATATATATATATATAATAGTGGTGGATTTATATATACTTGTGTTATACTTACAATGTCATATTTGTAGGCTATTAAGATTGGGTAATACATATATAATAGTGAAAGATATATATGTATGCTTTTGGTGCACCTAAAATGAGATAATATCAGATTATTAAGATAGTGAAATCTTCAATAATGTAAATAGTAAATACTTGACTTGAGTGCGATAACACTCATTCAAAAAGATAAATGTCGAGATCAAATACGGGTTACTACTACGAGGGGTAACTAGTAGGATAATCATTTTCTCTAGTTAAGAATGTGTCAGATGTCTAGGTTGGATTAGATGTACGTTAGGCGTGCACACTAGTCGAGAGGTGAGAATCTCATGTGAGAGTTCTAACTAACATGCATATGATACTTGCTTTAATGCAGTTTTAAATACTTGCTAATAAATATTTTTAAAACATCGGGCTCTGACCCGTCTCTTGCATTTCTTCTCTCTTTTTCTCTCTCTCTCTCTCTCTCTATATATATATATATATATATATATATATGTGTGTGTGTGTGTGTGTGTGTGTGTGTGTGTGTTAGTACAGGTGCCCATCCATAGGGACACTGGTTCTAGATACTTGGATGGTTTGTCGAGCTGCAGCTATTGTGGAAGGTGTATGTTATTTGAGATTAGGCGCTTCTCTCATTTCATTGAGTTCCTAGTTCAGATATCTCAGTTCGGGTATATGTCGCCCACTCTCATTAGCGGAGTTGTACTCATTTTACTTTGTAGTTCTTTTCAGTTGGATTGAATATTTATTATGGTTTGGTTTGTGACTTTGAACTGGAGGTTTTTATCCAGTCTTAATTATTCAGTAATTGATTCAATCAGCATTACGTTCTTGTGTATGGTTTATAATTACATGTTCAGAAATATATTAAATCAATTGGTTTCAAGTTTAATTGGATAATGTTTTGACACTAGCTTAATTAAATGTTAGGTAATTAGTTGGATTTATGTTTTCGACCGTGATGCTAGGAATGAACCAACCAAACATTCTGTTATAAATTTTATAAAGGACTGATCACCCGATATTTAATTGGGCGGGGTGTCACAAAAAGATCCTTCTTTTTTTTTTATCTCAGTATCTAACTAAAGTCTAATATAACCAAAGCCTTACAAGAGGCGATGTATGTCATTTGTATATAAATCTGAGATAAATCATTTATTTTTTTATCACAATTTTATTTAAATTGAGATCAAAATTCACCTTTAAAGTTAAACTGACATAAATGTTTCCTACAAAAATATTTTCATGTCATTTTATATTTGTTTGACATAGCGTTAATTTTTAAAATGACATAAATGTATCCTTACACTTTACACCTGTAGGATGTCCTAATCAATTATGACCAACCGACATCGTTAAGGCTATCCAAATTTTTTATTTTGATTTTTAAAGATTTCTGACATTTTTATTCGGGTTGTTTCTTTGACAATATGATGTCATGTTTGGTAGGTGATGCCCCGTTTGGTAAGTGATTACTCTTTATGAATTTTATTTTAATGATCTAATTGGTAAGTGTTTTCAAGGATGAAATAACTATTTTGGATTTTTTGAGTTCAAAAATGGGGTTCACATTTTTAGCATACTATGATAATGTTAGGACTAATAAGGGATGCGCCATTGAGTAAAAACAAAATAAATTTGAGACATTCTAATATATGTTACTTACTCCACATCTATTAGAAGGTCGGAACAAAATAAAGTTGACACATTCTAATGTATGTTAGTTACAAATGTTTGTGTGTTTCTTCATATGCTCTTAAGAATGCACATTAAATTGTTCAATATATTATGTGTGTGCGACCACTTATACTGAAGATTTAATATATTATGTGCGTGGGACCACTTATACTAAAGAATGCACATTAAGCAGAGTGGAGTATGTGTATCATAAGCAACGTATGTGCATGCATTGAGAAGGAATAAAATTACATAGAGAGGTATAAAAGTCCTAGGACCATTGCATAGGGTCACTCAGGGTCGGAGTTTCATCATTAACCACAAGGCATGATTCGTAGCAATAATAGTTATTCCAACACATAAACACACACATACACAAATCGAATCAACAAACCGCAATCTGGAAAAAAATATTCTTACAAATCCATATATATACACAAATTGGGACAATACGTATATTTAGATAGATTCAAATCCAAAAATAATAACAAAATCAAGAACAAATCAAACATATATTAAAACTCAATCTAGAAACCTTAGAAATTTAAGACAAAATGCGAGATTTTTGTACTTACATTGTGGTGGAGCCTCTCCGGTACCCTAGAAATCTGCGTGATCTCTCTAGAGGAAAGAGAGATAGATAGATAGATAGATAGATAGATAGATAGATAGATAGATAGATAGATAGATAGATAGAGAGAGAGAGAGAGAGAGAGAGTAAGAGAAACAACATTTAAGATAGAGATGTACATGTGAGCGGGGAAATATTTTGACGAACGAAATTTGGGGCGGGAGTGGAAAAAAAATAAGCCCTACTTCTTTTTTTCCGTTTATGCCCATTTTTAGTTAAAGTCTAAAATTACAATGGTATATTTATCTCATCTATATATAAATATGAGATAAATGGTTTTTTTATCTTAATTTTATTTAATTTGAAATAAAAATTTACCTTCAAAGCCAAATTGACATAAATGTATATTATTTATGTCAATTTACATTTGTCTAACATAACGTTAATTTTTAAACTGACATAAATGTTACTTTTTCTTGCAGTGAACAATCGAGAAGATATATGGTTTTGATTATGCATATACACTTTATTTAGGGAATGTTTTTATAAAATGTTCGAGGATTGTTTTCAAATATTTTTATTTTATTTCTTAAGTCGTTCGAAGGACTTTATGTCTTCGTTCAAACAAAATTAAGCAATTCGTTCAAACAAACTTTAAACAAATATCAAACGTATTTTGGTCTCTTTACTGAACTAATATCATTAGAAGCTCGTTTGAACCTTGTTTGAATGATATTGGCTCTTCCTTTGAATGAGATTTTACCTTGATTCAAATGAGTTGTCATTTTCGTTCAAACGATATCCTATTTTTGGTCGAACAAGTTTTTTTTTCACCGCCTTGAAATTTGCATTTTTTTTTATAAAAGGGGATCTTGGGATAAACTTTTCTCAAAACTTTTGGTGAAATTTGTTTCTCCATACATATCCAAAAGATCTCCAAACCCTTGTTTGTTTAAAACTCTTTTGTTTTCCAAATCAAAACCCTTAAATGATTTGTTGTGGATTTATCAACCCATAGATGAACACCATTTATGTTCATACCTCTCAAGAGTTGGTTATCTACTGCTGAACATAGGAATACTAATTCTTGAGGCAGATTGATTTATACCGAGGTAAGTGGATCTTGTTTTGGGGTGGTGAGGGATCTTCATCTTTTTCTATTAACAGCAAGGTTTGAATACATTAATATGCCACTTAGTGGATCTTTATGTTTTGTAAATCTCTAATTGTCATTCTGTAATACCCGACTGTAAACAATGTTGAATATAGGTTTTTACCGGAAGGGATGATAATTAAGCGAACTAGAATTTCTTGGTTATGACATGGAAGGGGAAACTATTTTATGAAAAACTTGATTACTCTCTAGAGGAACTGATTAAGGAACTCAAAGATGTGGAGAATATTATAAAGTTTGGTGTTATTCAGGTCATTGAGAGAGGACCATTTTATTTTGTTCTGAAAGGTAAGAAATAAAAGGAAAGTCTCAAGCATAACCTGTAATTGTTAAAATTGTTTTCAAACCTCAGGTAGTGGGTAAGAAACGAAAGGAAACTATTATATCTTCAAGAAATTAGTCAATTTGAATAAGCACTACCCAGTTTTCTTACAAAAAAAGAATGAAAATGGTTCTTTCTCATTAGTTATTGAGACATGTTTTGTAGTGTTATTAACACCATTGTTAAGCCTCGAGTAGAGAGTAAGAAGTTGAAACAAAATGGTTATATCTACAAGAAGTCATTTAATTGGAAGAAGCACTTCTCGATCTTCTTACACTACACCAAATCTGCCCATTTGTCAAGGTCATTGACCTTGACAAATTCACCTTGTCAAGGTCAATGACCGTGACATTTCGAGGCGAGACAACTTTTTTTGTCACGGTCGTGTCACGGTCATTGACCTTGACACAAAACTCGCGTTTTGTGTCACGGTCGTGTCAAGGTCAATGACCGTGACACGTTTGTCACGGTTATAAACCGTGACAAAGCCGTGACCCTTTTAAAAAAAATTGTCACCGTCAATGACCGTGACAAGCCCTTGACAAATGTTGTCAAGGACTTGTCACGGTCAATGACCGTGATAATTCTGGGCAGAATTTAAAAAAAATCTGCTGGGCAGTATGGCCACCGCCACTGCCCAGCAGTATATTTGTACATGTTATAACAACGTTGTACCTGTTCCAAACATCATATATCCAACACAAACTAAAGATAATGCAAATATATATTCATGACAGTATAATCCAAATCTTCAAAGTAAAAATAATATACATGACGATATAATCCAAATATAATTAAAATGGACAAACTTAAAAATAATGTTACTACATGTCTTAGATAAAACTGAGGAGGTGAGTAGGCCACACGACATACGAATTGACGCACCCACTAATATACGTCGTGCCGCGTTGTTCGCGCAACCACAATAGGGAGTTCTCCTTCCCGGGTATGACATGCGTGACGAGCACCCTGGACTCCATCTCTTGAAGCACACGTCCATGGACTATTCCACCCTCGACGATGTTCGGGTCCCTCAACCCCCGCCCTATCCGCTGGCCATCAAATATGTCCAATATGAACACGCTCGGCCAACCAATTGTCGATAATGGTCTGTTGGAGGGCGTCAAATAGGGAAGTGGATCGTCGAAGTACGAACGTGTCGGTGATGAAGCAGCGAGGTCCACATCCTCGTCATCCTGCGCCTCGTCCTCCCGCACCTCCTCATCCTCCTCCACCGCCTTCTCCTTCCCTTTCCCTTTACCTTTCTCTTTACGGTCTCCACCCAACGTACGCTTCATGAATGTGTACATATCTTGGACCGTCGCCTCCAAACGGGACAGCTTCGCGTCGTGTGAATCCACCGTTCGAGCCAACCCGGTGTCGCTCGTCTCCAATCCGATGATCCTAGATTTGGCCACCCGCGAGCTCACTCCCCTTGCGATCAGAGCCAAGCACTTGGCTGAGTGCGTCTGTGGACAAAGATGCCTTGTCGGCATCAGACTGCGACTCATGCACTTCCTTAAGCTTTGCCTGAAACGACAAAAAGCACATGATTAGTAAAATAAGTAAACTAAAAAATTATACCGTAATTAACAATAATTAAATTGTCGGATTACTTACAATCGTGGCCGCGACGCTCGGGGACACCTCCTTGTCCTTCCCCTTCTTCGTCCGAAGAGCCACATAAGTATCGAGCCTATGTGGCTTACCCCCTGGCCCACTCCCTACCCCCTGAAATAAAATAAAGTAAAGTAAAATTAGTATCGGCCCCGCAAAGTAAAATAATATCCAATAATATATTTATGTAGTTATAGATAAATTAAATATTACCTTCATCCTATGCTCCACCTCAGCGTAAGAGGTCCGGCCGGAGTAGTGCACGTCCGTCTTTTTAGCCCGATTTTCCCTCCCCGATTGGCGAGATGCCAATTGTCGATCCTCGAGCTCATTGTCAATGAACTTTTGCCATTGTGCCAATGAGATCGGCTCCTTGGGCGGGACGGATCCGCGCCATTGTAAAATGGTCTCTCGTGTTTTTCCAAAGTACCGTGTCCGCATATTTTTTTTCCACGTCTTGTGTTGCTCCCTCAACTGCTCCAAGACGGAATCGCGTAGCTTTGGATCCAAGTTGAATTGTTCCTGTCCAACAAATACAATGTTAGTTGCGAAAAAATATAAATATAAATATAAATATAAATATAAATATAAATATAAATATAAATATAAATATAAATATAAATATAAATATAAATTGAAATTGAAATATTCATATAAATAGTACCTGTAGTGCCGCCCAAACAGCTAACTTGAGCTCATACGGCACCTCCTTCCAACTCATAAACCCCGGGCCGATGACCGTCTTTAGCAGCTCGAGGGATCTCGCTAAAAGCTCCGACTTGTTTTCGACGGTAATCCCAAATTTTCCATATTTGGGGAGCCTAGGGGCGGAGGAGCCCTCGTCGCCTCCGCTACCACCGAACCCAGACGACGACATCATCATAAACAGCATCATCATCTTCGCCCTAACATCTGAAGGAGACATTTTTGCTGTAAAAAAAATGTTATTAGTACAGATAAAAAAAATGTTATTAGTACAGATAAAAAAATGTTCCGTCTATATTATAACATATGTGTAAGTTCCGTCAATACCATTTCGTTTCAATTTTGTAATATTATGTTTTTTCCAAATATTTAAAGAGTTATTAAATGGGTGCCCCACCCCTGCCCCCTCCCCCCGCCACACACACACGCACACCTACGCACACGCACACACACATATAATTTTTAGATTATGTATAGGAATTGAATTTTAATATTAATCCTTCATAAATCCCTTGAATACATGCATAAATTTGTAGAGATTGAAATTAAATTGCTTGAGATTGAATTTCTATGTTTCGGGGTCATTATTTGAAAATACTTAATTACCCTTTGAAAACCTTTCATAACACACCTATGTATTAAATATGGGTTAGACCTCTTAGCTTGCTCAACCACCCATTTACACACTTACTTTACCTTTTATTTACATTATGGATATTAATCAATTCACACGTTTTTTGTCCACTTCAACCTTTACTGAAACATTTATTAATTCATTCAAGTTAGGTAAAACCACGCAAGTATCTAATACCAAGTTTTGACAACACGGATCTCTAGAAAGAAAAACAAGCATTTCCAAATTAATATGCCCTCTTTCTTGTTTAGTGTCTCGTGAATTGATAGTATGATTTTAAAAATAGTATACAAAACTAGGTGAGATTTTAGAATTACACGTCGAAATAATACATGTTGTATAATAATAATAATAATACAAGTGCATGCTTTGCAATCAAAGGTATTTATCTTTATAAGGAAAAAATTATCTTAAAATGATTGGTAGGGAATGTCTATGAGGTGGATGATAATTTATTTGATATTTTATTTTATTTCTTTTGGTTAGGTTATTAAGACTTTATTTGAATTGATATCTTAGTAATTATTATTTAATATTTATTTTGAGCAATTATCTTATAGTATGATTATTATCCTAGAAACAATTCTAACATTCCATGAAGGAAAACTTTTATTGGATGGTTGAAAAGACAATAGTTCCAAATTTATTATATTCCATAACAATTTCATAGTTTCAATTCATTTTCATTTATTCTCTTAGTGCTACAACAATAATTTTCGTCCTCCACCACCCCCTCCCCACCCCCTGCCCCCCTCCACCACCCCCTCCCCCACCACACACCACCACACACACACACACACCCCACCCCATTATACACATAATACAATTCACATCATGTATTAAATTATACACATAATACAATTCACATCATGTATTAAATTACCCTCATATAATTATTTATCCCATTATATATGTAACTATATTACAACCTTCGCACATATGTTGAATATAAATAATATCTATCCTCCTGAGTAATAACTCATCGGATGTATTCTCTAAAGTGTTATCCCACTAGGTGTACTTTCATAAACTAGTTACACCAAGTTAGAATCTTTCACTAACTTGACCAAAAATATAAAAATAATGGAGGCAATCATATTCCTTCCTTGAAAGTGAGATAATCCCCTCACCCATATAACGAACGTTATAACCTGGGGATATACTCGCCCTACTCCTCAAGATAGGGGATTCACCTACTACGCGCAACCTCCCTTGATAGCACTAGAGTATATATATTTTAAATAATATCCAATCACTGATATTTATATGCACACACCATATATATACTATCGCATACCATATATATATAAAGTTATAAAATATCCCGACTTTACCGTGTACCAAGTCCGTAACACTAGCCTATATGTAAACCCCGAGTTTATGGTCCAACTCTAATTATTAATTATTTTGAACATTAATTAATTAAATTATTTTTTGTGTCACCCAACTAATATACTCGGACTCGCTCTCGTGGCCCAAAATTAATATAATACCCGAGTCTAATCCCACCCTCCAAATTAATTAGTTTTCATCCATAATTAATTTAAGTGAGTAGTGTCTCCCTACTACTATATCCGAACTTATTCACCCAGTCCGTTATTTTATTCTTTCAGAATTTATTTCTCAAAATCCATTTGAAACGTGTTCCCCTTAATTTCCCCACCGCTACCAATTATATTCCTTTATAATTGTTAAGAATTAACTCCCATAATTAATTTTCTCTCTTAATTATACTAGGGGAAATTGAAACTAAAAATTTTACCCATACCAATCCGTAAGCTAAACTGCCAAAAAAATTGAAGGTTCGATCGATCGACCACCAACCGTCGATCGATCGATCGAACATGTGGTCATCTTCTCCAACTTGTTATATCCTCCATTAACGAAATTCTCCAATTCCCAACCTTTCCCTTGGTCTAACCCAAGAACAATCAACATCATAACTATATAAGAAAATGATCAAAGCCCCTCATAGAACCTCAAACATAAATTAAATCTCACAAATTTCTACCTTTCTGATTTGGGTAAAATCCCGGGTTTTTACTCATTAGGTTCCAATTTCAATTTCATCTAACTCCCCCAAATTCGTCCATAATGGCTACTAGTTGTTTCACATGTAAATCAAATATCATCACAGAACCATGTCACCCAATTAATTACCACATTAAATCTCATTTAAGTGTTCCTTTCACGAAAACCCCATTTTGTACCCATTTGTACCCAAAATGAATTTCTGATTTCCACATCACAAAAATATGAATTTAATAACATCAATTAATGTCACAGCAAGATAACCACTCGCCTTATGGGTTTGTAGAGTCTGATCCGAGGGTGTGATTTCCAAGGTTGACGATGAACTCCCCAAATTCATCCTTAGCCTTGTCTCCAAAAGGATCCTCAATGCACTCTAACTGCTAGCTTTCTCTCATAACTTAGGATTTAGATTTGTGTTTTCTACCGTTTCCCTTTACTCTCAATTAGGTATTAAGGCTAAATGTCGTTTTTAGCCTAATGGTCCAAGCTCGAGTGACCCAAATACCCTTGTGTGGGCCCGACTATGCCTAAAAATGCCCCGAGACCCATTTACTACCCCTCAGTACTCTTTTTCGACTATCTCGGCCCATATGGACTGACCGTTCACTCAGAATTGGTATCCAAATTAATTTTTAGAATTTCTTATCTCACACCTAACTTAGTCTATAACCGACTCCCGGCTGAGATAAGTAAATCCCACGTCACTAATACACTTACGACGTAAATAATTATTACTATTCAGTTAGTTATTTAATTCCCATAAATATTAACCATTTATTATCTCGATTAATATTTATATAAAGATTTCCCATAATTAATTCTATTAAATTACGACACGCACGTAATTTAAATTTTTACCCGAATTAATTAATTTTTAAATGCATAAAAATACGCGGTGTTACATCTTTCTCTTGTAATTTTTTCTTTTCTCGTGCAATTATCCTTGTGAAACTTCTAGCTTTCAAGTTACTAACTTTTATTTCCCATGTGTCTCACATTTTCTCGTTGATTATTACTAATTGTTGGAAAGATACATTTCCTTGAGGAAGTCCTCTCATGACGTGGAGGCAACTTTGTACGAAGCGATCAAGTCCTCGAAAGCTTCTCAGGCTACCGGTGTAATGCCTGGACCTGGTTTTGGGTCACCGTTGGGTCAACCGGTACCAAGCCAAGGAGTCAAAAGGGGAAGGGAGGAGATTTAGTCATTTTGTTTGAGAAAACCTTTAAATTTGACTCATAAGCTTGGTGGTTTAAGTTCTTGTTTGTATTAAAAAAAAAAAGGTGGCCACTATGAGATTAGTTATTTAGCAAGATATATTGATAAAAAAATCTTTTTATCCAAGATGCTAATTAAACTGAAAATAAGTCACACCATTCTGTATTATTACAAATTATGGCCAAAGCCCAGATAAAGCGGAAATGTCAAAAGTGCAAATACTAAAAGTTCATTGTTTGGAAATTTGTATAGACAATTCTAATGATGTTGGTGGCCCCCTGGGGCTTTACTCGTATCTTTCCCAATGTTCCTACTTGCGTTACCTGGGGTGGGTGGGGTTTTTAACATAAAAAAAAGTAGGTGTGAGCGAATGCTCAGCAAGGGATTAATACTAATAAATATTTTTTCTACGAATGACTAAACATACAATGAGTACTTTATTTAAATACAAAAATTTTGAAAATTTAATTACTATTAATGCAACTACATGCAATGCACCCGAGCGATGAGATCATACTCACACTTAGCCCAATTTTTTCCATCCTTTACCGGGTTTAGAGACTAATTATTCATCCTTTATCCATTAGTCTTAATTACTTACTTTAATTGGTTAATTTTCTTAAATTATAAGTACAAATACTTAATTTTTCCTTTCTTTATTATTCATCGAAATCTTCCAAATACCGCGTGCTTTAATGGGCTCCTCACCACTGGCGATGCCACCATATGCTCTGGCCGGTGGTTTATGGAGTTTCACCCCAAGGTTCTGGGCCGTCCTTAATTTTTTCGGTGTCATCCGAGTCTAACTTTTTATTTGTTTAACATTTATCCAATGTCCACATTATTCCATTTTTCCTTTTATCATTTTCGTCATCCATGGTTCTAAAGCATCATAACTTTAACAATCGTGCCAAAACTTATCAATTATCCTTTTTTTCACGCAAAATTAGACCGATGAGGTCTTAAGAGGAGATCTAACCCTTTAGGACCCTCAAGTTTGTCAAAATTCCCTTTTTACCCCTTTTTGTTATCTTTTGTGAAAAATATTTATTTTTGTATTCCATATTCGGCACAAAATTAACTATCTTTACAATACTAAGTTCATTTCATGTTCAAAAACGTATTCTTCCATTTAATGTTTTGCAACATAATATAATGTTCATCATTCTTAAGACCATTTTCACCAAGTTCATAATATTGTTCATGTAATCATATGTAAATTCCAACATTTGTTTCATTTATGTTATATCAAGTCCTAACAAGTTTGAGGTTGTTTTTCATTACTTGTGAGTTTGGAGATAAAATCCATTTCAACATGCTTGTTTAAGTCTACATTATCACACTTTAGCATATTACATACTCCTAAATTTTCAACGCAAAAATACCTCAATCATGCATTTATTCTACATAACTCGTGGCTTTATAATTTTACATGCTTTCCTCCAATTATCAAGGTATAAAAATTCCATTTTCTTATATATAAAGTACCCACTAAGGGTTTATTTGAAGAAAGTCTTTTTTTAGACCAAACATTTAATGAATAAAACTATATATTTTTGGCAAAAAAATCCATTTAGCACATCTTACACCCATTTCATAGCTAGAAGAACCTTGAAAGTTTGGAAATAAACCCTACCTTTATTTTTTGAGATGAGAACTAGTAATAGGTGACTTGAAATATCCTATACACCTAAGTTCTAAGACTCTAGCTCCACAGTTACTTAGCTTCTTCAAAGATCCAACAAAGTTTTTCCACAAGGTTTCTTCACTACCTCCTTCTTCAAGAAAAGAGCTTGGGAAGTAGTGAAAATGTGTACAGATGGGTATTTGATTGTGTGAGAGAGGTTCTCACTACTCAAAAATGGAGGGAAAGGTCTTTGAGGAGGGATATGAGTGTTGTGAGCTCTTGAAAGAGATGAAAAAGATGACAATGGTGGTGAGATTTCACCATACCCCATTTCTCTTTTATAACTAATGCAAAACCCACATAAAACATATAAAATACCATAAAAACCCCAATAGATTCGTCAGGATCTAAGAAATTGACACGTCTTCCAGATCTATGGATCAAATGGTGATAACACCCCCGCGAGAATCTAACTTCATTGCGGTCTCTCGAACGAGCTCAACATTGTTTGAATGATGGTAGACCCTCGTCTATGTTGTCTTCTAGAGACCTTCTGATGACATGCTACTGCTATCTTTCAATGGTTCGTTTGAAGCTCATTTCTAATGAACCAATCTCTCATTTGCGTGAGACACGAATCTCGTTTGAATAATCACAAACTCATTTGAAGCAATAAGTTTCTAAGTTTCACAAATTAGCACCAAGAACATCTTTAATTCATAAAAGAATCACTGAAATAAACTTAATGAAAGGATATAAGCTCTTTAAATAATAATCCTCCTTTAAATTCCCATAATTATGAATTCCACAAAAAGAGATACATCATTGGGTCAGTGTACTACAATCTCCCCTCCTTAGGGGATTTCGTCCTCGAAATCAAAACAAGTGGTTAAGGGAAGATTTCTATATGTTTCTCTCGCATCTTTGACAAACACTCTAAAGTTAAGCCTTCAACACCTTGAAATTCCTAAAGGACCTTCACTAACATAATCACTTTATTACAGAAGACTCTTTCTTCGCGGTCTAAAATGTACATTGGCCTAGTGGGGAATCTGACATCCTCCTCTAACTCAATAAGATACCAATCGATAACATGGAGTGGATTGGGTAGATACTTCTTCAACATGGCTACGTGGAACACTTTATGGACTTGAGACAATTGTGGGAGCAGTGTTAAGAAATACAACACATCTCCAATCCACTCGAGAATCTCAAAGGGGTCGGTATATCATGGGTCTATCTTCCCCTTCTACCCAAACCATTTGCTCCTAGTTCTATCTTTGATTTTCAATATCAAGTGATCACTCACCCAGAACTCTAAGTGTGTTCGCAAGTTGTCAGCATAATTCTTTTATCTTATCTGTGACGTCATTATTCTCTAGCGAATTATTTGTATCTTATAAGTCATTCCACGAATCAAGTCTGAATTGGTGAGGTGTTTCTCTCCCACTTCAGCCTAATAAACTGGCGAGTGGAATAGTCTCCCGTAAGGGGCCTCAAAGGGGTCCATCTCAATACTTATCTAATAGTTGCTGTTGTAGGCGAACTCTGCCATATGCAAGTTCTCCCCCTAACTTCCCTAAAAGTCGAGTGCATAATCTCTTAGCATGCCCTCTAGGATTTGTATTACATTTTCAGATTTCCCTTCGGTCTTATGATGGAACGACGGACTCATGTTCAATTATGTACCCAATTCCTATTGAAACTTCTACCAGAATTCGGAAACAAATCGAGCATCCCTATCTGATACGATTGAGAGCGGAACTCCATGCAGCCTGACTATCTCCCGAACATACATTATTTACAACTTAGACATAATGTCTATGATCTTTATTAGTAAAAGGTCGGCAGACTTGGTGAGCCGATCTACTATAACCCACACTGTGTCGTGACCATGCTCCGATCGTGGTAAGATTGTAATGAAATCCATATTTATGTGTTCTCGCTTACACTCAGCCACGGGTAGTGGTTACAACAACCCTGTTGGTTTCTTGTGTTAAACTTTTACTTGTTACCATGTGTAGAACTTCTCCACATATATTTCCCCATCTCTCTTCATGACGGACCAACAAAAATGGTTGTATAGATCATTATACATCCTAGTAGTGTCGTGCATATTAAAACGTGAGTAATGGGCTTCTTCCATTACCTCGTCCTGTAGCTCCTTAATAATCGGGACAATCAACCTCCATTTTTGTCTCACCCCGTCATCTTTATCCATAGTGAGTGGGTCAAACACCTCCCCATTCCAAATGCAATCATGATATTGGGTGAATTCAGGATCACACGACTATGCCTTTAATACTTTTTATTGGAGGAGGGGCCGAGACACCACACCCCAAAGATATGCTCTATCATAGACCCATTGCACATGTAGGTCAAACTTCTATAGTTCCCCAAACATTTTTACTCGATGGCATTTCATTATTGCGAGCGTGAGACTGGATTTTTGACTACGAGCATGGCCACCACATTGGATTTTCTAGGGTGGTACTCTAGTGAGAAGTCGTAAACTTCCATTAACCCTATCCACCTTCTCTACCGATGGTTTAGATCCTATTGTGTAAATATATACTAAAGTCTCTTGTGATAAAAAAAACACCTCAAACCATTCCCCAGATAAGTAGTACCTCCAACTCTTTAGTGCAAACACCAACTAACTCCAGGTCATGGGTGGGGTAGTTCCTTTCATGCACCTTCAACTAGCGAGATGCATAGGCTACTACCCGACTGTCTTTCATCAATACTTCTCTAAGTTTAAAGCATTGCAGTACACTGTATAGCCCTTGACCTGTTCTGGAAGGATAAGAATGGGCACAGAGGTCAATCTGACCTTAAGCTTTTGGAATTCTAACTCACAATCCTCGGACCATTCGAAACGCACATCCTTTTGAGTGATCATTGTGAGACTATTGGACACCCATGATAAATCCTATAGAAATATGCAGTAGTACCCAGCCAAACCCAATAAGTTTCGCATCTCAACGACTGTCCTCGTCTGATTCCATCCCAACACTGCTTCCACATTTGATGGATCGTCGGAAATACCCTGTTCAAAAACCACATATCCAAGGAACTTAATCTCCTCCATCTAGAATTCACATTTACTAAACTTGGCATACAATTGGTTCTCTCGGAGCACTTACACTGTTACTTAGAGGTGCTACTCGCAATCTACATCAAACGCAGAGTATACTAAGATGTCATCCACAAAAAATTAAAAAAATCAATCTAAATAGGGATGGTAGATAAGGTTCATCAAATCCATAAATATTTCTAGGGCGTTTGTCAATTCGAAGGGCATCGTCAAAAACTCATTATGTTCGTATCGCATCCATAATGTCGTCTTAGGAATGTCTTCCTTCCTGACATGTAACTGGAGGTACCCGAATCGAAGATCGATCTTTGAGAACCAGTCTTACCCCATGTAACTAACCAAATAAGTCATCGATATAGGGTATAGGATACTTATTCTTCACGGTCACCCTATTTAACTACTGATAATTATTGCAAAGTCACAGAGAGTTTTCCTTTTTCTTTGCGAATAGGATCGAGGCTCGCCATGGAGAAACACTGGTTGTATGAAGACTTTGTAGGTTAGTTCCTCCAACTAAGTTCGCAATTCCTATAATTCTATCGGGGCCATCTTATATGGTGGGATAGAGATGGCTAATACACCCTGATGTACCTCTATCGCAAAGTCCAGCTCTTATCGTGGAGGCAACCTGAGGAGATTGTCTGAAAATGCATCAGGAAACTCCCAAACCACGGAATAATCTAAAATCATTCCCTCTTTCTCATCTTGAGCCACCATACTTCTCAGCCAACTGATACTTTTTCTGTACACAAACTGTGGAGAATTTGTAGGGATAATTGACACCATGCTCACTACTAAAATGATGGTGGTACCCATCAAGAAACGACACTAGGACACTCTGCTGATGGAATTCGATAGTTTCTTTAAAATATGACCGCCAATCCATACCCAGGATAACCTAGGATGAAGTCTCCATACATAATCACACACTTATGGAAAGCCCTATCGAGGACTATGCCACCACTCACTGGAAGCCTAATTAAGATGGGGAATGAACCAATCCACTACCAAACCCAAACTAAAGGCTACGAAACTATATATAAAAGAGTGAGATTCGCCATAGTCAAATAATGCCTTTACCCAAGTGCTATATAGGAGAATCATACCTTGCATCGTTGTAAGGGCACTAGGAGGTGCAGTCTGCTGGGAATTTGCATAAGCTCGCCCTAGATTAAATCTGATGGTCTGATTATTAGGCACCTGGTCCTGACTGCGGCTAATCTATCCCTGATATGGATGCGATCCATCCACACTGTGCCTAGCCGACTGTTAGTACCCAAAAGAAAATTGCTGCTGTTACTGGGTAGGGCCCGTGTAACTAGAACTCCAGTCTGGTATAAAGTTAATGGTTTATTACCTACCCTACCTAATAATTTTTGGGGGCATTACCTTTTCATGTGCCTTGGTATCCCACAATTAAATTAGGTCCTCTCTGTGGGGTGCAATATGGTTCTAATCACTAGCACATTGTGCTGAGGAGGAGCCAACCCCCATAGCGGTCTTAAGCTTCGTGAATAAGCCCAGATCCTCGCTTTGGGACTTCTTGTGACCTCCCAAGTGAGAGGCACTAGGTTCCCTCTTCTTCTCTCGATTAGACTTGCTATCCTCAGCATCAATCTCCAACCTAATCGCCTTGTTCATCATTGTCTTGAAATTAGGCAGATCCATACCTGCCAGAATCCATCGAATGCCCAGGTTAAGATCCTAAACAAAGATCCTCATCTTCTAAGTTTCTCCCCTTTGAATGGAATCCATGTACTTACATAAGCTTTTGAATTTTTCCAGATACTCATTCACTGAAGTCTTACCCTGAATCAGTTGCACAAATTCATCTTTCTTAGCATCTTGAAATGCCTTCGGGAAATACCGATTAAGGAAGGTAACTTTGAAGTTATCTTAATCGATGGTCTCAGCGGTGTCGGTAGGTTAGGTGCTTCACCACCATTTTTCTTGCTCAGTTATATGAAGTGTCAAAATCTTTACCTTGTGCCTAGCTAGCACATCTAGAATTTCCATTACCCTTATGACCTCATCGATCCAGGCTTTGATTGCATTAGGGCTTGATGCCTTATTGAAGGTGGGAAGGCTTAACCTCCTGAATTTCTTGAGGATCAATGCATAAGTGGTTCTTTCGATGGTTCCACTAATATTGGCCTACTTTTGTGTGCGTGTAAGAGAGAGAGAGAGAGAGAGAGAGAGAGAGAGAGAGAGTTAGAAAGTTTTCGTACGGCTTGCTCCATACGTTGTAGCTCACTGGAGTCAGAACCACTAGTGACGTCACGATGTGGAGGCATATACATAAAAATGGATAGCTTAATACACAATAGTACATATGAAATAATAGAGTAAGCGATTTACTAAGCAGTAATGATCATGAGTTATGAGGTAAGGGAAACGTATTAAGAAAGTGTAAACACTCTATTGATCATATTGCTCTGATACAATTTCTAATGCCTCGACCCGATTTTGTGTCACCATTGGGTCAATGATTAGGCATAAATTCTTCTAAATGTATCCCTTTAAATTACTTACTTTTAGCACCTCGAACAACGTCATCGATTCGATTTTATCTCATAATCTTACCACTAACTTATTCTAACGAGTACCCCGAGTTTCTGGTATTTTGTACTAATTTTACATGTATTTGAGGTCACTAAAGAAGGAAAGAAACTAGAAGAATAAAGAAAGAAAAGAAGGAAAGTCAAAAGGGAAAAGTTGTAATTTTTACCCAAAATTCGGATGAGGCATCTCAAGGAAAGTTAAAGATATCAAATTTACAAGTACATAGGAAGAAACGGTACCTAAATCAGAGTTCCGGTGTGAAAGTTATGAGCAGTCAAAGATAGAAGAAAAAGACAAAGGAAAATCGGACCGATCTGGATCAGACCGATCCGAAATGACAAGTTCTAGAGAACCCGGAACTTAAAACGGATCGAAGCTGATAAAAAATAAATGAACTGATCCGTACTGGATTGATCCATCCAAGAAAGAAAAGAACCGATCTGGATCCAAGCCGAACCGAACCGAAGGGGTACCGGATCGGTCCGACTGTTGTAGTTTTGGTTTTTCACTCTTCCTCCAATGGAGAGTCCTGGTTAAGCTAAAACTCTTAGAGTCTTGTAGGGTATTTAAACCCGATTTATTATCATTTTAAGGGGAGGAAAAATCATCTAATTTTTCCCTTTTTAAGTCAAAAACCTAGTTTGAAGATTTATTGCAATTTTAATTCTAAGATTGAAGTTTGTTCAGATTTCTGTGATTATAAGTAATTTTAGTTGATGCTTTTAGTGCTTCGGTAAGTTAGTTGATTACTTTCTTCTGCCTAATCTTCCTTCCACTTCATTCTTTAATTCTCCCTTAGTTCAATCATGATTTCCGGCAATTCAACAATCGTTTTCATTAATTTCATCATGTTAGGCTAGGTTTTTAAAGGTCGGGATATATAAACTCAACCTGATGTGGTAGTTTCATGTGTATAAAATTAATCCTCTAAATTTAACGGGTTATTACGACCGTATTGCGTAGTAACGCGAAAATTGTAGATCTTTGGATCTCGTTTGCTTCGGGGAAACCGGAATGCTTCAGAATGCAATTCGAGTGTCACTATCGCAATACTGATTTACTCGTCCTCTGATTAAGTATGGTGCGGGCTTGAACCTCATATACACTAGTCGTTGTTATCGTCTTCCAACCACAATAAAAACCCTAAACTATAACTACACTCTTGTGGAATACAATGGCTAGTCTGGCTATCGAATCCTCAGGGAACTAGGACGAGTGAACGTGACGACAAAGGTAAGACTGCTAACCCCTAACTTGACTCTAAAAAGAAATAAAAAGATGATTGAGGTGGGAAATAACTAATTAACTAAATGAAAACTCTAAATTACTTAAAAGACTGAAGATTATTAAACTAAAATTTGAATTATATGATGACAAAAACAGGTCGGGAATACAATCCCTCAACCCTAGAGTATTGCTGGTATAAAAGTAATCGTAAATTTAAGTGATTAATTTGACCCATAATTTATTACTCCCAAGCATTACGTATATGAGGTTCAAGCCCTCACCATAGTTAATCAGAGGATGAGTAAATCGGTATTGCGATATTTCCACTCGAATTGCCTTCTGAAGCATCCCGGTTACCCTGAAGCAAAAGAGATCCAAAGATCTAAAATTGTCGTCTTTCTACGCAATACGATCATAATCAAATCATTAAATTTAGAGGATTAATTTTATACACATGCAACTACCACATCGGGTTGCGTTCATGCATCCCAACCTTTAAAAACCTAGCCTAATATGGTGAAATTAATTAAAACTACATTATCTACATTCCATGAACTCAAAATTGCTTGGAAAGATATATGAAACATGAGAAATAATAATAAAAGTGTTGGAACTAGAAGTTACCAAGATTGAAGAACACAACCATGCGAGAAGAAATCAAAGCTAGAAGAAAAACTCGAAAAGCTCTTGAATTAAAGGTGAAAAATATGTAGATTTTTCTCCTAGATGTTCTTACTTGTTATGGAGATTTTACATCAATGAAATCTTAATAAAAATTGTCCTAATGACTAAATATATAGGCTAGAGGTCGTTTAGAAGAGTCCCCAAAACATAAAACTCTTTTGGCTAAAAGATAAGCACAAAATAAAAATCTCGTATCTGCTAATTTATCCCACTTTAAAAGCGTGAGTAATTTTTGTAATGGATTTGGTGCGTGACAAATGGGTAACCGGTTCTTTTTTCTCAGGTTCGGTTCGATTTGGGTCTGACAGCTTTTTTCTTGGATTTCTTTCTCAACTTCAAATGGGCATAACTTCTTCACTCTAGCTCGGATTGAGGTGCCGTTTTTTCCAATGTTCTTCTAATTGAAATATTTTCAAATTTACAGTTGGCTCCACCTCTATACTAAGGCTAAAAAATTATGAAAATGCCCTTCAACTCCCCGATTCTTGGTTTCTTTCCCTATTTTGAGTTCTCTTTTCCATCTTTCTTGCATGAAATACCTGTTAAACACATAAGAGATACACAAAATATGAAAGTATTGATAAAAGGGGTTAGTAGCATAAATATGAGACAAATCCAAGCTATTTACACCGCACGGGCTCATAAAAATACCGAAATTAAGGGGATAAATGTGGAGAATTTATGCCTAATCAAACCCCCTAGTTTAGAACTTTGCGCGTCCCGAGACATGTAAAAGAAAATGAACAATGTCACAAATCTTCTAGACACTTTATTGGGATAGAATACATTTCTCGCGGGCAAACGATTGCATTTAGCTTATGCAACAAGCCGTTAAACCCCTAGGTTACCCTAGTAGGATGAGTGTTGTCTCGTGAGGGTTTGCAGTGAATATACCCACAAAATTCGACTCAAAGAGAATTCAAAATACGTAAAAATTGTATAATTCAAACTTTTCCAGAAAATAGTCATCATCAAATCATGTTCAAGAGTCTCAAATCATAGTGCGTGTGTGCGAAGCCGAAAATTTAACCTCGAATTTCCACCGATTGACCATTACGTTACTTATCTGAAAATGCATTTTGTTTTCAAAATCTCATGGGATGCTCTCATAAAAGAATCACTCGTAATGTGGCTATGCTCTCCGTGTGCGTGATTTATAAGAGTAAATGTATTGGAACCAAGTCCACGCACACAAGTAGAAGGACGAAAATTTTATGGTAATCGGATCTCATCAAAGGATTAGGGATATAAGAAACGGGAACATTGCCTCTAATTCACATTTTTTATCTCTTTTATTATCTGTTGGTGTTTTAGTTCTCCACGCGGTAATAAATTTCGCAAATTTGGACTCGGTTAGGACTTTTACGGGTAAAAGGTGTATTGGGTAAAATTGAAAAAGGTTAAGAATTTCGGAATTGGAAAATTTTGCTTATGATGTCTGTT
This sequence comes from Sambucus nigra, assembly GCA_949130495.1. NCBI lineage: Eukaryota > Viridiplantae > Streptophyta > Magnoliopsida > Dipsacales > Adoxaceae > Sambucus > Sambucus nigra. The sequence goes on from OX422223.1 coordinate 293,551,560, forward strand.
AGTGATTTTTCGGGCTTTTGCTCATTTTCTTTTTCTTTTTGTATAGTTTTCTATTTCTATTTTTATTTTTCTTGCTATTTTTGTTAAGCATTTTTCTATTTTTTTCTTGCTCGTTTTTATTGCACTTTTCGGACTTAAATTCTGACTTTTTCCATTTTCACAATTCCAGGCTTTTTGGGTTTTTCAGGTTGCCAAACCAAAGGAAAACTTTATTCGGCTCAATTTTGGGTTACAAAAGGGATGATTTGTTTATGACTTTTTATGGCTAATCTTTTTGGGTAACAAACGATGGCCTACTTCATTGTCCGAATTACTTATTAATTTACCATATGCATCTCAAGATTAATTTAATTTAGATATTTGTAGTGCGTATTTCGAGACAACATTCCATTTCCCCTAACCGATTAAAATAAAGAATTGAGATCATCAACGACTTATTTAAAATGATGAATTAGAACTATGAGTTAACCATTAACTCGGATTGATTTAAAAACTCAAAAATATCGATAGGCTCGAAATCTCACCGGGTTTTGTTAATCTCCACACTTATTCGTTAAGTCGTTAATTTTCGCACAATTTTCATCTTTGGTCAATTTTGGCTTAGTGCATTGGGTTTTTACAATTTGAGACTTTAAATCGGCTTTTAATGATATTTTTGAAAATTTTGAATTCCAATTTTTATTTATTTTGAAGAAAAATATTTTTGGGTTTTATCAAGATTTTATGATTTTTTTTTTTTGAAATTTCTGGGCATTTGTGAAGTTTTAATTAGTTTTATACCATCAATACACTAGGGTTGGGGTATTGTATTCCCATCCTGTTTTCTTCATCATATAGTTCGAGTTTTAAATCATTCATCCTTAGTATGTTAGGTAATTTAGAATAGTTGCATTTCTTTCATAATTTCAAAATTGCATTTAGTTGTAGCCAATTCTTGAAACAAATCATCTTTTCCTTTTCTTTAGAGTCAGAGTTAGGATTCACTCGTCTGCCCATGTCATTAAAACTCCATTGTCCTATTTCCCTGAGGATCGATATTCGACTTATCGGATTATTACTTAAGCGACAGGCTTGCACTTGAGCCTAGAGAGTACGCACTTCTGAGACACATTCTTAGTCGCATCAAGTTTTTGGCGTCATTGCCGAGGACTTAGGTAGACTTAGGATTAGATCAAGTAAATCTAAAATTTTGACCAAAAAAAATAAATCTAAAAGAACAAAAATATTCCTCATCATCTCTCACAAGCCTGTTAATGAAAAATTCTGAAATCACTCAAACTCCCAATAATACTCCAACCCACATTAACGAAAATTCAATAGTTGAGTACGACCCTGATAGCCCTCACACTCCTAATGCTCCATAGTTCTGGGTTCCACCTCCCACACCGTCACACTCAATCGCAAATAACACTCCATATTCCCTCTTAGGACACGCTATAGAGCACGCCCCAAGCACACCAAGTGAGGACATCGAGTAGTTAAGAGAGAGAGACATGTCACAACACGGTAGTGCAACCACCAGTGAGGGAGAGGCCCCATATCGCCCTTTGAGAGACATCTTATATCCTGAGTGTACTGTCACTCCGGGATGCATTTTACTCCCGTATAATGCAGGGCAATTTTGCTTTAGGAAAGGGATGATCCAGATACTTCCCACTTACCATGGAATGGATTCAGAAAAGCCATATGCCCACATCATGGAATTTGAGGACGCGTGCGAGACTCTCAGTGATCAAACTTGAACAAAGGATGTGCTCCGCCTTAAACTCTTCCCATTCTCGCTAAAGGATAAGGCTAAGACCTGGCTATGGTCTTTACCTCCAAATTTGATTTCATCATGGAATGAGCTACAATCTAAATTTCTCAAGAAATTCTTTCCTCCACATCGAACGAACTCCATCAAGGCTCAAATTCAAACTTTTCGACAATTAGAAAATGAGTCATTCGATAGATGCTACGAGTGTTTTAATGAGTTAGTTATGTTATGCCCCCATCATGAATTTGATAAACTGCAAATCATCTCCTTCATCCACAATGGGCTGAACATTAATTCCAAGCAACTCGTTGAAACCATGTGCGATGGTTCATTTATTGAGTTAGACGCCAACGATGCTGAGCTTCACTTGAGGTATGTCGCTGAGACTACCCAATCTTGGGATACATCTGACCCTAATGCTCAAAATCAAAATAGCCAAGTGACCACCTTTCCATCAGCGTCCAACCTATTTCACGTTAAAAAGAATTCAATAACGGACAGTCGACTCAATGTACTTGAGAAAGGACTGCGAGACCTACATGAGGTATATGGAAGAGGACCAACTAGATCCATCCCAAACCCCGTCGATAAGTTGTGTGCGATTTTTAAGGCGGGTCATTCAACTGAGGAATCCCCAACTATACCCGCCTACCAAGTGATGCTTCAAGAGAAAGTCAGTGGTATAGGAGAATTCAAGGGTAATTTCGGTGCACTGAACGGGAATTCTTACAACCCTTAATGGAAAAACCATCTTGGTTTTAGCTATGGGCAACAACATGCTGCGATGAATCCTAATTCACATGTTGACCCACCTCCACCACCGCACTTTCAACAAGCTCCACACATGCAAGGACATGTGAAAGAACAACCACCTCAAGGAGGATATATCACTCCACCGCGGAGAAATCTGAAGGATACAATCAACCACTTTATTAATACCCAGAATGCAACTAATGCTAGTCATGAGCGCCTGATCAACAACATAAATGCGAACGTTTCAAAGTTGCAATCATCATTGAGCATCCAAAAGAAGGGTAACTTTCCTGCCCAGGGCCAAAGACCTCTCCAAGGTCAAACTGGTGTTAGATCCACACCCCATGACCATCCTGATAATTGTAGAGCAATTACCACTCTACGTAGTGGGAGAGTAGTTGACTTGTCACCTCCCCCACAAGACGTACCTAAAGACAAGGATATTTCTCCCGGCACGAAAGAGGCCGAAGATGTCCCCTTGAATGAGAGTGATAAAGATGACACTAGTGATCCCGAGGTAGTAAAACCACCTTCCGCAGCACCGTTTCCTCAAAGGTTGGTTCCTTCCCACAAAGGAAACCCCCATGATTAAGTGCTAGACGTGCTTAAGAAAGTAAAATTAAATTTACCTTTCCTCGATGCCATTATGAAAATTCCATCTTATGCGAAAGTCATCAAGGACTTGTTAACAGTGAAGAGGAAGATGAAGGTAAAGAAAAATGTATTTCTAGCACAGAATGTGAGCTCCATCCTACTTAATGATCTCCCTCCAAAATTCAAATATCCCGGTGCACCCACCATTTCCTGCATCATTAGAGAAAATAAAATTGAAAAAGCCTTAATTGACTTGGGAGCAAGTGTCAATATCCTCCCTTACGCCATCTGTAGGTAACTTGATCTGGGCGACCTTAAGCCCACAAAGATCACTCTCCAGTTAGCGGATCGAACCGTGAAGATGCCACAAGGTATAGTAAAGGATGTGATCGTCTAAGTTGACACTTTCTACTTCCCGGTAGACTTTGTCATTTGGGACACGGAACCTTCCTTCGCCTCAAGCAATCATGTTCCCATCATCCTCGAGCGCCCATTTTTAGCTACGTCTAACGCAATAATCAATACTCGAAATGGGCAGATGCAACTCACCTTTGGTAATATGACCTTAGAGACTAACAGCTTCCATATAGCCCAACATATAAGGGAAGAAGAGGATCTTCACACGGTGAGCCTAATCGATGAGCTCGTAGAGGTGCATTTTGAGGAAAACTATTGTGGAGATGCCCTAGGGTCCTTCTTAGTGTTGAGCCATGAGAATGAGGGGTCCCACAAGAGAGAACCGTTAGGGGTGTGCTTTATTTCATCAAGTAATAGCGGTAGTTGTGAGAATGAGAGAAAAGCAGGGGAGATGGGTGTAGTGACCGCGATTGAGAGAGAGAGAGAGAGAGAGAGAGAGAGAGTGATTAGAAGAGAGAAAAATAGTGGAGTTAGAGATCGATCAAGTAAGGGAGGACGTAGGCACTACTCGGGAGAGAGATCTAGGGGATGTAAGCATGGACGAATTTGAAAAAGAATTTGATCCGGTGGATGAGAGCCTTAACGACGAAGTCCAATCTCTATTGGACTCATTTAGTCATTTAGGAGAGAGCGACTGGAAAGATAAAATTGATGAGTTTCTTCGTAATGACCATCCAAATACCATTTGATGCCCCGAAGGCGATAGAGGAGAAAAGTTTTGTTTCGTCCGACTTAGAGACCGACCCATGCATCCTCAAAATTGAAAGAAACTTAGGTGTTCCCTCCGAATCAGCGCACGCAGGCCATGCTTTGAGTAAGCATCATAAGGATCCCTTTCCAAGTAGTCACGATGCATCTCCCGGTCTTTCCCTTATCTATGGGCGAGGTCCCAACTTGTTCCAATTATTTGTTTATGATATGAAGACGGGAGATACGGGGAGAGAACCGAACCCCATTGAGTGGGGTCGGTTGAGTTTTTGGAGAGATGAGAGGTCATCACACCCCCGACGCGTATGGGGTGATTTTTATTGGATTATTGAGTCACGTGTTAGCGTCATTTAGTGTCTTTATGCATTTTAAATATTTGTTTGTTTTATTTTTCCGCACTTTTCATTCGCTTTGAGTTAGATTTTAGTCCTTTTTGCTTGAGGACAATGAAAAAGTCTAAGTTAGGGGGGTCACATGTACGTATTTCTAAAACTTCACAAATTTTCAAAAATGTCCAAAAATTTCAAAAAAATCATAAAATTTTGAAAAATCCAAAAATAGTTTTCTTCAAAATAAATAAAAATTGGAACTCAAAATTTTCAAAAATATCATTAAAAGTCGGTTTAAAGTCTCAAATTGTAAAAACCCAATACACAAAGCCGAAATTGACCAAAGATGGAAATTGTGCGAAAATTGAGGACTTAACGAATAAGTGTAGAGATTAACAAACCCGGTGAGATTCGAGCCTTTCATCTTTGTGAAAATTATAAATTAATTCCAAGTCAATTGTTAACTCAAAGTTCTTTTCAGTGTCGAAAAATTCATTGAGGATCTCAATCCTTTCATTTTGATCGGTTTTGATAAATGTGTGTCATATTGCCGTACAAAGCGCGCTACAAATCTTTAAATTAAATTAATCTTGAGACGCATATGGTAAATCAATAAGTAATTCGGACAATGAAGTAGGCCATCGTTTGTTACCAAAAAAGATTAGCCATAAAAAGTCATGAAAAAATCATCCCTTTTGTAATAAAAATTTGAGACGAATAATTTTTCCTTTCGTTTGACAACCCGAAAAATCCAAAAAGTCCGGAATTGTGAAAAATGGAAGAATTTGAAAAAGAATTAGGTCCGGTGGATGAGAGCCTTACTATTGAATTCCAATCCCTATTAGGCTCTTGTAGTCACTTAGAAGAAAGTGAATGGAAAGATAAAATCGAGGAATTCCTTCTTTGTGACCATACACCCATACCGCTAGAGGTCCCGAAGGCTATTGAGGAGAAAAGTTGTGTTTCGTCTGACTTAGAGCCCGATCCATGCATTCCAAATATTAAAAGAAACTTAGGTGTTCCCTCTGAATCGGTGCACGTAGGCCATGCTTTGAGTAATCATCACAGGGATCCCTTTCCAAGTAGTCACGATGCATCTCTCGGTCTTTCCCTTATCTATGGGCGAGGTCCCAACTTGTTCCAATTATTGGTTTACGATATGAAGACGAGATAGATGAGGAGAGCATTTGAATCCCGCTCATGGGGTCTGTGAGTTTGTGGAGAGATGAGAGGTCTTTGCACACCCGGCGCGTATGGGGTGATTTTTATTGTATTATTGAGTCATGTGTTAGGGTCATTTAGTGTCTTTGTGCATTTATGTTTTAATTTGTTTGTTTTATTTTCCCGCACGTTTCATTCACTTTGAGTTAGATTTTAGTCATTTTTTCTTGAGGACAATGCAAAACTCTAAGTTAGGGGGGTGACAAGTGTGCATTTCTAAAACTTCATAAATTATCAAAAATGCCCAAAAATTTCAAAAAAAATCATAAAATCTTGAAAAATCCAAAAATATTTCTTGCTCAAAATAAATAAAAATTGGAATTCAAAATTTTCAAAAATATCATTAAAAGTCGATTTAAAGTCTCAAGTTGTAAAATTCAAAATGCATAAAGCCGGAATTGACCAAAGATGGAAATTGAAAGAAAATTGACGACTTAACTAATAAGTGTGGAGATTAACAAAATCCGGTGAGATTTCGAGCCTATTGATCTTTTTGAGTTTTTAAATCAATCCGAGTTAATGATTAGCTCATAGTTCTAATTCAACGTTTTAAATAAGCCATTGATAATCTCAATTCTTTGTTTTGATCGGTTATGGGAAATGGAATGTTGCCTCGAAAAGCGCGCTACAAGTCTCTAAATTAAATTAATCTCGAGACACATATGGTAACGCAATTAGTATTTTGGACAATGAAGTAGGCCCTCGTTTGTCACCAAAAAACAATATTGGCCATAAAAAGTCATGAAAAATTCGTCCCTTTGCAACCCAATTGAGCCTAATAAATTTTTTCGTTTCGTTTGATAACCCGAAAAAAACAATTAGCCCGGAATTGTGAAAATTGAATATTCATCAATTAGAGTCCGAAAAGTGCATAAGAAGGAGGAAGAAAAGAATGGAAATGCTCAACAAAAATAACAAGAAAAGAAAAGAAATGAAAAATAAAAAAAGAATAGAAAAAGAAGAAAAAAATTAGCAATAGCCTAGAAAAAGCACAAATGGACACCATAAATGAATTTTCCAATTCCAACCTTCCCTACCATTTTCATTTTACCCAATATACTTGTAACCCGAAAAAGTCCTAACCGAGTCCAAATTGCGAAATTAGTTACCGCGTGGAGAGCAAAAACACAAAAGATAATAAAAAAGATAAAGCGTATGTATAAGAGGCAATGTTCCCGTATTCCAAACTGTATTCCATTGATGAGATCCAATCACTATAAAATTTTCGTCTTTCTACTTATGTGCGTGAACTTGGTTCCACTACATTTACTCTTATAAATCATGCATATCGAGAGAAAATAGACACATTTCGAGTGATTCGTTTGTGAGAGCATCCCGTGATATTTGGAAATCAAAACGAATTTTCGAATAAGTAACGTAATGGTCAATCGGTGGAAATCCGCGATTAATTTTCCAGCTTCGCACACACGCACTATGATTTGAGAATCTTGAACATGATTTGATGATGATTATTTTCTGGGAAAGTTTAAATTATACAATTTTTGCGTATTTTGAAGTTTTTTTGAGTCGAATTTTGTGGGTACATTCTCTGCAAACCCTCACGAGACACAACTCGTCATACTAGGGTAACCTAGGGGTTTAAAGGCTTGTTGAATACACTAAATGCAATCGCTTGCCCACGAAAAATTTATTCTATCCCAATAAAGTGATTTTCAAGAATTGAGCCTTGCCAGGATTCTTTTACATTGCACGGGACGCGCAAAGTTCTAGGTTATGGGGATTTGATTAGGCATAAATTCTTCTAAATTTATCCCTTTAATTTAGTTACTTTTAGCACCTCGAACAACGTAATTGATTTTATTTTATTTCATAATGTTGATACTAACTTATTATAACGATTACCCCAAGTTTCTGGTATTTTGTACTAATTTTACAGATATTTGAGGTCACTAAAGAAGGAAAGAAACTGGATAGAGAAAGAAAAAAAGGAAAGTCAAACGGGCAAACATGTAATTTTTACCCGGAATTCGGATGAGGTATCTCAAGAAAAGTTGAAGATATCAAGTTTATAAGTACATAGGAAGAAACGGTACCTCAATCGGAGTCCCGGTGTGAAAGATATGAGCAGTCAAAGATAGAAGAAAAAGTCAAATGAAAATCTGACTGATCCGGATCGGCTCGATCTGAAATGCCAAGTTCTAGAGAACCCCAAAATGAAGACGAATCGAAGCTAATAAAAAATAAACTAACCGATCCGTACCGAACTGATCCATCCAAAAAAGAAAAGAACTGATCCGGATCCAAGCCGAATCGAACCGAAGGAGTACCGGACCGGTCCGACTGTTGTAGTTTTGGTTTTTCACTCTTCCTCCAATGGAGATTCCTGGTTAAGCCAAAACTATTGGAGTATTGTAATGTATTTAAACCCAACTCATTATCATTTTAAGTGGCAGAAAAATCATCTAATTTTTCCCTCTTTCAATCAAAACCCTAGTTTGAAGATTTATTGCAATTTTAATTCCAAGATTGAAGTTTGTTCAGATTTCAGTGATTACAAGTAATTTTAGTTGATGCTTTTAGTGCTTTGGTAAGTTAGTTGATTACTTTCTTTTGTCTAATCTTCCTTCTACATCATTCTTCAATTCCCCATCAGTTCAATCATGATTTCCTGCAATTCAACAATCGTTTTCATTAATTTCATCATGTTAGGCTAGGTTTTTAAAGGTCGGGATACATGAACTCAACCTGATGTGGTAGTTGCATGTGTATAAAATTAATCCTCTAAATTTAATGGGTTATTACGACCGTATTGCGTAGTAACGCAATAATTCTAGATTGATTAGGCAAAAATTCTTCACATTTATCCCCTAAATTTTGGTATTTTTATAATCTCGTGCGGTGTAAATAGCTTGGATTTGTCTCATATTTTTGCTACTCACCCTTTTTGGAAAGTATTTCTAATTTTGTGTCTCTCTTATGTGTTTTATAGGTATTTCATGCAAGAAATATGAAAAAGAGTACTCAAAATAGGGAAATAACCCAAGAATCGGGGAGTTGAAGGGCATTTTTATAATTTTTAGCCTTAGTCTGGAGGTGGGGCCAACTGGAAATTTGAAAATATTTCAATTACAAGAACACTGGAAAAAACGACACCTCAATCCGAGCTACGGTGAAGAAGTTATGCCCATTTGAAGTTGAGAAAGAAATCCAAGAAAAAAGCTGTCAGACCCAAACCGAATCGAACCTGAGAAAAAAGAACCGGTTCGCCCATTTGTCATGCACCAGATCCGTTATAAAATTAGTCACACTTTCAAAGTGTGATAAATTGACAGATACATAATTTTTATTTTGTGCTTATCTTTTAGCCAAAAGAGTTTTAAGTTTTGGGGACTCTTCTAAACGGCCTCTAGCGTATATATTTAGTCATTACGACACTTTTTATTAAGATTTCATTGATGTAAAAGCTCCATAACAAGTAGGAACATCTAGGAGAACAATCTACATATTTTGCACCTTTAATTCAAGAGCTTTTCGAGTTTTTCTTCAAGTTTTGATTTCTTCTCGCATGGTTGTGTTCTTCAATCTTGGTAACTTTTAGTTCCAACACTTTTATTATTATTTCTCCTGTTTCATCTATCTTTCCAAGAAATAATGAGGTCATGCAATGTAGATAACGTAGTTTTCATTAATTTCACCATGTTAGGATAGGTTTTTAAATTTTCGGAAGCATGAACTCAACCCGATGTGGTAGTTGCATGTGTATTAAATTAATCCTCTAAATTTAATGATTTGATTACGACTGTATTGCGTAGAAAGAAGAAAATTTTAGATCTTTGGATCTTGTTTGCTTCAGGATAACCGGGATGCTTCAGAATGCAAATCGAGTGTAAATATCACAATACCGATTTACTCGTCCTCTGATTTAGTATGGTGCAGGCTTGAACCTCATATACGTGATGCTTGGGGGTACTAAATTTTGGGTCTAATTAATCCCTTAAATTTATGATTAGTTTTATACCAGTAATACTCTGGGGTTTAGGGATTGTATTCCCGACCTGTTTTTCTCATCATATAATATAAGCTTTAGTTTAATCATCTTCAGTCTTTTAATTAATTTAGATTTTTCATTTAGTTAATTAGTTATTTCCCACCTCAATCATCTTTTTATTTCTTTTTAGAGTCATGTTAGGGGTTAGTAATCTTACCTTTGTCGTCACGTTCACTCATCCTAGTTCCCTGAGGATTCAATACCCAAACTAGCCACTATACTCCGCAAGAGTGTAGTTATAGTTTAGATTTTTTTATTGTGGTTGGAAGCTGATAACAATGACTAGCGTATTACACGAACGCTCGGTTTTCCACTCGATCAAAATGGCGTCGTTGCTAGGGAACGGGGAAGTAGGTAGACATTTAGGTTAGGTCGAGTTAATAAAAAATTTGACTCTAATTCTTAAAAAGCAAAAAAAAATCAAAAAAAATAAAGATATGAGTCTTGAGAATACCCCGCGGGATAGTGACACAACCAAATTACATTTAGATATAAGTCTTAGAGATTTTGAGAAAGAATTCGACCCACTAGATAAGGTCCTCACTCTTGAAGTTCAATCATTTTTGGACTCATTTGGTGACCTATATGAGAGGGAGTGGAATGACAGGATAGATAAATTCATTCTTTATGAATGTTCACCCGAGACTTTTATCTATTAGTGATGAGATTTGAAAGAGTTGGCGCTTGCGTTCAATTAAGAAGTAATATAATAACTGCCATTTTTAACCCAAATTAACCCTAAGCATGCAACTAGGTGTGATTGAAACAATATGAAGTCATGCAATAAATATTCAACACACAAAGTTTAAGGAAAAATCCCCCACAGGGGCAAAACCATTTGTATATCACTATAATTTGTAAAATACGGTTTACAATCGGATTACAATGAAATACAGGTTGACTAAGAATTACCCTCGGGTATCGGATTCTGTAGTCGCGGCTGGAAGAAAATCCCTTTCCAGTAGGGCTTGCGGCTGGAACTATCCCTGTCCAGTAGGGCTGCAATGAAGAGAAAGAGACGGTCCACTTCACAAAGGGTTGAACAACATCAATGGTGTTCTTTGGGTTACCAAATTTGATTCACAAAGATACGGAAGATGTGTGAATCTAAAAACCTAGAATCATAGGACTCAATAGGTGAAGACTTTAGGGTTGATATGCTCTGAAAATCGTGTATAAGTCTTAAGAAAACCAACTGCTGATCGTGGTTTAAATAAGGGATAGAAAACCTTCAAAATCGGCTGCACGATCTGGCAGTGATTATCCTCGCCGGATCGGTCCGGTCGATTAGGCGGATCGGTCCGGGTAAGTCGGATCGGTTCTTTTTCTGAAACCGGATCGGTCTGGTTGGCATCGGATCGGTCCGGAACTTTTGTCTTCATCGGTTCGCTATGGATCCGGGTGTACTGGACTTAGCTTCAGCAATCGGATCGGTCCGGTCCCTTTATCCGGATCGGTCCGGTGAACCGGATCGGTTCTTTTATCTGGTCCGGATCGGTCCGGTCCTCAGGAACCAGATTCCTTCTTCTTTTGATCTTCGGATTTTGTTGATGACGATGTGATCTTTTCAACTATCATTCTTGTAACGGCGTAAGACATATCATATACATAATGATGGACAAATTGTCCTTACAAATCTCCCCCTATGTCTATGCCGGAACAAACATAAAAATCCGAATTATCAAGTATGAAATTTCCTATACAAATCTACCCTTCCATGAACCCAAAACTGAAAGAGTACAAGAGAATAAGACTGCATCGTTTGATCTTCAAATCTTAAGGAATCTTCACGCTTTTCTCACCAGGGTGTGTATCATGGGATTATTAAGGATGTACCTACACACATGAGATAAAGCAAAATACCAAGTGACGTATCGAGTTTTGAAATGAGATAAACATAAGCATATATATCAATGTAAGATGATATTCTCAGAATTTCAAAAACTCCCCCATAATCAGATAATTCATTCTCCCCCTTTTTTATGATGTCCCCAAATAGACAAATGAGAGAAATAAATCAAGCAATCAAGTGTCGGGATGTCACAAGGCATAAAATCACACCATGAATTACCATAAAACAACCAAGTCGGTGATAGCGTAAAAGAATGGGTGTGAACAAAATTCGATAGGAAAATCAAAGCATACAAACATGACGTATGTGCACGATGAATATTGGATATTCCTAGCGAATGAACTCAAATTCTTCCTTTGGTGTAAAAGATTGGAAATATAAGACATTGACTATATCAAATCTACAAATCAAAACTCAAAGTGATTTCTACACCAATAACGTCCAAAATGATTTTCATGCTTTTTCAGGACTTTCAAGGAAGTGCAAACCCGTTTATTCAATCTCCAACCAAACTCCCTCAGATTTATATTTTGAATAGAGGTATACTAAATTCTCAAACTTTGGAGAATTGATGGTGAAACCTAAATGGCCCATATATGGCATGTATTGCTTTTTATTGCCTTTCAATTTTTTCGGGCTCTTTTAACCTCTTAGGACCTCGGATATTACAATTCCTCCATTTTTTAGGTCCTTTTTAACGGTGGCTTTTGCGCAAAGGATAAAAATCAACTTTCGCAGCCCCTCCCCGTTATGCAAATTATCACACAGTCTCACCAAAACGGTTTTTACATGCAATCCAATCTTGTCAAGTTTTATCGCATTTTATACATTGTATAGACAGGATTGAGATGGAAACACTCAAGCCAACATGAGATTGACAAGTGCAATAATCAAATATAGTCGTGCATGTGTGCAATAAAGGATATAGGAGTCAAGCATGTAGGAAATATCACTAATTACATCTCAAGAACTCCAATCAATGTTAAGCACATGGATGAAATGATGTAGCCTATCAAATCTCTATCAAACAGTCACATGGATATATGGAATGAAATTGTGACTTGGCTATCTTAAATGCTCATCCATAAAAGGCAAATCTCTTTTTGAATTTTCCAAAATTTTATCAAAATAAAATCTTTTTGTGTTTTTCTAAAAAAAATTTCAAAAAAAAATCTTTTTGAATTATTTTTTTTTTTTTAAAAAAAATCTTTTTGTATTTTTCTAAGAATAAGAAACAAATACATAAAAGCTGTACAACAAAGCTATGGTACATATAAACAGACTAGCAATAGGAAGCATATGATATGACCATGAAGAAGCATCCTATTCTAGACATAGACCAACCCCTCAGTCAACAGTGCAAATCCCCAAAGACTTCCTAAGACTCTCAAATCTAAGGGCATCTAAAGGTTTCGTGAAAATATCGTCTAACTGACGGTCGGTAGGAACAAAACTCAGGGTTACGACTTTCTCTTCAACTAACTGACGTATAAAGTGCTCGCGTAACCTGATGTGCTTTGTGCGCGAATGTTGGACAGGATTGCGGGATATGTGTATCGCGCTCGTGTTATCACAGGAAATGGTCATGGTGTCCTGTGAAATCCCATAATCCTCCAACATTTGCTTCATCCACATGAGTTGCGTGCAACAACTCCCGGCGGCGATGTACTCAGCCTCCGCAGTGGACAAAGAGATGGAGTTTTGCTTCTTGCTCAACCAAGAGACAAGAGCAGAACCAAAGTAGAAACACCCACCAGAAGTGCTCCTACAACCATCTACGTCCCCAGCCCAATCGGCATCCGAATAGGCGGACAAACGGTCATCGGTATCAAAGGAATACCAAATACCGTATGAGAGAGTCCCACTCACGTATTTGATAATACGTTTTAGAGCGAGTAAGTGTGACTCTTTGGGAGACGCCTGATAACGCGCACAGACTCCAACACTAAAGGCAATGTCGGGACGACTAGCAGTCAAGTAGAGAAGACTGCCTATCATACTCCGATACAAGGTTTGCTCTACGTCCTTGCCTGAAGTGTCCTTACTAAGCTTGGTAGTGGTACTCATAGGTGTACGAGCATGCTTAGCGGAGTCTAAACCAAATTTCTTTACTAGGTCTCTAGCATATTTGGATTGGGAGATGAACATCCCATCCTCTAGCTGACGAACCTGGAGACCAAGGAAGAATGTAAGCTCACCTACCATGCTCATCTCAAACTCACTTTTCATCTCCTCCTCAAAGTGGTGAGCATGCTGGGAGCATGTGGATCCAAAGACTATGTCGTCCACATAGACTTGGGCAACCAAGATAGCACCGTCATCTCTCCTGACGAACAACGTCATATCAACTCCCCCTCTCTTGAAGCCACGGGCTAAGAGATAGGAAGTAAGCCTCTCGTACCAAGCACGGGGTGCTTGCTTCAAACCATACAAGGCTTTCCTCAGATAGTAGACGTGTTCAGGGTGCTTAGGGTCTTCAAACCCTTTTGGTTGTTCCACATAAACCTCTTCCTGTAGAATGCCATTCAGAAAGGCACTCTTGACATCCATCTGATATACCTTGAAGTGCAGATGACATGCGATGGCGAGTAGTAAGCGGACGGACTCAAGCCTCGCAACAGGAGCAAATGTCTCTCCAAAGTCTACACCCTCTATCTGTGTGTAGCCTTGAGCGACCAACCTAGCCTTATTTCTGATTATGGTACCATTTTCATCCATTTTATTCTTGAAAATCCACCGGGTACCAATAACATTAGTATCACTAGGTCGGGGGACAAGTTCCCAGACATTGTTCTTCTTAAACTGAAGCAACTCATCCTGCATAGCAGATATCCAGTGTTCATCTTTGAGTGCTTCCTTGTGATTCTTGGGCTCGACTTTGGACGTGTAGCAAAGATGGCTAACAACGTTCTCTAGCTGAGCACGAGTCTTGACCCCTAGAGTGGGATCACCAACAATGGCAGAGGGGTCATGACTCTTGCGAACCCAAGCAGGTGTGTCCCCTAACACAGGAGTAGGGTCCACAGAGTGTGAGAGAGGAACAGGTAAATCACTGTCAGAACAGTCCTCATCCTCACACTGAAGGTTGGGATCAATAATCGTCGGAGGTTCGTCATCTTGCACAGTGACGTTTATTGATTCCATAACCTTAGAGCTCTTCAGGTTAAAAACCCGGTACGCTCTACTATCCGATGAATATCCTAGCAGTATTCCCTCGTCGCTCCGGGAGTCGAACTTTCCTAATTGCTCTCTATCCCGTAGGATGTAGCATTTACTCCCAAAAACACGGAAATATGCCAGGTTGGGTTTCTTGCCTGTCCACAATTCATAAGGCGTCTTAAGTGTGTGTGGACGCAGATAGACCCTATTCACCGTGTGGCATGCAGTAGACACTGCCTCTGCCCAAAATCTCCTAGAAACTTTACGACCTAGAAGCATAGATCTAGCCATCTCTTGGATCATTCTATTTTTCCTCTCAACAATCCCATTTTGCTGAGGAGTTCTCACAGCAGAGAACTCATGTTTGATCCCAAGGCTATCACAGTACAAATCCACCTTTGCTTCCTTAAATTCAGTGCCGTTGTCACTACGTATTCTGTTAATAGTGACCCCGTGTTGATTTTGCAGGACACGGCACTTGGTCGTTAGGAATTCAACAGCATCTGATTTCTCTCTTAGAAAACCGACAATAGAGTATCTAGAGAAATCGTCCACCATCACGAGAATGTATCTCTTACCACCTAGACTCTCTGTGCGAGTAGGACCCATAAGATCCATGTGAATTAACTCAAGAGCACGTGAGGTGGTAATGGAATTCAACTTCCTATGTGGGCTACGGATTTGCTTTCCCAACTGACAGGGTCCACAGATCGTGGAAGTTGGCTTTCCAAGTGATGGTAAGCCACGTACTAGGTCCTTTTTGACTAAACGAGATAAGTCTCTAACGTTCATGTGACCTAGACGTTGGTGCTACAGATCCATATGAGTGATCGTGGCGCTGTTGCAGACAAGTGAGGATTTAGGCTCAGTCCCATAACAGTTATCTTCTGTCCTCACCCCTTGCACTAATAGTTTACCGGCTTGATCATAGACCTTACAAGTTTTCCGGTCAAACTTCACTGCAAAGTCATCGTCGCACAGCTGGCTGATGCTAATAAGGTTTGCTTTCAAACCTTTGACGTACAGCACGTTCTCTAGCTTTGGAAATCCTGGTAACTCTACTGTACCTCGTCCTACTATGCTAGATTTGCTACCATCTCCAAAGGTGACTCTCCCATCATTATAATCCTCAAGATGGGTAAAATATGAGGTATTACCTGTCATATGTCTGGAGCAACCACTGTCAAAATACCACTGTGAGGTATTATGGGCTTTGAGAGCGACATGGACAACAAGGGCCTTTTTCTCTTTCTTAGGAACCCAAGAGTAGGTACCTTTTAGTATTCCCTTGTTGTTGTTGGTTTTAGCCGGAATGCGGGGCGCATTCATTGATGGTAAGGTCATCCGTCGGAATTCCTCCATCAAGCTCTGTGATGTGGCGGCTAGAAACTCAACACGCTCTCTCAGACTGGCAAACTCATCAGTCTGAAGTGGTGGAGCAACCGTACGTCGTGTTCGACCCAACTTATAGCAATCATCCCTAAGGTGTCCATTTCTTTTGCAATGGGAGCAAAAGGGCACAATATTAGGAGAACCTTGGTTTGCTTTTCTTGGTCGAACTCTCCTTCTTGGTTTTTTATGACGGCCATAAGGAGTCGTAGTAAACTCAGGAATTGGTCCGGGTGCAATTTGGGACGTGGAGGCACCATCAAAACCTATTCCTTGCCGGTCACCAAAACCTAAAGCGGGACCGAGGAGCATCTTTCCCATCTTCCCAGATCTGTCCTCAATTTGTACCTTGACTTTCCTAGCTCTCTCAACGTCATGAGTAAGCTGAGCAACAAGGGATTCAAGTTTCTTTCGAGTCTCCAGGGAGGAATGGAGCTCACTCGTAAGACTAGCCACTTGTTTAGTCAAGTCCGCTTTCTCTTTCTCAAAACTACTCTCTCTCTCTTTAAGCAAATTCTCTTTACTAACCCAGGCAGACTCTCTCTCTCTCATGGCGGTGCAGGTGGAGGACTCTCTCTCTCTCATCTTTCCTAACTCTTCTTCTAACGCGGTGATCCTAAGAACTAACGCCTTGTTACGTTTTTTAGTTTTGAAAGACTCATCATATAACTCGGCGTAGGCTCGTTGAAGGCTACTCTCGTCCTCACTACCTTCCTCCTCTCCCTCACTCTCTTCGCTCTCGCTGTCGAGGTGTCCCTGTGAAGTAGCATCCTCATCGTCGTGAGATGCACTAGGAGTACTCACATGACTAGCCATGAACGCGGTGAAGTTACGCTCATGCGGTGACTCATCGCCCGAGTCCACCGACTCGACCTCACTGTCGTCACTAAGGGTAGCGTTTAGGACAGCTTTACCCTTTTCCCTATTCAGACGAGTGGCACACTCAAACGCTCTGTGTCCCTTACCGTCGCACTCAAAACACCTCTCACTGTCTTTAGGGGGTTCTTTGAAATCTTTCTTTTCAAACTTATTTTTCTGAAAATTCTTTTTATCTTTGAAATTTCCACCTTTTTTAAATTTCAGAATTTTCTTGAAGTTTTTAGCAAATAATGCCAAATCATCTAAGTCAAACTCACATTCAGAATCAGAAGTTTCTATCTTTCTAGATGACTCGACTCTCTTTCTTGCCGACCCCTCACTTTTTCTCTCTTGGGCTTTAAGGGCAATACCCTTATCTTTTGGCTTGGCAGATTTGGGAAACATGTCTATTTCATAAGTTTGTAAATCTCCTACCAGTTCTTCCAATTTTAGAGTATTTAAATTACCCAATGAATTTAGCACAGTGACTTTAGGTATAAAACGCTTAGGAAGGGAACGAAGAATCTTTTTAACAACCCTAGCATTTGGAATATGTTCACCAAGATTATAGCTAGTATTAACAATGTCAGAAAGCCTAGCATAAAATTCATCAAAACATTCATTTTCATGCATGGTGATGGTTTCAAATTGAGTTGTTAAATTTTGCAATTTTGACTCTTTAACAGCATTTGTTCCTTCATGGGTAAGTTGCAAAATATCCCATGCTTCTTTTGACGTGGTGCACGTCATTATGCGTTTGAACTCATCAGGAGTGACAGACCCAGAAATAGCACTTAGACCCTTAGAGTTAAAAGACCACCATTTAAATTCATCATCAGTCCAAGTGATGTCAGGTTTCAAGTTGGTCACATTATCAACAGTCACGGTTGGAGGAGTCCATCCTCGTTCAACCAAAATCCAGACACGTTCATCAATGGCTTTTAAAGCCGACCTCATACGGGCTTTCCAATAGGCATAATTCGACCCGTCAAAAATAGGCATTTTATAATATGACTTCTCCATTTGAACATGCTCTTTTCAAAAATCAATTTATTTCAAAAATTGATATCTTTAGAAAAAATTTGCGGAAAAAGGAATACGCGATAGATTAGCGTAACCTGCTCTGATACCAATTTGAAAGAGTTGGCGCTTGCGTTCAATTAAGAAGTAATATAATAACTGCCATTTTTAACCCAAATTAACCCTAAGCATGCAACTAGGTGTGATTGAAACAATATGAAGTCATGCAATAAATATTCAACACACAAAGTTTAAGGAAAAATCCCCCACAGGGGCAAAACCATTTGTATATCACAATAATTTGTAAAATACGGTTTACAATCGGATTACAATGAAATACAGGTTGACTAAGAATTACCCTCGGGTATCGGATTCTGTAGTCGCGGCTGGAAGAAAATCCCTTTCCAGTAGGGCTTGCGGCTGGAACTATCCCTGTCCAGTAGGGCTGCAATGAAGAGGAAGAGACGGTCCACTTCACAAAGGGTTGAACAACATCAATGGTGTTCTTTGGGTTACCAAATTTGATTCACAAAGATACGGAAGATGTGTGAATCTAAAAACCTAGAATCATAGGACTCAATAGGTGAAGACTTTAGGGTTGATATGCTCTGAAAATCGTGTATAAGTCTTAAGAAAACCAACTGCTGATCGTGGTTTAAATAAGGGATAGAAACCCTTCAAAATCGGCTGCACGATCTGGCAGTGATTATCCTCGCCGGATCGGTCCGGTCGATTAGGCGGATCGGTCCGGGTAAGTCGGATCGGTTCTTTTTCTGAAACCGGATCGGTCTGGTTGGCATCGGATCGGTCCGGAACTTTTGTCTTCATCGGTTCGCTATGGATCCGGGTGTACTGGACTTAGCTTCAGCAATCGGATCGGTCCGGTCCCTTTATCCGGATCGGTCCGGTGAACCGGATCGGTTCTTTTATCTGGTCCGGATCGGTCCGGTCCTCAGGAACCAGATTCCTTCTTCTTTTGATCTTCGGATTTTGTTGATGACGATGTGATCTTTTCAACTATCATTCTTGTAACGGCGTAAGACATATCATATACATAATGATGGACAAATTGTCCTTACAAGATTGATAAAACAATTTGAGCACTTCAATCCGGTGACGCATGGTTTGTCATATCGCATTTTCACTCTCCACCACGTTCACACATGTCATTGGAGTTCTTGGATGAGATCGAGGACATAACTAGAGTATCATCTTATTTGAAGCCCAATTTATCCATTCCTGAGTTATAAAAAAATATAGGCTTAATGTGTCAGTCAGAATTTCAGCATGATAGAATCTTCAACTGTGACCATTTATGTTATGACGTGGTAGTGCATGTCGATTTCACCCACCGCATTCATTATGTGCCTCCATATGTATACTTGTTCTATTGGGTTGACTTCCAATTGTTCAGACTTTTGATTTATGATTGGAGGACCCCACACACGGGGTTGAGTAAGTTTTAGGATAGAGGTCGTCGCGCACCCCCGACGCGTATGGGGTAATTTTTATTGTATTCTCGAGTCATGTATTAGTGTCATTTAGTGTGTTTATGCATTTTAAATATTTGTTTGTTTTATTTGTCGCACTTTTTGTTTTGCCTTATTTATATTTTAGTCCTTTTTGCTTGAGTATAGTGCAAAAGTCTAAGTTGGGGTGTGACAAGGGTGTCTTTCTAAAACTTCACAAATTTTCAAAAATGCCCAGAAATTTTTAAAAAAATCATAAAATCATGAAAAATCCAAAAATATTTTTCTTCAAAATGAATAAAAATTGGAATTCAAAAATTTCAAAAATATCATTATAAGTCGATTTAAAGTCTCAAATTGTAAAAACCCAATGCACTAAGCCGAAATTGACCAAAAATGGAAATTGTGCGAAAATTGACGACTTAACGAATAAGTGTGGAGATTAACACAACCCGGTGAGATTTCGAGCCTATCGATCTTTTTGAGTTTTAAATCAATCCGAGTTAATGTTTAACTCATAGTTCTAATTCAGCGTTTTAAATAAGTTGTTGATGATCTCAATTATTTGTTTTGATCGGTCATGGAAAATGGAATGTTGTTTCGAAATGCGCACTACAAATCTCTAAATTAAATTAATCTCGAGATGCATATGGTAAATTAATAAGTAATTCGGACAATGATGTAGGCCATCGTTTGTTACCCAAAAAGATTAGCCATAAAAATTCATAAAAAAATCATCCCCTTTGTAACCCAAAATTGAGCCGAATAAAGATTTCCTTTCGTTTGACAACCCGAAAAACCCAAAAAGCCGTAATTGTGAAAAATGGAAAAAGTCAGAATTTAAGTCCGAAAAGTGCAACAAAAAGGGGCAAGAAAAACATAGAAAAACGCTTAAGAAAAATAAAAATAGAAAAATATAGAAAAAGAAGAAGAAAATGAGAAAAATCCCGGAAAAGCACTGACGGACATCATAAGCAAAATTTTCCAATTTCGAAATTCTTAACCCTTTCCAATTTTACCCAATACACCTTTTACCTGTAAAAGTCCTAATCGAGTCCAAAATTACGAAATTTATTACCGTGTGGAGAACTAAAACACCAACAGATAATAATAGAGATAAAAAATGTGAATTAGAGGCAATGTTCCCATTTTTTATATTCGTAATTCTTCGATGAGATCCGATTACCATAAAATTTTCGTCCTTCTACTTGTGTGCGTGAACTTGGTTCCAATACATTTACTCTTATAAATCACGCACACCGAGAGTATAGCCACATTCCGAGTGATTCTTTTGTGAGAGCATCCCGTGAGATTTTGAAATCAAAACGAATTTTCGAATAAGTAACGTAATGGTCAATCAGTTGAAATTCGCTGTTAAATTTATGGCTTCGTACACACGCACTATGATTTGAGACTCTTGAACATGATTTGATGATGACAATTTTCTGGAAAAGTTTGAATTATACAATTTTTGCGTATTTTGAATTCTCTTTGTGTCGAATTTTGTGGGTATATTCACTGCAAACCCTCACGAGACAACACTCATCCTACTAGGGTAGCCTAGGGGTTTAACGGCTTGTTGCATACGCTAAATGCAATCACTTGCCCGCGAAAAAGGTATTCTATTCCAATAAAGTGTTTAGAAGAGTTCTTACATTGTTCTTTTTCTTTTACATTGCTCGAGACGCGCAAAGTTCTAAGTTAGGGGGGTTTGATTAGGCATAAATTCTTCACATTTATCCCCATAATTTTGATATTTTTATTATCCCGTGCGGTGTAAATAGCTTGGATTTGTCTTATATTTATGCTACTAACCCTTTTTGTCAAGTATTTCGTATTTTGTGTATCTCTTATGTGTTTTATAGTTATTTCTTGCAAGAAAGATGGAAAAGAGAACTCAAAATAGGGAAAGAAACCAAGAATCGGGGAGTTGAAGGGCATTTTCATAATTTTTAGCCTTAGTCTAGAGGTGGGGACAACTGGAAATTTGAATAGCTTTCAATTACGAGAACACTGAAAAAAACCAGTACCTCAATCCGAGCTACGGTAAAAAAGTTAGCCCATTTGAAGTTGAGAAAGAAATCCAAGAAAAAAGTTGTCAGACCCAAACCGACCCGAACTTCAGAAAAAAGGACCGGTTCGCCCATTTGTCATGCACTAGATTCGTTACAAAATTAGTCACGCTTTCTAAGTGTGACAAATTGGCAGATACGGAATTTTTATTTTGTGCTAATCTTTTAGCCAAAAGAGTTTTTTGTTTTGGGGACTATTCTAAATGACCCCTGGCCTATATATTTAGTCATTAGGACTCTTTTTATTAAGACTTCATTGATGTAAAAGCTCCATAACAAGTAGGAACATCTAGGAGTAGAATCTACATATTTTGTACCTTTAATTCAAAAGTTTTTCTTCAAGCTTTGATTTCTTCTCGCATGGTTGTGTTCTTTAATCTTGGTAACTTTTAGTTACAGCACTTTTATTATTATTTCTCATGTTTCGTCTATCTTTCCAAGCATTTATGAGTTCATGCAACGTAGATAACGTAGTTTTCATTCATTTCACCATGTTAAGCTAGGTTTTTAAAGGTTGGGATGCATGAACTCAACCCGATGTGGTAGTTGCATGTGTATAAAATTAATCCTCTAAATTTAATGATTTGATTATGACCGTATTGTGTAGAAACACGACAATTTTAGATCTTTGGATCTCGTTTGCTTCAGGGTAATCGAGATGCTTCAAAATGAAATTTGAGTGTAACTATCGCAATACTGATTTACTCGTCCTTTGATTAAGTATGGTGCCACCTTGAACCTCATATATGTAATGCTTGGGAGTACTAAATTCTGGGTCTAATTAATCCCTTAAATTTACGATTAGTTTTATACCAGCAATACTCTAAGGTTGAGGGATTGTAGTCCTGACCTGTTTTTCTCATCATATAATTCAAGTTTTAGTTTAATCATCTTCAGTCTTTTAAGTAATTTAGAGTTTTAATTTAGTTAATTAGTTATTTCCCACCTCAATCATCTTTTTATTTTTTTTAGAGTCAAGTTAGGGGTTAGCAGTCTTACCTTTGTCATCACGTTCACTTGTCCTAGTTCCCTGAGGATTCGATACCCAGACTAGCCACTATACTCCGTGAGAGTGTAGTTATAGTTTAGGTTTTTTATTGTGGTTGGAAGCCGATAACAACGACTAGCGTATTACACGGACGCTCAGTTTTCCACTCGATCAATCAACCCGCACCGAGCCAAGGAGTTAAAAGGGGGAGGGGGATATTTAGTCATTTTATTTTAGAAAACCTTTAAATTTGACTCAGAAGCTTAGTGATTTAAGTTCCTATTTATATTTTTTTTAAATATGGCCACTACGGATTATTTATTTAGCAGTATATATTTATAATAAAAAAACTTGCTTTATCCAAGATGCTAGTTCACCTAAAAATAAGTCACATTATCTTGTATTATTTTAAATTATGTCTAAAGCTAAAAATACAGTCCAAATGTCCGAAGTGCAAATGCCAAAAGTCCCTTGTTTGAAAATTAGTGGTCTCCCCCTGGGGCTTTCCTCGTATCCCTCCCAACGTACTTACTAGCGGTACTTAGGGTGGGGTGGGGCTTTTAACATAAAGAAAAGTAGGTGTGAATGAACGCTCAGTAGGGGATTAATATTAATCAATACTTTTTCTACGAATTACTAAACATAAACAAGTACTTTATTTAAATACGAAAACGTTGACAATTTAATTACTATTAATGCAACTACATGCAGTGCACCCGAGCAATGAACATATAATCACATTTAGTCCATTTTTTGCACCATTTACCGGGTTTAGATACTAATTATTCATCTTTTATCCTTTAGTCTCAATTATTTCCTTTAATTGGGTTGTTTACTCAAATTACAAGTACAACTGCTTAATTTTACATTTCATTATTATTCTTCGAAATCTTTCAAATACTGTGTGCTTTAACGGGCACCTCACTACCAACGATGCCACCATATGCTTTGGCCAATGGTTTTGGGACTTTCATCCCTAGGCTCCATGCCTTTCTTAATTTTTTTCGGTGTCATCCGAGTCTAAATTTTTATTTATTTAACATTTATCCAATGACCACATTATTCCATTTTCCCTTTTATCATATTCATCATCCATGGTTTTGAAAAATCATAACTTTAAGAATCATGCCAAAACTTATCTTTTATCCGTTTTTCACCCAAAATGAGACCGACGAGGTCTCGAGAGGAGACCTAACCCTTTAGAACCTTTAAGTTTGTCAAAATTCCCTTTTTACACCTCTTTGTTATCTTTTGTGAAAAACATTTATTTTTTTATTCCATATTCGACACAAAATTAACTATCTTTACAATACTAAGTTTATATTTTCATGTTCAAAACCATATCCTTCCATTTCATGCTTTAGCATATGAAATAATATTCAGCATTCTTAGGACCAATTTCACCAAGTTCATAGTCTTGTTCTTGTAATCACATGTCAATTCCAACATTTGTTTCATTTCCATTATATCAAGTCCTAACGAGTTTGAGGTTGATTTTGTTTACTTGTTAGTTTAGGGATAAAGTCCATTTCAACATGCTTGTTTAAGTCTACATTATAACACTTTATCATACTACATAATCCACCAAAGTTTCTCTATAAGGTTCCTCTAGGGCCTCCTTCTTCAAGAAGAGAGATTGGGTAGCAGTGAAGACATGTAGAGATGGGTATTTATGTTGTGAGATTGGTTGGCACTACTCGAAAATGGAGAAAACTGGCTTGGGGGTGGGAGATGAGTGTTGTGAGCTCTTGAGAGAGATGAAGAAGATGACAATGGTGGTGGGATTTCACAATCCCAAATATCTCTTTTATAACCAACAAAAATCCATATAAAACTTATAAAATACCCTACAAAACCCATCAAATTCGTTAGGCTCCAAGAAGCTCACATGTCTTCCAGATCTAGGGCTCAAATGGTTACAGCACAACTGCTAGAATCTAACTTCGTCACAGTCTCTCGAATGATCTCAACCTCGTTCGGACGATGGGACCCTCATTCAATGTTGCCTTCTAGTACCTTGTGATGACATGCTACTTTTATCTTTTAATGGATCATTTGAAGCTCATTTATAACGAGCCAATCTCTCGTTCACACGACACATGAATCTCGTTTAAATAGTGAAAATATCATTTGAAGGAATAAGTTTTTATGTTTTAAAAAATTAGCCACAACAACATCCTTAATTCATAAAAAAACCATAAAACTATCGGATGAAAGGATAGAATCTCTTAAAAAAATAATCCTCTTTATTTAAATTCTCATGGTTATAGATTACACGAAAAGAGATACAACATTGGATCGAGGTTATTACAACCGATGCACTCGAGTTCATCGAGATGGAAAATATATAATAGAAGGTCAAGAACTTAGAGGTCTCTAATTATGTCCTTAGTAAAAATATCAAAGAGTTCAGTGACATGGTCAATGCTACCAAGAAAGATAAGGACGAGGATAAGAAAGGCAAAGTTGAGGCTGAGAATATGAAGTCCAAGGATGAGGAGGTGAAGGTCAAAGCTGGAAAAAACCTTGGTTGGAGTTGCACAAACTAAATCCGATGCATTCGGTCACGCCTGGGACAAGGCATTTATGAAGGCTTAACTTTATATTGGATATCTCATTAAAGGTATTCTTAAAAGATAGTTGGGATGCGTCCCCTGTCAAAGTCAAAATTGCTAAGGATTATAAGATATTTAAAGATCATAATGCATGTTTTCCTACTCCACTTAATGATTAAGATGATGATAATGATTAGTATGGATTAATCAGAGACTATCCTATTGGTATTGAGGTCGGAATTGTTTGTGTTAAAGTGGCCAATGTTAGTCCTGATCATCAGAAGTAAGTCGGTGCTTATCAAAATGTCGAGAGGATAGAAGACAACTCTAGCTCTGCCAAGATTCTTTCGAAAGTCGGCGCTTATCAAGATGCTGAAAAGGATAAGGATGGACCCAACCAGTTAGAAGATATTGCCTCTGATTAAGCCACCGAGAAGATGAAGGTGGGAGAGGAATCCACTTGGATTTATGAAATATTATACTTGTTCTTTTATTCATTTATCTCGTGATGTAAGGGATTTCCCTAGTGATTATCGTTAATGAAAATGAAAGTTTGGATCAAATTTAATTATTTGTTTATCTTGCAATGTTCTTGGGAAATTTCTCTTTTATTGATCTCGAATGCACTTTTTTGTTTCATGCAAGACTTGTAGAGCTCATCAGTCCTCATCAAGAATTTAAAAAAAGGCGTGAAAGACTTTTTTATTCTAAGTGTGATGGTGTTGATGATCTTAACTAGATATTGGGATCTGATGCATCCCTACGAGCAAAAGAAGTCTACTTAGATATGTGTCGACTTTTCTATCGGTTTGTGGTGACCAATGTTATCAATCATGACATGATATAAACCAAGTCAGTCATCATGAAGCATTATTAAGTTTGAAGGCTAAGTTTGATAAGGATATGTCTGAGTTAACTAAAGATAGAGGGTTTGACAATAAGTTAGCCAACATTGAGTACATGCATGCTAGAAAAACTTATATGTTACAGGCTAACCTATTGAGAGCAAGAGAGGTCACAGTTCCTATGGAGAGAGAAAATAATGACTTAACAATCAAGCTAGGGAAAGTAAAAAGATCTTTGCCAGACGAACAAGTCAGTGGGGAAGATTCTTTACTTGAAAAAGAGAAGGGTTGGCTGAGGAAAGAATTATAAACTTAATTGATACCATTAGTAAAAAGGTCTCAACAAGGTGACTCTAGGAGGGACATTAAGAAGTTCTAGTGACCTATCTCAGTTTCTCAATTTCCTTTACATTGTGTGTTCCTTGGCCTTACCCTTTAGGTGATGTTGTCACATCAAACCCTGGGCCTAAAGTTGTAAAACAAAGAATGCACCTATTTTTGGGGTCATCTCCCAGCTAGGATTTTTTTATCTGGTCCGTACTAGGTGCATATGATTTCCCTGTAGGCGTTTTATTTTCTTTTAATAATAGTGTATGGTTTATTAAGCAATAAAATAATTCAGTTTTTGGTTAGTCATTAGTTGACTAGCCAATTAGTGTTAAAAGAAGACATTCTAAAGAAAATAAAACTTAATGTGATATATAATATGCCAAACCCAATCCATTTAACTTAATGGATCTTCTTTATTAATTAGTAAATGTCCTCCACTTTGAGAAATTCCAAGAGATCAAAACATAAATTTTTAAGATGAAAGTTTGACAGACAAAAATTTATCGAAAAGGTAAGAAAAGTAAATTAAAATTGGAGTTAATTAAAATTAAAAGTAGAATTTGTTGAGGTTGGTCGTGTTCCATGATCAGGGAATTTCCCTGCCCTTTATTTTTTCTTAGTGGTAGGCTCGTTGCAAGTCATCTCTGAAAACTTTGAATTTACCTTCTTATTTATGCTCAAGCTTTCGATGTGAGGGCTTCTTTTCATTGTTCACAATCTTCCTTCGTACTCCCCAACCTTGAAGCTCCTCTCTTTCACTACCCTATTTGATTACTTAGCCACCTATTGATGGTGGGGGGCACGATTTAGAGTTAACTATCTCCTTTCATCTTCTAAGTTAATCTTAGCTCTGATCGCCTCATTTTTAAGATCTTGGTCGACCAAGGAGGACTTCACGATCGGTAAACTTCCTTATAGTGGAATGAAAACTTACATCCCATATGCCAAGGCAAAGGTTGTTTGCCCTATTGATATCATGGGTGTAGTTCAGTATTCCTAGAGAACGTAGGGAAGTTGATTGACCCATGAACCTTTTGATTTTCTAAACCCCTTCCTTATCTCATCTGGGACAATCTTGTAAGAATCTTCTTATTGCTCATTGCTCTAGGGGTAGGCCACTAGTAGTTACTAATCTTGTGCTCATAATAAAATCTTTGGAATTGGCTTCTTTCAAGATGAGTATCATTATCAATTATGATGATCTGAGGAATGCCAAAGCATGTTATGATGTTAATCCAAATAAATTTGGTTATGTTGGCATCTCGGATGTTTGCCAATAGTTTCCTTCAACCCATTTAGAAAAGTAGTCTATGTCGACCAAAATGAACTTCCTGCTGCTAGACGCATAGGGTAGTGGACCAACAATGTCCAGTCCCCACTGCATAAAAGGCCAAGGACTCATGAAGTATTTGAGATCTCTAGTTGGATAGTGTATAAAAGTTAAGAAAAAATGGAAGTTTTTTCATCTTCAGACATATGCGATTGTGTCTTATTGCCTATGCAACCAGCAATACCCTTTTTCATAATTTTTAATTCCAATGATAAGCCCCTTGAATGGCTTCCACATATCTCCTCAAGCAGCTCGTAGAGGGTTTAGTAGACATTTTTGGGTGAACACATTGCAAATATGGTCCTAAAAAGAGAGAGTCGATAGATCTTCCCGTCCGGTAACAAGCGGAATCGAACAATCTTTACCCATATCTTATGTTCTTGATTCTTTTCATCAGACATAACATCCTCTTTTAAATAGTGGATTATTAAATTTGTTCAACTCGAGACTTTATTGATGGCCATAACCTTCTTGAACAGTTTCCCTTTATTATTGTTGGGTTTATCGAGATACTCCACTTGAATTTTTTGCTTGAGATATCCTTTCACCGCTGAAGCGACTGTGGTGAAGGTGTCTTCATGATTATTTTTCCATCTTGAGAACTGTTATATTTGTACATGCTTGAACTGAGTGACTAGATGATGGGCCTCATTTAGGTATACATCGATGTATCTCTTGATATCTGGTTTTAATACAAGACTTGAGCCACTAAAGACATCAAGGTAATGGGCACCTGTAGAAAGCTACTTTTTTTTTAAACTTTCGATCAATGCTCCATATCAAGATTTATTATAGAGGCTTTAAATCCTAAGAATATTATATTCTTAAGGATAGTTTTCTTAGAGAATAACAACATTATCCCTACTCTTGCCACTTTGAATGGGAGGGCCCATACACAAAAAGGGTATATGGTTCCCCTTATTCAACTCATTGTTCAACACCCTCCCTACTTGGGGCAATAACTTCACTAGATCCATGGTTATTAGATAATTTTACAATTAAGTCAACTATATCATTCCCCTTTAATGAAGCCCTAGGCTAGTATTGGATAACAAACCTTCTTAACTCTATAGACCACTTGTATATTCGACCAAACCAGTTATCCTTATAAAGAACTACCTTTAGAGGGAATGATGTCAGTAAAATGATGGCGTGTGCTTTAAAATAATTCTTTAACTTGTGAGAGGCAATGATTAATGCATACATAAGTTTTTCTAGGGGATGTATTTCTTTTCAGCATTGAGCAAGGTTTTTCTCGCATAGTTGATGGGTACTTAACTCCCGTTCTTCTCATAGACTAGATTCGAGCTAACTAAGTTACTGGAAATTACCAGGTATAAGTTTCAGTGTACCTTTTTATTAGGGATTGTTATTAGTGGCGATTGGCTCAAATATTTCTTCGCTTCCTTTAGTTCATGGGTGCATTGGTTATATATATATATATCCTTCCTTTCTTTTATAAATATCTAAAAGAAAGGTCGACATCTTTATGAAGATCTTTATATGAATGTGTTGAGAGAAGCGATAAATCCAGTCCTCTTATGCACTTCACGCACGGTGCTTGGAGGATGAACATTCCTTATTTCTTTGACATCGTTAGGGTTTACCCCAATTCCTCTCTGGATGACTAGGTATATAAGGAATTTTCCCGAATTGACTCCAAAAGAACATTTGGCTACATTCATCCTCATTATGTAGTAACAAAGGACTTTAAAATCCTTGTTAGGTCAGCAAGGTGATCGTCCTCCTCGATATGCTTTACAAGCATGTCATTTATGTACACCTACATCATTTATATGAAATTATGCTTAAACATGTTCGTAACAAGCCTTTGGTAGTCTGCCACAGTGTTCATTAGTCCAAACGATATCACCATGTAGAAGTATAGTCCTAATGTGATGATGAAAGAAGTCTTCTCTTGATCGGGGGTGAACAATAAGATCCGGTGAGACCCTGAGTAGGCATCGAGTAAAACTCTCATGCACTTGTGGTTAGATATTACATCAACGAGTTGATTTATCTTAGGCAAAGGGAAACTATCCTTAGGGAAATCCTTGTTAAGATCGGTGAAGTCTACATAAACTCTGTAGTTGTCGTTGATATTTTTTACTACCACGAGATTTGATAGATATCTAGGGAATTAAACTTCCTTAATAGACAGTGCCTCCACGAGTTTCCCCACCTCTTTTTTTACTTCCCTAGATTTCTCAAGGGAGGTTTTTTTTTCACTTTTTAGGTCACAGGTGGATGTGGAGGGTCCATGTGACACTTGTGATACATGAACTCTAGGTTAACGCCCGGCATGTCATAGGGCTGCTAGGAGAACACATCCTTATTTATTTTTAGGAAAGTACCAATTTAGTCCTTCTATTCTTTGGTAAGAGTACTACGGATCAATAATTTCTTCTCAAGTTAATCGAGGTCAAAGACCACCTCTAGGAGGGTCTCCATCACCCGATCAAAATAGGTAACCCAGGTTTCCTCAACACTAGGTCACCCATACATTAACTTCAATTTGGAGGGTACAAATCCTTCTATAAGTTCCACAACCTTTTCTTTCTTCTTCTCTCGCTTACATTGAATGGAATCTATGAAGAATTGTTGAGCTAATTCTTAGTCCCACTTTATTTCCATTATCCACTTTTGGCTGATGCACTTCAGTTCTTGCTTGTAGGCATAAGGTATTTCCTTTATAACATATATTCACCATCAACCAAATATAACATCATAAGGGTAATCTATGTCTACTATGAGGAACTCAATGAGTTTGGAGATTCCACCTTCTCAAACATGGAGAATAACCTTACCAAGAGGCTTCGTCATTCTTCCTACAAAGATGACCAAAGGCGCGGCCATTTCCTATAAATCTTTTGCTCATAAATTAATCTTGTTAAAAATCTTGAGGTATATAATCTTTGAGAAACTCCTTTGATCCACTAGTTCATTATCCATATCCCAATTCACAACTATAACAGTGATTTTTAGGTCATCATGATGAGGATTCCTCACTATGATCAAATCTTCCTCGGTGAACACTATGTGTTTGGGGTAATCAATCTCCCCTAGTCACTGAAGTTTTCCCGGAATGGGCTTGCCAAAACAATCTAGAGTGCCTCCAAGACTGCTATGAGTTCCTTAACTTCCTATTTAAGGGTGTTTGCCTTAAACTAACATGGGTTTAACGCCCATTGTATTACTTCAAACTCATGTCCTAAGTCTTCTTCCATTACATTAACAGGTCTTTGGTCACGCATTGGTTAATTCTAACCCTATTACTTTTTAACGAACTCATTGAGGTGCCCGACTTAGGCTAATTCCTCATGGTGAGATTTTTAATGCCTTATAATTTCTAGTCTTGTATTTATAATCCTTGTTATATTCACATCCCAACGTCATATTCCTTTTCTTGGGGTCTCCTAACATATTCTCAGGCCATTTGAAATACTATTGACCTTTGATCTTATAAAATATCTTATAGATCGGTCTGATGAAAACTATGTTCATGCATTTAAACTCCTTCTCGGAATCCTTCTTATTGGTTCCCTTTTTATCCTAGTCTGAACCACTACATATTCAACTTTGACGTACTTTTCAATTATCGCCATGAGGTCTCCAGTAGTGATGGCCTCCCTCTTAGTGAGGGATTAATAAAGAATAGAGTTGATTGGTAGTCCAATTTTGAAGTAAACCACTGTAATCTACTTGGTGCAATCTTCAAGAACGTTTTAAACCTCCCAATACCTTTTGGTGTATTTTATAAATCTTTTCCAAGGCTTCTTCTTAAGCATGGGAAGTGATTCCATATGTTTAAATTAGGTATTGCTCGTAATGAACCTAGACGTAATGTCCTCGACGAGCTGCTTGAAACATGTGATCTACCTTTGCGAAGACTTCTTAAACCAATTTTTAGAAACATCACCAAGACTAGAGAGAAATATTCGATACTTAAATCTCTCAGTGTTATTCCATAATGTCATTGCCTAGTGATATTATCTGATGCAGTTAGTGGAATTCGTCTTTCCATCCTAAATCTTGAACAGGGGAGCAAAAAACTTCTTGGGAGGCTTAAACTCTTAAATATTCCATCTAAATAGTAATTTCACCTGACTAACAATGGCTCGTCTGGTGATTTCCTTTGTCGTAAGTGCTCCTTGATGAACTATGTGGATATCCACTTCTCTCTTAATCAAATCACAGAGATCTTTTTCACCTCACCACTCATCAGAGTGGGGCCTCCTTCCTAGATACTTCTCGTCGGGATAAGATTTCGTTTGGTGTTGGATACTCCTCCCTTAGATGCAATCATTTCTCATCTAAGGAGTAGAACTATACAACATATGTCCATGTTTGTACTTCTCCTTATTGGATTCTTTTTCCAATCTTTCCAAGCATCGTTGGAGTGAAGCATTCTTCTCCTATCCAAACCTTGTAGCAACCATTTTTATCTCGAATTTACTTCTCATGGGTGTTAGTGAGCCTTGAGATCTTGTTAGATCACTATGGATCATCTCTCTCACGATTCCTCTCTTCCTGAGCATAATAGTGTGCATTTGAATATTGGTAATTGACACCAATCTTTGATTTGACCCTTTGGGGTAAGGGAGAAGCATGATAACCCACCTAGTCATTATGACTTCCGTAATCCACATAGTGACCCTCCTGGTTTCCATGGCTTTTCTAATGATGACCCTTGTGGTCATCATGATTTTTGTGATCTTGATTGGGCGAGTGATACATCATAAAAAATTGGCTTGGGGTAAAGAAGGTTAGATCGTTCCCATAGATGGAGAAAAAACTTTGGTGGTAAATTCTTATATATAGGTATATTTAAAGCACACAATCCCCAAAGAAATAGTAATAGAATAAAAGAATGATGTTATACACAGAACACAAGATGCATGTTGATCGATAACTTGCCTACGTCTATGAGCTGCTAGGACATGTTTTTTATTAATTAAGAACTCGGGTCAGCAGGGTTATAATATTGCTTGATGTTACAACAATTCATGCCACATTCATATAGGGTTAGTTTACGTTTATGAGAAAGATTAGGAGAGTCCAAAGCCCCGTTAACAACTACACTAAGAGTTTGGACTTATGCTTGATCATAATTAACAATTAAAAGTGATAGAGTTGGAAAATTCTTCTCTGGTTAGAAGTCTTCATCAATCATAGGCACAAATGGACAAGGCACACATGGACAAGCATGTGTTAGTGAGACATTTTACCCCACACTACTAATATTAAGTTATTGTCTTCACAAAAATTTAAAACTAAATTTCCTACTGATAATACTGTTGCAGTGTGATGATCGATGATCGACCATGAATTCGACATTTTCTCCATCACTTAACTCCTTGGTTATTTGGAACCCTGTAAAAACTTACAAACGTGACTAATGAATCTGAACCTATATCCTAGGTACCGATAGATTGCACCATTCTTCTGTACAGTAAACCTCACATCCCTCGAGTGTGTAAAAGAAATAAAACTAAAAGTAGGTTCAATACCCATATTACCAAAACTCGATGGCGACCGGAATGAAGTAATACCTACTCGAGTGGAAAACTATAATGGATACGCTCGAGCACCTGAAACAATGTGACAGGGTAAACCCACTGCAATAAAATAATAGCAATGCACTCAAGTAGTAAAACTATCATTCATGATTATAAATAATAGTTCTATAATTATTAAATTAAATGTTATACCCCGCCCTTACCTGTGTAAATTTCTTTTAATTGTGCATTCAGTAACAATATACAAAATCCTCCTTCCTCCCATATTAGAAGAGACAACTAGTAATTACAATTTCAATTATATCAACAAACAGGATGTATCCCAAATGATCATGCCGACCAGCCCCCATTTGTTGAGGGGTTTCACAATGGATAATGTGCCTCACAAATATAAGTAATAAATTTAAATATTTCATTTATAAATAAGCCTTGCGAACGTATATAGGACGTCACATATGTACAATAAAATACAATTCATAGAATAAATGAATCCCCATCATAAAGACAAATCCAACGTCACCTTATCACCTCTAACACCACCAATAATAAGATCATTGTAATCGTGTCTGGACCCTAGTTTCTTTAGAGTCACTAAAACCCACAATACGGAACCACCCTTATTAACCCAACATATCCATTATAACAATATACCAAAAGTGGCCCAATGCATAGTGTCATCAATATAAGAGTAATATTTATCCACCGTTGATATAATTCCATAATTTAAATTCCACATGTCACTAACATTTTCGATTGTCTTTAATAATTTATCTTTAAGTTTTCAAATTCCCTTAAATTACTTCTAATGTTATACTACTTTTCAAAAGGGAGGGTGTGAGGCATACATTCTCCAAAAAAATGAAAAGAATAACTTTATTCCAATTATATCACTTAAAAAATATATTTTGGGCAAATTTTCTAATGCACATAAATCAGGATTGTACCCATTTAGTATATTGCAAGCATTATACTATCAAAATAATAATTAGCTTATATGGTCCCCTTATAATCGAATTTTAGAACAAATTTAAATACGAAGAATATCCAGAATGCGATTTCCTATAAAGACACGTGAAATGTCTCAATTTAGGCCTTTTATAGGGGTTAGCAAAATTCACTTTTATATAACGTTACTATATGTCGATAAATATGCCTAGTCCGATGTTTCTCATTTTTCAGGTCCTATAAGATCTTTTTAGGGTTTCGTTAAATATAAGAAACTTTTAGAAAATTATATTTTACATAATACAATGAATTTTCATATTTTTTAGCATATTTACTATTTAAAAAATTTGAGACTATCCTGCTTTAATGAAAGGAGAGAGTAGAATTCTCTTGCCTCGATGTAGAAAATTTCTGAAAATAATAAGGAAATATAGTAGAAGAAATTCCCTCCAAAATTTCTCCTCAATTGATGAAAATAATCCCCCAATGTGTAGAAGAAATATTTCTTAAAAGGTAGTTGAATTGGACCTCCAAAAATCCTTTAAAATTGATCCAAAGTTAACCCTAATTTTTCTCAAAAAAATACAATTTTTGGTTGGAATAAAATAGTATGATTTTCTTAGATGTAATGCTGCAATCGGGGTGTAAAGTGGATTGATTTTTGAGTTTGGTTGTGTATTGATATAAGAATGGTAGTAGATAATGAAGAAGGGAATGAAGAGAATTGGTGATTTATAAGAGTGAGTTTTCTATGCTCATCATTTTATTTTAAATATAAAATTATAATTACTATTTAGGATCTTATGTAAAGAGTAAATACTATTTGAATACTAATTACTATTTAACATCCTATGTGAATAGTGAATACTAGAATAGTAAGCATCCAATGTTGAATAGTAAATACTATTCATGCTTTTTTAATTTTAAATTCAATTTATGTTGAAATAATTAATTTAATCAATAAAAAAATCCTAAATTTTAATATTCAGATATTAATAAATATCCCTAAATTATGGGGTATTACAATATTCTCCCCTAATAAAAAGAATTCCATCCCTGGAATTCATAATTAACCCCACATTTACCCAAGTCAAAGTAATAACCCCTCATATAACTAAGTCAAATAGTACACCACATATAAATGAGTCAAAATACTAACACCTCGTATAAATGAGTCAAAACAAAAGGGGATATTGTAACCTCATTGAATCCTCTCACTCCCAAGTGGACTCCTCCTCTTTACGGTGATTCCACTGCACTCATACTAATGAAATCTCCTAGCAATGCAACTTTTAGATTCATTGATCCAAAATACTCACCAGTTGTTCAGTGTATGACGCATCCATGTCTAACTCAATTTCACTAAAAATAATATGATGATATGCAACCTTGGGGTGTAGAAACGAATGAAGTAGAAAAATGTGAAACACTTTATGAACCCGATCTAGGTGGTTCAAAAGTGCTAGATGATACGAAACCTTTCCTACCTTTTCTATAATCCTGAATGGACCAATATAACGAGGGGCAACTTCCCTCTCTTTTCGAACCTCATCACCCCTTTCATATGGAAAACCCGCAGTAATACCTCCTTTGCCACCTATAATTATATCTCTTTCCTATTCTTATCGGCATAGTTATTCTGCCTATCCTGGCCAAATTTAATCCACTCTTTGATTAACTTGATCTTCTCAATAGACTCTTAGATGAATTTTGATGCTAACTATCTACCCCCACCTAGGTCTAACCAACCTACCAATGATCGACACGGTGTACGACAAAGTACATCGTAAGGGACCATAGAAATGTACTTTTGATAATTATTGTTGTATGCAAACTCCACCAATAGAAAATGGTCTCCCAACTTCCCTTGAAGACAATTACACATGCTCACAACATATCCTCAAACGTCTAGTTGACCCTTTTGGTATGACCATATGTCTGCAGATGGTATGTTGTGCTAAGGTGTAGCTTACTCCCTCCGACCTATTGGAAACTCTTCCAAAAATGTTTCACAAATATAGGGCCCCGATCTGAAATGATTGATAATGGATTCGTATGAAATCAAATTTTCTCAGACACATACAAATGTGCAAGATGCTGGGTTGAATAATTGGTACGAACGGTCAAAAAGTGAGCCACTTTTAGGAGGCGATCAACAATCATCCAAATAGAATCATGTTGTTAAGGTATCAAAGGTAGTCCCGTGATGAAATCTATCGAGATAATATCCAACTTATACTCAAGAATGGATAGAAACTAAAGCATACTAGATGGCTTCTGATGGTCTACCTTCACCATCCAATAAGTACTTCATCCCGATAAGAACTCAGACAGATCCTTTTTCATACCGCTCCACCAATACTATCATTTCATATCATGGTACATTTTATCCCTACCTAGGTGTACCGTAAAATATGAATCATATGTCTCCTCCATAACTGCCTGTATCAACTCCTCGTCCAAGGGTACCACCATCCTACCCTTATAACTAGACCCACCATCGGACCCCACTAAAAAAAGTTACGCGAGTATTGAGAAGCTCCATCACATTCCCCTTACACATCTAATCCTGTGACCTCCCACAGACTACACGTACCAAGATATCTAGAGTTATTGTAAGCATACTTATGAATGCCCTAGTTAACTCACCAATCATCTCTATTAATACCAACTCAGTAGTCTAAAGGGATGAGATACTTCCACGGGGTCATCGGCTCAATACGTCTTCCACCGTATTAGCCTTCCATGGGTGGTAGTATCTTGCGAACTAGTAATCCTTAATGAATTCGAACCATATGTGTTGTCTCATATTCATATCTTTTCATGTAAACAGGTACTATAAGTTCTTGTGATCACTAAAGATCCTAACTTTTTCACCCCATAGATAGTGCATCCATGCATGCAACACAGATACTATGGCCACTAACTCTAAGTCATGAGTTTGATAATTAACCTTGTGTGGTGTAAGCTTCCAAGAGTAATAATAAATCATCTTGTCCTCCTGCATCAAAACCCCACCTAATCCCTATAGATAAGCATTGGTGTAATCCAATAACTCTACTACACTCTTAGGCAAATCAAGAGCCAGTGTGAAAGTCAATTTCTCCTTGAGAGTGTTGAATGCATGATGACACTTCTCCATTGAAAAGAATGGTGCAAACTTATCTTTAACTCGATCATTGGTCATGCTATCTTTGAGAAACCACAAATTAATCTCTAATTATCGCCGAACAATCCTAAAAATCTATGGACCTCAGTAGGTGTCGTGGGTTGTCCCCAATCCAATATGACTGACACCTTAATCGGATCCATGGATAATCCCTTCGTCGATACCACATGCCCCCAAAACTTCACTTCTCACTTTCAAAAATATCATTTGGAGAACATCGCATAAAGATTATGCTCTCTTATCCTTTGTAATGCAATTTTCAAATGCTAGTCATACTGCCCCTCTATCCATGAATAGATCAGAATATCATCAATAAAGAGTACAAAGAAGTGGTCCAACTACGATTGGAACACTCGATTCATTAAGTCCATGAATACAACTGGAGCATTAGTCAATCCAAATGGCATCACTCAGAACTCATGATACCCATAATAAGTTAAGAAGGCATCCTTATGCACATCATCTTCTTACACCCTTAACTGGTGATAACCAGATCATAAATCAATCCTAAAAATTTAAATCCCCCCCCCCAACTAATCAAAAAGATCATCGATCCTCGATAATTGGTACTTATTATTCACCTTCACCTTATTCAACTTACCTTAGTCGATACAAAACTGTAAAGACCCACCCTTCTTATCTACGAACAAAATTGTGCACCTTAAGGTGAAGTGCTACATCGAATGAAGCCATGTTCAAGCAATTGTTTAATTTGATCGCTAAGCTCCTTCATCTATATAGGAGCCATGTGATACGGTTCTAGCCCCCATTCGTTGAGGGGTCTCACTACACATAACATGCCCCCTCCCCCCCCCCCCCCCCCCCCACACACACACACACACATATATATATATATATATATATATATATATATATATATATATATATATATATATATATATATATAAGCTCCTTCATCTCTATAGGAGCCATGCGATACGGTGCTAGCCCCCATTTGTTGAGGGGTCTCACAACGCATAGCATCCCCCCCAACACACACACACACACACACACACACACACACACACACACACACACACACACATATATATATATATATATAATTTAAATATTTTGTTTATAAATAAGGCCCATGAGCCTATCTAGGACCTCACGCACATAAAATAAAATAAAATTCATAACATATATGAATCCCCACCATAAATACAAAGCCAACCTCACTTTATCCCTCCCCCCAACACCACCTATAATAAAATCATCATAATCATGGTTGGTCCCTAGTTTCCTTTAGAGAAACCAAGTCCCACGATACGGAACCAATCTTATACACCCATGTAATACCCCGTACTTTTGGCTATATTTATTTTTGGGATTAATTAATTAAATGCGTATTAATTGGAAATTAATCCGGGTTATATATACTGATGTGATGCGAATTGGTATTTGATTATGTGCATATATGATTATATATGTACTTGGTATTATAAAATTTGTCGTGGGATTTATATACGGCATTTTAGAAATTTTGTTGAGACGCGTGGGACCGCCGCGTCACGGTATAATATTTTGATATTAAAAGTGAATTTAAAATCTATAATCCGTATAGTCGTTTTGAGTGCGCCGACGCGTCCGGAAGGGTCGAGATAGTCAGAAAACACTAGCCGGGGGTGTACTTTGGGTCCCGGGGTATTTTTAAGCCATTCCGGCACCATAAAGGGTATTTTAGTAATTTGGTATTTTTGGGTAATTAAAAGTGACGAAAATTGAGAGTTGTAATCTGATAAGGATTGACCCCAACCAACCCTTATTAACCCAACAAGCTACAGAGGTTTATTAAAAATTAGGTTTTCATAAGTTTCCCCAAAGCAAACCCTAGCCACCATAGCCTTTTAGAGAAGAAAGCTTGGAGAAAGAGAGAGAGAGAGGAAACTCTGCAGAAACTTCATCAAAACCAGAAATCAAACCAAGGCAAGTGACTTTATTTCATTTAAATTCGAAGAATGTCTTTTCCATGTTAGAAATTGAAGAATCTTAATTGTTCTTGAAAGATTAAAAGAAAACCCATGAAATTTGAAGTTATTATTGAATGTTGGGATAGGTTTGCATGTAGAAACATTGTTGGGAGATTTAATTTCGGAGACTTCATATCTAGGTGATGCAATAAACGAATTAAAATCTGGGAATTTATGATGAGAAAAAGTTAGGGTTTATGTTCTTGAAGAAAATTGGGAATTAATGTAGAAATTGTGATTTAATGATGTTTAGATGATATCAAACCCTTTAATGATGTTAGTATAGCCCCTTAACATGTTTGAGGATGATTAGAGAACTCAATATATAGTGGGAACGAATTTTAGAAGAGGTTTGAGGAGTAAAAATGGTGAAAAACGATTTTTGGGAAGTTCTGGGCCGAAACTGGCATCTCGTTAGAAGCAGCCCCCAGGTCGTTCGAACGAGCTCGTTCGAACGAGCTTCTAACGAGTTGACCAGTCGTTATTAACGAGTGGGGTTTTCGTTCGATATCTCGTTCGAACGAGATATCGTTAGAAGAGTCAGTTCGTTCGAACGAACTGGGACCTCGTTCGAACAGCCTCGTTCGAACGAGACTTCTAACGACCTGACAGTCCAAACTCGTTCGAAGCCTCGTTCGAACGAGACTTCTAACGAGTTGACGGTTTGGTCCTTTTTGGACTGTTTTGACTTTTGAAGTCCCGGGAACTGGTTCAAGGGTAGAGTTAGTATTCCTTTGATGATATAGAGATTGATTTGGGACTTTTGGGTTATTGAGATGAGTAAATCATACACTAGAGTTATATTCAATGAACCGTTTGGGTTGAGACGTGAGTGTCTTCTACGATGTGAGGATAAATTATGGCACGTATAATTATGAACCGGAATAAAATAAGTTGTGATAATTATAATTAGTACGAGAGTGCAAAATGTACTACGAATATAATACGGTATTACTAAGATGTGTGTTTACTTAGTATTGATATATGGATTGTATGTATGACATACCTACCATACTTGCTATCACGGGAGGTTTCGTTCGCTTAGGACCCTCTAATCCTTGTGTGCCTACGGGGGGGATATAGACTGGTACCTTGATGAACATAGGTCATAGAAAGACTTATTGTGATATTAATAAGTCCGCTGACCATGGGAGCGTAGGTATGTGCGTGACCCATGTGATGGTGACTGTGTTCGCCTCCACTATTTGTGAATTGTGTTATCGGAACTATTCCTGAGAGATTCGGAATATGTGATCCTTATGTACGTGATGTACCGGGATGGATAGCAGAGTATGTGTGCACTACAGCTTAGATTGCGGGGTGCTTGTATCGTATATTTATGATGTGAATAATATACATTTGATTAATGGGAATCCTCATGTTAATGTTGTAAAAATATTCCGGTATTGTTTCGAGATATATAATGAGTTAGCTGATAGTTATATCAATGGCATACTTAATAACTAAGTTTACGTTAAACCTCTATTTAATTACGAGCGTTGTTATATTAAATGGAACCAAGTAAAATGGGTAGAACCTTTGGTTGTCTAGCTAGTTTACTTTGTCTCTTAGCTAGTGGAAAGGGTAGTTATAGATGGGTACTTACGTTAGGAGTGCACAGTTAGTCGAGAGGTGAGAATTTAATGTGAGTGCACGTCCTAACATGTACTTTGCATTTAATGTTTTAAATGTTTTTAAAGCACTTGCAGGTTTTTAAAATGATTTCCACTTTCGGGCTCTGACCCATTTGCTTTCAAATATATTTTCTTGTAAAACCATTTTTAGGTGCCCAGCCACAAGGACACCAAGCATAGGATTCTCATTCAGGTGACGAGCTGTAGCTGTTTGTGGGAGCTACAGGGATTTGCATGTAGACGCTTCTCTCATTTGGATTCCAGTCTCAGCATCTATCAGTTGTAGGGCATGTTGCCCAATTCTATTAGACATTTTTACATTTCAGTTTTCAGACTCTAGCATGTATTGCTCAGTATTCAGTTTTAGTTATTTATTTCAGTTTACTTATCAGTTGTGGGATTTGTATTGAGGAGTTTTTCCTCCAGGTTTTATTTACATTTTGTGATGGTTATTCGTTTCACTTCAGTATGGTGAATGGTGTTATTTATTTCTTCATTACTTTTGTTGCATGTTAATCAGATTTAATAAAATTTGGCACTTACTTTTTAAATACTAGGTGGTTAGTAATCTTTAAAATGTTTTCGACAGTGATGCTATTAACTGAGCCAACTTGGCATTTTGAATTAATTTTATAAAGGAGTAGCTACCCGGTGTTTAATTAGTCGGGGTGTCACAGGTGGTATCAGAGCATCAGTTTCTAGTGTCCTTTAGGATCTGTACGGCTATTATGTTTCCGCTACGTTTTCTTTGATATAGAGCCCTATATTTTAGGACTGTTGTACTCTTATTGTGTATGCTTCGTTCTTCAGCTATTTTAAGTTTATAAACCGTGAACTTATAAACTTTGTTCTTATTTCAGATGCCTCCACGACGTGCACGACGAGTTCCCAGGAATGCTACGCCCGAACCACAACCCGCTCCAGTTCAGGGCATGTTGAACGCCGCTGAGGTTGCTGCTATAGTAGCCCAAGCGGTAAATGCCGCGATTGCCGTGATTCAGCAGGCACCACCTCAGGCGCCGGTTGCCGCGCCAGTACAGGTTAATGCATTCCCGTCTGCTTGGGAGCGTGTACGTGACGCTTTTCAGAAAGCGCATCCGCCAGAGTTTGCAGGTAGCTCAGACGTGGTAGTCTCGAGCCAATGGAGGAAGGACATACAGAGGCATTTGAGGATGCATGAGTGCACTGACGTTCAGAAACAGGTGCTAGCTACTTTCAAGCTAGTGGGATCTGCACTACAGTGGTGGGAGTCTATCACTACTGCGGAGGAGAGGGATACCCTCACGATTCAGGAGTTCTGGGTGCGGTTCGACCGCAAATATTTTCCGTCCGCAGTTCATACAGAGATGAGGAGGAAGCTGATGAGCTTGAAGCAGGAGGGCAAGATCGTGGCCGAGTATGAGGCCGAGTTCACTAATCTGTTGAACATCGTTCCAGACGAGATTCCAACAGAGAAGAAGAAGATAGAGAAGTTCACTGATGGGTTGAATTGGAGGATCCGTCAGCATCTGCTAGGGAACCTATCATTGGCCACGTATTCTGATGTGGTTAACGCTGCATTATTACACTGCCAGGACCACCGTTTTCATATGGCCGAGGGCAAGCGGTCAGGGGAGTCTAGCCATCAGGGCAGGACTGGAGGACATGGTGCCAGCGGGGCACAGACCAGTCAGGGGCAGAGATAGACTGAGCAGGGTAACCAGCAGGGGGACAATAAGAGGTTCCGGTCAGGGAACTACAGGCAGGGACAGGGAGGTTTCCGCCAGGGCCATCAGGGTCCAAACGGCCATCAGGGCCAGCAGGGGCAGAATGGGCAGCAGTTCCATCAGGGCCAGCAGGGCCAAGGGAGGAATGGTAACGGCCACCAGGGCCGGGGACAGCAGGGGCAGAGGGGAGGGAACTTCCCAGGGAAGTGCTTTACTTGTGGCAAGACTGGCCATAGGAAGCAGGATTGTCCTGATAGGGGCAGGGCCCCACAGCAGCAGCAGCAGGGTGCTCGCCAGGAGCCACAGAGACCTATGTTTCCCGCCGCTCTTCCTGCACCGCCACAGATGGCAGCTTTGCCACCCATTCCAGCAGTCCCAGCTCAACAGGGGCAGCTACAGTATGGACGTGTCTACAACGTTCACCAGGCTGCAGTTCCACAGGCACCGCCCGCGATCGAGGGTACGTTTCCTATCCATGGCACTATGGGTCGGGTGTTATTTGATACGGGTGCTACACATTGTTTTATAGATACACACTTCGCGAAAGCTTTAGGATTGTTAGCTACGGCAGAGAGCACAGTGACGTGTGTTGACTCACCATTAGGGAGTGGGTCACTTATTTTCTTTATATGCCGGGGAGTGGGGGTAGAGGTTGGTGGTTTGGTATTGCCTGCAGACATGTTAGTGTTAGACATGCATGTTCACGATGTGATCATCGGTATGGATTGGCTCGTAGCATATAGGGCCATGATTGATTGCTTCAGCGGGAGCATTGTTTTTTCCATTCCGGGGCAGGAGATGTTTATAGTGGCGATGCCTCGCCCAGAGGGAGGATCGACCGCTCATCTGTATTACATAGAGGAGGATACCTCTAAGGAGGTTGTGATTCCTTTGGATTCGATCCCGGTTGTCAGGGAGTATTCAGATGTGTTTCAGGAGATACCAGGCTTACCACCCAGTCGAGAGATAGATTTCGTTATTGATTTGCTACCGGGTACGAGACCTATAGCACGTGCACCGTACCGTATGGCTCCGGCTGAAATGCGAGAGTTACGGGATCAGATAGAGCAGCTGTTAGGGCAGGGCTTTATTCGCAGGAGTACCTCACCTTGGGGCGCTCCAGTTTTGTTTATAAAGAAGAGGGACGGTTCACTGAGGTTGTGTGTGGACTACCGAGAGTTGAATAAGGTCACGATACGGAATAAGTATTCGTTGCCTCGAATCGATGACCTGTTCGACCAGTTGAGAGGAGCTTCTTTCTTCTCGAAGATTGACTTGAGGTCGGGATACCATCAGTTGCGTATCAGGGAGGAGGATGTCTCGAAGACTGCGTTTTTGTCGAGATATGGTTCTTACGAGTTTCGGGTTATGCCTTTCGGCTTGACCAACGCTCCAGCAGTGTTTATGGACTTGATGAACAGAGTGTTCAGGGATTTCCTAGATCAGTTTGTCATTGTCTTCATTGATGACATTCTGGTTTACTCTCAGACAGAGGAGGAGCACGCCGAGCATTTGAGGCTGGTTTTGCAGACACTTCGTCAGAACGAGCTGTATGCAAAATATGAGAAGTGCGGGTTTTGGCTGAAAGAAGTCCAGTTCTTGGGTCACATTATTTCTGACCAGGGAATATCTGTCGATCCGGGGAAGGTGTCAGCGGTGAGGGAATGGGGACAGCCCACTACACCAACGGAGATTCGTAGTTTCTTGGGTTTAGCAGGATACTACAGGAGGTTTATTCGGGGTTTCTCGGAGATAGCAGGTCCTTTGACACATCTTACTCGCAAGGGTGTGCCATATATCTGGAGTGATGCCTGTCAGTTGGCATTCGATGAGTTGAAGGACAAATTGACCTCAGCACCTGTGTTAGCATTGTCGAGACCGGGAGTTGAGTATTTGGTTTACACCGATGCGTCTTTGCAAGGGCTTGGAGGTGTTTTGCAGCAGGAGAGACAGGCCATAGCTTATGCTTCTCGTAAGCTTAAGCCTCATGAGAAGAATTACCCCACGCATGATTTGGAGTTGGCAGCAGTAGTATTTGCCTTACGGATTTGGAGGCACTATCTTTTGGGGGAGAAGTTTCAGCTGTTCACGGACCACAAGTCACTACAGTATCTGTTCACGCAGAAGGAATTAAATATGCGGCAGCGTAGGTGGCTTGAATTTGTGAAAGACTACCAGTTTGACATTCAGTACCACCCGGGTAAGGCTAACGTGGTAGCAGACTCGT
Organism: Sambucus nigra; assembly: GCA_949130495.1. NCBI lineage: Eukaryota > Viridiplantae > Streptophyta > Magnoliopsida > Dipsacales > Adoxaceae > Sambucus > Sambucus nigra. Next base: position 293,596,387 of record OX422223.1, read on the forward strand.
TGAGCCGCAGGCCAGCAGATGAGGTGGCAGAGGTGTGGAAAGCGAAGTGGAAGGAATTGGGACACCAGGATGCAGTGGCCCGATCTTTCATGTCTGTGATGACCGTTACACCGCAGATTGTCACGAAGGTTGTACGGGCACAGGCAAATGATTCGTTCTGTCAGGAGCAGATAGTTCGATTACTCGCTGAGGGAGCTGAATCCTATACCGTTAGCTCAGACGGGGGATTACGCTTCAATGGGAGATTGGTGGTTCCGAAAGGAGAGGAACTGCGACAAGATGTGATGGCAGAGTCGCACGGCTCACGGTTCGCGGTACATCCCGGAGGGGACAAAATGTACCAAGACATGAGACGGCAGTATTGGTGGAGCGGTATGAAGAGAGATATCGCTGAGTTTGTCTCGAAATGCGCCACTTGTCAGCTTGTAAAAGTGGATCATCAGAGACCAACAGGATTGCTACAGCCATTGGACATTCCGGTGTGGATGTGGGAGAGCATATCCATGGACTTTATCACGGGGTTGCCTACGTCGCAGAGGGGTCACGACTCCGTTTGGGTAATTGTGGACAGATTGTCCAAGGTCGCTCACTTTTTACCCGTTAGGACTGATTACACTGCGGGTCAGTATGCCCAGCTCTTCATTTCAGAGATTGTGAGACTTCACGGTGTGCCCCTAAATATCGTGTCTGACAGAGACAAGATATTTATTTCGAGGTTTTGGGAGAGTTTCCAGGAGGCCATGGGCACGGAATTGCGGTTGAGTACGGCTTATCATCCGCAGACTGATGGGCAGACTGAGCGCACCAACCAGATGTTGGAAGACATGCTACGCATGTGTATTATTGACTTCGGGGGTGGATGGGAGCAGTACCTTCCACTGGTGGAGTTTGCTTACAACAACTCCTATCAGTTCACGATTGGCATGGCTCCGTTTGAAGCATTGTACGGTAGGCCTTGTCGTTCCCCGGCATGTTGGTTAGAAGTGGGGGACAACAAACTACTTGGGCCGGAAGTGATTCAGGATACTTCGGCAAGGATTGAGTTGATTCGGAGTCGCATTCGGGTAGCTCAAGACAGGCAGAAGAGTTATGCTGATGCGAAGAGGTTTTTCAGGGAGTTCCAAGTGGGGGACCAGGTTTTGCTCAGGGTTTCTCCGATGAAGGGGATTATGCGATTCGGGAAGAAGGGGAAGTTGGCACCGAGGTATGTGGGGCCGTTTCCTATTATTGAGCGGATCGGACCGGTTGCGTATAGACTCGGGTTACCGGAGCATTTGCATCGGATTCACGACGTGTTCCATATTTCCTCGCTGAGGAAATACCTTAGGGATGATTTGGCTCATTCTCACATTGCTGTGGAGGACATCGATCTCCAGCCGGATAGCTCTTATGAGGAAGGGCCAATTGCTATTTTGGACCGAAGCGAGAGGAAACTGCGATCAAAGATAGTCCCGTTAGTGCGTGTTCAGTGGCGGCATCACAATGTCGAGGAGTCCACAGGGGAGCGCGAGGATGAGATGCGCGAACGTTATCCAGAGCTGTTTTTAGCAGGTACTTTCTAGTTTCGAATTTCGGGATGAAATTCAGTTATTAGGGGGGGAGTATGTAATACCCCGTACTTTTGGCTATATTTATTTTTGGGATTAATTAATTAAATGCGTATTAATTGGAAATTAATCCGGGTTATATATACTGATGTGATGCGAATTGGTATTTGATTATGTGCATATATGATTATATATGTACTTGGTATTATAAAATTTGTCGTGGGATTTATATACGGCATTTTAGAAATTTTGTTGAGACGCGTGGGACCGCCGCGTCACGGTATAATATTTTGATATTAAAAGTGAATTTAAAATCTATAATCCGTATAGTCGTTTTGAGTGCGCCGACGCGTCCGGAAGGGTCGAGATAGTCAGAAAACACTAGCCGGGGGTGTAGTTTGGGTCCCGGGGTATTTTTAAGCCATTCCGGCACCATAAAGGGTATTTTAGTAATTTGGTATTTTTGGGTAATTAAAAGTGACGAAAATTGAGAGTTGTAATCTGATAAGGATTGACCCCAACCAACCCTTATTAACCCAACAAGCTACGGAGGTTTATTAAAAATTAGGTTTTCATAAGTTTCCCCAAAGCAAACCCTAGCCACCATAGCCTTTTAGAGAAGAAAGCTTGGAGAAGGAGAGAGAGAGAGGAAACTCTGCAGAAACTTCATCAAAACCAGAAATCAAACCAAGGCAAGTGACTTTATTTCATTTAAATTCGAAGAATGTCTTTTCCATGTTAGAAATTGAAGAATCTTAATTGTTCTTGAAAGATTAAAAGAAAACCCATGAAATTTGAAGTTATTATTGAATGTTGGGATAGGTTTGCATGTAGAAACATTGTTGGGAGATTTAATTTCGGAGACTTCATATCTAGGTGATGCAATAAACGAATTAAAATCTGGGAATTTATGATGAGAAAAAGTTAGGGTTTATGTTCTTGAAGAAAATTGGGAATTAATGTAGAAATTGTGATTTAATGATGTTTAGATGATATCAAACCCTTTAATGATGTTAGTATAGCCCCTTAACATGTTTGAGGATGATTAGAGAACTCAATATATAGTGGGAACGAATTTTAGAAGAGGTTTGAGGAGTAAAAATGGTGAAAAACGATTTTTGGGAAGTTCTGGGCCGAAACTGGCATCTCGTTAGAAGCAGCCCCCAGGTCGTTCGAACGAGCTCTTTCGAACGAGCTTCTAACGAGTTGACCAGTCGTTATTAACGAGTGGGATTTTCGTTCGATATCTCGTTCGAACGAGATATCGTTAGAAGAGTCAGTTCGTTCGAACGAACTGGGACCTCGTTCGAACAGCCTCGTTCGAACGAGACTTCTAACGACCTGACAGTCCAAACTCGTTCGAAGCCTCGTTCGAACGAGACTTCTAACGAGTTGACAGTTTGGTCCTTTTTGGACTGTTTTGACTTTTGAAGTCCCGGGAACTGGTTCAAGGGTAGAGTTAGTATTCCTTTGATGATATAGAGATTGATTTGGGACTTTTGGGTTATTGAGATGAGTAAATCATACACTAGAGTTATATTCAATGAACCGTTTGGGTTGAGACGTGAGTGTCTTCTACGATGTGAGGATAAATTATGGCACGTATAATTATGAACCGGAATAAAATAAGTTATGATAATTATAATTAGTACGAGAGTGCAAAATGTACTACGAATATAATACGGTATTACTAAGATGTGTGTTTACTTAGTATTGATATATGGATTGTATGTATGACATACCTACCATACTTGCTATCACGGGAGGTTTCGTTCGCTTAGGACCCTCTAATCCTTGTGTGCCTACGGGGGGGATATAGACTGGTACCTTGATGAACATAGGTCATAGAAAGACTTATTGTGATATTAATAAGTCCACTGACCATGGGAGCGTAGGTATGTGCGTGACCCATGTGATGGTGACTGTGTTCGCCTCCACTATTTGTGAATTGTGTTATCGGAACTATTCCTGAGAGATTCGGAATATGTGATCCTTATGTACGTGATGTACCGGGATGGATAGCAGAGTATGTGTGCACTACAGCTTAGATTGCGGGGTGCTTGTATCGTATATTTATGATGTGAATAATATACATTTGATTAATGGGAATCCTCATGTTAATGTTGTAAAAATATTCCGGTATTGTTTCGAGATATATAATGAGTTAGCTGATAGTTATATCAATGGCATACTTAATAACTAAGTTTACGTTAAACCTCTATTTAATTACGAGCGTTGTTATATTAAATGGAACCAAGTAAAATGGGTAGAACCTTTGGTTGTCTAGCTAGTTTACTTTGTCTCTTAGCTAGTGGAAAGGGTAGTTATAGATGGGTACTTACGTTAGGAGTGCACAGTTAGTCGAGAGGTGAGAATTTAATGTGAGTGCACGTCCTAACATGTACTTTGCATTTAATGTTTTAAATGTTTTTAAAGCACTTGCAGGTTTTTAAAATGATTTCCACTTTCGGGCTCTGACCCATTTGCTTTCAAATATATTTTCTTGTAAAACCATTTTTAGGTGCCCAGCCACAAGGACACCAAGCATAGGATTCTCATTCAGGTGACGAGCTGTAGCTGTTTGTGGGAGCTACAGGGATTTGCATGTAGACGCTTCTCTCATTTGGATTCCAGTCTCAGCATCTATCAGTTGTAGGGCATGTTGCCCAATTCTATTAGACATTTTTACATTTCAGTTTTCAGACTCTAGCATGTATTGCTCAGTATTCAGTTTTAGTTATTTATTTCAGTTTACTTATCAGTTGTGGGATTTGTATTGAGGAGTTTTTCCTCCAGGTTTTATTTACATTTTGTGATGGTTATTCGTTTCACTTCAGTATGGTGAATGGTGTTATTTATTTCTTCATTACTTTTGTTGCATGTTAATCAGATTTAATAAAATTTGGCACTTACTTTTTAAATACTAGGTGGTTAGTAATCTTTAAAATGTTTTCGACAGTGATGCTATTAACTGAGCCAACTTGGCATTTTGAATTAATTTTATAAAGGAGTAGCTACCCGGTGTTTAATTAGTCGGGGTGTCACAACCCAATATATCCATAATAATAATACACCAAAAGTGGCCCCATGCCTAGGGTCATTAATTTAAGAATAGTATCTATCCACTCCCGATATAATTTCATAATTTAAATTTCTCTTGTCATTAATGTATTCCAACATCCTTTATAGTTTATATTTAAGTTCTCAAATTCTCTTAAATTACTTTTAAACGTTATATTACTTTTAAAAGGGAGGGAGGGAGGCATAGATACTCCACGAAAATCGAAAAGAAGAATTTTAGTCCACTCATATCACATAAAAATACATTTTAGGCATATTTTTCAATGCCCACAAATTGGGATTATAGTAATTTAGTATATTACAAGTATTATGTAGTCTGAATAATAATTTATTAGTATGATGCAATTATAATTGGATTTTGAGAAAACTTAAAATCATCAAAAATATAATTTTCTACAAAAACGTGTGAAACTTCTGAATTTATGCGTCTAACAAGGGTTAAAGAAAATCACTTTTGTAAAACGTTACTGTACGCTGATAAATATGCCTAGTCTAGTGTTTTTCATTTTTCATCTCCTAAATGACCTTTTTGAGATTTTTGTGAAACACGAAACTTTAGGCAATTACAGTTTATATAAGACTATGAAGTTTCATAATTTTCTGAGCACAGTTACTTCTTTTTAAAACATTCAAGACTATCCCAGTTCTTCAACGTAATTCACAAACCCAAAATGAAGAAGTTAATATTTACTAGAACCCCAATTCCCAAAAGTATGAATTATAAATAAAATTTAACATATTAAGCTGTTAATTTATGTACTATCATGATTTCCAATACATATAATTCATTCAATGTTATATTTAACATTTAAACTATACCAAGAATGTACCATTCATTATGTAATTCAATCATAACAAATTAGAATAAATTAATCAATAATATAATTTCATGAGTTAGATTTAATAATTTATTCACCAGAACTCAGAATTTATAAAGGTTTTATCAAAACAAGATAAATCTTAATTATCTCTACATAAATTTTAAAAGTTATAAAAAAACTCTTTGGGTAGAAAATATTATTTATCTCATGAGATGATAGAGTAGAATTATCTTACGTCGATATATAAAACTTCTAAAAATAATAAAAAATATATTATAAAAGAAAGTCCCTCCAAAATTACTCCTCAATTGTTGAAAATAATCCTCAAATTTATAGAAGAAATTCCACTTGAAAGGAAGTTGAATTGGCCCTTCAAAAATTCTTTAGAATTGATCCAAAGTTATCCCAAATATTTTTTCAAAAAAATTGATTTTTTCTAGAATAAATGAGTATAATTTGTTTAGATGTAATGATGTAATTTGGGTGTGAAATGGATTAAATTTTTGGTTAAGTTGTGTATTCAAACAAGAATGGTAGTATAGAATAAAAAAGAGAATGAAAATAATTGTTGGTTTATAAGAATGAGCATCCAATGCTCAGTATTTTATTTTAATTTTTAAATTATAATAATTATTATTATTCAGCATCCTATGTAAATAGTAAATACTATTTAGCATCCTTTGTCAAGTAAATACTATTTGAATAGTAATTACTATTTATCTTCCTATGTGAATTTTAAATACTATTTGAATAGTAATCATTTGATGTTGAATAGTAAATAAAATTCACACTTTTTTTTCAAATTCAATTTCCATTGAAATAATCACTCAAATCAATAAAAATTTAATTAGTAAATTTGTTTCGAAATTTAATATTTAATAATTAATAAATACCCCTAAATTATGGGATATTACATTTAGGAGAGAAAAAGATAGGAATTTCTCAGTAACCTGAATCACACCCTTATGCTTGGTGATATTTTCCACCACTTAGAGTTCTGTAAGAAGTTGCTCCAAAGTGTAACCAAATTTATTAATAGAATAGTTCAGTTGAAACTATTTAAACGACTCTAATAGTGATTGGAGCAAAAAATCGACCCGGGTTTCATCATTAATTTCATATTCAAGCACCTACAGTTCTTCGAAAATGGACATCATCTTAAGAGCATGATCACGAATGGGAGTTCCCTCTAACATCAATGTGTTCAATAACCTTTCAATAGCATCCAGCCTTGCAGCACAATTATAATACTTAAACATCTACCTAAGGTTCAAAATTATGTCATTATCACTTGATATATTTCGATGTCAGTGTTACAACACATTAGTCACAGAGGCCAATATGTGTTAACGAGCCATCGGATAAGACTTTTGCCACCTATGATGGGATTAGACATCCCTTTCAAGTCTCCCTTCTCGAGGTTTGGTAGGTCAGGCTAAGGCAAAATTATAGTCCTCGGTAGTAAGGACAATGTTTAGGTTTATTTTTTTGAACTATTTAGTCCATGCCAGCAAGTTTTTTTCCCTTTAAGATAGAAGTAAGGGGGTTAAAAGAATGGGTTGTTTATAGAAGCTAATATGTCTATAGATTTCCTAGATAAAATGGGTTGTTCTCTTAATTTCATTTGGTTATGCTCTAGTGAAGAAGAATTCCTTAATATTCTTAGAGGTTTGGTTAGAATGGATAAATGCCTATTTGCCTTATTTTAGGAAATTTAATTAATTGTATCAGTCTCTTGTTTTGTAATTTTCATTCTCCCATTCTTGTATCTTGTACAATTGGTTATATTATAAAGCCATCCATTCACTATTGAAGTGCCACTTTAGGAGATCTATGTAACACCCCGTATTTTTTAGGATTTAAATAATTATGGGATTTATTATTATTGTTGGATTAATTAAATCAAAATGTGAGAATTAATTATTTAATCCGGATTTAAATTGAATATTTACTAGCGTGACAAGAAGTTAGTAACTATTAATATTGCTATGAGAATAATTAATATGGAATGATGATTTTCTATAATTTGTTTTGATAGAGAAATATGACAGTTTGATATATTAAGTCGGGACGCGCGTCTAAGTCGTGTCAGGACTAATTAAGTGGAATAAAAAGGTAAATTACTTTTAATTAACTCGTATGGTCATTTAGAGTGCGTCGTTGAGTCCGGAGGGGTCAAGATAGTCAGAAAACTCTACCCACGTATTTTATTTGGACTCCGGGATATTTTTAGGCCAAGCCGGCACCCGGTAGGGGTAGTTTTGTAAATTGGATTTTTGGAGGAATTAAATGGACGAAAATTAGAGATATATTATATCAGCTAATTAGGTACAATTAGGGTTAGGTTACACCAAAATCAAGAGAGAGCCACAGTGGGTGAGGGAGAGAAAATTCCAAAGGAGGAGAAGCTATTTTCACCACCTTGCACAACCGCCACCACCATCGTGTAGATAAGAACGCGAGGAGCGCATCCATACCAATAACACCAATGGATCAGACCTTCGAAATCGAGGCAAGTGTTTATTACTTGCTTTTCTTTAGCAACAACCATGTTCATGTTAGTGTAGGGATGAAACACCAACATATTGTTCATAATATTGATGAAAATTGGAGATTGGATATACATGATTTTAATTTGAGATTAAATTAGGTTGAACCCTTCATGTAAGTAGAATTGAAATCACGTTTTAATGATTATAGTTAATGAACGAATTTGTGGAATTATATGTTCTTGAATGAAATTTGGAAGAACTAGGGTTTGTGTAAATAAATTGGGGATTTCATATTTCGTTAACGATTTGTAATGATTTAATGATTCTAGGCTGTTAGAATTCATTTAAAAATGTTAGGATGTGATTTGGGAATGATTGTTTGGAGTTTTGGATGTTATTTTAGAGGTTTTAGGGTTGAAAATGGTGAAAAATGCGGTTGTCTAAGGTTGAAGACAAAACAGCCCAGGTCGCGCGAAATCGCGCGAAGTCGTTCGCGTGAGATAGGGATGTTGGGCGAAGTCGTTCAAGCGACACGTGGAATTCGTTCGAGCGAGATCCATTCTGGTTCGAGCGAGATTTCTAATTTTCTAAGAATTTCCTATTTTGCCCCTATTTTAGTAAACAGTTAATTTGAGTGAGGAAAACCAGGGTCCGACGAACCCAGAATAGCGCAGAATTATTGGGAGTTGTTTAGGTGAAAGGATTCAAGCATTGGGGATGGTGAGTTTACCTTGAAGATTACGAGAGAAAGATAATTGTAATTGTAAATGCGTCGAGAGTATTAAATGGTAAATACTTATGATATTAATTATAACGATATGGAACTATAAGAATGAAAATTAGTGGTTACGTTTGGGACTTCTTATGATTGTGTGTCAAGGATTTTTGGGTGACATATTATCCTTATATATATTATGAGACAGGGAATATTGTAATTTAAAATACGTTGATAGTATCTAGTGATGGTAGTACTACGTATGGAATATGACAATTGGTTGTGTGTATAACGTTTGTTTGATGGGTTATGCGTATACCTATATATGATATTATGTGTATTACATACCTAGTTGCTTGCTATCGCGGGGGTTGTGTAGATCCAGTCTTATCCCGAGTGACCTTCGGGCGGATATTTGACTTGTATCTCAGAACATAGGACTATGAAGACTTATTTGTGAGTTGATAACTCGCTGACTATGGGAGCTTAGGTATGTGCGTGACCCATAGGTATGTGAACTATGTTCGCCGCCAATATGTGTGATTTTTTTTATATGGTTCATAGGAGACTTCCGAATTGATAGTCCTTATTTGAGTACGAGATGTACCGGGATATGATAACAGAGTATGCAATGCACTACAAGTATATCCTTGGGGTGCTGTGTTAGTATATATATAATACTGGTGGATATTTATATATACTTGTGGTCTACTTACCATGTGATATTTCTAGGCTATTAAGATTGGGTAATACATATATAATAGTGAAAGATATATATATGTATGCTTGTGGTACACCTAAAATGAGATAATATCAGATTATTAAGATAGTGAAATCTTCAGTAACGTAAATAGTAAATACTTGACTTTAGTGTGATAACACTTATTTAAAATAATAAATGTCGAGATCAAATACGGGATACTACTACGAGGGGTAACTAGTAGGATAAGCCTTTTCCTAGTTAAGACTATGTCAGATGGCTAGGTTGGATTACATGTACGTTAGGCATGCACACTAGTCGAGAGGTGAGAATCTCATGTGAGAGTTCGAACTAACATACATATGATACTTGCTTTAATCCAGTTGTAAATACTTGCTAATAAATCTTTTTAAAACATCTGGCTCTGACCCGTCTCTTGCATTTCTTCTCTCTTTTACTATATATATATATATATATATATATATATATATATATATATATATATATATATATATATATATATATATATATATATATATATATATGTATATATATGTATGTATATATATGTATGTATTAGTACAGGTGCCCAGCCACAGGGACACCGGTTATAGATACTTGGATGGTTTGCCCAGCTGCAGCTGTTATGGAAGTTGCGGGTCATTGAGATTAGACGTTTCTCTCAGTTCATTCAGTTCTTAGTTCAGATATCTCAGTTTCAAGCATGTGTCGCCCATTCTCATTAGCGAAGTTGCACTTAGTTTACGTTGTAGTTCTTTTCAGTTGGATTGAGTATTTATTATGGTTTGGTTTGTAGCTTTGAACTGGAAGGTTTTTATCTAGTCTTAATTATTCAGTAATTGATTCAGTCATCATTCAACTCTTGTGTTTGGTTTAAAATTGTAAGTTCAGAAATTAATTAAATAAATCGGCTTCAAGTTAAATTGAAAAATGTTTTGACACTAGCTTAATTAAATGTTGGGTAATTAATTGGATTTAGGTTTTCGACAGTGATGCTAAGAATGAACCAACTGAACATTCTGTTATAAATTTTATAAAGGACTGATCACCCGATATTTAATTGGGTGGGGTGTCACAGTCTATTTTATAATAAATCAATAATTTTGGGATACTATCCCCATTTAAAAAATGGGTTGAAAGAGATCCCATTTTGAAACCTGCGAATCATAATTTTGAAAATGGAATTAATTTTAAAATAAACATGTGAGAACTCAACTTTGATTTAATTTTTAAAGTGGCATCCCTCACTGTCACTAAAACGTAAAATCCCGTTGAACATCCTTGTTCTCTTAGGGAGTAAGATTTCTCGTTGGGAGCTAAAATCACCCCACCTTGAACTAGATAAACTATTGTCCTTCAAGTATGTACTCTAGATTGTTCAAGATTCTCTATTCAATATAGAAGAATAGTCAGTGTCTTTTAGTCCCACAATTAATGACAGTGACTCCATTGGGGAGGATATCAATAATTATGTCTAAGTTTATAGTACCTGCTCATTCCTTTAAATATAAATCGTTCATCAAGGACTTCCCTATTGGGGGGATCTAACTCATTCACATTCTAATTCTAGGAATTATCACTTAAGAGTTTTAAGAATACAGGATGTCCTGATTAATTCCTATTGGGGGGTAGGGGAGAGACAAGATAACGTGAGTAATTAATCACATCACATTCATAACGAGTCAATGGAGATCGTGGGGTTGATGTTGAAATTCTCTCCCACTTATTATTTGAAAAACTTGAGGGCTATGGAAAAATAATTTATTTAATTCTAAAAGTCCAAATTAAATCCTTGGTAATTTTCAAATTTACTTGCACAAAATAAAATTTTCGATCTCACATATTAATTTTCTAATAATAAATTATATTAAATTAAATAAAAATTGGATATCTCAATTAAATTCACACCATAAATAAATTGCCCCGATTAAATTCAATTTAAAAAAATAACTCGAATTTTCCAAGAAAATCGATCATCAAGGTTGATCTCAATAAAATATGCCATGTTGTCCACAAAATCGGGTGTCCCTAATTATTCAATTAATTAGCACAGGGAATCATGAAAGCAAATATAATAAAGATACATGCAACTAACTAAATAAATTGCATAATAAAACAAAACGACAAAATTTCCCCATCTAACATGGCCTAAATTCTTCCTTGAATAGACACCATGAAGAATTAAAGAAGAGTCTTTGTTATAAGCAACCTTACCTTGAGTCCCTTGAAAAAAATGAATTTTTCCTTTCTCCCACTCGTCAAAACCTAGGGTCGCGGTTAGAAGGCCAATGGTCATGGTTTTGCCGCCCACGGTAGTGGCCCTAATAAACGTGACGCATAGTCATGAAACTAATACATGCTTATTCTAACTTCGTTTCTTCATTCTTTAGTATTTTTTAAATAGGATTTTGAAAAAAAAATCAAAAACTATGTTGTTTTGTTCTTACAATAACCTTTTAAAACTCCATTAAACCACATCCTTTCTTTATCAAAATCAACCGAAAAACATCAATCTTCCACCGAAATAAAAAGTGCAGGATATATAATCTTAACATCTAATGATTATATCCCCTCACAAACTTCTCCAAATACATCAATTACATGCAATAATTAAAAAACCTAATTATTACAACCAAATTGAATTTATGAGAAATTAAACTACGGATAAACTATTGTCGAATCCATCCCCATAGACAGACATTCATATGAACATGATGGAATGTATATGCACATTCAAATCCTATAACACCATATTAGTACACAAACATATATAACCATGCACATATTTATAACATATATACATGGGATTCAACCCGGTGGACAACTTAGATTCTTCCTAAAATATGATCATTCTACAATGAGGCACCTAACACCAATTAATGGGGATTGATACATGTGGAACAAAAATTATACCCTAGAATATTTCAATGATTATGCAATATAAAGAACAAAATGGAAAAACTAGGTTCAAAAAATAAACTTAGGGTTTCGAATACAATAACTTTTGCGATCCGATTGCAATCCGATATGGAGAAAGATAATTGGTGATCATGAAAGGATGTCTTCTTTTGGTCCTCCAAAATCTTTTTAAAAGACATAAATGAGAGGATCTTCTTGTATATGACCCACCCAAATTTAGGTAGGTGTGTGGAAACCTTTGAAGAAGAAAACTCTTTTTTTTAGTCAGATGTGGTCCTCTCTCTATGCCTCTTCATAAAATGTGAATAGTATTTTTGACCCCTCTCTCAATCCCTAATAATCAACTATGCTACTTAAAGCCTCGACTTAAATCAATATATACATGTTTAAATGAAAAACCAGGTTTCTTAAAAATTCGGTCCTAACTACTTGGGTACATGAACCCTAGGGAAGTAATTAAATTGTGTTCCAAATATATACTCAAAAATTCCAAATTAAAATTCTCAAAATTTATTTTCTTTCTTTACTTAATCATAATTAATTTCACTAAATAATTATGACTGCACTCTAATTTAAATATCAAAGAAATCCCTCGAATATGATGAGGTCTTATTTGGAAAATTTTAGTGGTGTATAATTTGAATCACCGCGTTAAGCTTTCTATACACTCTTGCTTAAATAAATTTTCCATGAATCATTAAACAAACATTTAATCAATCTCTTAACTCTCATACTTAACTTATTTTACTACTCCAGTGATCAGTTTTAATTGGTGGAAACAAATCTTATAAATCTATTAAGAGGGTTTCACAATCCAAGGTATCTGCGGGCGCAGATTCCTAAGCATTGTGATCTCAGACCTACTCATACGATGATTGCTCAACTATAGGGGATCATTTGATTTAATCTAAAATTTAATCACACTCGTAGTAGTTAAAGAAATAATTTTGCAATCATTTAAATCCTTATAATTCGTGGGATTAAGAATATATTAACCATTTGCAAATGTTTTGAGATTACCTAAGTATAATCAAGATATCCCTTAGGCTTAAATCTCACAGGTGGTCCTGTTGAATACATTCATGGATGTACCAAATCACAATCCTCTTTTGAACTATCGTATAAGTTCTCTAACAATCAGATAGGTTCTGAGTATTTATTTGAAAACTAATTTAATTACGGGCTTGTAATTTGGTATTTCTAGGTATTTATTTGAAAGCTAATTTATTTATTCTGTCTTGGGTCCCTAGTATAGTCCATATGCACAAGCAGGAGGCCAGAATTTCTAGAAACTCTATTTATCCCAATCCCATTATACACACACATACACACACACACATACACATACACAATAGTGTAAGATGTAGTTAAGGTTTCGTATTCAACATAGAGGGTTAGAGAGGGCGACAAAAAAGACTATTCACATTTTTATAAAGAGGCTTAGACAGAAAGGCCCATATATCACTCAAAATCACAGGTTTTCATCTCTAAAGGTGCCCACCCACCTACATTTATTTGGGAATATCACACACTAGAAGATTAAAGACTAACAACGTATTCTATTAAGCTTTTGGAGGACAAAAAAGTGCATCCCCTTCATTACCTCCAAAAACATTTTCTCCTCATTCGGATTGCCAAAAACATTCGTGAAGGAATTATGATCAATACCCTAGGTTTAAGCTTTAAAACCTAGTTTTCGTTGTTCACTTTCTATTCCATGATTGATCAAAGTTTTGGGGCCAAAAAAATGTCACGTATATTGATCCCCAACAATATTTTTATAGATAAAAATTCTATGACATTTTATAAAATAAAAACACTCAAAAAGTTTTTAAGAAAATATTTTAACCATTTTTTCTTAGTTATTTAAAATTCTAGAACCACTAGGTCAAAATACCTTCGCCCTTAATTTTATAATAATATTCAGACGATGAAAAGGTAACGAATTCAAGATATTAAAATTTGAATAAAATTTTCAAAGACCAAAGGCCTTAACGAAAAACACTCCAAAATGTATTTTGGAAACATCAACACGATAATCTGACAAGCAAGGACACATGATTTTACTATATTCTTAAACATCAATTACTATGTTTTATCCATTTAAGCTATTTACTTGTCGTGCTTATTTCAGTGTTAAGTATATTTTAAGTAATCATGCTAAAATATTAATAATGGTTATTATATATTTGTGTTGCTATATGCTTCTTAATCTTTTATGAACTTTTATATTATACCATGTGATTCATATCATGTATCTCTATATACTATATCTCTATATACTATAAAATGCAAAACAAGGCATTTATGAGCATTTAAGACTCCTCCTCATTGAGAGTGTCCACGTGGCACTCTAATGCTATACAAGTTGTTTATGAAAATTGGATGAACATACAATAATTGGATGAACTTACAATTTTTGTTTAAATCTGTGTATGCTGTTTATGAATGTTAACGGTGTTTTTTTGAGTTTTTTTTTATAAATCAGTGTTAGCTTCGTGTTAAGTATTGCTGGAATTTTTTGTTTGGGAAACTTCGTTTGTTCCCTATGTTTGGGAAATCTGAGCTAGGGTTTTTTTGGGCATTTTTTTTATGATTTTTTTTCGTTTCCTATTTTTTATTAAAAATTATGCTGGAAATACTTTTATATTGGCAAAAATCATTATTTTATTGTTGGAAATCATATTTTATTTGCTTGAAATTATTTATTATTGCTGAAAATCAATTTTAAATTATTGGAAATCATTTTTACTTGCAGGAAATACTTTTATACTTGTGGAAATCTTTTTTTCTTCCGAAAATCGTATTAAATTTAATGGAAATATTTTATTATTATTGAAAATCATTTTTTTATTTCTAAATCTGACTTAGTTTCGTCTTAAGTCTTTTTTGAATTTGTTTATTTCAGAAATTTAGTTTTTCAATGTATTTGGGAAATATGAGTTAGGTTTGTTTTAAAGGGAATTTTTTTTCCTTTTTTTAATTAAAAATTTGTTTGAAGTGATTTTATATTGCTTCAAATCATTAATTTATTGTTCAAAATCATATTATTTTTATTGAAATAGCTATTATTGTTGAAAATTATTTTTTATTTGCTGAAAAATCATTTTTATGGTGAATTTTTTTCCCGAACGATGTACTTTTATATTGATTTAAATCATTAATTTATTCTTGAAAATCATGTGTAATTTTGTTAAAATAATTTATTATCAGTGACAATTATTTTTTATATGTTGGTAAATACTTTTATATTGCGGAAAATAATTTTTTTTATTGCTACAAATCATATTTCATTTCATTGAAATAATTTATTACTACTGAAAAACCTTTATTATTTTGCTAGGAATTATTTTCATAAGCTTGCAAAACTTTTAGATTTCTGAAATCGTTTATGTATTGATGGAAGTCATATTTTGTTTGCTACAAATGATTTCATTACGCATAAATCATTTTTCATTTTATAGAAATAATTTTTATAAGCTGAAAATACTTTTATATTGCTAAAAATCATTTTATATTTGATAGCAGTAATTTATTATTGTTGGAAATCAATTTTTCTTTCTGGAAATTATTTTTATATGTTGAAAATAGTTTTATATTGAAGGACATTATTTCTTTATTAGAAATCACCTTTATATGCTTGAAATACTTTTATATTATTGCAAATTATTTTTTATTGGTGGAATATGTTTTATTTGCTGTAAATAATTTATTAAAGTTGAAAATATTTCTTTATTACTGCGAATTACTTTTTTTGTGGGAAATAAATTTTTCAGTAATTATTTATATATATTTTCTAAATTATTTTTTAGAATTTTTCAAAAAATATATATTGTTTATTCGCGTTTTCCAGAGTTTTTAATATATATATATATATATATATATATATATATATATATTTCCAATTGTTTTATAAAGTTTGTAAAATTTCCCATGTTTATTTCATAATTTTAAAGTATTTTTAGTAATGTTAAAGTAAAAACATATATTACATATTTTTTCAAATTCTAATTATATATAAGTTTTATAAAAGGGAAAAGGAACACTCAATATCTGTCCGGATATGATCATTATAAACGACAGTCAAAGCATCATTCTGGGAAGTCAACTTTCACATCCAGTTTTCTTTCACAATCAAACAACTTTGTTGTCATTGACGTTGAAAATTAAAACGCTTCAAAAAGGAAGTGGGTCATTCGGTAATTCAAAATAATCTCATCTATCTTATTAAAACATATTTCAATTGCATATTTACTTATCTTAGTAACATATTTTTCTAATTACTTTGTTTCAGGACCATGGATGAACATGGAAGAAAGGAAAAAAATAACTATTAGACAAGTGAAGCTTGGATGTTTTCTATAGCGATAATAAATATCTACATATTTGATTTATATGTGGAACCGTGATATTATGTTTTTAGAATTATTCTACGTTTTTAATTGTCAAAATTATTGGAACAATTTTTGGCTCTCCAATCATGTTAATTATCATTGTTTCATGTTTGCACCGTCTACGTTATTATTACTATCCTAACGTTTAACCTGTGCGTAGCGCGTGTTTTCAACTAGTTACTATCATATCCGTGTGCTTATTCTTATACAAATCGTGTTTCAGACTCTACATTATTTTCTATAGATGTTTTGTATAGTTTCTTTTGTTTTGTCTTTGTTGATTCGTTTTCTTCATATTTTCATCTTCCCCAAAAGGGGAAAATTTTAATAGTGGGATAGTAGAGTTTATTAAGCATTAGAATTGATAACTTTGACTTTTGTGTGTAGTCGTTGTTGCAAACCAAGTTATTCAAAATCTCAAATACCTACAAATACATAACAAACTCAAGTGTAGAGCGGTAAGTAAGGGTATCAATCCACATCAAGGGGGTAAGCTAGAGACAAACTTAATTGTAATTCAATTTTTATTTTCCTTTTGGGATTTTCACTTTTTTTTAATTCTTTTTTTTGGTTTTTTCCAATATTAAAATAATTTTTGGGTGAGAAGAAGTGTTATAACACTAAACTAAAGTGAGATATCACATGACAAACTAAAAAGTAACTAAAAGGAAAAATAAAGTCTAACACTAAAATAAGAGATAAATGAGGTAAATAAATGTGAGAATAATTAAGGAGTGGGTCTACACCACAAATTTTAACTATTCTAACTAATTAACTTTATTATTTGAATTTTTCCAAATTAATATTAAAATTACAAACCAACTCTCGTTGCAAATGTAATTTTAATAGTAACCTTTTAGAAAATTAAGTTTAACCCCCCACAACTCTAGAAAATAAACCTACACTCCTTTTAATTAATCACCTGCTTGGATCGATCGGTTAAAATTTATGTAAATCTTAGGAAATAAATTTAGAGTTGAAATTCAAGTAATAATACCCCACTTAAGAAACCCATATCTCTATATCAAAACTAAAATGGGTATTATAACTTAGAATTTCGATTTTCTCTAGAAAATCATTTACCCTCTCTCGAGGCGTAAATTTAAGAGTGATGGATCAAAATTAATATTCAAATGGAATTTTTAAGTAATCAAACTAATTAAATTAAAATAACATCAAATTAGGGTTCCTCCCCCCACCCCTTGAAGGGGATTTAGCCTAACATGTTATGAAATTTGACAACTTAATAATCAAAGGCATAAAATAAATGAGAAGAGAAGAGAACAATCAAACCCAATCTCTTGAAGTGAAATTGAACTCTTATTTCCTTGAAATCAAGCACAATACATCCAATATGAGCATCCAACAATAATCAATTCAATAGATTACTCAATTGAATTACTCAGAATTTATCACTCAATAATCTCTAATAAAAAATAAAAATAAAAATTATTTACAAATAATTTTTCTACCTAATTTATTTTCTACTCTAACTCTCTCTCTCTAGAATTCTCTCTACAAATTGATAAGTCTTTAAATGGGGTCTTCCATCCTTAAATAGTAGGCATGGAGTATGGGGGTAATTTGGGAAGGGATTAAATGGTTAAGTTGGGGTCAAAATAGGAAAATGCACAAATGTGTATGGGTTGTGTGAGGTCATGTGGATGAGGGGTGAGGGGATCAGATCTGGTTAAAAGAGTGTTTGGGGGCATTTTTGGAATTGGGGTTAAAAGAGGTGTGATTAAAACATGTGGGTTTATTTGGTTTTTCGTCTATTGGTTTTGTTTGAGATTTTAGAAGCAGGTAGAAGTCGTGGCTTGGAGAAGAGGGAAAATGGGTAAGGGTTGTGCTTGCTTGTTTTGGCTCCGGGTTGGACACGAGGGTTGGCAACGGGTATGGTTATGGGCCGGAGGTGGTCGGACTTGAGATAGGTTCGGGTTGGAAATGGGCGTCCGCGTCAAGGCTGTGGTTGGGTCGCGAGTTGCTGCTAGGTTTAGGTTTAGTGGGTATCCGGGTAGGCTGTGGATTGGGGTCGACGCTGATAAGGGTCGGTCGGAGTGGGTTTGGGCTTCGGCAGGGGCTAGGGTGGTTTGGGGTTCCGGCGCCGGAGGTGGGTTATGGGCGAAGGGGAATGGGGCTCCGGGTTTAGGGTTGAGCTTTCGGGTTTTGGTCGCAGGTAAGCTCTGGTTCAAATGGGTTTAGGCAGGAGGGGGTTTAAGAGGTTCGGGGAAGTCGCCGACGTAAGGTCCGGTTTTGACGGCGGGTCATCACCGGAGGTGGTTGGTGAGGTGGCAGCGGGTTATGGTTGTGTTTGGTTTAGGTTTTAACAGGTAGGGGGTTGTGGGTTTTATGGATGAGAGATAAGGGTGAAGGAGTTGTTTGGTAATGGAGGAAAGAGGATAGAGAAGGTGTTGTTGGGGAAAAAGATGATGAAGGGAGTTATTCTGTGTGGTGAGGGTCTAGGAATTTAGGTGAGGGTGAGAAAGAGTTTGGGTGTAGGTGAGTGTATGGTAGGTGGGTGTGAGTGTGTATAATTTGGACCCTTAAAAATAAAATAAAACTAAAATAATAAAACTAATAAAATTAAAAATCTAAAAATAAATTCTATTCTAAAAATAAAATAAAGACTCAAAATAAAATTAAAATAAACTAAAAGGAAATGAAAATGAAAATAAAAATAAAAATCTATTAAACTAAAACTAAAAACCTAAAAGGAATGTAAAACCTAATAAAACAAAAAAGAAATGAAATCCTAAAAATAACTAATTCTAATAAAACTAATAACTAGTAAAGATAAAATAAAAATATACTGATAATAATAAAATAAAAAATACTAAATAAAACCTAAAAATTCTAAATAATCTAAAATAAAACATAAAAATAAAATGACACTAAAAATCTAAAAAATATAAAGCAAGTACAAACTAAACACACATGGGCTTCGGGGTAGGTTTAGGGACAGGTGAGATTATGAGACAAGGGAATTAGCTCCAAATGACTACAAATTGCCTTGAAATAATGCTTTTGACACTACAACTACAATCAACCCTACACAATGAACATTTATGCGCATAAGACCCAAATTGTCTAGAATTAGCAACTAAAAATCATTTATTCAAGGTATAAAATATACATTTTTGGGTGCTTATCACACCACCCACAAATAGAGCGTTGCTAGTCCTCGAGCAATAAAATAGAGATAAAGAGAAAGATAAGAAACCAAAAGTGTACCACTTTCGGGGGCACTTGCGATTGCAGTTAGCATGTGCAACAAGCCTTTTAACCTGTAGGTTGCCCTACAGGACGAGTTGCATCTCGTGAGGGTTTGCAAGGAATATACCAAAAAAAATCTTTTTTTGCAAAAATTTATTGAAAGAGAGTCAATCTCTTATTATACATAGAATGATCGGACAATCCATCATGAGAGAAATGTTTTGAGAAATAAAAGCTATAATGTGTAAAAAATTTAGCTAAGTAAATACTCAAGGCACATCCTCCCTAGAACTCAACGTGTGTGGTGTGAATCAGTCAAAACGGGTCGAGTATCGCAAGAGTAATTCCTTGACTGCCTTATCGGAATCAACGCTTCAATTTTAAAATCTCACGAATATACCTCTCTCAAATGAACTCTCGAGATTAGGGTTAGTGTATCGCTCTTGTGTATGAGGATGTGAGTAAATGTAAGCTAGTTCAAACGTCTCACACACATATAAGAAAGAACGAACATTAAGAAAGAAAAATGATCTCATGAAAGAATGCTAATCACTATAGTGAGAACGTCGAGTTATTCACCACGTTGACTTTCATTTGCCCGAACACCTATAGAAAAATATGGATGTATATGGTTGAAGGGAAAATGAAATGAGAAGGATGGGATATGAGGTTGGATTGGGATATGAGGTTGGATGATGAGTGATGGATGCGATAGAAGAGTTTTCTATACTTGAAGAACAAAATGTCTTTATTTCAAAACACACAAACTATAAAATCTCTTTCTTTTCTTTTCTTTGTTTTTCTTTTTTTTCTCTTTTTCTATATATATATATATATATATATATTTAATATTTTTCTATTATTTTTGTTTTTCTCTCTTTTTTCAAACCAACACTGAAGACATTTTGTATTTGAAAAACACACTCTTTTTCTCAAAATGATGGATGATATATGAATGGAATGATAAATGGATGTTATGGGAAATGTATATGAAATATGGGAAAGTAATGGGTAGTGTATGCGTGAAAATCTAGTGATCGAGACAAATTTTGAGACACATGTTTCTTACAACTCGAAAGTGATGTCATTCTCAGTGATCAAGGAAATTTTTTTATGAAAAATAATGAGATCATACAACGATTTAAAGTGCGGACCAAATGAAGTTGAATCAACATGTGACTCAGAGATTGCATAAACACTCTGAAAGGGTGAAAGGCACAAATCTCACAAGCTAAAGTCTTTACTAGTGATCCTTAAGGTTCTCTTAGGAATTGTAGTACTCCTCAACTCTAAATAGTATTAATGTGATAATTGCGCAATTTTGTTGAGTCTAGAAATTCATGGCGCAACATGCCTTGTTACGTATTACCTAAGCTGTTTAAAAAAAATCATCTAGCTTGATTCCTATACGTAAAGGATTGATGATTGAAAATTCACATCAATAAATGACATGAAAGAAACTGCATAAAATTTAAAAAAATCAGGTTTTAAGATCAAAAATTTTCAAAAGAGGTACGATTTTGATCAAATTCCCCACCCCTAAACAAAAAGGAACATCGTCCTCGATGTTAGGTAAAATCATTTTTAAAATTGAGAGCATAAGGTGGAAAAGAGATTACCAGAATCAACCGCTAATGAAATGGACCGATGAAACCAAGAATAAACCTGGAGAAGTGATAAGATAACAAAAGTTGTACAAGTCTATAAGCATGATAAAGCATTGGGTGATGTGAAACAGCATCCCCA
The DNA here is from genome assembly GCA_949130495.1 of Sambucus nigra. Classification (NCBI taxonomy): domain Eukaryota; kingdom Viridiplantae; phylum Streptophyta; class Magnoliopsida; order Dipsacales; family Adoxaceae; genus Sambucus; species Sambucus nigra. The sequence continues at coordinate 293,618,036 of OX422223.1, forward strand.
AACAAGATAAGACTAGTACAAGAAACAACGGGCTACCTCTAGGTAGCACTAAGTTTAATGTCTTCAGCCAGACCGAAGGGATCTCACCCTAAGGATAGAATCTATGAAAGCGCGAGCCGATAGAAAAATTTGGGTGATGAGAATTACCCCCAAATAAGACTAAGCGTCAGTCTTGTTGGATCAGGGCTAAGAATGGTCAATGCACTTGTATGGAATCACACGATGCAAAGCATCAGTGGACCATGGGAGGGTGGGGATTAGGGTAAAGGTGAGGGTTATGAGGTATCGACCACGGGCCTTGTTAAGCTTAAAGGTGAGGGCAACAAGGGCCCTATAAAAATGATGCTCTAATTGGTGAGCGAGGCGAAATGGTGTGAAAATTATAATGGGGTGGGACTCATAGAAAGGACACGATCGTTTTATAAATGGACGATGATAATGGTCGCGCCGTGACACACTAGAGAGTTGTTGATGGGAAAAATCAACACCACAAGATAGTGGTGGGCATGGAGTGTGACACCCTGCCTAATAAAATACCGGGTGATCACTCCTATATCAAATTAAAATAGGAATCCCAGTTGGTTCATTCTTATCATCACTATCGAAATTTTTTTAAAACTTACTAACGACCTAGTATTCCAAAAAGGCGGTATCAAATTTTAACTTATTAATTAAACAAGACAATAACATGTGGAAATACCTATAAGCCATTCACAACAACTGAATCAAATCAACTGAATAAATAATTAAACTACTTGTCGAATAAACCATCGTCCACCAAAGTAAATAGTCTAATAATAATCATCCAACAACTGAATAAATAAATTTGAAAACTGTACTGAAAAGTCTGGGCGACAAGCCCTAAGTAAAACTGAAACTGATAGATGCTTCCTACTCTAGGAAAGAATGAACGCTGTGTATAATCCAAGCTCCTGCTAGCATCCACATATGTTGCAGCTACATATCCCTAGAATAGAATATCAAGTCTGGCGTCCCTGTGGCTAGACACCTAAAAGGTTTTGAAAATAGTTTTATAGCAAGGGTTAGAACCCAAAACATTTTGAAAATATTTAGCAAGTGAATTAACTGCAGTAATTAAAAATGTATGAACGCGCTTCATATTTAATTTAGTGTCGCACTCTCTTGAGGATATACTCACCCCTCCACTAATGTGCACACCTAACGGTTTCCTTAACCCCAGCTAGTTGTACTACCCCGTCGAACTAGTACTAGTATAATCCTCCCAGGTCTTTCTACTCTAAACCGAGTATTATTATTCATGGGTTATAAGTTATCTCTCAAATTAACTTAATTAATTCCTTTTAAGTAATATCATATAACCGCCACACAAGTTATATAAAGTAAATACATCACACAGTGTATTATTACCCGCATATATTATTTAATACCATTATATACGTATCTTTACTACAACATCCACACATATTTCACATGTATATCCATCCCTCTGTGGCCGGATAATTTCCGCTAAAGTGCTATCTCACTAGGTGTGCTCACATGACCTAGTTACACAAGTTGAAATCGCTCACTAACCTGGCCCAAAATATAAATGTAGTAGAGGCGATCATTTTCCTTACCTGAGAGTGAGATAAGCCCCTCACCCATATACAGGACGCTATGACCTGGGGATATACTCGCCCTACTCCTCAAGCTAGGGGATTCACCCACTCCGCGCAACCTCCCTTGATAGCGCTAAAGTATATAAATTAAATAAATATCTAGTCACTGATATTTAATACCACACAAAATGTACATGCATATATACTATCACCACACCGTATATATAATATAGATCCGGGTTTACCGTGTACTAAAACCCGTAACACTAGCCTGTATATTCCCAAGTCTATGGCCGACTCAAATTAATTAATTTGTTTCACTATGATTAATTAATTTAAAGTAGCGTCGCTCAACTACATTACCCGTACATTTTCCCTAGGTCCGAAATTTAACCCTTTAGAACTTTTTCACCAAATTTCGTTAATAAGTTTTACACTCTTATTAAATTTAATATTCCTTAATACTCATCCCATAAGTCTCTAAGCATTAAATTCTATTCAATTTCTATCAAATAAATTCCACCTTAAGTTCCAACCCGTATGTTAAATTCATCCGAAATTCCCATTCGAGTACGTTCATATATTTTCGTGTGTCGTTCATTCTAAATAATTCCAAATTCATAACCCAAATTGATCCCTATCTAATCCAGGGATAAAATAATGTTCCTTAATATTTTTCCAAAGTCCTTCACTCCTCCACGGTCATTTCCAAATAACCCGAATTTATTTCTTCCTAAAGTTGTCGGTCTCGCACACCCTTTAGTAGAAAAATCATTATAAATTCAAAAAAATTGGAAAAATACGAGGACGGCGCCCACGCTACCGCAACGAAAAGATCTACAATATCAAATTTTAAAATAACTGAAGGGGTCGATCAATCGACTCCTTGGGTCAATCGATCGATCGACCAGATATTCATCTTCTTCCCCGAATTTGTTTCCACCATTAACACATAACCAAGATTTTTATCCACTCTCCCCCTATTATTCCATCACAACCAATAATATTTAACACATGGAAAAGGTTCTAAACCTCCTAGAGACCTTAAATTCATAATTGGTTTTCATAATTTTGAACTTTCCCAATTCGGGTATTTTTCGGGTTTTACTCATTCGATGTTTAATTTAAATCATAGTTCCAAATCAGATGCCCAATAGACACTGGTTCATACTCAAATTTGATTTCCATGATTTCTTTACCATCAAAAACATTAATTGAGTATCAAATCCACATAATTTTCCCAATTCATTAAAGACCCATTTTCATGTAAATCCCACACCCAAAAATGAATTTCGGTTTACACCTCCCATAATATGAATTGGTTATCATCTATTTAAGAATCAAAACAGTTAACCACTTACCACTGATTATTCTTAGAGTCTGATCCGTTGGTGTAGAGAAGAGGTTGATGACTAACACCCACTTTGTTCCCCAACTTGACTCCAAAAGATCCCCAAATTATTCTCCACTTGCTTCCTCTGCTTTTCTCTCAAGACCTAGGTTTAGAATTATTTTAACTGCCATTTAACTCTTAAAATCTTTAATCACGTTTTTAGTCACATGTGCGTAATTAAAATGGCCCAAATCCCCCCGTGTGGGCCCAGTTATGCCCAAAAATGCTCCAAGACCCGATTACTACCCCTGGGTACTCTTTTCTGATTATCTCGATCCATCCGGACTCAACCGCGCACTCAGAATTGTCATCTGAAATACTTTATAATATTCTCTAATTTTGACCTCAAAATGCGAGACAAAATTTCGAACAATTAAACTTAAAGTCACCAAATATGAATAATTCTTCCCACTCAAATAAATTACCCTAACCATAAATTTAAGTTTCTCTAATTTAAATATTTTTATAGCTCCAAAAAATAATTAAATAATAAATTCTAAAAATTACGGGGTGATACATGGTGGAACAAGCTCGATGTCATGGAAGTAGAGAGTATCACCAAAAATACTCTTATGAATGGTGGAGGATGGTTTCAGGTTAGGATCTAAATATATGGTTGGGAACATGCATGGTATAAGATCTAGATCCAAACTAGGTGATGGTACAAAGGGTGGGTCGGGTGCGATAAATGGTGGAGGAAGATAATCCAACTCAAGCGTGGGAGACACACACTCATTGGGAGGAGTAAAGGAATACTCACAAGAGAGTGTGGTTTCTAAAGATGGAGTGATGAACTTCTCCATTAGAGTAGCATCGGTGAATGTGGTGGTTGGGTAAGACGAGGCACCAAGATCGGAGATACAGGAATCACTAGAAATATCGGGCTCAAAGGGAGACATGCATGGTGGGACATCATCCATATTCGGATAGGTAGAAACTATCTCGGATTCTGTCTCAAAAAATTGGTGAACACTCGGAGCCGGAGCTAACCTAAAAGATATGGTCATGTTAGAGACATATGCAAGTGGGAATAGTAACCTCAAAGTGGAGTTCATTTTGATATGGTGGGATTGGATCAGGCTCACTATAGAAAGGTAAGTCAACAAAATTGTCGACTTGGGGCCCGAACCATGGGATGGTCTCAATTTCGAGATTCTCAGGGTGGTAGGGTTCGTCACACACAAAATCCGTGTCACAAGAGGACACATCATCATCACACTTGGGTGCTATAATGGGTGGATCCATGGAAATGTCCGACTCTCTCGTACACTCAAATTCATTTAACCTTTGTTCAAGCCTTTAGAGAGTTTCATTTTGAAGTTGAGTGGCTTGCTCTTGATCAAGTATGAACTTTTGCAAGAGGCTTTCGAGAGCGAAGGTGGATGATGGTGGTGGAGTGATGGGTGGTGGTGGTGGTTGAGGTGGACACAATTTGCTATGATCATGACTATATGGAGAATACTCAAATGAAGTGGGCGGAGTGGGGCTAATTTCATCATACACGAAAGGATCACCTTCGTGATGGACAAATGGTTGATACTCATGGGGTGCGTAGTGAGATAACTGATCGTGAATAGGTGCACAAGTTTGCCAAGACGACTATTGGAACGTGTGAGGATCCATAACATCGGGTTGGAATTCGTATTGTGTGGTAGGGTGATTAGGCCTCCATGAATAACTAGGGTACTCACACCACTCGGGAATGGGTTCATCGGAAAAGTAGGCCGAGGTGGGTTCCTAAATAGTGTCATATGGATACACTTGTTCCGCGGTGGGTTCAGATGTATATGGAATGTAAGGTCACTCATGGGAGATGTGATCGTCATAGGAACAATGGGCGCACGACAAGGTACGCGACACGTCAACACTTGACACTGAGGGTGAGGGAATATGAGGTGCATGCATGAACGGGTCAAGAGTATCTTCGGTACTCGTGAGAGAGGTGAAACCACTAAAAAGATCATAAAGGGATGGCTCAGGATCACTCTCACACGTGTCGTGTGTCAATGGGAAATGACCAAAGTAGTCTCGTAAGGGACGTTCTTCGGCCATGTGGAGAGAAATATTTTTTTGAATATTTTAAAATTTTTTTTCAAAAGGAAAGAAAATATTTTTGGATTTTTTTTTCTAAAAAAAATAAATAAAGAAAATATTTTTGGATTTTCTAAAAATAATGGAAGAAAATATTTTTGGAGTTTTGTGAAAAATAAAGGAAGAAAATATTTTTGTGCTTTTTTTTGAAAGAAAATATGGGGAAAAATATGGACTCGCTGAATTGATGAACTAACGAAAAGTGACTACCGAAAAATAAATTGGACACACACAAGTTAAGGAGAAATCCTAACTAGCACATAGACAATTTTTATCTTTAAATTAGGTGAAAGGGTAGTCAAATTTTAATTAAATCCGCAGGCGATAAAAATCATGGAATCATTTGAGTGATTGCCTTTGCAAAATTTTCTCCTAGTGGGCTACCTAGTTGATTGATTTTAAATTCAGTGATGGCTAGAGTAACACACAATGGGTAAGCGAGTGACTCGGGTGATGAAATCCCTTCTCGTGAGTGACCGAGTGTAGGTCTTAGTAATTTAATTCATGACACCATTTGAAAATAAATGCGAGAATAAAATCACACAAGAGCACGCAATCACACACATGAAATTGACTCTCTAACAGGAGAGGCGCGAGGGTTTAGAAATGCACCTCACACTGTTTGTAGGTCGTGGGGTGCCAAAAAATTTGAATCGACCGGGGGGAGATCACGCCTATCTCAGTCGACCCTGGGAGTCCTACCGACCCAAGGTAGAGAGGCTTCACTTCCTCGTCTTTGGACGCCCTCTCTCGAACCTTGTCCGATTTCCCTATCACACTTTCTTCAATTATTACAATTTTTAAAATGAAAAATAAAATAAATGTATCTCTATGCATCGCAATACAAACCAAGAATAGAAATATCCTAATACAACCCTTCTAAAATAAAGAAAAAGGGTACTAAAATGCAAAAAAAAATATAGGAAATAATGAACTACAAAATTGAATCCGCTCCGAGTGCTTCACGCTCCCAAGAATGGCAACGGCGCCAATTGATAACTTTGCTTTTTGTTGTGTCGTCGTCGTTGTTGTAAGCCAAATTAATCAAAACCTCAAATACCTACAAATATATAACAAACTCAAATGTAGAGAGGTAAGTAAGGGTATCAATCCACATCAAGGGGATAAGCAAGAGACAAACTCAATTGTAATTCAATTTTTATTTTATTTTTGGGATTTTTACTTTTTTTTAATTCTTTTTTTAGTTTTTTCCAATATTAAAACATTTTTTGGGTGATAAGAAGTGAAATAACACTAAACTAAAATGAGAGATCAAATGACAAACTAAAAATTAACTAAAATGAAAAATAAAGTCTAACACTAAAATAAAAGATAAATGGGGTAAATAAATGTGAGAACAATCAATGAGTGGATCTACACCACAAATTTTAGCTATTCTAACTAATTAATTTTATTATTTGAATTTTTCTAAATTAATATCAAAATTAAAACCAACTCTCGTTGCAAATGTAATTTTAATAGTAACCTTTTAGAAAATTAAGTTTAACCCTCCACAACTCTAGGAAATAGACCTGCACTCCTTTTAATTAATCAGCTGCTAGGATCGATCGATTAAAATTTATGTAAATCTTAGAAAATAAAGTTAGAGTTGAAATTCAAGTGATAATACTCCACTGAAGATACCCCTATCTCTAGTTCGAATCCAAAATGGATATTATAACTTAGAATTTTGATTTTCTCTCAAAAATCATTTACCCTCTCTCGAGGCATAAATTTAAGGGTGAGGGATCAAAATTAATATTCAAAGAGAATTTTCAAGTAATCAAACTAATTAAATTAAAATAACATCAAATAAGTGTTTCCCCCCCCCCCCCCCCCACCCCCCCACCCCTTGAAGGGTATTTAGCCTAACATGGTATGAAATTTGACAACTTAATAATCAAAGGCATAAAATAAATGAGAAGAGAAGAGAACAATCAAATCGATTCTCTTGAAGTGAAATTGAACTCTTATTTCCTTGAAATCAAGCACAATCCATCCAATATGAGCATCCAACAATAATCAATTCAATATAATACTCAATTGAATTACTCACAATTTATCACTCAATAATCTCTAATAAAAAACAAAATAAAACTATTTACAAATAATTTTTCTACCTAATTTATTTTCTACTCTAACTATCTCCCTCTAGAATTCTCTCTACAAATTGATAAGTCTTCAAATGTTCCATTATTAAATAGTAGGCCTAGAGCATGGGGGTAATTTAGGTAGGGATTAAATGGACTTGAGGGGTGGGAGGATAATTTGGGGTCAAAATAGGGAAATGCACAAATGTACATGGGTTGTGTGAGGTCATTTGGATGAGGGGATCAGATTTGGTTAAAAGAGTGTTTGGGGGCATTTTTGGAATTGGGGTTAAAAGAGGTGTGATTAAAACATGTGGGTTTATTTAGTTTTTGGCCTTTTGGTTTTGTTTGGGATTTTAGAAGCAGGTAGAAGCCATGGCTTGGAGAAGAGGGAAAATGAGTAAGGGTTATGCTTGGTTGTTTTGGCTCCGGGTTGGACACGAGGGTTGGCAGCGGGTATGGTTGTGGGCCGTAGGTGGTCGAGCTCGGAGTAGGTTCAGGCTGGAAATGGGGGTTTGGGTCAAGGCTGTGATTGGGTCGTGAGTTGCTGCTGGGTTTCGGGTTAGTTGGTGATATGCCCAAAGTACACCTTCTTACTCAGAGACACTAACCTCAGCCTGACTCACAGCTGAGGTGGTAGAAGCTCATTATAATTGTCAGTAATATCGTCTCTTATAGGGTTGGCCCTGGCACACATTGAATCAACCTCGGTTGGGCATCAGTCGAGGTCAGCAAGGTTTGTACCTGTGTTCAGGCATCCATCAACAAACAACATCGGCCCCGGTCGACGTTATATTTTATCAGCCAGTCAGTAAAGCCTCATAGGCTCCATCATCATGACATGGGTCGGCCTAGGCTGACGTTATATCTACCTCGGCCAGCCGTCCTGACGGAGGTCCACATGAATATTGACCTCGAGCAAAGGAACATTCGAACTTCACCAACCTTGTACCCATCCAGGCCGAGGTTGGCACCAACCAAAGACAGCCGAGCATTTACAAGTACATGTATGGCTTAGAACACGTGGACAAATCTATTATAACTAAATCGTTCCCTCCACGTGAGGAAATATTGAAGTCATCATTATTTATCTAAGATCAGCCGGGTGTCATCCTGGAATTGGTTGGATCTTCATGCACATGCTCATTGCATGCTTGGGGGTGCATTACACCCCCTATGCACTATATATAGAGATCATCCTCTACTTTGTAAATGGATCCATAATTGGAACCCTAGGTGAAACTCATTTATTTCACACAGTAGAGAGAGAAAGCTTGAGAGAATGTATCCATAGCCATTAGTCCCTTTATTTAGTGATATTACTCACACACTCACAGTGGACGTAGGCCAGATTGGCTAAACCACTTACATTCAAGTGTTCATCCTCTTCTTCTCACCTCCTTTTACATATGTATACAAATATTCTCCTGTGCTTCCATTATTATCACTTGCTTGAGCTTGTCAACACCTTATCTGGTGGTGTTGTGTCCAGCATCATCATTTTGGCATCGTCTGTGGGAACAAGAAGATTCATCTCCTCCTGTTCGTAGCTTAACCTCACCGAAGACTCTGGTGGTGAATAAGGCCTCACCCTTCGTGTGAAGATATTTCACCATTGAAAGAGGTCCTTTTAAGGTATTTAAGCTCTCATATTTTCATCACAAACTCTTTAGCCCTAACACATGGTACCAGAGTTACCACCACCTCCTCTACCATCTGGTGTTGGAGGACCCAGTTCTAGCCAGGCACCACCCCAGTCTAAGATGGTTGAGGTAGCAGCAGCTTTGAAGTCATTGGCTGTGACGCAACAAGCAATGAAGGAGCAGTTTTCCCAGCTAAGCCAGAATATGATGAGGCCACCTGGGGTATCACTGGAAATGATTACTCCGACGGTCGTTCAACCATATCCAGAGGCCAGGGGACCATCCCAGGCACCACTAAAGGACCAACCTACACATCAGCGAAGGAGGGACGTTACTGACCGTAGACGTCTGCATATGGGGAGGCAAGGAAACCCTTGCCCTGAGGATAAATACGATGATGTGGAAGAAGATGATGCTCCAGTAAAATGCTAGGAGCCATATGAGGTTTCAGACAACACTATACATCCTCTGCAGTAGAGCCGAGATTGCAGAGAAAAAAGAGTCGAGGTTGGGATGCCCAGCCAAGAGGATCAGCCTTTGATAGCTTGAGTAGAGAGTCAGCCTTTGAAAGGCTCGGACCAGTAAATGATTTGAGGAAGAGGTTATCCAGGTCGCGAAGTACAGCTAGCTCTCAAAGGGTATATGGTGAACATCGACTTTGCCTTGACCGACCCCTACATGGCCGAGACTGTGGCTAAGAGGTCAACAACCGATGTTGTGCTGCAGCCGGGGAACTTTCAGGTCACCCCTTCGAGGTAGCTGGGGATAACCTTGTCTAGGCCGACGTTACTAAACCATGGAATGACTCCATCCAATGTCTCGAAGAAAAGATAGGGAACCTCATCAAAAGTCGAGACCCATTGCAAAGAGATTCTCAGAGGGCTCCCCATTTGTGGCGAGAATTGTGAATTTCCCAACCCCTGCCAAATTCAAACCACCAATGGTGTCTCCCAAGTATTATGGAAGTACCAACCCTGTACATCACATTGAGATGTATCATTCTGTGACAAACATCTATTCACTTCCTGATGAGATGAGGTGCGAGCTTTCTCAGGCACTTTGACGGGAGTTGCGCATATGTGGTTTACTTCTCTTTCGAAGAACTGTATTGAGAACTTTAAAGGCTTGGTTAAACGGTTTATTCACAACTTTTTTTGGGGGGTAAGACCTCAAAAGAATACCAATCCTATGTTGTACGTAAAGTAAGGAAAGAATGAGAGCCTAAGAGAATACATTGCAAGATTTAACAAGGAGAAACTGGAAGTGGAAGATTACGAAGAGAATATAGCTATGACAGCTCTTATGGGAGGATTGCAAAAAGGGGAGTTATTATGGAAGCTAGAAGAAGACCCTCCAAAATCTATGGTCGAGCTGTTAGTAACAGCTAGAAGGGTTATGAACACTGAAGAGGCAATGGTCGCAAAGTATGAGGATGAGAACGGAAGTAGCAGTGGAAAATTCCAAAAGAAGAAAGACGGAAAAAAGAGGTCTGGAGATGACAAGTTTTCACACTACACTCCTCTAACTGTGAGCTACGAACACATCCTCAATGAAATAAAAAATGACCGGTCCCTGAGATGGACGGAGAAGCTGAATGCTCCTTCGCATAAGAGAAATAAAAACCTATGGTGCGAGTTCCACCAATATCACGGCCATGTGACAGAAAAGTGTTTTTCCTTGAAGGATGAAATTGAGAAGATGTTGAAGTCTGGAAAGCTCAGGAAGTATATCGACGGTAGAGCTTCTAAGGGGGGAAGAGACGACCCTAAAAAGAAGAGAAATGACAGGTGTCGGGAAGATGTCCCAACCAGAAGAGCTGAAGACTCAGATGATGATGATGAGGATGTACCTGACCTCCCACAAAAACATAAAAATGCCCCTATGAAGAGGGTTGGCATGATCTCCTTTGGTACTAACACTATATATGGAGGACTATCATGGGGTGGCTCAGAGGTAACCGACCACAAAGCTCATGTGGAAGAGTCCAAGTTAGTAACCAAAGTAGAGGTTGTGAATCGAGCATCTTCAGAGGCTAAACAGAAGAGAAAGAAGGTAGATATGGATCGTCTTATAGTTGGGTTCTCCCGACTTGATTTCAAAGGTATTTTAGCTCCACGCGATGACCCTTTGGTAATCACTACAAGGGTGCATGTATGTGAGGTACAAAGAATCCTCGTTAATGGGGGAGGCTCAACGGACGTAATATTTAGCCTTATTTCAAGAGCCTAGGCCTCAGCAGAGCTAGGCTTGTGACCTATCATCATCCGTTGAATGGCTTTAGCGGTGAAAAGGTCCATCCATTGGGCATGTATGAGATGGATGTATGAATGGGAGATGAGTGGCCTAAGAGGTTGACTCAAAAGATTAATTTTTTCATGATGGATGAAAACGTCTTCTCAACCTATAACCTCATCATAGGACGAGTAGACCTCAAGGAATTTTGAGGATGTTTCGTCAACAGTCCACCAAATGCTAAAATTCCCTACCCCCTATAGGGTAGGGGAAGTGCAGGGTGACCAAACATCAGCCCGTGAATGCTACTTCAACTCTATGGAAGAGAGAGAGGCTCGTAAGAGGGTAACAACCATATACAAAATTGACACACTTGACCCAAGGGATGAGACAAACTTCAAGAAGGGAGAAGCCATGGAAGAGGTATAATCCATCTTCCTCAATGAGGACGAGCCAGAAAAAACCATCCAAATTGGTAAAATCCTAAGACCTGAGATCAAGGAGGGGATGGTGAAGCTACTAAGGAACAAGAAGAGTCTTTTTACCTAGACCCACGCGGACGTACCGGGTATTAACCCTAAAGTTATGTGCCACAAACTCAATGTTTTAGAAAACACTAAGCCCATCAAATAAAGAAGAAGGGTTTGCTCAAGGGAAAAGTATGATGTCATCAGGGAAGAGGTCAGAAAGATTGAAGAGGCCAAGTTCATAAGAGAAGTCATATACCCTGAATGGTTATCTAATGTCGTCATCGTACCGAAAGCCAATAGGAAATGGATGATGTGCGTAGATTTCACTGATATCAACAAGTCTTGTCCAAAAGACAGCTTCCCCCTGTCGCGAATTGATCAGATGGTGGATGCCATAGCAGGAATGAGCTCATGAGCTTCATGGATGCATATTCTAGGTATAACCAGATTTTTATGGACCCAAAAGACTCAGAGAAGACAACGTTCATAACCAATAAGGGAACCTATTGCTACAAGGTCATGCCCTTCGACTTGAAGAATGCAAGGGGAAACTTATTAACGTCATGTAAATAAGTTGTTCGAGAGTCGGATTGGCAAGATCGTGGAGGTATATATGGATGGCATGTTGATGAAGAGCTTGAAGGCCGCACTCATGTGGATGAACTGGTGAAGACTTTTGATACCATGGATTTATACAGGATGATGCTCAACCCTGCCAAGTGTGTCTTCAGAGTAAGAGAAGGAAAGTTTCTTGGATTCATCATCAATCAAAGGCAAATAGAGGCCAATACCAAGAAGATCAGGGCTCTTCTTGAAATGAAGACACCTAAAACTATTAAATACGTTCAAAGGCTAACCAAAAGAGTTGCAGCACTTAACAGGTTTATCTCAAGAGCTACGAACAAGTGTCTTCCTTTTTTTAAAGTCCTTAAAAAGACCTTCGAATGGGATCAGGAATACGATAAATCTTTTAGAGAGATAAAGTCCTACCTCGGTTCTCCTCTTATCCTATCTCAACCCATCTTGGGGGAGAAGTTATATGTGTATCTAGCCGCTTCAGAATCAGCCATTAGTGCGACCATAGTAAGAGAAGATGATGGAGTGTAGAGGTTGATATACTTTAATAGTAAGGCCCTTCAAGGGTCTGAACATAATTATCCTCAAATGGAAAAGTTAGCCTATGCCCTGATACATGCTTCTAGGAAGATGAATCCAAACTTCCAAGCCCACTCTATAGTTGCCTCACTGATTCCCCACTAAGACAGGTCCTCCAAAAGCCCGAGAAATTTGGCAGATTGATGACCTGGGCCATCGAGTTGGGGGAGTATGAAATTATTTATCAACCCAAGGTTGCCATCAAGGGACAGGCTCCTGTAGACTTTGTAACAGAGTTCACCTGGGAAGAGGTTGAGAATAAGAATAGTCAAGAGATTATAGATGAACCAGGCAGTAACGTCTTTCGTGGTCCAGATGAGGTTGTGTTAAGCAAATCCAGAAAAATCATAGCTGAGAATGTGGAAAATAGGTACCTCTTCAAGCAAGGGATCCTGTCAAAGGGAACTTCTGTTCAAAAAAAGATGTTTGGAACCTCTTCTTTGATGGGTCATATTGTGAAAGTGGAAGCGGATTAGGGTTGATATTGTCAGCATCGGATGGTACTGACGTTGAATATGCACTGAGGTTCAACATCAAGGCTTCAAACAACGAGTCAGATTATGAGGCATTGATAGCGGGGCACTCCTTGGAAAAATTCATTAGTGTTGGACAACTCCTAGTCCACGGTGACTTGAGGTTAGTTGTCAACCAAGTTCTTGGGGTGTATGAGGTCAAGGACGAAAGGATGGACAAATACCTGAAGAGGGTAAGAATGACGCTAGAAGGCTTCGAAGAGGTGAAAATTAAGAGGATACCTCGGTAAGACAACAGTCAAGCCGATGCGCTCGCTAAGCTGGCCTCAGCAACGAGGACAGATATAAGAAGAATGGTGCCAGTTGAAATCCTGCCCCAGCCAACCATCCAAGAAGAAGAGGTTGCCAGAACTTGCCTCAATCTGAATATGGGAGCCTCATGGATGGACTCACTCATCAGACAGGGAGAGTTGCCAGAATTAAAATTGGAAAGGAGAAATATGAGGTTCAGGGTCACGAAGTTCTCAATTATAGGAGACGTCTTGTATAAAAATTGGTTCTTACTCCCTTTCCTTATATATGTGCACCCTTTAAAGGTTCCTCGAATCTTGAAAGATGTATATAAGGGATCTTGTTCAAGTCACATAGGAGGGATGCCTCTAACTAAGAGGATAATTACTCAGGGCTTCTGGTGGCCGACCTTGGCCAAAGATACGGCTGCTTATGTGAAGAGATGCAACAAGTGTTAGAGTTTCTCAAACATCCTTCACTAACCTCATCATCCTATGACGTCAATTAGCTCACCTTGGGCGTTTGCAGTTTGGGGTATTGACTTAGTAGGACCTTTGCCAAGAGCTGCAAACAACTATCAATTTTTGGTGGTGGAAATTGATTACTTCTCTAAATGGGTAAAGGCTAAGACGATGATCACATTACGGAATAGAATACCCCCTAGTTCATCTGGAAAAAATCATATGCAGATATGGCCTTCCAAATACCCTTATCTCAAATAACGGAACCCAGTTCAAGAAATCTTCCTTGGAAAAATATTGTTAAAGAGTGGGGATCAATCAGTTCTTCTCCTCTTGTGGTAACCCCAAGCAAATGGGCAGACTGAGGTCACGAACTGAATAATCTTGGATGGGATAAAGAAGAGGTTGGAGGAGGCAAAAGGGAGATGGACGAAGGAGGTATATGCTGTGCTATGGGCCTACCGGACGATAGCAAGAACGCCAACGAGAGAGACTCCTTTCATGTTAGCACATGGTTCAGAGGCTGTCATCCCTATAGAAATAGGACTCCCCACACATAGAGTTCAGACCTATGATCCTCAGAAGAATGGGGAAGAGAAAATACTTAACTTGGATCTAATTGAAAAAAGAAGGTAATATGCTGAGATCAGATAAGCATCCTACTAGCAGATAGTAGCAAAGTTCTACAACCAAAGGTTAAAATTAAGACCTATAGCTGTAGGAGACCTAGTCCTGAAGAAGACGTTGCAGAAGATAAATAAGCTCCACCCAAACTGACATGGTCCTTACAGAGTAGTCGATGAGGTTGTGCCTGGTACTTACCGGCTAGAAAATCTCAAAGGGGAACCTTTTTCCAACCCTTGGAATGCTGACCACTTGAAGAAATATTACATATGATGTTGCAGTTGTTTCTTTATAATACATGTAACGTTTTATGACGAGGATGTTAATGAAAAGAATAATTCAAGTGTCAATACTTTTGTTGCATTATGTTTAAACATCATTAATTGGTGAAATCTACGAGGTAAACATCATATAATGGTGACCGCAGACCTTTGAGATCATTAAATTGGTGAGATTTACGATGTGAAACATCAGAATTTGATGACCTCAGACCTTTAACATCATTAATTTCATGAAAATTATGAGGGTTAACATCATATTATGGTGACCTCAGACATTTAACATCATTAATTTGGTGGAAATTTATGAGGGTGAACATCATATTATGGTGACCTCAGACCTTAAACAACATTAATTTGGTGGAAATTTATGAGGGTAAACATCATAATTTGATGACCTCCGACCTTAAACATCATTAATTTGGTGGCAAATTATGAGGGTGAACATCATACTATGGTGACCTCACACCTTAAACGACCTCACACCTTAAACATCATTAATTTGGTGAAATCTGAGGTAAAACATCATCATTTGGTGACCTCAGGTCTTAAACATCATTAATTTGGTGAAATATATGAGGTAACCATCATTATATTGTGACCTCACACCTTAAACATCATTAATTTGGTGGCAATTTATGAGGGTAAACATTATAATTTGATGACCTCGGACTTTAAACATCATTAATTTGGTGAAATCTGAGGTAACATCATATTATGGTGACCTCGGGCCACTAACATCATTAATTTAGTGAACAGTATGATGGTAAACATCATTATATGGTGACCTCAGACCTTAAACATCATTAAATTGGTGAGATTTATGAGGTGAAACATCATAATTCGATGACTTCGGACCTTTAACGTCATTAATTTGGTGAAAATTATGAGGGTGAACATCATATTATGGTGACTTCAGACCTTAAACATCATTAATTTGGTGGCAATTTATGAGCGTAAACATCATAATTTGACGACCTCAGACCTTAAACATCATTAATTTGGTGGCAAATTTTGAGGGTGAACATCATATTATGGTGACCTCAGACCTTAAACATCATTAATTTTGTGAAATCTGAGGTAAAACATCATCATTTGGTGATCTTAGGCCTTAAACATCATTAATTTGGTGAAATCTATGAGGTAACCATCATTATATGGTGACCTCAAACCTTAAACATCATTAATTTGTGGCAATTTATGAGGGTACATATCATAATTTGATGACCTCAGACCTTGAACATCATTAATTTGGTGAAATCTGAGGTAACATCATTATTTGGTGACCTTGGGCCTTAAACATCATTATTTTGGTGAAATCTATGAGGTAAACATCATTATATGGTGACCTCAGACCTTAAACATCATTAATTTGGTGGCAATTTATGAGGGTAAACATCATAATTTGATGACCTTAGACCTTAAACATCATTAATTTGATGGAAATTTATGAGGGTGAACATCATATTATGGTGACCGCAGACCTTAAACATCATTAGTTTGGTGAATTCTGAGGTAAAAAATCATTATTTGGTGACCTCAGACCTTAAACATCATTAGTTTTGTGAAATCTATGAGGTAAACATCATTCGATGGTGCCCTCAAATCTTAAACATCATTAATTTGGTGGCAATTTATGAGGGTAAACATCATAATTTGATGACCTCAGACCTTAAACATCATTAATTTGGTGGAAAATTATGAGGGTGAACATCATGTTATGGTGACCTCAGACCTTAAACATCATTATTTTGGTGAAAATTATGAGGGTAAGTGTCATAAACTGATGACCTCGAACCTTAAACATCATTAATTTGGTGAAATTTATGAGGTGAAACATCATTATATGGTGACCTCAGACCTTAAACATCATTAATTTGGTGATAATTGGTGAGGTGAAACATCATTATATGGTAACTTCAGACATTAAGGTAAAACATCATTATATGGTGAATTCATACATTAAGGTAAAACGCCATTATATTATATCCTCAAACTTTAAAACAACATGCAAGAGGACACAAAAAGATGTTATATAGTCTGAGGAAGATGGTATTAATATTTACCACTGAACACTCAGAGTTACACATCAAATATGCCAAAACATGCTACCAGAGTTCATAAAAATTACAGAAGAGAAAAGAAGCAAAATTACAACTTAAAGCTTCACAGGACCAGACCTAAGTATCTGCAGACATAGTGGTGTCCTCTTGGATGATGTTAATCACCTCGGCTCCATCGTCATTAGGATTAACATCTTCAGTCTCAGTGGTGCCCAAGGGAGCAGTCCCTGAAGGAGCAGCATCGTCATCTTCAACCTCTTGCAAGGCCTAAGAAAAATGGGGGTCACCGAAGCGTAAACCAATAAAGTCTAAGGCACTCAAACTCCCTGACTCTTATTCCTTGGAGGCTGCCCATTTACCAATTTCTTTAATACCTCTCTCAAGGTATTCAAAGCTAAAGCTGATGAACTCATCAGAGACCTTGTAATCTGCAATAATCTTCTCTTAGGTGTCCTCCAAAGAAGCCTTAACAGCAGCAGCCACCTTAGCCTGCAGAGCATCGTCTTTGGCTTTCAGAGTGGCTTCATGGTCCTTCTTTATCTTGGCCATATCCCTGTCTCTCTTTTGGACCTCCTCTTTTAGCTTGTTGACCTCTTTCAGCTCTTCCTTCAGACGATCAACCTCTTCACTCAAAGAGGATTGGAGTTTCAGAGCCTCTTGACCCTTCTTGATCAGGGGCATTTTCTTCAGAGTCCAGTCCATAAAATAATGCATGGAAAACATACCCTGCAGTAGAAGGTCAGATGTATAAGCACATTAATGTAAGATAGTCGAGGTTACACTTGGAAGAGCAAAATAGTATAAATCATTACCTGGATTGATCTGTGGAGGATAAACTCAGCCGGCAAAGGGATATCCAGAGAACGTAGGAAGCGCTTATCTTCCTCGATCATTACAGATCCAATGGCATTAATAGACTTCAGACCATAGACAATTAGACTATCATTGATATTCAACTGAGAAAGACGAGCTACAAGGGCATCATCTAAAGAGATCGAAATGGCACGATCCCCTTTTTTATTTTTACTCATCTTCTGATGCTCCGAGTCCATTGTCTTCCTCTTCTTTGTAACATCGACCTTGGATGTGTCGATGTTCTGTTTGGGAGGAGGAGGGTCTGAATTATGGCCGGCCTTCTCATCAACTTACTAGACTTGGGGTTGACATTTCTCAAAGATCATTAGAAATACCTTTAGGGCACTTTACGAAAAGAAACGTCTGAGTTAGTAAATCAGAGACATTAAAAGTAAGAGCTATAACTCATTAAAAATGATACTTACGAATCTCTGTAAAACAACTACCACCTAGCCCCGTATGAGAGAGGTATTAGGGGGTCATCAGATGTTCGTATTTAACTAAACGACTATGCTCCCCCTAATCTTTAAGGTCCTTAAGCTTTTGAATATTCTCCTGGATAAGTCCAGGGTCAGATATTGTAGCAAGCGAGACTTTCCCCCATCTCAGAGGGGTCCTTGGAATTGACGTTCCAGATGCCTCATAGAGACCAAACTCCCAGGCCCCAGAGGTAAAGAAATACTGAGGTTTCCAGTTGTGATTGGTGGTCTGGGTAACCAACATCATCTTCATATCTAACTTCCTAGATAGGAAGTGGTAATAGCTAGGGTGATTTTTGGCAGAGGAGGGGACGTAACAGCCTATGAAGACCCTAACAGGAAGGTCTGAGTGGTGGACTACCCTCCAAAGGACGATAGCCCCTATCATCACCCTCCAAGCATTGGGGGATAGTTGTGAAGGGACCAAATTTATATGGGATAATATGGCTTTGATTAAACGATGGATGGGGAGATGGAAACCCAACTTGTACATCTACACGTAGACGTAGATCACCCCATCTCGGCCACCAAATGCTCTCTCACCCCTCAGAGGTCTCCTACGACTAATGAAAGGACCTATCACGTAGAGGTGCCTAAAAGCCAGAAGATCGTACTCACTAATGGAGCTCTCAATCTCGGCTGCCTTAGAGGTGTCAATATCGCTCTCATTACCATAATCTTCATCCATAGTGACATTAGCTGGGGTGGATACCAGAGGACCATTAGGAAACCTCTGAGCAAACTCAGCCCTGGTGGCGGATGACAGGGGAATAGTATCGAAAATAGGGGGAATGGCCACACTTGGCCCTATAATTTTGATATCAAAAGAAGACTGAGAGGTGTTGGCCCCCTGGTGTGATGAGACACGACTCGAAACCTTGCCTTGATTAGGGACCTGATCTTGCCTAATTGAGTAATCCATAGCCTCTTGGAAAGAGTCTACAGACATAGGGTCGAAGGTAAATGACTCAGACTCATACATAAGTGTTGGTTCCTCTGGAACCTCTGCAGGCTCGACTGGCTTAGGGTACATAACCTTCAGAGGTGGAGGAAATATGGGTCTGAAAGGAAAGGCCTCAGCCCTACGAGCTTTCGCTTGGGTTAGCTCTATCTACCTAATTTTCTCAAAGGCCTTCTCTCTAAGTGAAGGGAACTCTTCTATGAGTTGATACAGGGGTCTGAGCATAAGGATGATGACATTACACTTGGACTCTACAAACAGGCAAGCAACCTAACTTAACCTAAACTAAAGATCAAATGAAGAAGGTGCAAGGTTTTAAAGCTAAGAATACCTAAGAACAAGCTCACCAAAAAATTCAAAGAGTCACTGGAAAACCCCAAAATCCTAATCGGAAAACTAAAATCCTCATCGGAAGATGCAAAAATGAAAATTAAAGGCTAAAAATGGAAGAGTAAGGTGGAGACGATACCAGATGGAGTACGAAATGAAGAAGAAGAAGAAGAAGAAGAAGAAGAAGAAGAAGAAGAAGAAGAAGAAGAAGAAGAAGAAGAAGAAGAAGAAGAAGAAGAAGAAGAAGAAGAAGAAGAAGAAGGTTAGAAGAGAAGAAAGCCCAAAAATGCAGCAACAAATCTCTTGAAGAGAAAGAGAGAATTGCATAGATAACGAAGGCGGGAAGAAATGGGAAAATGAAGAAAAAGGGAGATAAAAGGGTTTTAAACCCAAAATCAGTTTGGCACGCATCCCAAGGACCATCATTGCCTTAGGAACCCAAAAGTCAAATAAAATCATCATGACTTTGTAGACACGCCCCTCACTTCAGTAAGTGACATGTGTTAAGAGAATAGTAGCACACAAGAAAACTTAGCCTCGGTCTTGCAACACCCCTCAATTACCTACTCACATAGGTAACTAAGAGCTAGGGGTAACTGATATGCCCAAAGTACACCTTCCTACTCAGAGACACTAACATCGGCCTATCTCACAGTCGAGCTGGAAGAAACTTATAGTAATTTTCAGTGATATTATCTCTTATAGGGTCGGCCCTGGCAGATGGTGCGTCAACCTCATACATCAACCTCGGCAAGGCATTAGCCGAGGTCAGCAAGGCTTGTACCTATGTTTAGGCATCCATCAGCAAATAACATCAGCCCGGGCTGACGTTATATTTTATTAGCCAGTCAGTAAATCCTCATAGGCTCCATCATCATGACATGGGTCGTCCCAAGTCGACGTTACATCTACCTCGACCAGCCGACCTGGCCGAGGCCCACATGAATATTAACCCCGGGCAAAGGAAAATTTGGACTTTACCAACCTCGTACCCATTCATGCCAAGGTTGGCACCAACCAAAGACAGCCGAGCATTTACAAGTACATGTACGGCTTGGAACACATGGACAAATCTATTATAACTGAATCAATCCCTGCACATGAGGGAATATTGAGGTCATCATTATTCAGTTAAGATCCATTAGGTGTCATCCTAGCACTAGTTGGATCTTCATGAACATGCACATTGCATGCTTGGGGGGTAAATTACACCCCCTATGCACTATATATAGAGGTCATCCTCTACCTTATAAAGGGATCCATAATTGCAACCCTAGTTGAAACTCTGTTATTTCACATATGTAAGGACATTTTTGTCCATTAACAATTTTTTCTGTCGCACGCCGTTACACCATTGAAGAAATTCAAGATTCATACATTCATCAACGGATCCGAATATCAAAAGAAGAAGAGGAATCAAGTCTGACAGACCGAACCGATCCGCCTACAATAAAAGAACCAATCCGGCTAACCGGACCGGTCCAACCTCAACCGGACCGATCCGCTTGATGCAGATCCAGTATACCCCAGATCGCAAGCGAACCGATGAAGCATGCAATAAAAGAACCAATTCGGTCAACCGGACTGATCCGCCCCCAAGACGGACCGACCCGCCTGGGATAAACTTCGCCAGATCTGCTCGAGATTTTTTAGGCTCAAAGTTTTATTATTTAAGCCAACTTCGGGGAGCTGTTTTCCAAGACTTTTCAAGACGATTTTCAGAATCCTAAATACTCTAAGTCTTCACCTATTGAGCCCAAGACTCTAGGTTTTTTTATTCACACAAATTGCCAAATCTTTGTGAATCTTTTTGGTAACCCAAGAACACAACCTTGTGTTTGTTCAAACCTTTATGGAGAGATCTTTACAACCGAGGGTTGCGTGTCATTGCTGAGGGAGTCTCTACAAAGTTTTATGGTTGCGTGTCATTGAGGAGTGCTGCGGTTCTTCCTTTGTTGATTGGACTGGGGTTCATGTGGGTTCGCTGCGTGTGGATTCATTGCTGCCGACACCGACCGACGCCTGCGGGTATTCGTGTGTCACTGTATTTCATTGTAATCTGTGTAAGTTGCGATTTAATTATTATAGTGAAATAAAAGGTTTTGCCCTATGGGGATTTTTCCTTAACATTGTATCTCATGCTTTATTTATGGTTTGACACACACACACACACGTAGTTGTTTGTTTATGGGTTGTTTCTAAATAGACTCGAATTAAATAAGGGTTACTTGGAATCTTGGGAATTTAATTTTATCAATTATCACACACCGAACCTATTCGGTTTCTCAAATTGGTATCAGAGTGGGTTACGCTAATTTATCCCGTGATCCTATTTTCAGCAAAATCGTGTGATATTGATTTTTTTTTTTTAAAAATCAATTTTGTGAAAACTCGCATTTTTTTCCTATGGAGCACTTATATAATCAGATGCCTATTTTTGACGGGTCTAATTATGCCTACTGGAAAGCTCGTATGAAATCTATTTTAAAATCTATTTTCGAGCGTGTTTGGTTGCTTTGCAAAAATGGTTGGACTCCTCCCACGGTCACTGTTAATAACATCACCACTTTAAAACCCGTGTCAGCCTGGACTGAAGATGATTATAAATTGTCCAATTTTAATTCCCGTGGTCTGAGTGCTATTTCTGGAGCTGTCTCTCCTGATGAGTTTTGCCGAATTATGACGTGCACCACGTCTAAAGAGGCTTGGGATGTTTTGAAATTGACACATGAGGGTACGAACGCGGTTAAAGAGTCAAAATTACAAAATTTGGCCACCCAATTTGAAACTATCACCATGTCTGAGTCTGAATGCTTTGATGATTTTTATGCTCGTTTGTCATACATTATTAACACATGTTTTAATTTGGGTGAGGTGATTGATAACACGCGTGTCGTTAAAAATATTTTGAGATCTCTCCCAAAACGCTTTATTCCTAAAGTCACTGTTTTGAACTCTTTGGGAAATTTGAAATCACTTAAGTTGGAAGAACTTGTAGGAGATCTTCAAACCTATGAGATTGATATGTTTCCCAAAACCATTAAGGCTAAGGATAATGACATTGCTTTAAAGACTCATTTTAAGAAAAAGAAAGAAAAAGTTTGTGAGTCCGATTCTGAGGGAGATTTTGATTTTAATGATATGGCCTTGTTTGTGAAAAATTTTAAAAAATTTCTCAACATCAACAAAAATAATTCTTCCAATAAAAAGAATTTTTTTGAGAAAAATAAAAATAAAGGAAAGGCCAAAGAAAGTGGTGAAAGGGAAAAAGAGAATAAATCCGATGAGGAGTGTGAGGAAGATTTTGAGAACGTCACTTGTTTTGAATGTGGGGGTAAGGGACATAAGTCGTTTGAGTGTACTACGTGACTTAGAAAGAAAGGAAAAAAAGTAGCTATGCCCGCCACACTTAGTGATAGTAGTGAAGGTGAGGGTGATGAGACTAGTGGTGAGAAGTTTGTAGCTTTTTCTAGTCGTGTGAGCACATCCACCTTGTCCCACAATAGTGCACACGAAAGTGATAGTGATCAAGTGAGGGAGAAAGTGAGAGTGAAAGTGGAGATGAAAGTGAGCTCCAAAAATCATTTAGAGATTTGTACACCGAGACCTTGAAAACAAAGAAGTATAATAGGGATTTAGGTCGTCGGGTTTTAGATTTGGAGAAAGAGAACGAGGTTTTGAGAAAGAAGAAGTGTGATTTGACCAGCACGTTGTCTAGTCTGACAACACGTGTATCCCAACTCGAGAGTGATCTCGAACGTGCCAGGGTGGTCAAAGTCAAGTTTGAGAACGCACCTAAGAAGGTTGAAAAGGTGGTTCTTAAGGGTAAAGGTGAGAAGTTAGGAATAAGTCATGACGGTGCTTCTTCTTCCCAATTAGCACCCGATCCGGTTCCCACTTTAGTGACAGTTTCACATGTGTCTCACCCTAACCCACCTAGGCGTCCCATTACTATTAGGAAAGTGTGTCCTAGATTTTTTGAGCGAGGTGTTCCTAGGCCTATTTATGTTTTTTCCCATTGCAAGAGGAGAGGACACCTTAGGGAATTTTTCTTTAAGTTGGGGTATGTGTCACGTTTTGCTTCTACACATGTTTCTGGCACACATGCACCCACACATGATACTTTACATGCTCCCGGAGACTACATGAGAGAGTTTGCACATTTAGGTGGGGGAGTTAAGTTTTTAGTCAAAACTTCACAAGAATTGATGGAGGTTTTTCATAAGCTGTCATCACCTTTGGAGAACCCCTCTGCACCTAATGATTGAGGTTTGACTTGTTTACTAGCATAGGGTGATTTTCATGATGACATTGTTTGCCTATTGCTAGTATGTATCATTTTGTATGTTTTATTTTTTTTGAAAAATTTTGAAAAATACAAAAAGATTTTATTTTGATAATTTTTTTTGAAAATTCCAAAAAGATTTTTGTATTTTGTCACCGTTTATGGATGAACACTTTGGATGACCAAGTCACAACATCATTCCTTTTTCATGTGACTATTTGATAGTGTTTTGAGACAATAGGTCAATTCATCCATGTGCTTTATAATGTTTGGAGTCATTAAGATGTAATTAAGCGTTACTTCCTACATGTTTGACTCATGTTTCCTTTATTGCACACATGCACGGATTTGTTTGATTATTGTGCTTGTCTTATCACATGTTGGTTGGGTGTTTTCACTTCAATCCTGCCCTTAAAACGAACCAAGCGCGATAAATTTTGATAAGGAAATTGTGCATATAAAAACCGTTTTGTGGGTTTGTGTGATTTGTTTGATAACGGGGAGGGGTTGCGAAAGGTAATCATCTATCCTTTGCGCAAAAGCCACCATTAAAAAGGACCTAAAAAATTGAGGAATTTTATTATCCGAGGTCCAAAGAGGTTAAAAGAGCCCGAAAAAATTGAAAGGCAATAAAAAGATATTCATGCCAAAAATGGGCCATTTAGGTTTTTGCACCAATTCTCCAAAGTTTGAGAATTTAGTTTACCTCTAAAAGAAAATATATATGAGGGAGTTTGGTTGGAGAATTTACAATGGGTTTGCACGTCCTTGAAATGCTTAAAAATGCGCTACATAGTTTTGGACGTTATTGGGGTGTAAATCATTTTGACTTTGATTTGTTGATTTGCATAAGACGATGTCATCTAAATTCAACAATCTTTTCACCTAAGGATACTTTTGATGTTCATTCGTTAGGGGTACACATATGCATCGTGCACATATGATTGATTGAGTTGATTTACCTATCGAATGTGTTCACACCCATTCATTCCATTTTCATGACTTGGTTGTTTGAGTCTAAATCCATGGTGTGATTTTTGTATCATATTTATTCAAATTGGTATCCTATCTTTGTATGAAAAATTTGAAAAATCAAAAAATAGTTTGTTTTTTTTGTATACTGTGACACCCCGATTTTGCTTGTTTGATTCATTCTACTCATTTGTCTATTTGGGGACATCATAAAAAGGGGGAGAAAGAATTATTATTTTATGGGGGAGTTTGAATTTTGGGGGAGTTTTGAGATATGACTTATGCTTATCATATATTGGTATCTATGTTTAACTTATGCTTATCATATATTGGTATCTATGTTTATCTCCTTTCAAACTCGATATGTCACTTGGTATTTTTTTTCTTTATCTCATGTGTGTAGGTACTACATTGATGATCTCTGAATTGCACACCCTGATGAGAAAAGATTTGAGATTCATGAAGATTTGAAGAACAAACGATGAAGACTATTCATTTGTACCTTTTCCAGTTTTGGGTTCATGGAAGGGTAGATTTTTATAGGCATTTTTAGTTGTTTGATAATTCGGATGTTTTGTTTTTATGTATGTATCGGCATAGACATAGGGGGAGATTTGTAAGGGCATTTTTGTCCATTAATAATTTATTATGTCGCACGCCGTTACACCTTTGAATAAATTCAAGATTCATACATTCATCAACGGATCCGAATATTAAAAGAAGAAGAGGAATCAAGTCTGATAGACCGGACCGGTCCGCCTATAATAAAAGAATCGATCCGGCTAACCGGACCGGTCCGCCCTCAACCGAACCGATCCGTTTGATGCAGATCCAGTATACCCCGGACCGCAAGCGAACCGATGAAGCATGCAATAAAAGAACCGATCCGGTCAACCGAACCGATCCGCCCCCAAGCCGGACCGGTCCGCCTGGGATAAACTTCGCCAGATCTGCTCGAGATTTTTTAGGCTCAAAGTTTTATTATTTAAGCCAACTTCGGGGAGTTGTTTTCCAAGACTTTTCAAGACGATTTTCAGAGTCCTAAATACTCTAAGTCTTCACCTATTGAGCTCAAGACTCTAGGTTTTTTTATTCGCACAAATTTCCAAATCTTTGTGAATCTTTTTGGTAACCCAAGAACACAACCTTGTGTTTGTTCAAACCTTTGTGGAGAGATCTTTGCAACCGAGGGCTGCGTGTCATTGCTGAGGGAGTCTTATACAAAGTTTTATGGTTGCGTGTTATTGAGGAGTGTTGTGGTTCTTCCTTTGTTGATTGGACTGAGGTTCATATGGGTTCGCTGCGTGTGGATTCATTGCTGCCGACACCGACCGACGCCTACGCGTATTCGTGTGTCACTGTATTTTATTGTAATCTGTGTAAGTTGTGATTTACTTATTATAGTGAAATAAAAGGTTTTGCCCTGCGGGGATTTTTCCTTAACTTTGTGTCACATGCTTTATTTATGGTTTGACACACACACACGTAGTTGTTTGTTTATGGGCTGCTTCTAAATAGACTCGAATTAAATAAGGGTTACTTGGAATCTTGCGAATTTAATTTTATCAATTATCACACATCGAACCTATTCGGTTTCTCAACATAGTAGAGAGAGAGAAAGCTTGAGAGATTTTATCCATGGCCATTAGTGCCTTTATTTAGTGATATTACTCACACACTCACAGTGGACGTAGGCCAGATTGGTCACGGCGTGCATAACGGACTTTGGCTGCGACCAATTTTTATCACGGTTGTGGGTCACGGCCAAAGTCCGTGATCAATTTTTTCCTTTTTTTTTGCGTCGCAGTGTGGGTCACATACTTTGGCAGCGACCAATTTTGTCACGATTGTGGGTCACGGACTTGGGCCATGACCATTTTTTCCCCGTCGCAGTATGGGTCACGGCCCAAGTCCGCGACCATTTGCTGTGACCCATTGTGGGCCGTGACCATTTTTGGTCACGGACTTGTGCCGTAACCCACGAAATTGGTCACACCCGAAGGTCACGGCCCAAGTCCGCGACCCACAGTCTTGGTCAGGGATTTTTCCCATGACCAATCGCCAGTTTTGGTGTAGTGATGGAAGACTTCTTCTTCTATGATTCTTATAAATTATGCTAGGAAATCATCCAACACTTTCCCTTTTATGGAAGTACTTCACTCATAGTGGATGTCGAACTACGCCATCTCTAGTGACCACTCCATCATTTGGCTAGTAAGTGTTGAGGTTATATACTTGAAATGATAGTTTATGACATTTATTATTTATTAATAAAGGATTGTCAAAGATTATTTCGAAGTATGAATCATGTTTGTGGTAATTCCTTATATTTGTTAGTAAATATATTCTATATGGTGTTCAATTGTACTTAATAAAAATTATGGTGAGTTTGATTTGGCCTAATCACAAAATTTTATAATTTTGGTTCTAGTAATATAAAATAATTCAGAACATAGATAGAGAGTTTACATCTCATTAGTAATGTTTTCTATATAATCTTAGTAGTTTGTCATTGACTATAAGATGATTTAGCTGTCGAACCTAGATACAGGTATTCTGGTCATAAGGGATTCACATCGAGCGGGGACGGGGCAGATAGAGGTAGAGGTGATTAGCCGGGATTAAAATGAATAAATAGAAGGGAAGCAGTGGATAGAGAAATAATGAAGTTGTACCGATACATCACGAGTGTATTGAACGGGACGAAGGGTGACATTCGAGTCTAGGTGATGACTAAACTAGAATTACATAGTCTCATAGCTTGCAAATGTTGCATAGATTCTTAACCTAGTGTGATATGATGATAAGAATATTTTTACATAATTACTTTTTTAATTTTCAATGGTGAAATTTAATTTATTGGGTCAGTATGATCTGTAGGTTGGGAAATCATTATTTGAATATGTTATAGACCATATTCAAGAGGAATTCTCATCTAGGATATATTCAAGATTATGATACCCCATTGATAAGTTTATAAGTTTTGATTCTACCAGTAAACTCAGCTAGTGAATTTTATAATCTAGTAGAGTGTCAATTATGTTAAGTTTGTCATCAAGGAATAAATAAAACATTAGTGAAAATTAATTTACGATAAATTAGATTTCACCAAATAGGTATTATGTGCTTAAACACGAGAAATTAGATTATGTGTTATCTAACTTTGCAAACTAGGTCTCGCTATTTGAGTCATTTTGAGATAATAAAATTGGTGTGCAGTTGTAATTATCAAGTGAAATTAATAACAAATAAACTAGGGAAAATATGGGATGTGATTTGGTATTTTCATATCTCTATTTGGAAGAAAATTTTATTATTTCCTGGTTCATATTGTAGTCTATATACCAAGTAGAAATCTTAAAACTCTCTAGAAATCCGATTAGGTTGAA
The DNA here is from genome assembly GCA_949130495.1 of Sambucus nigra. Taxonomy (NCBI): domain Eukaryota; kingdom Viridiplantae; phylum Streptophyta; class Magnoliopsida; order Dipsacales; family Adoxaceae; genus Sambucus; species Sambucus nigra. Next base: position 293,646,151 of record OX422223.1, read on the forward strand.
GCCCACCTCATGAACATGTATATATAGCTCAAAGGAAGGGGTTTAAGATGATAAAATACTTTTAAGGGTTAGAGAGGGTGAGAGAAAAATACTATTCACATTTTTATAAGAGGGTGAGGAGAGACAAAGTGATTTTTCCTTTACTTGACTATGTTTTTATCTTTGAATGGTGCCACATAAATGGTTTGCCTTGCATGAATCATAAAGTAGAATTTCGAACATATTTTTCACATGTAATAAAGAATTGAAGGCAACAATGTCTTCTTCATCAACCATGACTCTTATATTAGATGACCTACAAGATTTGCAAAGGTACGGTGATTTAAACCCTAGATATATTTCTCGTTCCTTAGTAATCTAAATTATGATGAATAAAAGTTCTTAGAGAATAAAAAATTTATTTTGCAATCCCAATAGTAGCGTCAGCCTTCTTTGTGACTTCCTTGAGGCGAAAGAAGATGAGAAATACCATATAGTGAGCTTCAAAATAATGTCTCACCTTTCTATATAATGTGACCAAGGAAATTGATAGATTTTCTGTGGACATAAATCTCCTCTCAGCAAAAATGATATTATGGTCAGTGTAATACATAGTTTGTTTTCCTAATCTTCCTCTGGAACTAATAACCCACTAGTGGTGTGTTGTGAATGGCTAGGCACAAGTCGATCTTCTCACCAATGACCTGTGTTGACAATAATGATGGGGAGTGCAAGTACTACATAATCTTCTCTAACATTTTCTCATGTTTTGATATCCATATTGTTTTGTTAGCTTTATTCAATACTTGGATGAAATTTTAAAACTTATCTAGTGATGTAATAATCCTCATTATCACTTGACCATTCCTAACTATTGTTAGTTGTTTGATCTCTAGTAAAGACTTAATTTGATCAATTTTCTCCTCTATAACCTTTTGGATGACTACATAAATGAGAAACCTTTTAAAGATTAAACGAAAAATTGAATTTTGATGTATTAATATTCAAATTATAATTCCTAAGGATCTTGAACTTGCTAGAGAGATCTTTAATGTGGATAGCAACAAACATATACTTTGTAAGCATGTTCATCAATGTATACCTCCATTGTTAATCCGATATTATTCCTAAACATATTTGTCACCAACCTGTAATAAGTTTACCCAACATTCTTTAGGATGAATGGAATCAACCTACAGTAGCATAGTCCTAGCATTGTGATGTGTGAGTTCTTCTTCTAATTGGGTCCAAATAATAGTTTTGATGATACCTAAAATAGGAATTTATAAAGCTCATTTGTTGATGCTCAGTCATTTATTCGACTAACTAATCAATCCTAGGCAACGAAAAGTTTTTCTTAAGGAAGGCTTGTTTAGGTCGTTGAAATTCACACATACCCCCACTTTTAACTCTTCTTCCAGATGAACAATATATTAGAGATTTAGTTTGGAAGACCACCTTAACGGAGTTGGCATTAAGTAAATTATCAAATTAAACATCCTCCATGTTTATTTTATCTAGTGTCAATTTCTTAGGCCTTTACTTGAGAGGACAGAAGGTGAGATCCATGTGTAGCCAATGACAAGCCAATTATGGGTCGATGCCTAGAAGATCATAGGTTTACCAAGTTAATACACCAACCTTCCTTTTTAATAACTCGACTATCTGGTGTTCTTTATCATATGGTAGTTTCCCTATACTAATCGATTAGGAAGAATTTATCCTCTTATAATGCATTAAGAGGAATCGTTAACAATTCCTCTATTGATTGGTCGACATGGACACTTTGTTTTTTTAACCCCTGGCCAATCATGTGTTCATTATTATTTGTCTTGTTAGGTCTTAGATTCATTATCCTATGGTTCGTTCTTAGACAGAGTTTATTTATGTTTTATGTCACCTACAAAAACAACTTTTAGTTATTGCCTTATCACCTCTGACTTTCATTGTCTTCTAATATGTAGCATACATCATCTTCAAGTGGAGAGAATTCAACACTCATGGTGTGTATCCATCATCTCCCAAGGATGGGGTTTTAAGAGAATAATACCCCGTTACTATTAGTGATAGAGATGCAGGAAATAAAATTTTCATCCCTTGAATCTTTGATTAATCACATAATAAAAAGTGTAAAAGGAAAAACTGGATTTGAAAACCATGAATATGATCCTCCCAAACCTAGGTAGGTGTCTGGGAACCTATAAAGAATAAAACTCTTGCTTTTGGGTGAGATATGAACATCTCCCTCTCTTGACCTCTTAACAAAAATGTGATTAACGTTTTCTCTCTCCATTCTGAAACCCTAATAATGGATTATGTAACTTAAATCAATACATATTAGTACAAGTTGTGGGCTCAGTCCAAACTTTACTTTTTGAAAATCTAGACCTAACTACTTGGGTATATGGACTATACTTGGTACCCAAGATAATTAATTAAATTGGCTTCCAAACATAAACTCAAAAATCCAAAATTATAAATCATATAATTCATTTCCTTTCTTTATTTAATCATAATTAATTTCACTTAATAATTATGATTGAAATCCAATTTAATTATCTCAAAATTAACTGAATATAATGAGGTCTTATTTAAAAAGTTGACTATGGTACATAATGTCAATCCCCAATGTTAAGATTCAAATACCCACTTGGTCAAATCAATTTTGCCGCTAATTGACTAAAACCAACATCTAATCAATTCCTTAATTCTCAGACTTAAACTTACTTTACTACTCTACTGGACTATAAAATAATCCACTGATTAGGTTTACCTAGTGGAAACATATCTTTTAAATCTATCAAAGGAGTATCACAATCCAATATATCTCTTATATGCAAATTCCTCTGAATTATGATCTCAGACCTACTTATATTATTGTTACCAAACATATGAGGATATATTAAAATGATAAATAATCATATCGCACCTAGTAAATATAAAGTAACATTTGTGCAAGCATCAAAATCCCCATATTCCTCAAGATGAAGAATCTATGCATTATTCGCAAATGGTGTGATATTACTTAAGTCTAATAAAGAAAACTCTTACACTTAAATATCACAGGTGGTCACGCTCCATACATTCCTGGATGTATCAATAACAAACCTTTTTTGCACCATCATAGAAGCTTTCAAGCCATCAGGCAGGTTCTTAGAGTTCAAGATAAACACATATCCTCAGCTCGATTTCCTGGAATCCATATCCAACTAAAAATCTCAATTTGTCTACCCGATGGGTAATAGACTATCCACTGAGTAAATCAACACATAATCTAGAGTAATTTTCACGTACTTGATAATGTTCGTAATAAAATTACAGTGCTCCTCATCGGGGTTAGACTACAATCTGCTGACCATGCCAATGACGTAGAAAATATCTTATCTTATACACACCATAAAATACATAAGGCTTCCCACTGTCAAAGCATAAGGAACATTCCTCATCCTTTCCATCTAATCATGTGTCTTGGGACATTGATCCTTAGATAATGAGATTTCATGTCAAAAGGGAAGAAATCATTTCTTGGAATCTTGGACGCTAAACCGCGTGAGCACATTATCGATAAAAGTGGCTTGGGATAAGTCCAATATCATGTTTTTCCTATCATGCATAATTTTGATCCTAATGATGTGATTATATTTTCTTGAATATTTTATATGGAATTGACTAGATAAACACACTTGTATATTAGATAATACACACTAATCCTTAAGAACTGGGGGAACATCATCTACAATAAGTACTAAAAATACCACCATATTTTTGTCATGCTTCTTATACAATAAGTTTCATCCAAACATTGATCAAAACTAAAAGATTTGATTTACTGATCAAAACAGATGTTCCAAGACCTTGAGGATTGATTAAGTCCATAAATGGATGTACTAAGTTTGCATACCTTGTTTTCTTAGTCATATGCTATGAATCCTTCCGGTTACATTATATATATGCATTCGTAAAGACTAAAACCGCAATCTTGAAATCAAGATGATCCACAATGGATAAGAGAACTAGGAAAGAATATAACATGGGTACCGACGAGAATGTTTCCTTATAGTTGATCCCTCCTTCTAAGTAAGACCTTTTGCAATACGCCTTTCCTTACATGTTCCCACCTCTCCGGCTACCCCATTCTTCATCTTATATATCCAATAGGAACCAATAGGTTTTATAACATTAGGAAAGTCTATAAGTTCCCAAACATTATTCGAATGCATCAAATTTATCTCAATATTAATAACCTTCAACCAAAGCTCGAAATCCTTGTTTTGGAGTGCCTCAATGTTGTTTTCGATATCTGGTTCTTGTTCCCCTGAGATCTCACCGAAATGTTCACCCAAATATACCTATCATGTTGATGCTTGAATCTCCCACTATGATGTGGATCCACTTGTGATCTAATATAAGTGACATTTGTATCCTGATCATAAGTAATATTCCCACTACCATTAGGTAGTGTACTAGCGATATTAAGTTGTATTTCATACTATACGGGTGGTTCAAAAGCAATTACTTGGTATTTCCCTCTTATCTATTCAAATATAATCTTTCTCTTGGGCTTGTGATCCATCATATAATCTTCTTTTTAAGTACTGAGCATTTGTGCTAACATTAGGGTCATAAAATTGAACACCCTCAGTTACTTTTAAATAACCAATAAATAGACATACATCCCTCCTTAATTTGTACTTCTTTGTCTCCTTCTTTAAAACTTGTTTTAGGCAAACCCAAATCCGAACATGTCTTATTTTAGGCTTGTTTACAATCCGTAGTTCTGTAGTAGTCATTGAGACCGATTTAGAACGAACTAAGTTTAATAATATGTAGTCACCTTTAGTGCACAACCCCAAAAGGAATTCGACAGATTCGAATAACTCATCATAGATCTAACAATGTCCCGAAAATTCTTATACCTCTTTTCAGTTACACCATTTTTATGTGGAGTTCTCGGTGGAGAAAACTAGGATATAATCCCGATTTATGATAAGTGATTTCTAAACTCTCCCAAGAGGTATTCTACTCCACGATCATATTGTACAATTTCAATTAGTTTATTTTTTCTATGCTCCACCTTGGCATTATACACTTTAAACTTATCAAAGCAATCAGACTTGTGATGCATAAGGTAAACATACCCAAACTTTGAGTAATTATCAATGAAAGTGATAAAGTACTCCCAACCATCTCTTTCTTTGATAGTCATAGGAATACAAAAATTAGAGTTAACTAGTTATAACACATCTTTGGCTCTATAGCCCTTAGTCGTATATGTCCTCTTGGTCATTTTACCGTCAAAGCAATATTCACGAACTAAAAGTGCCTCACTTTTAATGAACTTAATTACCCATTTCAGATCAGTCTTTGGATTCTTTTCAAATTAATATGACTCAAGCGTAAGTGTCAAAGATATGTTTGGTTCAACTTAGAGGGTCCTTTTCTCTTTACGTTATTCCCATTTAAGTTATCTAATTCATTATTAATCAGTAGTGGCGAGACAAGATTTATAATATGAATATCACTTTTTAATCCACCAGAATAGAGAAATGATTTTGCCTTTTATTAAAAATATCAAAATTAAAATAAACATAATATTTATTCAAAACAAGTTTAGAAAGAGAAATTCAATTTTGTACAATTCTAGGAACATAAAAATAATTTATTAATATTAAATTCTTGTCTTCACGAAAATTTAAAACTAATTTTCCACTGATATTGTTGTTGTCTTACTGTGATCGCTCATGAATAGAAATTTTCCCCATCACTGAGCTACCTAGTTAACTGGGATGGCTACAAAGAATTGAAAACATGATTAGTAACTCCCAGATCTAGACACCAGGTGCCAGTATATAGAACCATAAGACATATCACAATGATTAATGATAACTTAATGTTTCCATTTTTCCTTTCTAAGAAGATCGGGTATTGCTTCTTCAGTGTCCTGTCCGTTTATAGATATAATAGTTTCCTTTTAGCTTTTTACCCTCTCCCCAAGGCTTAAAGTTAGTATAAAGAACCATGCATTGTGCCGGAGACTTTCCCTTATTCCTCTTCTTACCTTGGGGAACAGAGGAAGATGGGCTCCTCTATGAATTACCTAAATCACAACATTATGCTAGGTGATATTCTTCACAATTTGGAGTTCTTTAAGTCATAGTGCTAGAGATTAATCAAACTTGTTCATACAATAGTTTAGAGAAAGCTATTTAAAGGACTCTAGTAGTGATTAGAGCACAAAATCAACTTGGGTTTCCCCAACGATTTCATACTATCCAGCCTTAAGTCATTATTTTGATCCTCAAATATGTACCCAAGGATCAGAATCATGTCGCAAGTTATTGCCATGTGTTGATTTTGGTGTTGTAATAATACATTGGTCACAGAAACCAATACTTAAAAATTGTCCATGTGATCAACCCTTTTCCACCTCTGATAGACTTGGACATCCCTTTCGATTGCCCTTTCCACAAACTTGGCATTGCAGGTTTCAATCAAGATAAACCTATAGTTTTATTGGTAAGCATAATGTCTAGGTTTTTTTACTATTCAAAATAGTTCATGAGAGAAGGTTTATTGTCCTTTAAGATTGAATCATATGGATTGAATGAAGATTCCATTTTAAAATAGAAGAATCATGTATTTTGAAAACATAATTAATTTTAAAAAATACATTTAAGAATTAACTTTGATTTAATTTTTTAGTGGTATCCCTCATCTCCATTTAAAAATAAAATTCCATCAAACATCCTAGTTCCCTTACGGAGTGAGATTTCTCATTGGGAAATCATCCCACCTTGAACAAGATAACCTTTTGTTTTTCAATTATGTACTCCTGAAATTTTAGGAATTTGTGTCTAACATAATTGAATAATCTGCGTCTTTCGGTCACATGATTAATGATAGTGACTTTCGTGGGGATGGATATGATTGATTGTGGATGACTGTATAGTATTGGTTCACTCCTTGAATTAGAAACTGTTTGTGAAGAACATCCCCGTCGGGACGCTCGAACTCACTCACATTCCAATTCTAGGTATTATCACTTAAGATTTTTAAGAATACCATATGCCCAATTAATTACAACCGAGGGGGGAGACTAGCTAATGCAAGGAAGTAATCACATCACATTCATAAAAGACCAATGAAGACCATATGAATTATGTTGAAACCCTTCTCCCACTTAGTATTTAAAGACTTGAGGATTATAGAAAAAAATTATTTAATTCTAAAAGACTGAATTAAAGCACTAGTAAATTTTCAATTTACTTGTTCAAATTAAATTTGTTGTTCTCACAATTTTAATTTTCCAAAAATATAAAATATTTTTAATTAAAATAAAAACCTTGAGATCTCAATTTAATTTTCACGTTTAAATTAATTACCCTAATAAATTTAATTTAGAAAACAATAACTAAAACTAATTTTCCCAAAAAAATCGTGATATAGGCCGGTCTAAAAAAATATGCATGTTGTTTGTGGATACTCAGACCCCAAAACAAGTACGGAGGGGGAATCTCCTCCTAGACTCTCATGCTGAATTCACGGGTTACAAAGGACATAAAGAGGTCATCGTCAACGCTATGAAAGTGTGTGAATGTGTAGTGATTGGAATTGAACACCTATTTTACTCAAAACATGCAAAAGAGATAGTCATCTCCAAAGAGCCGAATAAAAAAGACTACGAATGCGTGTGAAACCAAGTGAACCATGGGTTCAGAGACTATGTTATAGAATGGGAATATGTTTGGCACCCATTATGTCCCTCGGATCTCAAGGGTAATACAAATTTATCCTTCTCCTGAAATGTGTAAACATGTGTACAATATGTGAGAGTGTGCTATGAGAAAAAAAATAGTTTGAACTGAAAATGTGTGTACATGAAAAAAATTATGTAAAGAATGAAATCATCATGTACGTATCATAAAAAGGAAGGTAACTAATTATTCTAGGAGTAATAGCAAAAAAAATATAGAGATATCCAGACTATAAGTGATGCGTCGCATCGTGACTCACTATTAGAAATGACTACGCATGTTTGGAGGACCACTAAAAAGAAGATAAAATAAATTAAAATGGATAAACTATGAGAGAAGCACCAGATCGTGAGTCATGATGGAAAAGTGAATACACATGCCAACGGGGCCGCTAAAATGTGATGAAGTAAGTCAAAATAGGTAAACTACGAGCGATGCGTCGGATTATGACTCAATATGAAATAGTGAATACGCATGTCGATGGAACCTCTAAAAAGTTGATAAGCTATATAAACTAACTACCAAAGTAACGTATAGAAAATATAAGTAGAATATCTATAACAAAAAATGAAATAAGTAAATGAGGATTCGAACCCCGAGATAATTCAGGGACGTCTATGTGCCAAAATTAGCATCAAAGTCCACATAATTCGAAATAGGGAACAAGATGAGGTCTAAACCATAATCCAAAATTAGAGTTTCTCTTTTTAGTTTTATGGAAAAGTGTAAAAATGTGGTGAAAATGAGATAAATGTGAGAAAAAGCTCTAATTTGGGAACCCTCTTTTTGGGTTTTTGATTTTATGAAAATAAGTTTAAGGATATATAAATAATAAAAATGTGATTAGTGGTGGGAGAAAATAATAATCAACTAGAAAATACATTAAAAGAAATGAAATATGTGAAATAATACCAAATTAGAAAAGTAGAATGACGAGGTTTAGGACTTCTTAAGTTGTTTAAATTTTGATTTTTGGAAGTTTTGTAATATGTTTATAGGGTTAAAGGATGGTTGTGGAGTGATGGAAAGTGGTGATGTGAGGGGTGATGTAAGAGAATATAAGATAATGTTTTTGGAAGTAATGTAACAGGACTGTCGCACAAATTACGAGACTGAAGGATCTAAAATGGTGAGGCCAGGGTTTCCTTAAATAAGAAACCCTAAAATGTCAAAAATAACCAATATGTCCGTGGAGTTTCCCAGTCATCATAGCTACTGGCCTATCAGCTGCCAAGGGTTTTATGACACCCCACCTATTCTAATATCGGCTGATCAATCCTTTATTAAAATGAAATAGAAATCCAGTATGATTTCATTCTCAACATCAGTGTTGTAACAAGTAATAAAATATAAAACATAATAAAACTATACATACAAATGAACATATAGAATAATTGAATGCATAAATAATTAATGTGAGCCAAAAAAACCATCGACCACTATAGATAACCATCCAATGTAAATAAATACTGATAAATAACACAGTCTGACATGAAATAAAATCCTACCAAACTATGGGCAACACATCCAAAAGGAAAGACTGAAATGAAACTACATCCTATATAGATAAACAATGACTAAAGCGGTTATAATCAAATTCGGTAGCATCCACAACTACTGCTCGTAACAACATTAAAGCTCTACCCTTGCTGTCCCTACAACTGTTGCACACCTGAGGTTTAATAAGAAAACAAGAAAGGAGATTTTCCCGCATGTCAAAGCCATAAAACGTTTGAAAATATTTTGCAAGTAATTAAATGCTTTAAATAAAAAAGTAAGTACTGTATTTCTTTCACTTAACCTCACCTCTCCTCTACAGTGCACACATAATGTGTTCATTTTGTTATATTAATTATACTACCATGTCTAACTAGGTCAATAACTGTTATCCAAGCCCATCCCACTAATATTCACCATTAGCTAACCATATTCTACCCTCACACGTATACTCTTACAAATAATAATACAACTACACAATTACTATAAATAGAGATACACGTGATATACTGACGTAGATACACTTCTGCTATAAATAGATATTCACATAATTTAATAATATAGCCTCACTTGTGCTATAAATAGATATACATATCATATCTCGTACACATACATATATATCACTCGCTAAATACGTATAATCATATCCCCAGAGTTGAGACCTCATGGATGCATCCCTCATGTACTATCAGGTTTCAGGCATATCACGCATCATAATGAGCCACTTGGTTAAAATCTCACCGTCGAACCTAAAGCATAAACGCAAACAATAGAGGTAGTGATAATACGCAAATATTGTGTATTTCATCTCTCGAACCTACGCATTTTAACCCCCTCGGGTGCCTTAATCTCTATATTTAAGCTCGTTAACCAGAAAACCTCTGTTTACAATGTTAACATGCTATATGAGGTATAATTGGTCTTTTGTAGGTATTTAGGTACTAAGTATGGAGTTCGAACGCATTCCGATGAAGTTCCGTATGCAATCGCACATTCAAAGGCATTTTAGTCATTTTACAGATTGGGCACCTGGCCCAACATCTTCATGGAAGTTGTAGCCTCCTCGCAAGCTTTGTGTGGACGCAAACGGTGCGCTATTCTGATTCGACCAAATGGTAGATCGATCGACCCTTCCCATTTTTGACCCGTCTTATATGATCGATCGATCGACCGACCAAATGGTAGATCGATCGACCCCCTATTTTTCAGCATATATTTTGCATTTCTTTTCTCTTTTCTTTTCTAATTTAATGCCCACTTGGTATATAAGCCAATGTTGATGTCATAAACAGAGGTGAACGTTTTTAGATAGTTTTAGAAGATATAATAGGTTAGGGTTTGGGGTTTTTTGTTTGGTTCTTCTTCATTTCTCTTTGGTTTGACACCCCATTTGGATTGTAATTTCACTATTCATCTCCCCTACCATTAATATAGTTTGTATTTCTTCATTTCTTGCTTTCTAGTTCATTTACAATCTTTCTAATTTAGGTTTACATGCTTTAGTTACATGCTTTGATCCCGTGCATTCTAGTATAGTTTTATCGCTCTTATTTACACGTTTTCATTTACCGCATTTTTAACATGCTTTCTAGGTAATTTAAATTAGGTTGTGTTTGAATGGAACTCACTCGAGTTGACGCATTGCTTTGCTTTGGTGATGGTGTTTACGGGTCTATTTCGGGTGCGTTGTCCTAGTTATTATGCCTAGGAGATTTGACGGGGCATATCATGTATGTCCCGTGCTTATGACCTTTCGCGAGTAATTTATGGGATATTTGTTGACGCCAAAATCTTATTAGGCTTTTATGATGATTTAGGGCGTAACAACCCTTGATTTAATTAACTGTCGAAACGAGACGCACTCGTAATAACTCGTCGACCCATGTAACCATTTTATACTAATTAACTCGGGTGAGGGATATTCGACGCAACCTATAGTTTTACTCGCTTTCATAATCTAGTTTCATTACCCTTTCCTAGATTAATCTTTCCCTTTATGAATCTTTTCTTTTAGTTTGTAATCATCTTTTACACTTTTATTTCGGAGTATTAAATCACTTAAATTCTACCATCTCGTCTTTGTGGATTTTCGATACCCTACTTACCGTTGTGCTTGCCTCGCAAGTGTAGCAGTAATTTAGGTTTGTTTGTATTGAGTTGGTGAAACGAAAACAACGATTAACGTCTTTACAAGCGCTACTTTTCGCACTCTATCAAAATGGCGTCGTTGTCGGGGATGAGTTTGTTTTAGACATTATTTGATTTAGTATTTTCGTTCTATTTGTATTATTTGCAAATAATTTTGCAGGACTTCCACATGTGAGCACTTAGAAACGCTCGAATTTTTCTCGCGCGCACCTACTTTGTGGAATCTGCCACTTCGAGCCATTTTTGGGGTAAGCATGTCTTATTCCAATTCTTTCAGAAATCCTTGTTATAGTTCTCAAAATTCTCGCAAACCTATGACTTTCGGTGAATTCTTAGAATCCCAAAGTATAACAAAATCAAATATGACTTTGGGCGAGTATAACGAAAGTCAAAATTTAGGTTATTGGAATTTTGATGATGATGACAATGATTTTGGGCCTTTACCTCCTTATAATAGGAATTTTGAAACGAATTCGAATAGTTTTCAAAATTCCTATAATAATGAGTTTTCGTTTAAGTCCGATGGCAACTTTCAAAGTTCCCATTTTCATGCATCCGCACCTCGACCCATGACATTCTGGGAGGGCTTGCGTATGTATGAAATTGAAACTCGTTATCGAGAAGAAAATTATTCGTGGGAACATGAGTTGGATTTATTATTTAAGCCCGACGACGATTTTGCTTTCGAGACTTTCGAGGTCAACGAATGTTTTGGACCAAATGAGGTACTTGTGCCTACTTTGGAACAAGCCATTCTAGATTTTGCCCATTGCATAATAGATATTGAAAGTGAGGATGATAATTACGTAATATCTATTTGCAATGAAATGATTTCTTCTTTGGCCCCCAAAGAAGAACATTTCATTGAAAATGATATTATTTCCTTTGAAATTCCAACTTCATGCGATGATGATTCATCTCATGAGTTTGAATTTCTTTCATCCCCATTTTCATTCTCTATTATGCCACCGGAACAAGTACCCGATGATTCGATTTCAAAATTTAATGTTTTAAACCCTATCGCCGATGAGGAGTACTTGCTCGAGTCGCCCTCCACGATCGCATTCGTGCCTTTGTGTGCGCCACCTCCCATTCCAACTTCAAAATCATTGGGAGGATATTCGGCTTTTCTCGGTCCCCACTTATTTTTGTCACCCATGCAATCCAAACCCCCCATCGTCCCTCCAAAACTTTTAATTGGCGATGGTTCATTTCTCCGCCTTACACATGCCTTCTGTTGTTCAAACGAAATTCATATTTTTCGGAACGCATGCTTGTATGTGAGGGTACACCAGTTATCCTCCAAAGTCAAATCGTTCTTATGGTGGACCCTCACCTATTTAGACTTCTAGTAAACAGTTAGTGTGGAGTCTAAATAGTAGGTTGTATATAGTTAGCTTTTTATTTTTTCTTTCTTTTTATTTTCTTTCCTTTTTAATTTAGTTTAGTGTAATTAGTTAACTTTTTGTTATTTGTTTTTGCTACGCTCGGTACAAACTTGTTTTGTAGATTCTTTAGACTTGATCTTATGGGGATCGCTCCAATTTTGGGTAATATCGCTCTTTTTCTCTCTTTAACTTGGTTCTTAATTAACATTGAGGACAATGTCAAGTTTTAAGTTAGGGGGTGTGGCATATTCTATCCATTTCTTTAGTTAGTCCATGTTTTTTTCTCACATGTTAGTTATTTAGTATGCTTTTCTTAGAAAAATATGAAAATTTTCAAAAATATTTTGTTTCTTTTTTCTCCTTTTTTGGGCATTTTGCCTTTGTTTCCGATGATAAATTTCAATAATTGCCCAATCCAATAGACAACCCAATGATGCATATTCTCGATTTTAGTAGTTATTAGACTTTAGTCTCACTTATTGATATTATGAATAACTTCATGAATTAAACTTTAATCCCATGAGCACATGCACTTTTATGGTTATATTGATTTGGTTTAAGATTTTTATAACTCGGTAATCTTTTGTTGCATTGTATATACTTACACCGAGTAAGCTTTGTACCTTTCGCCGTTTGTGAGTGTATACAGTATTCTTTTCTCATTGAAAATGTTACAGTCATTGGTAATCTCTGTATTCTTTCATTTGACCGTTCATTAATTGAGTTCATACTTGAAATGTGTTACTTGATCATGATTTTCATTTATTGTTTTGATTCGAGAATTGCGTAAACTTTGTGAAATGATCATAGGCATTCTTTGTTATATCACCCATATTAGCCTTGACCTCACCCTTATATGTTTACCCTAGTTAACCCCTTTGAGCCTAAATATATCCTTTCGTTTCATAACCTCATTCCCATAACCAACTCTAAATTGGAGTTTTATCCCATATATACACTTTCCATACCTTTGTTTGGTTTGTTACTTGGATTGAATGATGTGTTATGATGTCGGTTGCAATTTAGGCATATGAGAGTTTGAAAAGTAAAGAAAAAGTGAAGAAAAAGAGTGAAAAAGAGAAAGCAAAAAGCAAAAGAAAACAAAAGAGAAAATGAGAAAAAGAAGAAAAGAAAAAGAAAGAGAAGTTTGTATATGTTGTACATAGTTTAATAAGCTTTGATTACTCTCCCCGGTGATATATCTAATGCCTTTTTGGAACTTTTTTTCCAATTTTGATATTGCCCGCATTATCCCATTATCCCAAGTTTTCATTCCGAACACTTTGAATCCGTACATACATATCCTTCATTTCATACCCTTGCCATACCTACATTATAACCCTATTAAAGTCCTATGTGATCTTTGGTTGATGTAATTTAAAAGTCATAATAGTTGTGATAATCTGTGAAAATGCATTTCGCCTCTTTTAGTGTGCGGTATCCTTTCATTGACATTAAATTTTTCAGTTTATATATAGCGTTCTTCTTTTGTGACATGTGCACGACCTAGTTTTCCTTTACATTTACTCTTTATCCCGCATGTTCCGTGTGTTACCTCCCTATTTTGAGTGAATTCGCTTGATGAGTGTAATGCCCGTGAGGATTGAATATATGCTTGCATTAACTTTTAGTATCCGATTTATATAAGTTTTTTGCCAAATCACACTTTGCATGTGCTCTTCCCCTTCCACATTTTAAGGATTAATTCTATAAGGTGCATTCTATAATGTTAATGATTTGTACTTTTGTTTGAATCCGTTCAATGTGCTAATAATGTGTATGAAATCCTTTTCGCCATTGTTGGGCTTGTCGCATGTTGGGTTGGCCATATTTTGAGGAAACCATGTGATGTTTGTGGGTACCATCACTAAAAATCCTCACGAGACGACACTCATCCACTAGGGTGACCTGTGGGTTTAACGGCTTATTGCATACGCTAAATGCAATCGAATCGCCCGCGAAAGTGGCCTTATCTTTTATTACTTTTTATACCATACTTTTGTACTATCTCCTGTTTTTGGTTTGCTTGTAGTTCTTGTTGCATCCTATTTCATTGCTAGGGACTAGCAATGTGTAAGTTAGGGGGTGTGATAATACGCAAATATCGCGTATTTCATCTCTCGAACCTACGTATTTTAGCCCCCTCAGGTGCCTTAATCTCTATATTTAAGCCCATTAACCAGAAAACCTATGTTTATATTGTTAACATGCTATATGAGGTATAATTGGGCTTTTGTAGGTATTTAGGTACTAAGTATGGAGTTCGAACGCATTTCGGTGAAGTTCCGTAAGCAATCGCACGTTCAAGGGCATTTTAGTCATTTTACATATTGGGCACCTGGCCCAACATCTTCATGGAAGTTGTAGCCCTCCTTGCAAGCTTCGCGTGGCCGCAAACGGTGTACGATTCTGATTCAGAACGAAGAAGTTACGGCGATTTTAGCGGAGAAGAAATGCAAGCCAAGACAGGGAAAAATGCAGTTTAACCCTGCTTGATCGATCGATCGACCAAATGCTAGATCGATCGACCCTTCCCATTTTTGACCCGTCTTATATGATCGATCGATCGACCAAATGGTATATCGATCGACCCCCTATTTTTCAGCATATACTTTGCATTTCTTTTCTCTTTTCTTTTCTAATTTAATTCCCACTTGGTATATAAGCCAATGTTGATGTAATAAATAGAGGTGAACGTTTTTAGATAGTTTTAGAAGATAGAATAGGTTAGGGTTTGGGGGGTTTTTCTTGGTTCTTCTTCATTTCTCTTTGGTTTGACACCCCATTTGGATTGGAAGTTGACTATTCATCTCCCCTACCATTAGTATAGTTTGTATTTCTTCATTTCTTGCTTTCTAATTCATTTACAATCTTTCTAATTTAGGTTTACATGCTTTAGTTACATGCTTTGATCCCATGCTTTCTAGTATAGTTTTATCGTGCATATTTACACGTTTTCATTTACCGCATTTTTAACATGCTTTCTAGGTAATTTAAATAAGGTTGTGTTTGAATGGAACTCACTCGACTTGACGCGTTGCTTTGCTTTGGTGATGGTGTTTACGGGTCTATTTCGGGTGCGTTGTCCTAGGAGATTTGAATGGGCATATCATGTATGTCCCGTGCTTACGACCTTTCGCGTGTAATTTTCGGGATATTTGTTGACGCCAAAATCTTATTAGGGTTTTATGATGATTTAGGGCGTAACAACCCTTGATTTAATTAACTGTCGAAACGAGACGAACTTGTAATAACTCGTCGACCTATGTAACCATTTTATACTAATTAACTCGGGTGAGGGATATTCGACGCAACCTATAGTTTTACGCGCTTTCATAATCTAGTTTCATTACCCTTGACTAGATCAATCTTTCCCTTTATGCATCTTTTCTTTTAGTTTGTAATCATCTTTTACACTTTTATTTCAGAGTATTAAATCACTTAAATTCTAGCATCTCGTCTCTGTGGATTTTCGATACCCGACTTACCGTTGTGCTTGCCTCGCAAGTGTAGCAGTAATTTAGGTTTGTTTGTATTGAGTTGGCGAAATGAAAACAACGATTAGCGTCTTTACACGCGCTACTTTTCGCACTCTATCAGGTGGTCATAAACATATGTGTGGGGGTTGCAACCATAGCACATCGCACCCAACCAGTATCCAAACTAAAGCATATCCTCACACATGGATAGTGGCCATGCAACTCTACTATGACCTGGGAAATCAATCCAACACCTATTGATCAATGTTTAGGTAGACTGCCCACTATGCGCATCCTCATAATGATACTGCCGAGTAGGTATGTTCAATAAAACAAGCAATAATCACACATATATACATACATGTAAGTGTTCATTCACTTGAATTCTCGATTCGTCTCACCTAAACCCTTCTAACCGTTTTCCTAACACACTTAGCAAACCATGTAAGTATTCCCCAATAGCCCAATTATACCTGGGAAACCCCTACTCCCATCCCCCAAGCTTTAATAGGTCATAATAGCGCGTAAACAAAATCTAGGCACGCTAGCAAATCAAACCGATTCGATTGTGTAAGGACATTTTTGTCCATTATCAATTTGTATGTCGTACGTCGTTACACCGTTGAAGAAACTCAAGATCGCATCTACATCAACGATTCCGAATATCAAAGTGTCTTTAACATCATAGCCTCTGCGAGAATGAACTTGGTAAAATTTTGTTTTTACGTTCCTTAAAGTTCATATTTAGTATTGGGAAATTTTTATAAAATGTTTTTATAAAAATAATAAGTAAGTTTTTTCAAGAAAAATGAGGCTTTTAAAAGTTTTTTAGTTTTCTGGGAAGTCGGACCGGTCCGCCTCTATACCGGATCGGTCCGCCCTCTACCCGGACCGGTCTGCCTTGCTTTGTCCAGTAGACCACGGACTGATTGCGAACCGAAGAAGCCAAAATTTAAAAGAACCGATCCGAGGTCGGACCGATCCGCCCCCAAGCTAGACCGGTCCGCTTGGGATAAGTTCGAACAGTTCCGTGAGATTTTAATCCACTAGCTCTTATTTCTATATATATTCCTACTTCGTTGGTGTATTTTTTCAAGTCTTTGAGAAAGCGTTTTTAAGAGTACAAACACAACAAGACTTCAATTTTTGATGTGCCAAACATCTTTTTGATTCACACACAAAAATCCCAATTACTTTTGTGAATCTTTTGGAACCCTAGAACACAAGTTTGTTATTTTTCAACCCTTGTGGAGAAGCCGTCTCTCTTCTTCATTGCTGACCACCTGGAGTTCCTGCGGGAGATTCCAGTTGACACTGTTTCTAGACGTTGCTTTGAAGGTTTGACGAAGACACTGTGTGTTACACTTGTGGGCGATTATCAGGTTGTATGTAAGTCAATGGTCTTGTAAATTCTTCAAAGTTCTAGAAATAAAAGGTTTTTCCTTTCGGGGATTTTTCCTTAACTTTGTGTCGCTTGCTTTATTTGTTTATGGGTTAACACTTGCACTTTAGATGCATGATTAGGGGCTAAAATTAAATGAGTGTGTTAAATTAGAAATTTGCGAAGTTAATCAATTATCACACAGTCTTGTCTTTTCAGATTGGTAAATTGAACCGATTCGATCAATTGAACTAATTCTCTCCCCCCATCAAAACGATTCAGTTCGTTGGGCTACCAATCATTTTCTTCATCGAGTTTCCTCCTCCGAAACCCTCCAATTAAGGTCTAAAGCCTCCCCAGGCATAAAATTAACACCCTATATCATTATAACATCAATCCAAATTTATTAAAACATTTAACTAATCCAAACCATCATCAAAAAACTAATATGCCAAATCAAACCTCAATTCTATCAAACCCATAATTAAACCAACTTGAATTTTCACTATTTCAAACATCCTATACATATTCTACATGCTCATCCTTCTAAACCTAGATTTAATTTCAAAATTTCTACAAAATCATCATCAATTAATTATAATTACAATTAGACATCAATTATGATCTACATCTCTTAATTAATTTATCGAAGTTTTAAATTTTCAACCTTTAAATCATTGCTTGAATACTATTAATTATGAAGGTTTATGCAATTTAAAACAAGTAACTACTTGCCTTTTCTATCTGAATTTGAAGTCTGTCTCTACGTAGCGATGTTTCTGAAACCATAGATGCTCTTCACTCTCTTCTCTAAGTTCTTCTCTTCCTTTCTTTTTTTTCCTCTTGTCTTAAACTCTCTCTTAAGCACAATTATGAAAAGAATGAAAAGTGAGTTGCCATCAACCTCTCTAATCCTTATATACTCCCTAATTACACCCTAATCACGTTTTTTCATTAAACTCTACATGCAAAAATACCACCATGCCCTTATACAGGTCATGTTATGTCTAAAAATCCCCTGGAACCCAATCATAACACCCGAGTACCTATTCTGGATTATTTCGACCCATTTCAAGATATCAGTGCACTCAAAAAGATCATCTGAGTCATCTAATTACAAATAAATAATGATCTCATTAATCGGGACCGACATGTGCATACCGTAGGCGTCACCTATAAAATATATCAATTCGTCGATGTAACACTCTATTGACATAATGTAATATACCGACATTATTCACTCATAAACGACAAATAATAATTCATATATATATTTACTTATCACTCGCAAGTAAATAATAATAATAATAATTAATATTGATCCTTAACTCGCTAATTAATATTTATCAAAACCAATTTAATTTTTCAATTAAATTAATAAATCCATACATATGTTGAAATTAAATACTCATAAAAGATTGGGGTATTACATTCTCTACCCAAATAACGGAACTTTATCACCAAAATTCGAGCGTTCCTTCTAGAAAGAGCTCTAGATACTTTTCCTGCAAGTCGTCATTATGCTCCCATGTCAACTCAGTGACATTATAGTGTCCCCATTGTACACGTACAAACGGTACCACCTTTAATCGAATCTTTCACTCACAATGGGCCAAAATGACAATATGTCTCTCTTATTAAGAAATTGCCAACTGCAAGACAATCTCCTCCAACACTATATGTGGGTAAGCCGCATCATCCCTGAGATACCTCCTCAATGATGACACACGAAATACATTATGAATCCACCGCAAATTATTCGGTAAAGAGAGCCTAGATACAACCGATCCTACCCTCTCAATGATGGAAAAAGGCCCCACATACCTAGGAGCCAACTTCCCCTTCTTCCCAAACCGCATCATTTCCTTCATAGGAGATACTCGCAACAACACCTGATTGGCCACATAAACTTTAGGTGTCTCTGATTCGCATCGGAGTACAATTTCTCCCTGTCCTGAGCTACCTGACTATGGCTCCTGATCAACCCAATCCTTGTAATGTATTATGAATCATGTCAGGCTCGAGAAGCATGTTGTCCCCCACCTTTAACCAACAAAGGGAGAATGGCAAGGTCTCCCATATAAAGTCTCAAATGGTTCCATGCCAATAGTAAACTTGCATGAGTTATTCTATGCAAACTCTACCAATGGTAAGTATTGTTCCCAGTTACCTTGACAATTTAGAATACACATCCTCACCATATCCTCCAATATTTTATTCACGCTCTCTATTTGCCCATCGTTCTGTAAGTGATATGTCGTGCCGAAACTCAACTGCATCCCCATCGCCTCTTGAAAACTCTACTAAAGGTGGACGCAAAGATTTTATCCCGATCTGAAATAATGTTGAGTGGAACCCTGTGCAATCTCATAATCTATGCAATAAAAAGTTATGCATATTGCCTTGTCCAGTAATCCACCTGAACTACACAGAAATGCACCACCTCCGTCAACCAATCCCCAAAACCCCAAGTAGAATCATGACCCCTTTGCAATGTTGGTAACTCTAAAATAAAATCTATCAATATACCTTCCCATTCGCTGCAACACCCCAACTGGTTTCCTATAACAAACCTTAACCATCTAATAAGTGGTGAATCTAGAGATAAAATTTGCTATGTCCCACTTCACACTAGCACACCATAACCTGGTACATATTATACCCTCTGAAATGCACCAAAAATTATAAATAATCCACCTTCTCGGCACTAACTGAGTAAAACTTTACTCTACTTGACAATAATTATTATATCCTCTCCTTACAAGAAGGATCCCCTGCCCGTGTCTTCATAACCCTCAAAATAATCTCAGGTGTGGTGGTAATCATGACTACATAGGCTCAGACTACCTCATTATCTTGTCAAAGTTCAACTTGCTTTTCCTTCTAAACTGTTGCTCACTGCCCTACAAGCATACGGCTCAATGCATCTGGCCCCGTGTTAGACTTTTCGGGATGATACTGAATATTGAACTGACTAGGGCACCTATAAAACTATTTTATGTTCGCATATGCACAATCATCACTTATGAAACTCACATGCATCCTAAAAATCAACCATGCATACCATATGCGATCATACAGTAAAGCTACACTCAATTACCATACTAATCGCGATTCAATTCTTATTGATATTGCCCCACTTATTCAACCATTAGTGCAAACATCCCTGAGTGCTCTCGATATTCCACTCTTAGGCTCCCCTAGTCTTAAATAATATCATATCTCACTGATCGATGCATTATATCTTCACATAGTTAATTCCTAATATATAAAACCAACGTCCTAGAGCCCAATGTCTTTTAACTCCATACACTTACTAAGCCTCATGCGTAGGACATTTTGCAAGAAAAATCCAAATAAGGAACCCTCTCGATACATTATCGCCTAGCTCTTGTCAGTTATCAAGATCCGTTGGCCCAAGACACGATACTGGGGGGCCCCGAAGTGATATACTCCTACGAACAAAGCTATACCCCAAAAGTTACAAACTCTCAACTCTCACATCTCTAAAGGAGTCATACAATACAGTGCTTGCGCTATCACAAAGTCCCCAACACTAATTCGATCATGAACTCAATCTCCTAACTCGTCGATAACCCCGGTATCTTTAGAATCACATCAGCAAAGCCCTCTAACACAGAGATCGAATCTAACGATATGACTATAATCTTTAAAACCTCCTCCTTGATATACAAAAATGTGTGCTCAGCCCTCACTCTAGATGAGGCATCGCTACAATAAAACTATCATGTCTTGGAATATTAACCAGGATAGTCCTACTATAATAGTCTACCATCACTCTACCATCGCTAACCGGTCCATACCCAGAATAACACCATACTCATACATCTATAAAATTGATCAGATACACTACTAAGCATAACCTCCCAATGTCCACACCGGTTCCCCTATAGATGGAACGAATGAGATCCCCTCTATCCAATAGTAAATCTACGATCATAATAAAATCTAACAAGTGTCCACTAAACCTGTCTCACATGCTAATCTAATACTAACAAAAGAATGTGATGCACCCGTGTCATATAATACTCTCCCCATGTGATAATGGAGAGAAAATATACCCTCATCTGCTAACGGGGCTGGAGATAAAACTGGACCACGGACGTTATACACATGCCTAAACTACAACTGCCCCTATGGAGGTGATAATGTTAGAATTAATGGTGGGGATGAAATCTATTGTAACTATTGCACTAGCTAGGCATCCTGCTACTAACCCTTAGACCTAATCAGGCATGCGCACTACATGTGGCCCTGCTACCCACATATAAAACATATCCTTGTAAAATCTACCTGCCTCTGGCCCTACTGACCCTAACGAGGCTACCCCTATCCCTGACCCTGATTGCCCTTTATGTAAAAACTATTACCCTTCGAAAACCTCTTAGTTGATTCTCCACACTATGAACCCCTCTTCTATTACCTACTGTGCTGTTGTGACACCTCACTAGCACTGTTGCCCCCGATCTTGCCTTGCTGTCTTGACTCTCTGATCCTCTTCACTCCCCTCTAATGGAAGTGATGATCCTGTCAGAGAAATAACACGGCATCAACGATATCAATTTAATTCCTCAACTCTGAGTTCCCCAATAAATATTAGAGGATCCTCTAAGTAATCCCATCTATAGACTTGAGAAACTTCTTGTAATTAGTTTTCACCTTATCGAGCGTAAAGTTCGGCTAGAGAGAGAACCCTTCATCATACTTGGCCACTATTCTTCCCTCCTATGTGAGATTCATAAACCTCCTCCTCATCT
Organism: Sambucus nigra; assembly: GCA_949130495.1. Classification (NCBI taxonomy): domain Eukaryota; kingdom Viridiplantae; phylum Streptophyta; class Magnoliopsida; order Dipsacales; family Adoxaceae; genus Sambucus; species Sambucus nigra. Next base: position 293,668,555 of record OX422223.1, read on the forward strand.
CCATCTACAAAGTTGATTTAAAGAACTTGTGGTCAAACATCACCCAAACTCCTTAATAGATATAATATCTCTCTCCTCTGGCGTGGTAACTGACTCCCACCGCTGAAGAGCTACCCCAAGTAGATTAAATGTAGATAATACCTGCTTTAGAGTGTCACCAAACTCAACAATATGAAGATTTCTCTGGATGTCCTTCTTTCATTGGCTTGCTGCTACTACAACTTCACTTCCCTAGAACTCCAGCGGATGGCCCTTTTAAAAGGCCTCCCTGACACGCTTCCAAACTGGTGTCATTAGGTGAGTTTGAACTGGTGCTTCCATTGGTAGTTGTGGCTATACCTAGGATAAGTGTTGCACTATGGAAGCCATAGAGGATTTAGCCACATGTGTTACTATGGATGTGACCTCTGTTGTGATCACAGTCCCCTGAGTGACCTGTAGTTCTAGGTGGGCCTCCCCTTATGCGTCCATGTTCGTTGCACAAGTTGTTCTATGTCTTCTAGAATTTGGCATTTGAAACCAAATCAAAATCGTATGAGATTCAATTCAATAATATACAATAGTAGAAGAGCATAAACGCGCAATATGAAACAATAGTCCTAAACATAAGGCTCTATATCAAATAAACGCAGCACTGGAAACATAGCAAGTTCGTAGAGATCCTAAGGACACTAGATACTGATGCTCTGATACCATCTGTGACACCCCGCCTATTCAAATATTGGGTGATAAATCATCTATTAAATTAAAACAATAACCCGTTAAGATTTCATTATCATCATCACATTTGCAACAAGGAGTAGAATATAGAATATAACAAAAACATACACACAACTGAATATATAGAATAGTCGAATGCATAAATAACTAATGTGGGCCAAATAAACCATCGGCCACTACAGATAACCATCAAACATAAATAAAAAAGTTTGATATGAAATAAAATCCTATCTAACTACGGACAACACACCCAAAAGGAAAATTCATCCTATCTAGTTAAAAAAATGACTAAAGCAACTATAGTCAAATCCAACAACATCCACAGCTATTATTCGCAATGGCATGAAAGATCTACCCATGTTGTCTCTATAGCCGTTGCACAGTTGGGGTTTAAAAGGAAAACCAGAAAGAAGATTCTTTTATGGGTCAAAGCCCGAAAATGTTTGAAAATATTTTGCAAGTAATTAAATACTTTAAATCAATAAAACACGTAGCGTATTACTTTCATAATTAATCCAACGGTCTCACTCACATGAGAATTAATCTCACTTCTCCTCTACAGTGCACACCTAATGAGTTCATTTTATTATTCTAATTATACTACCCATTCTAACTAGGACAATAACTGTTATCTAAGCCCATCCCATTAATAGTCACCATTAGCTAACCATATGCTACCCTCACTAGGCATACTTTTACAAACAATAACATAGCTACACACTTGTTATAAATAGAGGTACACATGATGTACTGATATAGCTACACTCGTGATATAAACAGATATTCACAAAATATAATAACATAGATATGCACATGCTATAAATAGATATACATATCACATATCATACACATAAATATACATCACTCGCTATATACGTATAGCCACATCCCCGGAGCTGAGACCTTACGGATGCATCCCTCATGTGCTATCAGGCTCTAACCATATCATGCATCACACGAAGCCACTGGGTTGGAATATCACCATTGAACCCAAAGCGTAATCATAAACAATAGAGGCGATCATAAACCTACGTTCGGGGGTCGCAACCATACCGCATCACCCTCAACCAGTTTCCAAAATAACACATATCCTCACACATGGATAATGATCATGTGACGGTACTATGACCTGGGGAATCAATCCAACACCTGCTAGTCAATGTCAGGGTGAATATCCCACTACGTGCAGCCTCCTAATGATAGCACTACCAAGTAGGTATGTTCAATACAACCATGCAACAATCACACATAAATACACATATATATACAAGTCACCCCTATTACGTACATATAAAGCACTAACCTCGTATACAAATCCCACGACATACTAGTCTAAAATTCTTGAAGTCCGAACCGACATCCTGATCATACATATAAGTGTTCACTCACTTGAATTCCCAGTTTGTCTCACCCGAACCCGTTTAACCGTTGGCCTAACACACTTACCGAACCCTATAATTGTTCTCCTGTAGTCCCACTGTACCCCAGAAGGCCCTACGGTCATCCCTAAAGCTCTAACGGGTCAAAAAACCACGTTAACAAAATCTGGGCTTACCCGCAAATCGAACCAATTTTTTTGGTAAACCGAACCGGTTCAATTCACTGAGTTGCCAATTATCTTCTTCCTTGGGTTTTCTCCTCCATAATTATCCAATGGAGGTACCAAGCCTCTCCAAACATAAAATTAACACTCTATATCATTATAACATCAATTCAGAAGTATTAAAATATAGAATTAATCCCAAATCCATAATCAAAACCCTAAAAATCCAAATCAAACCTCAATTCTATCAAACCTTGAATTAACCCAACTTTAATTTTCATTATTTAAAACATCCAATACATATTCTACATGCTCATCCTTATAAACCCATATTTAATTTCAAAATCTATACGTAATCATCATTAATTAATTATAAATTCCAATCAGATATTAATTACGACCTACATCTCTTAATTAATTTCCCAAGTTTCAATTTTTAAACCTTTAAATCACAAATTTAATACCACTAACTATGAAGGTAATTAACTACATAATTATGCAATTAAAATCAAGTAAGTAATTGTCTTTTGGATATGAATCCAAACCCTCTCTTTATGTAAGGATGATTCTGAATCCATAAATGATGTTCTCCTTTCTTCTCCAAGTTCTTCTCTTCCTTTCTTTTCTTTTCTTCCTCTCCTAAACTATCTCTTAAGCACAATTATGCAGATTGGGCTTTCATCAACCTCTTTAATCGCTATATACTCCCTATTTACACCCAAATCCCATTTTCCCATTAGACCCTAGGTGTAAAAAGATCATCATACTCTGGTACAGGTCATACTGTGTCTAAAAAACCCTCGGAACCCAATGATAACACCCGGGTACCTCTTCTGAACTATTTCAACCCATTCTCGATCATCGATGCATTCAAAAAATTCATACGAGCCACCCAACTACAAATACACCCATATCTCATTAACTGAACCTAACACGTACGTATAGTTAGTGTCGCATATAAAATATATCGATCCACCCATATAACACTCTATCGGCGCAATATGATACACCGTCGTTTTTCACTCATAAATAACAAATAATAAATCACATATTTAATTACTTATCACACGCAAGTAAATAATAGTAATAATAAATATTAATCCTTATATCGCTAATTAGAATTTACTAAAAATAATTTAATTTTCCAATAAAATTAATAAATCCATAGACACGTGGAAATTAAATACTCATAAAAGTAAGGGATATTATAGGTTCCATACTTAGTGGCCAAGTAATGTCCCACCTACTAACAGGAAGGGGGATGGGTATGCTAATTGGCATGCTGAAATGATTTTTTTTTACAAAATAATCACAAAATGCAAATCGTAGGTCTGATTCGAGTACAGACAGGACCATTGGAAGGAGGATTCAAAACTCTAGAAAGTGTTTTGAGATATTCTCGAGTTGGAGAGTTGGCCAAAGTTAATTGCAGTTTGGAGATCTTACAAAAGTTCTTTGGTTAGGGTTTTTAGAAGGAATGGGGTCTGGGATTTGAAGGAACATTTTTTGGATCCTGTGGAGGTGTATTAGCATGGGGTAATCTACATTGTCCATAAAATTGGGTGTTCCTAATTAATAATCTAATTAGTACACAAAAATATCAACATACAAGATAGTAGAACTATGATAAAAATATAATAATAAAACAATCATAATTCAAATAGGAAACTATTTCCTTTCCATCATGGCCTAGAATTCTTCTTGAAGTAAAACAATCCAAGATCAAGAATCCTTATTGGAAATGACTTCCTTTTGATGTAAAGTAACTTTCAAAGAAGACTTCGAATTTAAAGAGGAGTTCATGATACTTTTTCTTCTACAAACAATCCATTATGGTTTGGGAAGAAGAAGAAGAAGAAGAAGAATTGTTATGTAAACTGATCAAAAAACACCACAAACGGAATAACATGTCGTATACAATCGTTATTTGATTGATCTGACACTCCTACGAATTAATCCGACAGACCCTCGAATCGATCCGACCCTGTATTCCTACAACTTCATCCTCCTTATGCAAATTGCATGCAAAACGACCATAATTCATCAGAATCTTCATGAAACTACATGAATTTTCGTCCAGCACCCAAACCTATAAAAATACATCATTCAAGTTGTATATAGATATTACATACCCTCACAACCACCTTTAAATACATTAATAATGAAATAATTGCAAAAATATAATTATTACAACCATATTGAATCAAAGAATAAAAATAACTACGAATAAACACCTAAAGGATCCACTCATACAGAAAAACATATGTAACCATGGTGGAAGAATAAAACTCACAAAACTATGTTAGTACGATACCATACACATAGATTTATAATCCCACAACATGCAAAACTAGGGTTTTTAAGCTTAGACAACATAAAACTATCCAAAGCATGACTAATTAAAACCAAAGGCTGTAATACTAATTGTTGGGAATCTATATACACGGAATAAATTTTCAGCCCTTGAATCTTGATTAATCATAAAATAGAAAATGTGAAAGAAACAACTAGGTTTGAAAACCAAACCTAGGATTTCGAATATAATACATTTGCAGATCTGGTTGTAATCTAATATGGAGAAAAGTATATGAAAAATATGAGGACATGCCTTTTTTTGAATCTCTAAAATCTTTCTTGGATGATTCGAAAGACTTAAATCTTCTAATATATGATCATCTCAAATCTAGGTAGGTGTGTGGGAAGCTTTAAAGAATAAAACTACTATTTTTTAGTGAGATGTGGATCTCTCTCTCTTGACCTCTTCATAAAAACATAAATAGTATTTTCTCTCCCCAATATAAAATCCTAATAATGAATTATGTAGCTTAAACCCCTAACTTAATCCAATATACATTAGTATAAGTTGTGGGTTGGGCAAAACTGCATTTTTCTAGAATTTAACTACTTGGGTATGTGGATTATACAAGGGAAACAAAAATAATAATTAAATTGGATTGTAAACAAAAACTTGAAAATCTTAAATAACAAATCATATAATTTATTTCTTTTCTTTGTTTAATCATAATCAATTCAACAAAATAATTATGACTACATTACGATTTAATAATCTAAAAAATCACTCGAATATAATAAGGTCTTATTTGTAAAGTTCATTATTGTACATGATGTGATTCCCCATGTTAAGCTTATGATACCCGCTTGGTCAAATCAATTTACCGCCAATTAATTTTAACCAACATCTATTTAATTCCTTGATTCTTATAATTAACTATTTTTCAACTCCACTAGACTGTAAAATAATTCACTAATTATGTTTAATTGGTCAAAATAACTCTTATACGCCTATCGATGGGATATCAAACTCAAGGAACGGATTCCTCCGAATTATGATTTTAGACTTACTCACACAACTATTACCCAACATGAATGTATCTATTAACCTGATATAAAATCATATTGCACCCATATCAATTAAAGGAACAATTATAAAAAAGCATATATATCAATACCCATAACTATCAAGATTAAGAATTTATGCACTCTTTGCAAATGGTGCAAGAATACATAAGTTTAATTAAGACATCCCTTAGACTTAAATCTCATGGGTGGTCATATTCAATACATTCCCGGATGTACCGATTGCAGTCCTCTTTTAAACTATCACAAAAGCTATTGAACCAGCAGATAGGTTCTCGTGGTTTGAGATAAAACACTAGGATTGTGTCATAACCGTTGTAATAGGATGTATTAGAACTTCTTCAGTGATCAAGTCGAACCCAACTCACCATAAATTCCTATTAAGTATTATTGACCGATATATATAGAACAATGTATTTGATGAACGTAAATATAAAGCATTCTCATGTACACAATTCTCGTTTGAAAATAAATAAGATGATTCGTTTTAATAAATAAAATGTGTTTACATTGTTTTAGGAATAAAACCCCGACAATTATATTAAATTATATTTCTAGGTTATTGGTGTAAAGATTAAATACACGCTAGGTCTTCCCAAAGAAGTTTCCTTATTTTCGTTGAAGATAATCAACACTCCAATCTTGTTGTCTATGTCAGGAATGTTATACCCCGACTTGTATTTGAGTAATTTCCCTAAACAATTATAATACTCTTTATATAAATATTGGTGACCCTTAAGGTGTGGACCAAGTCATCCTTATGAGGTAGTTAATCTAGACCAAGTCCTCATTAGAGAATATAAAAACTCGATTCAGATCAATCTCCTTACGATATTTTTAACTGATTAAGGATTTGGAAACCTCAATGTGGAAGGCTTATCGAATGTTTGATGTAATTTTAATTCTTTCTTGAAGATTCTTATTGGTATAATAAGACGGGTCAGTGTAATCAGGGATGTCGATCACCATCCCTAAAGGTGGTAGGTCGTCGTTGTCTTTCTTTAGAGCAACATAAACTCAAACACCTTCCTTTATTTTTTATGTATATGGATTCATTAAGGTGCCTATTCTAGACCAAGTCCTTTAGGAGGCACTTTAGCATCTTTCAATTTTTCATCTTATGTCCATGGTTATAGTGATAATTGAACGGTTGGTTTTCATCCCCCTCATTGGGATCACCTGCCATTTTTTGGCTTCTTATATTATGTCTTATCTTTGATTTAAGTTAGGATCTTGTAAATTAGCATCTTGAAGAAGTTGTCGACCCCCTGATATGCATTCTCGTTGGTCGGCATCCTTATTCTTCTTTTAATAACCTCATGTTTATCCCCTTTCTTAGTTGGGTCAATACAATTCTATCTTTGCCTCCCATCTTTTGATATCAATTGTGGTTTTCTTTAGTGCGGCAATAATCTTGATCGTCCACGTTGAGAATATCATCCTTCACTATGGTATATTTCTCTATACGCCATGAGGGCATCCATGGACGATGCTAACTTTTTTATGAGTGACTAGTAATGTTGTCTTATCAGGATATGCCGAACATGAAAGAAGATTCATGATATTACTCATTGTAATTTTCTATCTCATTGAATAACTTCCAATATCTTTGGGCATTGTTTCCTGATGGACTCTTCTTTTTTCTTGAAAATGATGGAAATGAGACATGACAATAAAATGAGCAGTTAATTTTCTACCATCTCTTTAATGATGGATATTAAAATAGAGGCTAGCTTATTTAACTAATTAAGGCCAATCTCACACAAAGTTTATGGGAAAACTCGATATGTGATAGTGCCATTATGACACCAAAAAGACATGGAATGTCTAATATATCGGATAGGATGGGAAGGTCGGTTTTACCATAATATGTGTTTATTTTTGGCATTGAAAACTTCATCATCGGACATAACCTATCAATCTCCTTAGTGAATTGGGATGTTGAGCGACGATTAATTTCTATTCTAATGACATTATTCGGAGTGGGGATGTGGTTTTGATACAAGTGTTTATTGAACTATTTTTTTTATGGAGTTGTGGAGGTCGTCCTGGCCTAAATTCCTACTCGATGGGGAGGGTGGAAAGTCCACAAGGACATCATGCGAACTAGTATGAGATCATGCAATAAGCTAATTCGACATAATGGAAGTTTAATGAATGGACGATCTTTTCTCCTTACGTCGGCTAAAGAGATCTTCATAGGGACTCCTCGACCTAGAGACCCTAATGTTATTGTGAGAAGGATAATTTCTTGGGGAATAAGTTCTCCTTCTATGACGATGATTTGGTCTGTTGGAGCCTCATACGCTCCCTTTTGTTTATTTAGGTTGTGTTTGTTTTTTCATCTGAAATCTGAATCTGAAATCTGAAGACTGGATCTGAAGTCTGAAATCTGAATTATATTTGTTTTTACGTTTGAATATCCCTCTGAATGAATGTATTTAGACTGATTCAGACTTCAGATGTAACTTTACCTCTTAACCATTAAGAGCCAAATATAGCCGTTAATCTATTGATCATTTAAAAAAACAAACATTTTTTTTGTACCTCTGAAGTCTGAATAGTTCAAATTCAGACTTAAGAGGTAAAAAGAAACACGACCTTAATTAATTGTCTCCTGAAATTGGTGATCTCTACATTATATTCATTCAAGCTCTCCTTGTATTGATTGATGAGTGTTGATGTTTGATTCCTGGAAGGTGACTTTGAAGAAGTGTCATGATGACAAATTAACATGGTGGGATCAGAACGGAGGGATGATCGCCCACGAGATCTGGCGGGAATAAGAGAAAAAGGGTCCTTGACAAAGAATGTTAGATGGGATAGGCCTTCCTCCTTGGGAATGGAATAACCGCTTGACACGCATGGTGATACGTTTAGCAAATACAGTGGTGAGAGATCTTCTTCTTCCTAAAGACAGATCCAAAATATTGGGGAATTGAAAGTACAACAATGTTTTTTTACCAAACCAGGCGTAGAATGCTTGTGTTGGAAGATTAAACAACATACAATGTACATTATTCAGGAAGTGAGTCTTGTTTATGTCCACGGGAAAAGAGGGGGGATTCCTCATTTTCAAATAATCAACATGGAGTTTTAGGTATATTATCTCAGAGTCCAACCCTAGTATACAAGGATACGAGTTGTGAATGACTGTTAATATGTACCCTCCTCATAGTTGATGGTCTTATTTATACAAATATTGAGTCCTACCTAGACGCAATGCTAAGGGGATTAAGTTTAGTTATAGTTGGTCTCTTCCTGAGTTGATCGTCTTTAATATAATTGAGAGTGAAGAGAATTCAATTGCTTGAGATCTTAGTTCACATATATCGATGTGCGTTGAACGAGTCCTTGTGTAATCATTAGCGCATAGACTTAAACCACCTTAACCTATGGATATTTTGGGTAATGCTTTCCACGTGTTTTGCTTAGTGGGACAAATTAGTTCATTTCCATTCACTATCAATATATTTATAAATATCTATGCAAATATATGAACGTTAATGTATAAATATAACCTTTTTAAGAGAACGTTTACAAAATGTTTTTCATGAAAAACCATAAAATTAAATTTGTTTTTTTTTTTAGACTTGAAGTGAGCTTAAGAGATTCTTTCTTTTTAACCTCTACCGGTTGGTTATGCCATTTTTGGTCAAATGTCATTAAAAAAAACTAAAAAGAAAATTATCATTATTTCCCTCACTTTTAAAATGTTCAGAATAAGTTCTACGGTATGTAAATGATAATAAAGAAATCACACTTGCCAAGTACTTAGTTAAACTTAAAACTATGATAATTAATAATCAAGTTAACCCAACTCGGAATAGCACTTGGGATGCAAAAATCCAAATTTAGTCCTGCATCTCTCAGGTGGAAATTCAACGATTACAATATTTTTGTAAATAGTTTCTAAAGTACAATATTCCTTTTAATAAATGGGAGCACGACTATTTAGTCTCATATATAAATATTTATTTGTAGTTGATCTTGAGTTTTTTTTATTTTTTTAGGTGTTAGTCCGATCAAACAAAACTTGGGAAATATTTGATTCTATGAAGAAATGAGGAAGCATAAAAGTGGGTGATTATAATTTGAATTTTAAATGATAGAGGCAGTTGAGACGGTTATGGTTACAATTACAATATATAATATAAATGGGATTGGTGCATCTCGAACTTTTGAAATGTGACTAAATCCTAAAACCTTTATGAAAATTAATGTTTATTAACGAGCTCAGTATCTTTGTGCACTTAGTTCAAATTATTTTATTATGGTTGAAAAAGTTCTTTGTCAATATTTTTGACAAGAAAAAGGTTTACGATAAGAGAAGAAAAGATTTGTGAGTATTTTATATGTGATGGACATTTGGAAATAAAATAAAAGGATTAATTAAAAAGATAGATTTTTTTTGCAAATGACTCAAATTTATAAATATATATTAAAAATGTATTTTTAAGGTATTTATACATTTTAATTCATGAACACCTAAATCAATTAAACATTCATATATCAAATATTCTTTTATTTTTAAACATCCTTGCTAAAGGGCATCCACCCATTTATTATAATTTTTTAAACGCCTAACTCCATGAAACCTTCTATGCATTCAATATGCATCTTATAATCTCCTTCTTCCCCATCTCTCTCTGTTTTGTTTTAGATCCCATTAAAAGTGGGGGGTCCACTAGTGTTTCACAAACTTTTATTTTTAGTTTTTCTTCTTTTATTTAAGGAATCAAAAATGTTTTCTCTTCTTTTAAATTAAATCTTATTACTGCATATGTTGTAATGGCACTTATTGAATCAAACGTATTTTCTAATTGGACCAATGGTTTTTGTAAGACTTATTTCAATACATAGTTAGTAAAGTGACCCATTTAACCGGCGGGCCCCACTCATTTTCATTCAACCTGCAAAACCGGTTTCCTCCATTTCCTCCTCGATTGTTAGTATTGATTAATTTGCACTCCCTAGTCCCTCGGTTATCACAAAAGATATAAAGAAATGTTATTGGGCGGGGAGGTGTACACTTGAAACACACCATGTTCATGCAAAAATACCTAATTACGAAAAGTTGACCAAATCACACTCTCCCAACATGCAAGCAAAGATGAGTTGAAGTACCAATAATAACGTTAGGCTCAATTCCACGACTTCCTTTTTCTTTCTTCTTCTTTCACATGAATATTTATTCAACTTTGTCCTCTTCACTCCACCACCTATCTTTAAGGTTGAAAAGTCAAATTTGTAGATTCAATGGAACGAAACTGCCTACAAAAAGCATTACATTTAAGAAAGCTAAGAATTTTAGAATGATCCTCTTAAATAACCAAACTGTATCTCCACTTCTCAAAATTGTCTTCTAACAATTCATGTTACACACCATGATGAAGACCATGAGGTCAGACGGCCGCCGGTTCATCATTTCCTCTTTCTTATTCATAGTTTTCCTATGCATATTAGCTTCTATAAATGAACTCCGATTCGATAAGCTAATGAATTTTAGCAAATGTGCTCTTTCCTACACAAACTCTACTTCACCTTCCCATAACCTTCCATCCACAAATTCATCTTCCGATGATATTCGGATACTCATCGGAATCTTAACACTTCCTGACCAATATCAACGTCGGCACTTCCTCAGGCTAATCTATGGCACTCAATCTCCGGTGGGCGCGAAAATTGACGTAAAGTTTGTGTTTTGCAACCTGACGAAAGAGGATCAGAAGGTAATGGTAGCACTAGAAATAATGCAATATGATGACATTATTATCCTCAATTGCAAGGAGAATATGAACAATGGCAAAACTTATACCTACTTTTCGAGCTTGCCCGAGATGTTTAATGGCACGGATGGTGAGGGCAAACCCCACTTGCCATACGATTATGTGGTGAAAACGGACGATGACACGTATTTTCGGCTAGATAGCTTAGTGGAGTCGTTAAGGCCATTGCCTAGGGAAGATTTGTATTATGGTTATGTTATCCCATGCCCCAGCATGGACCCTTTTGTGCACTACATGTCTGGCATGGGTTATCTAATATCTTGGGATATAGTGGAGTGGATTCGGGATTCGGAGATTCCAAAAAACCATTTGGTGGGCCCCGAAGACAAGATTTTCGGAGTGTGGATGCGAGAGGGCCACCGGGGCAAAAATAGGTACAATGCTAAATGGTCGATGTACAACTATCCAGAGCCACCTACGGGTTGTACGCATGAGCTGTGGCCGGACACGGTGGCAGTTCACCTTTTGAAGACTCAAGAGAAGTGGATTAAGACATTGTCATACTTCAATGTTACTCAGAATTTGAAACCATCTAAATTGTATCATATACATTAGAGGTGATATTTTATTGATCATTCTAATTTTTTTCGTTTTTACTGGAGGGGTTTATAATGATACATGTTGATTTTGGCGATTCTTTGTTTTTTCTTTAGAATTCTTTTTTTTTTCCTGGGGTAATTTTGATTTTGGACAGTCAAAATATGTGAGGGAAGATGTGGCCTTTTAAGGAATAAAATATTCTCGTTCTCCGTTACCATTGTATTGCAGGTAATTTTTTCATTGTTGTTTGCGGCACAATATATGGAGCTCATTGTTGACGTAGATCACACTATACCATTTTTAAATAATATTATATGGAGTGTTGATGATAAAGCATTTTGCATAGTTGACTTGAGTAATTTCACGCACAATCCATGATAGCAATTCTAGTTTCGACCGTCTATTTTGGTTTTAAATTTTTTTCCCTATTTTATTTTAGTACTTATTGATTCTTTATTTACTTTACAACAATCTCACCTTCTCACTCATATAATAAGGTGCATAGAAATTTAAAAAAACATGCTGTCAAAAAAATGCAACCATTGGTGTCGCTTGCCTGTGCCATAATGTCATTAGCACTCTTTGCTTAAAGTCACTAATGAATACACAAATACGAAGGTCCCAAATTAAGTATAGCTAGTACCAAACAAAGTCACTCAATTAAAAAAAGTACCAACAAAAAAGAAAATAAATATATAGATCATAATGATATACGCAGTTTGAATGAAGCATGTCAAGAAGAATGCATGGCTTAAGATCCTTAGGGTATGTTTGGTTCCTTATTATAATTGTGTTTTTTGTGTTATAACGTAGAAACTCGGTTGAAATATTGTTTGGTTAACATTTTTTTAAAACATGATTTTAGTTTTGTGCCGTTAAAGTTTTGTTTAAATCACGATATTTAGAAAAGAGCAAATTATATCTAGGTCCCATTTATTAGGTCAACAAGCTTATAAGTCCTATTGACTTTTTCATAATCCCATAGGTCCTATTCCAACTTTTTAGGAAATTTTTTCACAATTTTATCCTTTTCAAACCAACCATCCGTAACTTCCTTGAGGAAGTTATATAAGTGGTTGGACTTTTTTTTTTAATCTTTAAATGATCATAACTTTTGATTCACAAATCCGTTTTTCGCAAAATTACTATTTTTGAAATCTGCTCGAAGAGATCTATCAAACAAGATCCATGAAGACTATAAAATTTCAAAGAAAAAAATTTACACAAACAGTAAACTTTACTGTATGCACTAGAATATGAAATAGTTTTATATATGTGACATTTCATAAACAGACAGTAACATTTACTGTGGCAATACCACACAGTATATATATATATATATATATATATATATATATATATATATATATATATATATACACACACATCCGGTGGATCCAAACCCTCTTTTTTCAAAAATACCTTATATTTAAAGGTCCGCGTTAACGGCATCCAATCCTTACCACCATTGTTGGAGCTTCAACGATCTTCGTCAGAGCTCCGATTTGGGGTGGGTAAGGGTGGCATGTGGTGCCGCTGGCGCGGACCTTTGAAAATAAGAGACTTTTGGATAAATGGGTTTTGGATCCATCGGAGTATTATGGGGTGCCGCTGGCGCGGACCTTTGAAAATAAGATTGGATCAATGGGATCGGGATCATCTGGAGCGCCAATTTGAGGTGAATAGGGGTGGCACAGAACTTTAAAAATTTACGAGCATATTGGATATATATATATATATATATATATAGTTTGTAAAAATGTCATAGATATTAAACTTTATTGTATACACCAGAAAATGAAATAGTTTTATATTTGTGACATTTTCACAAACAACAACATTTACTGTGATAATATATTTATGAAATAGTTTTATATTTGTGACATTTTCACAGACAACAACATTTACTGTGATAATATATTTATGAAATAGTTTTATATATATAACATTTTCACAAACAGTAACATTTACTGAATTAATATTACACAATATATATATATATATAACATTTTCACAAACAGACATTTACTGAGTTAAGACTACACAGTATATATATATATATATACACATCCGGTGGATCCAAACCCTCTTTTTTCAAAAATACCTTATATTTAAAGGTCCGCGCTAACGGCATCCAATCCTTACCACCATTGTTGGAGCTTCAACGACCTTCGTCAGAGCTCCGATTTGGGGTGGGTAAGGGTGGCATGTGGTGCCGCTGGCGCGGACCTTTGAAAATAAGAAACTTTTGGATAAATGGGTTTTGGATCCATCGGAGTATTATGGGGTGCCGCTGGCGCGGACCTTTGAAAATAAGATTGGATCAATGGGATCGGGATCATCTGGAGCACCAATTTGAGGTGAATAGGGGTGGCACAGAACTTTAAAAATTTACGAGCATATTGGATATATATATATATATAGTTTGTAAAAATGTCATAGATATTAAACTTTATTGTATACACCAGAAAATGAAATAGTTTTATATTTGTGACATTTTCACAAACAACAACATTTACTGTGATAATATATTTATGAAATAGTTTTATATTTGTGACATTTTCACAGACAACAACATTTACTGTGATAATATATTTATGAAATAGTTTTATATATATAACATTTTCACAAACAGTAACATTTACTGAGTTAATATTACACAATATATATATATATATATAACATTTTCACAAACAGACATTTACTGAGTTAAGACTACACAGTATATATATATATATATACACATCCGGTGGATCCAAACCCTCTTTTTTCAAAAATACCTTATATTTAAAGGTCCGCGCTAACGGCATCCAATCCTTACCACCATTGTTGGAGCTTCAACGACCTTCGTCAGAGCTCCGATTTGGGGTGGGTAAGGGTGGCATGTGGTGCCGCTGGCGCGGACCTTTGAAAATAAGAAACTTTTGGATAAATGGGTTTTGGATCCATCGGAGTATTATGGGGTGCCGCTGGCGCGGACCTTTGAAAATAAGATTGGATCAATGGGATCGGGATCATCTGGAGCGCCAATTTGAGGTGAATAGGGGTGGCACAGAACTTTAAAAATTTACGAGCATATTGGATATATATATATATATATATATAGTTTGTAAAAATGTCATAGATATTAAACTTTATTGTATACACCAGAAAATGAAATAGTTTTATATTTGTGACATTTTCACAAACAACAACATTTACTGTGATAATATATTTATGAAATAGTTTTATATATATAATATTTTCACAAACAGTAACATTTACTGAGTTAATATTACACAATATATATATATAACATTTTCACAAACAGACATTTACTGAGTTAAGACTACACAGTATATATATATATATATATATATATATATATATATATATATATATATATATATATATATATATGGTGGATCCAAACCCTATTTTTTCAAAATTACCTTATATTTGAAGGTTCGCGCTTGCGGTATCCAATCCTTACCACCATTATTGGAGCTTCAACGACCTTCGTTAGAGCTCCGATTTGGGTGGGTAATGGTGGCATGTAGTGCCGCTGGCGCGGACCTTTGAAAATAAGAGACTATTGAATAAAAGGGCTTTCGATCCACCGAAGTATTATGGGGGCCGCTGAAAATAAGATTGGATAAATGGGATCGGGATCATCTGGAGCGCCAATTTGGAGTGAATAGGGGTGGCACAGAACTTTAAAAATAGGAGCATATTGGATATATATATATATATATATATATATATATATATATATATATAGTTTGTAAAAATGTCATAGATATTAAACTTTATTGTATACACCAGAAAATGAAATAGTTTTATATTTCTGACATTTTCACAAACAATAACATTTACTGTGATAATATATTTATGAAATAGTTTCATATATATAACATTTTCACAAGCAGTAACATTTACTGAGTTAATATTACACAATATATATATAACATTTTCACAAACAGTAACATTTACTGAGTTAATATATATATATATATATATATATATATATATATATATATATATATATATATATATATATATATATATATATATATATATATATATGTATATATATATATATATACACGGTAGATCCAAACCTCTTTTTTTTTTAATTACCATATTTTTAAAGGTTTACGCTAGCGACATTCAATCACCACCACTACCCACCCCAATTGTTGAAGCTTCAACGACTTTCATCAGAGCTATGATTTAGGTGGGTAGTAGTGGCATAGGGTGCCGCTGGCGCGGACCTCTAAAATTAAAAGAATATTAGATAAATGGAGTTTGGATCCACTGGCGCTCCGATTTGGGGTGAGTAGGGGTGACAGTGGGTTAGGTTTATATCTATAACATTTTTACAAACGTTAACATTTACTGTGTTATAACACAGTATATATATATATATATATATATATATATATATATATATATATATATATATATATATATATATATATATATATACGGTGGATCCAAACCTCTTTTTTCAGATATTATCTTATTTTTAACGGTCCGCGCCAGCGGCATCCAATCCCCACCCCCTTTATCGGAGCTCCAACAACCTTCATCAGAGCTCTGATTTGAAGTGGCATGGGATGCCGATGTAAGATTTTCACAAACAGTAACATTTATTATTTGTGAAAATATTACAGATATAAACCTAATCCAATGCTACCCCTACCCACCTCAAACTGGTGTGCCGGTGTATCCAAACCCAATTTATCCAATATTCCCTTATTTCCTAAGGTCCGCTCCAGCGGCACTCCATGTCACCCCAAATCAGAACTCTAATGGAGGTTGTTCGAGCTCCGACAATTGGGGTTGGTGATGGTCGGGATTAGATACCGCTAGCGCGGGTCGTTAAAAATAAAGCAATATCAGAAAAAAGAGGTTTGGATCCACCGTGTATATATATATATATATATACTGTGTTATAACACAGTAAATGTTAACGTTTGTAAAAATGTTATAGATATAAACCTAACCCACTGTAACCCCTACTCACCCCAAATCGGAGCGCCAGTGGATCCAAACTCCATTTATCTAATATTCTTTTAATTTCAGAGGTCCGCGCCAGCGGCACCCTATGCCACTACTACCCACCTAAATCATAGCGCTGATGAAAGTCGTTGAAGCGTCGACAATTGGGGTGGGTAGTGGTGGGGATTGAATGTCGCTAGCGTAAACCTTTAAAAATATGGTAATTTAAAAAAAAATAGAGGTTTGGATATACCGTGTATATATATATATATATATATATTAACTCAGTAAATGTTACTGTTTTTGTGAAAATGTTATATATATATTGTGTAATATTAACTCAGTAAATGTTACTGTTTGTGAAAATGTTATATATATAAAACTATTTCATAAATATATTATCACAGTAAATGTTATTATCACAGTAAATGTTATTGTTTGTGAAAATGTCAGAAATATAAAATTATTTCATTTTCTGGTATATACAATAAAGTTTAATATCTATGACATTTTTACAAACTATATATATATATATATATCCAATATGTTCATATTTTTAAAGTTCTGTGCCACCCCTATTATTTTTAAAGTTCTGTGCCACCCCTATTATTTTTAAAGTTCTGTGCCACCCCTATTCACCCCATTTATCCCATTTATTGTTTGTGAAAATGTCAGAAATATAAAATTATTTCATTTTCTGGTATATACAATAAAGTTTAATATCTATGACATTTTTACAAACTATATATATATATATATATATATATATATATATATATATATATATATATATATATATATATATATATATATATATATATCCAATATGTTCATATTTTTAAAGTTCTGTGCCACCCCTATTCACCCCAAATTGGCGTTCCAGATGATCCCGATCCCATTTATCCAATCTTATTTACAAAGGTCCGCGCCAGCTGCCCCCATGATATTTCTGTGGATCCAAAGCCCATTTATTCAATAGTCTCTTATTTTCAAAGATGTGCGCCAGCGGCACCACATGCCACCCTTACCCACCCCAAATCAGAGCTCTGACAAAGGTCGTTGAAGCTCCAATAATGGTGGTAAGGATTGGATACCGCTAGCGCGAACCTTCAAATATAAGGTAATTTTGAAAAAAAAAGGGTTTGGATCCACCGTGTATATATATATATATATATATATATATATATATATATATATATATATATATATATATATATATATGTTGTGTAGTATTAGCACATTAAATGTTACTGTCTATTTGTGAAAATGTCACATATATAAAACTATTTCATATTCTAGTGCATACAGTAAAGTTTACTGTTTGTGTAAATTTTTTTCTTTGGAATTTTATAACCTTCATGGATCTTGTTTGATAGATCTCGTCGAGCAGATTTCAAAAATAGTAATTTTGTGAAAAACGGATTTGTGAATCAAAAGTTATGATCATTTGAAGATTAAAAAAAAAAGTTCAACCACTTATGTAACTTCCTCAAGGAAGTTACGGATTGTTGGTTTTAAAAGAGTAAAATTGGAAAAAAAGTTCCAAAAAATTAGGAATATGACTTATATGTAAGAGAAAAACATGATGAGACTAGAATGTCTATAAAAACGTCTAATAGGATCTAAACGTAAATGCCCTTTAGAAAATAGGCGGAAGATGTTATTTGAGAATGTGTTATAACTTTTTTCCAAAAAGACGTTTTAATTTTTTTCCCATTTCCTTCACTTCTCTCAGCCCTCCCGGCTTTAACCATAACTCTCTCAACCCTTCCCCATCTTTTCCATTTAGGTGATAACCATTACTTCTCAACCACCACTATTACTTCCCTCAGCCGAAAACCTACCTACATAAGCCCAAGCTCACAATTATAAACCAATCCAAACCTCCAGCGGTACATGTTGTGTAGAACCAAATCTCGGAGTCTCTTAAAAGCGACTCCCCTTCCCTCCCTTCAAAGAGGCGCGAATCCTCCCACGAGAATTTCTTGACGTATTTTTGGAAGGTGATATCACAAATCTCCAAAAACATCTCTAGATTCATTCAATATTTTTAACGCACCTATTTCGAATTTTTGGTATTGTTTGAGCACAACCATGGAATCTGTGATTTTATTTTGGTATTTTTTGGTATTCTTATGATGAAGTTGTTATTATTTATAATCCAAATGCATTATACGTTTTTTAATTGTTTATTAACTAAAGTTTGGGTAGGCATTTTGAGGATATAAAAAACTTGAAAACAACTTTGTAGTTTTTTCCAGAAAACACAATATAAACTAATTTTTCAAAATACAAAACCAAATAGAGCCTTAAGTTATGTTCTTTACCCTAAAACTCATTTGCCCACTTTATTACAGCCCCAAACATGTATTTCACTCTTGGTTTTAAGATTTGCATGTCACAAATTACAAAAAGTATCCATATATTTAAACCTTAGAAGCCTAATAAATGAATAAACAAATTAAATTAATATTCATTATGCAACTCTATATTGTTAGCAATGAGAATTATAAAATAAATAATTGGGTTGTATTGGATTTTTTAAGCCCAATTCAATGTAATGGAGATGAAGATCTTATTACATATAAGGGACTCGAAAGGAAATGGAGTCTATTTGCCCACGAAGAAGGATACATGGCACAAATTATAATTCCCCTAAGCTAAGTTGGTTAAACTAAGGCATGGCCGATTACGCCAACTCTTTCCATATACTTGGATATATGCAAATCGAGAATCTAAGCAATGGAGTCCTACTGTAACTCAACCATATCGGAGGTGATCAACCCAGAAGGTGACCAATTATAGGTTAACTCAATCTCTTGAGTGTTGTATATAGATAGGACTCGGTGTTCGTATAAATAAAACCTCCCTCTATGAGGAGGACACATGTTGACTATTAGTCACAAATCACTCTATGTTTTTTCTTGATGATAAAGAAATTCACCCTCCTTCCCCATGGATCTAAATAGGATCGACTTGATAAACCACGTATATCTTATGTATATCTACCTTTATGAATATCACTCTTGACCTAACTTGGTAAAAATAACATTGTAGAAACGATTCCCCTGCAATTTGGCACCTTTATAGGAAAAAGAAGGACTCTCACCACTAGATTTCCCTAGTCTACCACCAACAGTGTTGAGCGTTCTCACCATTACCATGGAAGAAATTGTATCTGGTTTGAGAGCCGGATTGAAAGGAGTGACGATTCTTCATCTAAGTCCCCCCCACATTTCCTAGTGATGTCAGATCTCATGGGCAATTTTTCCACCACTCAGCCTCAATAGGCGTCATTAGTGTTGTGGCACTCCCTCTATAAAGCCACCTTATAGGAATCCTACATCACATTTCATTAAGCAATACATAGAGCTCCTTTATGAGAATTATGTAGAGATCACTCGTTTAAGGAGATAAATGACTAAACAAATAGAAAGCATGGATAAAGCCCACATGGATCTGATCATTGTCGTGCAAGGAGGATCCATTATCCCAGAAGTCCCCCTTCCCAAAACAATGTCAAGGTGTCTAAACCCAAGAAATCTCGAGAAGACCATGAAAGCTAGCGTCAGGAGATACACATATCCATTCACCGATCAACTAACAAGGTATATCCTCCTACTGAACAATCTCAATCTTGTCACCGCAAAGTTTCTTCTAATTTCCACTACCACGTAGAAAAGTCCTAGGTCGGGATGACTTGCATGATTTTATCAGGCATAAGTTGGACAACTAACTCTAAACAAATTGCATACACACACCAACGGACTTTCCTAGGATAACTTTAGGCCATGGATGAGCTTCACCATTTATTAAAAAGATCAAGATGACAACCTACCTAAGAAGTTCTCGGTGCCGAAGATCAACACCTGTGAAGGTAAGATCAATCTCGCTCATCATATTCGGTATTAAAAGGAATCCATGATCGTAAGGTATCACAATGTTTCTTTGATACGCCGAGTTATTCCATGAACGTTGGGAGATATTGGTCTAAAATTATTTTAACAGTTAGCCCATAGGTCGATCTCTACCCTTAGTGAGTTCACAAAGCAATTCACTACCCAATTTCTCACAAGTAGTAAGTTAGTGAAAGAAGTGTACTCCTTGGTCTCCCTTCGTAAGAATCTAGGGGAGTGTCTGATGAATTACAATCAAATGTATTGGGAGCCCTTCAATGATATAGAACTGCAATGAGTAGTTGGTCATCAAGTTTTCCTTTTTCCAGATCGGATGATCTATACCATTCACTAACTAAGAATTCAACATCATCCATGGATGACCTCATGGCTCGTATTGAAAAGTATACCGAATTGGAGAAAAAACTCATAAACGTATATGATCACCCTGTTCGATGTACTAAATCCAAGAAGAATGAAGAAAAATAAATAAAGGAAGGACGCAACACAGTCGATCTCGGCTAAGAAGGGGAAAGTAGGATGTCTCCCATTATGAGAGTTATGTTATTTTCTCTCCACTAGAAACTGAAGTTCATAACCGATCAAGGCATAATAGAAATCAAGGACGATCAAGTAACAGTTATGTATTTTTTATCACCATCGTCGATTAAAAGTAAGCTATGTCTAAGAAAGACTCAAAGGATGATGACTCTGGGCCGATGAAACCAAAGAGTGAGGAAATGGTGCTTAGGAGTGGGCTGAAAAGACACCAACCTAGCAAAGGAGTAATTAAAAATGATTATTCTAGATCTGGAAAAACCTATTAAGTATTTCCTCATCAACTCAAAGTTTTATCAAAATAGGAATCTGATCATTTCATGGAGTTATTTAAAAATAACGTTGACATATTTTCTTTATAATCCTGCAATCTACTAGACATTGATCCAGATATCACTTGTCACCAACGACACATGGGTATTACTAGTTGTACTATAAATAAAAAGCCAATGAAGTCGGTTGTTAAGAAAGTTAAGGAAGTAGAGAATGAATTTGAGAATTTACTTTTATTCAATTCCATCAAATAGTCCAATTTCTAGATTGGATATCCAAAATGGTGGTCGTCGAAGAGTGGTAAATTTATAGTTTGGATGGACTTCACCAACCTCAATAAGAAATGCCCTAAGGATAGGTTCCATTTTCCTAAGATAAACTAATTAATCAATTCAACAACTGTACATCATTGAATAAGTTTTTATGGATGCCTAGTCCTGGTACTATCAAATATTATTGTTTGTCCGTGACCAAACCAGACATCTTTCAGTGCCATGCTAGGACTATACTAGTACAGAGTGATGCCATTTCATACATATCAAATATTGGTAAGAAGATGTTTTGGAAAAATATTGTTCAACCATGGAAGTGTACATTAATGACATGATTACAAAGAGAAATTTTGCCATCAATCACATCAAGAATCTTTCTAATATCTTCAAGATCCTCAGGAACTACATAATGAATCTTAATATCAAAGTGTTCCTTTAGGGTTATCTCGTGAACGTTCATCGACTATGTTCTCACCCAAAGGGTATAGAGGAAGACCCAGATTAGAATAAAGCCCTACCGGAGATCAAGCAACTGATTAGAATCAGGGAAGTGTAGGTGCTCATTGGAAGTTTATCTTCTCTTAATCGGTTTATATCCAGGTCATTGTATAAATGGCGACCTTTCTTCCATGAATTGAATAAAGTAAACACATTAATTTGGACACAAAATGTGATTAGGCACCAGAGGAGATCAAGAAGTATCTCAGCACCCCACTATGGTGGTCAATGCCAATCAGTGGTGTGAAGATCCACTAGTACTTGGTTATTTAACAACACACAACTAACGAGGCATTATTTCGATCACAAAATAAAGAGAAGCAATAGGTGTATTATGCCACCCATAATCTATTAGATTCCAAAACGAGATATTCCCATTAGAAAATCTTGCCTTGGACCTGGTCATGTCGTCCAGGAATTTGATGTATTTTTACAACATCCATAGAATAGTCCTTCTCACATCCTTCCCTCTTAAGGGGGTCTTGAACAAATCTAACTTAAATAACACAATGACAATTAGTTACTCAAACTAATTCATTCGATATCAACTATGAGTTAAGAAATCCGATCAATGGGTAGGTATTGGTTGTATACATAGTGTAATTCTCAAGCAGATCCAAAGTAGAAGCCATATAGGCGATCCTAATACAAGAAATGTTCAACACTAACCTGGGAGGCCAAGTCCTCCCAATCCAGTTGACCATCTTTTCAAATGGAAGTTGTTCATAGATAGATCCTTTAACGAGAAAGGAACTAGTATTTTCATTGTCTTTATTACTCTTCAATGGACCTTATCTCAATTGGGTTCAAGGGATCCAATAATAAAGGTGTAATACCCCATAATTTAAGTGGATGTAATTAAATAAATTAAAAAGGTTTTATCCATCTAGAGTGATTCATGATGTCACAAATTATATTTAATATGTGTTTCATATGTGTCACGTGTGTATATTATTTGAAATTTAATTGGAAAATACATAATAATGAATTAATAATTATTTAATAAATAATTTAATGACAGTTTTGAGACTCATATTGGTTAGAAGATTGGGAGGTTCATTTGATACTTTGGACTGACAGTTGGTAGATGTACATTATTTAGTTAGGACTTAAAACACTGGATTTTAAGCCATATGCGTTCACATATGGTTAGGGCTATGTTTTGAACTATTTTGATAGAGTTTTGGGTTAGTTTGGTTGAGGCCCATATTGGGCCTACACCTAATTTCCATATTAACCTATTAATAAGGTCATTAAGTTAGACCTAATCCATCGTAACACTTTTATAGAGAAAAACCCTAAAGTTAGAGAGAGGAGGCAAGTTGGAGAAGAATGAATTGGAGCAATTGAGTTTCATTTCACCCTAAATTGGAATTGAGGCAAGTTTACTTAGTATTTGGATATAATTGTTTTTGTGTTATAATATAATTATTCATTGGAACCTAAATATAATTGTAAGGAAATTTTACCTAATTAAATTACGAATTTCAAAATAATTTTAATTAAATAAATTAGGTAATGTTTATGTTCATACTATATTATGAAATTATCATAATCGATCATGAATTTGAGTTATATTAGATCCATAATTATTAGGATTATGTTATACATTGATAATTGATCAAAATACCCTTAGTGATGTCATAAATGGATATGAATCTGAGTTGAATTTGGGGAAAAAAATGATAAACTAGAGTTTTTAAGATGATTTCAGAATTTAAAACTTTAAACAATGTTAGAATCGATTAAAAACAATGAAATTTTTTAATATATATATTAAACCATTTATACCTAAAAAGTGGGGTTAGGGATGGTTAAAAGCTTTGTATTTGGGTTTTGAGGTTAAAAATGGAGGATTTTATTTTGGAAAGATGATGATTTTGAGCCAATCTCGTACAAACAAGATTTAGTCTCGGTTGGACGAGTCGGGGTTTCTCGTACAAATGAAACTTGGAAGTCATTCGAATGACCAATGTAAACTCGTTCGAACGAGTAGTGTAATGTCGTTCGAATGTCATTTATTCTCAATTTGTATTTCTTAATTAAAAAAGGTTAATTGAGTTGTTTAAGCCTTTTAACCTTTATGTGATTAGGATTACTTATCATATCTATTACGTGTAACATACCAAATGTGAGTACTCGTGGGATCCGAACTATGGGGATATCCTTATGATGCTCATACTATTGATATCGAATTGGTACGCCGGTAGATATAGATGGGATTTACCTTGATGATGATTACCCCAAACATTATGTGCTGAAAATACCCATTGTATCTAGATGAGGTTTACGGGGAAATCCTTTCATATAGCTTTGGGTGTGGGGACATATGACTAGTGTGAAAGCGTAGATACTACCCCTTGTATATGTTTGAGGTAATAGGTATGTTACAACCTATAATTATACCTAGTACGCATGAGTGATCCTCAAATGCGGTAGGAATATGCCTTCACTATGTGCGAGTTATATTATTATCATCATCATCATTATCATTATCATTATCATCCTTTCCTTAATCCCATCATTTGGGGTTGGCCACACGGATTCCCCTTTTCCATTCTAATTTATTATATGCATCCTTATCATTCAAGTTTAATTCCTTAAGATCACTCCTAATAATTTCCTCCCACGATAGCTTTAGGTGGCCCCTTTCTCTTTTACCCTCTATTTTCAATGATCTTCCTCTTGTTATTGATGCATCTACTAGTTTAAGCAACACATGTTCGTACCACGTAAGTCTACTTTCTCTTAATCTATCGCTAATGGGAGAAACTCCTAACTTTTCTCTCACATACTAGCTTTTAATTTTGTCCTTTCTAGTAATTATTATCATCCATTGAAGCATCCTCATCTCACTAACATGGAGACTTTGTTCATATTTTTTCTTTAAAGTCTGACACTCCGCTCCATAGATGATTGCTAGCCTAACAGTTGTTCTATTAAATTTTCCTTTTAATTTATTAGTTATCCTCTTATCGAATAACACCCCACTTTCTTGTCTCCATTTCATCCAACTAGTTGATATGCTCTCGTAACATCTGCATCAATATCCCCATTACCTTTTAATAATAATCCTAAATAATGAAATTTATTAATTTAGTTTATCACTTTTCCTATAGTCTTTAACTTTATGCTATTCAACTCCTCATTTTTAAATTTACCTTCCATAAATTCCATTTTATTACTATCGATTTTTAGTCCCTTCGACTCTAAGGCTTTTCTCCACGTATCTACTATCATCGCTAAGCCTTCCTTTGAAGTGTTTATTAAGACTATATCATCTGCAAACAACATACACCATGGGACATCTTCTTGTATGTCCTTAGTAATCTCATCCAAAACTACAGAAAATAAGTAAGGACTTAATGTCGATCCTTGATGTAGACCCACTTTTAATTGTAATGTCATTAGTTTCTCCATATATAGTTCTTACTCTAGTCTTTGTATTATCATACATATCTTTAATGACTTTAATATAACCATAGGTATTCCCTTCCTCCTTAAAGCCCACCAAATTATATCCCTAGGTACTAGACCATATATAATTTTTTATTTTTACTTCTACATTTCTCTATTAACTGTCTTAATAAGTAAATAGCTTCTGTGGTGGATCTCCCTAGCATAAATCCAAATTGATTGTCCAAAATAATTGACACATTTCTTAATCTTTGTTCAATACACTTTACCCATAATTTCATAGTGTGATTCATCACTTCGATTCCTTAATTACTACAGTTTTGTATATCCCATTTATTTTTATACAAACGTATTAAGGTTCTTTTCCTCCACTCATCTTCCATGTTTCCTTCTCTTAAAATTTTATTAAATAGACACGTTAACCATTTTATCCCCGGTGATGTGATAAATTGGACATAAATCACTCTCAACCACCATACCAACTATAAAATGTAAATAAAGCAAGTAAAAAGAAATAAATGCAAGATATAGGGTGGTTTGACTATAAAAATAAGCTTATGTCCACTTGTTGTCCTACTTTTATTATGTGTGTTCAATAATACAAGACCTTGGTGCCATTAGAGACATACAAGAGAGATAGATAAGAGAATACATGAATACAACAAGGTTGGGCGGCCTAGGATACGACATATAGATGGTAACCCTGTATGGCTGTGGTGGGAGTGAGCCCCCAAGTGTGGTGAATTATAGAAAGAGGTAGGGTAGAGACTTTGGCATGGTTTCACCAATAAATTTGTCCCCTATTTGTGTGGTAGGCGCTCCTATTTATAGAATCAAAAAGGTGGTGTCATGTGCGCGAAGCACGTAATACGTGGGCAATTTTTACGATCATGGAATCCTTCTAGAAGTAGGACCGCTGGTTAAGTAATGTTGGCATGTCAGTGTCCACGGTAGGATGTTCAGTGGGACTAAGAAATGGTCGCGACCTATCTGTCCCTAGGCAGTGGCGTGGAATCTTATGTTAGTTGCGGCCTCTCTGTCCACGGGCAGTGGCCACTTACTTATAGTCCACGAACAGGGCCAATATTGGGCATATCAATAAGCCCCCAAACCTCAGTGCCAAGAGGTGTCGAGTTGGTGTTGTAGCTGCATTTTATGCCCTTGGTCGCAGCACTATCATTTTTGCAATTTAGTTGCTATGAAACACGGAAATACGGCGGCGGCAAAGTGAACTTGCGATGTTTCTCCTTCCAGAGCATCCTTATATAAATGGGCTATGGTTGAGGCCATCACTACCTTGCCAAATCCTTGAGAGCGAATCGAGAGCAAAACCCTGTCCTTTTCAACTTTTGTTTTCTGGCAAAGTTTTGTGGCAGATTTACGGTGGTTCAATGCGTATTAAGGCGAAGCAACACCTGATTACTTCCCTACTCATCGATTTCTATGTTGGCTCTTCTTTTTCTACTTTTTTGCATTTTTCATACTTGCAATTCTAATTTTTGTTGATTGTTTCGATTTCTTCCTGTATTAGAATGCTAGGGTTTTTGCTTGAATGTTCTTGAATAGGAATTTTATTTTTTGGATACTATTTGGATTCACTGATTTTTCCTGCCAGAAACGATATTGGATTTTATTTGGGTAGGTGAGTTTAGTTTTTTACTAGGTTTAGGATAGATTTTTGCACATATTGGGGGCTTTTGATTTTTCTGGGTCTAATCATTACACCTAACCCCATTTTGGATTTTGTTTTTGGCCAAGGGTTTTTGTTTTTTATCCTTAAAAGTTTGAAATACAAATGGTTTACTTGTTTATCCTCTTGGTCATGGCTTTTTAGTGAAACTCCTTAGCTTGCTACATCTTTTAGGTAACTTTCAAAATCCTTGCCTAAGTTCCCCCGGCCTATAGTCATTTATTTATTGCGAACTATTTAGCTGCGATCCGAGACTTCAACTTTCTGCGGCTTCTATCTTTTATCTCAATTGTTCCTGGTTGTGGTCTATGTAATGCTATTCGAACAAACCTGTCGTGGCTTAATAGAGTAAGATGGTCAAACATCTTTTATCTCTAAATTATTTTCCTTCTAATTTTTCCCTACTCTGTCGTGGCCTTTATAAGGGCCTATTATTTTAATCATAATAGCTATGGCACCTAACTGTAGAGTCCTTATGCTTTTTAGGTGTTATTGTAGGCTTATAAATTAGAACACTTGGGAGTACTTAAAGGATTTTTGGAAGAGACACTTCGGTGTTCCTCCTCCCAAAGTGCTTCACGTTTAGGTCTATAATTTTTCATTTAGTGTTGTTCATTTTTCATATTTTGTGTTTTGGTTTTAATTTTTTTTTTTTTGGTTCTACTATTTTTGTATGAGAATTTATTCAGTGTTATATAGGTTGTAGTGTTATATAGGTTGTGCATGCTACTTTGTTGACAAAATGGCTAAGTAGCTTAAGCTTGAATCATTACCTATTAAAGTTTGAAGTGATAAATATATTCATGTTTGGTTGTTTAAAGTGTAGACGAGTGTTTCAAATTTTGTTATTTATGTCTTAAATAGTTTATACATAGTTGGCGCAGATTTGTTCATGGGTGGCAATTCTGGTTAGTCGTGCCATTTTCAGGTCACGTTGATTTTGATTTGAGTTTAAGTTTTGGGTCGGTTGATGCCTAATAATTTATTCATGTGTATTGTATAATTTTTAGAGTTGGTTGATGCCTAATAATTTATTCATGTGTATTGTATAATTTTTAGAGTTGGTTGATGCCTAATAATTTATTCTTGTGTATTGTATAATTTTTAGGATTGGTTGTTGCCTAATAATGTTTCTCAAAGAGTAGTCATAGAACATTCATCTTCGTCTTCTTGTTGGGTAAGGCTTTCAGTACTTTGTTGGTCTAATTTTGACTTATTTAAATTTATTTTGTTGGTTTGAATTGTCATGTAAACTATTATTTATTTTTTGTAAAATTAAACTGATTGTTAAATCTATGTGATCGTGGGAGGAGATAACGGAGGGAGTTCAAAACATAACGACCACGGGCGATCAACACTGAATTGGTAATATTCCAGTTAGAGTTAGGGTTTGAGTATTATTTGTGATAATTCGATCAATCTGTTGTATTTATCTCGTCTTTATTTATGTGTAGGCGCTTCAAGCTCGTCATCGTTAGCGATGGTGGAACTACATTTGGAGTTCGATTGAGAAGTGAGAGAAGTTTTGAGGGTGTTGGTCACTGACGTCAGCCACGTCAACACCAGATCTCAAGTATAATAATATATACATCTCACATTCTCTAAGGTTTCGGATCTAACTAGTAATGCTCCAAATTTTAATCTCTCTTAGGCAGTAAATAACTTTTGAACAAAGAATAGTTAGGGTGAACACTAGAAAAAGAAGGCATTATCCAATGGATTTCAACTTTCTAGGTTTAAGGCATGTCAATTTCTCTACAATGGTAGACATTAAACTAATTGGTAACCATTTGTTTATTAGCTTAAAGATATTCTTTATTAGTCCGAGCTGAATAGGAGATATGTGAAATTGGGAATAAAAATTAGTCATGGTGAAAAACTATTAGTAAAGTCGTTTAATATAAAATTAAACTATTTAAGTAACTCCGAACTGTTTTTTGAAGAAACTCTTTTCTTTAAATCAAATCAGGTTAATCATAAGATGTGTTTAATAAAAGATGCACGAGATCAGTTCAAGATTTGTTAACAAGTATTGAAAAACAAAACTTAAAAGATTAAATCAGCACACCACTAAGAATGAGATTAGGAGATGTAGAAAGATTAATGACAAGAGATTTTTAACGTGGTAAAACCTCACCCAACTGAAGAAACATCCACGGTGACTTCTAAGTCACAAACCAAAAATCCACTAAAATAAAATGTATCAGTTACAAACTATATAACATACATACACACAAATTAGTCTTATATAAGTTTAGGAATGTACCCACTGATTTCCTTATAACTTCTCTGCAGTTTTGATTGCTGATGTGGTTCTCCCAATTTTCTAACTTCCACTTTGTTCCAGTCTTTACGTCGACTCTTGTTTCGAGATCTTATTACCAACACTTTCAGTGTTGTAGTGTGTAAGTGTTTGTGATGGTGCTCTAACACATGCATGCACAAACACTCACGCTCATTTATACAAACAGTCCTAGCAAATTACAAATCAGATCTATATGCTATGATTTTCAATTTCTCTCTTCTTAGAAAACTAAAACCTTATTTGACCTTTAAAATGATCCCGGAATCCACGGCTATCTTTCTTGGAAGACGATTCAAGATCTTAATCAATTTCAGGGTTTTGAAAATGTTTTTGAAATTGAAAACCGCCAAGTGTGATTCCAACTAGGTCAAAGGTCTTGTTTCAAAAGAACTAGAAACATAAAATGATTTTATTGATTTTGAAGATAAAAACATTTACAGAAAATAATCAACAAAAGATTTCTCAAGACGAGAAACTAAGAATGCAGATCTAAGTGTAATATAAAATGACCCGATCTATAATTTCTATGAAACATAAATTCAGATCTAACCTAATGTTTAAGTTGGACACAAGATCTTAAAACTAAGAGGTTAAACCAAGAAACAACTTTCAAACCAACACTCAAAAACTCTCAAACACTCAGGGATGGTGTTTGGTGTAAACTGGTTTTTGGAAAAAGGGTCAGGGTTTGAAAAGGTGTTTGAACGAGTTAGGGTTTCTATTATCCCTCTAGTTTATCTTTATTTTATCTCTCTTCTCTCTTCTCACTCGAATTAAACGAAGTGGCAAAAGTCTCTTTAAGACTGAGGGTTAGCCTCCTTTTATAGTGGGCTAAAAAGGATCGAGAAGGCTAAGATGAATCTAAAGGTTGAGATTAGTCTTGGCCTTTTGACTTCCATCCAACGATTTAAGAGAAGCGGTGAGTTAAACACTTTCTGATTGGAGGATAAGAGTTTCACAGGGATTGGGATTTGACGCATGCAGTGCATTGATAACAAAAATATGAGGGATGATATTGAATAAAGGTTTTATCTCTTAGAAGAAACACAAATCCAACCAGTAGAAAGGCGACAGGTGTAGGGCTAATATCGGACCTCACACGCGCGTCTCCAATAAATTACACAGACAACCTAAATTCTCAAGCGCTTTCGGTTTCTACCCAAGTGAACTTTATAGGAATAAAACCAACAATCAGTATTTATAGAATCACCCCAAAACTTTTTAATCCTAATTTTAATTAAGAAAAAATCATTTTAAAATTCATTAAATATTCCCAAAAAAATTTTAAAAATAGTTTTAAGGGAAATTAACACACACACAACACACACAATCAAATTATGCAATACATGACCTATGTATACAGTCCTAATGTGTGTGAGTGTTTATGAATATACCTTTGATCAATCAAACAAGAGGAATACATTGTATAGATTGTCTGAGGCTCTTTAGTATCTTGGGTAGGGACTTAATTTTGTCATTATTTCCAAACTAGATGAGCACTTATATAATGTAGACGCAAGTGAGTCAAGAGTATAAGGTGCTTCAATATCCCCCTTTGGAAATATGAGATAAAATCTCCTTTGAGTCATCTTGGACTCTTAGGGTTACAAATAAATAAGGAAAAAACCTATTCCTATACAAAAATTCTATCTACCCATTTCCTAGAAAAGAAAATTATGTAACTCAACTAATTACAATTCAATACCCTATTACATCTGTTGAGAATAACTGTACAGAATCCTGCAAATAATCACTAAGATCAAGATTATTAGGATATGTATAAAAGAAATGAACTCATAAGACTCAAATTTCTCCCCCATTTTGTCTCAAATGGACAAAGGGAAAAAACTATGCAAATCAAAGAGTTTATTCAGCAGAAACCATTCCTATCGATTTATGCAAAGAAATAAATATATTGAAATCCAAAGTTTTGGTAAACATATCTGCGAGTTGCAAATCAGTAGGAAGATAATTGATTTCTAATTCCTTAGTCTCAACTAATTCGCGTATGAAGTGACGCCTAATTTTTATGTGTTTTGTTCGCGAGTGTTGAACATGATTTTTAGAGATATTGATCGCGCTTTGATTATCACAATATAGATGTAATTGTTCTTCTTGAATACCATAATCACTTAGCATTTTCTTAAGCCAAAGTAATTGAGCATAGCAGCTTCCAGCGGCTATGTATTCAGATTCAGTTGTTGATAAAGAAGTGCAGTTTTGTTTCTTACTACTCCAACCTACCAAATTATTACCAATATAGTAACATGCTCCTGATGTGCTTTTACTATCATCAGTACACCCTGCCCAATTGGTATCAGTGTATCCAATTATAGTTCTAGGAGTATCATTGGTGTACCAAAGTCCTAAATTTAGAGTGCCTTTTATGTATTTTATGATCCTTTTAACACAAACTATATGGCTCTCTTTAGGATTATTTTGATAACGGGCACACACGCAAACAACATACATAATATTAGGATGCGAGGCGATAAGGTATAGCAAGGTTCCTATCATATTACGATATAATGTTGGATCTATGGATTTACCAGTTTCATCCTTAGACAGTTTGACCGTAGTACTCATGGGAGTTTTAACATCTTTTGCACTATCAAGGCCGAATTTTTTAACAATCTCTAAAGCATATTTTGATTATGAAACAAATAATCCTTCTGAATTTTGTTTGACTTGAAGACCCAAGAAAAATTGTAACTCCCCCATAAGAGACATCGGAAATTCTTTATACATAATTTCAGAAAAATATTTGACTTCTGAGGGGGTAGTTGATCCAAAAATGTTATTGTCAACATAGAGCTATAATAATATGTTCGTCAAACTTTTTGACAAAAAGGGTTTGATCATTTCTACCTCTCTTAAAACCTTTATCTAAGAGAAAATTGGAAAGGCGCTCATACCAGGCTCTTGGCGCTTGTTTTAGGCCATACAAAGCCTTTTTAAGACGAAAGATATGATTTGGGTAATTAGGGTCAAAGAACCTTTTGGTTGTTCTACATAGGTCTCCTCGATCAATATTCCATTAAAGAAGGCAGATTTGACATCCATTTGGTAAAGCGTAAAATGTAAGTAGCAAGCTATGGCAAAGAGAAGACGAACAGATTCTAAGCGAGTAACAGGAGCAAAGGTCTCATTAAAATCTATTCCTTTAATTTGAGAGTATACTTGAGAAACTAATCTGGCTTTATTTCTAATGATTATCCCACTTTCATCATATTTATTTTCAAATATCCAACGTGTGCCAATAACCTTTTTGTGATCAGGCCTAGGTACAAGATACCAAACATCATGAATGACAAATTGAAGAAGTTCTTCCTACATTGCAGAAATCCAATGAGGATCATTCAATGAATCATTTACATTCTTTTGTTCCAAAATGGAAACAAAACATACATAGTGTGCAAAATTTCTTCATTGAGATCTTGTACGTAGAGGCTCACTAGGGTTACCAACAATGTTATTTATGGGATGGTCTTTTGAAACCCAGTTAGGTACTTCGGGTGTCTCAATTGGTAAAGAATCATCTATTTTTGGAGAGTCATTTTCTAAAATATTTTCAGACTCTTCCACAATAGTTGGTTCTCCAGTCTTACTCTCTATAGTAGTGTCACTTACAATAACGTTTATGAATTCCATTAAGGTCTTAGTGTGAGGGTTATAGACACGGTATGCTCTGTTATTAGGAGAATATCCTAAAAAGATAGATTTATCTCCACGAGTCTCAAATTTGGATAAGTGTTCTCTGTCTTTGCAGACATAACACGTACTACAAAAGGTTCTAAGGTAATTAAGATTGGGCTTCTTCCCATACCATAGTTCGTAAGGATTTTGTTTAGAATTCTTTCTAAGATAGACGCTATTGATATTGTGGCACGTAGTACGAATAGATTCTATCCAAAAATACTTAGGTAAACACTTGGCATGAATTATAACACGTGCCATCTCTTAAAAGGTACGATTCTTTCTCTCAGCAATACTATTTTGTTGAGGAGTATTAGGAGCACTAAATTCATGTTTGTAACCATTATAGTCACAATACTCTATAATTACAGTATCTAATAATTCTCCACCTTTATCACTACGAATTCTATTTACTTGAGTATCTTTCTCATTTTCAATTCGAAGTAAAATCTTCAAAAAGGTTTGGAAAGTGTCAAACTTATGTTTTAAGAAAGCTACCCAAGTAAATCTGGTGAAGTCATCAACCATAACAAGAATATAACTGTGTCCACAGAGACTAACAGTTCGAGAGGGACCCATTAGGTCCATATGGATGAGCTCTAAGGGTTTAGAGGTAAGGATATCTTTGACTTTCTTATGAGGGGCCTTAAATTGTTTTCCTTCCTGACAAGATCCACATACAATATTAGAAATAGTTTTGATCTTAGGAATACCTCTAACTATTTCTTGTGAAGATAATCTACTAAGATTTTTGTAGTTTATGTGACCCATTCGATTATGCCATATCTCATTGTCATCCATTCTGGCAATGTTACAGACCTCAGCACTGTTCTGGATAGTATAACAATTGTCCGGAGTCCTGTAATTATGCACTCACCTTTTTCATTTAAAATTTTATAATTATTCTTTGAAAAGGTGACAGTATGATTTGAGTCACAAAATTGTGAGATACTAAGTAGATTAGCCTTAAGACCTTTTACTAGAATAACATTTTCAAGTAAATGTAATCCTTCTTCTTGGAGTGTTCCTTTACCAATGATTTGAGATGATACACCATCACCAAAAATAAATTTCCTCTAGCAAAGCTGGTTTTGTTTAAAAGTTTGGTATCATCCGCAATCATGTGCTTTGAACATCCAGAGTCTAAATACCAACCAGAGGGAGTGTGTTCAGCTTTTAAAGCAGTAATAACAATGTTACACTTCATCTGGGGTAATAGCTCATCTTTTCTAACCCAAATAGATCTTGTTTTCATTTTACGCTTATTTGCTCTCATTTGATAAAATTTGTGAGCATTAGATTTCTGTTGAAAAATATTTTGCGCATGACGTTGAATTTTATGGAAAGTATGAGCATTTGGTTTAAAAAAGTGTCTAGGAATCCTTTTTGGAAATGATCTTTTAGGTTTGGTCTTTCTCTTTCTAGTTAGAGTTTTTGTCTGGTTGTCTAGGGAGAACATAATTGTCATGACTTCTCTTAGAATAGTTAAAATTTTGATACATAGGAGTATTATAGACAGGATTGACTAAATGTCTAGAGTAGCAACCTTAAAAGGAATGACCATATAAGTCACAGTAAGAGAAATATAAATTACTCGAGGATGGTATCTCCATGGTAAAGTCTCTAAACATAGGCTTCATGGAATTTTATGGTTAAACCTAATTCCTAGGGAGTACGGTTTGAAAGGTAGAATCACTCTTCCTAATCGGGGGGGCAGACATATTTAGCCTTAGGTGGACTTTCACACTTAGAGTAACTTGATTCCCCAATATCAAACTTTGATTGTTTTTTATCAAACTCATTTTTTAGAGAATGAAAGTCTGGACAAGTTTCTATAGGTCTTTTGCCTCCTGACATAAACTTGATTGGTTCAAGGTTTTTAGTTTGTGTCTTTAAATTTGGGCAAAACCCTATTCCAGTTCGATCATCAGAATTGGTTTTTGAATCAGCAACAAAACCATCAAAACAGTTTGAATTATTTTCAAATTTGCAATTTTTTTTTAAAACTATTGCTGTCTTTTCTTTGGATTGTTCCAATTCTAATAATGTCCCTTTATATTTTTTCTCAATCACATTCTTCAATTTTTAATCAAAAATTTTGACTTCATTTTCATAAGTTAGACATTGGGTAGTATACTCTTCAGCGTTAAGCTTAACCATCATACTTAGGTCTTCTAGTTTCTTAGTGAGATCCTTCACTATCTTCTCTAGTCTAGTGCTTTTCTTGAGAGTTTTCGCATAAAGTGTGTGAATATTAGGAAGGTCTTCAATGTATGAATCACTAAGTGTGGTGTGTGAAGTGACCCAAAGGATTCAATTCTTGAACTCACACACCCATTGACATCGTCATTATCGCTTTCCCTTTGACTTACACACCCCGTGGTAGAACTAACATTATTTTCAGAAATTAAAGCATCTAAACCAGTAGCAGCATGATTCATAACAACATAAGTAGAGATATTATCATCATTCTCATACATAGGCATATCATAATTATAGATTATCTTAGCAAAGAAAGACATGCAAGGATCAAAAACATCAGATGATTCAGGTTCCTCATTTTCAGAATCACTTGAATAATCCCATGTTTTGCAAATGTTGGCCCTAGTATGTTTATTGGTAGTGTTGAGTTTCACTCTACAGTCTTGTGCTATATGTCCTAGTTTTCCACATCTAAAACATTCAATGATCTTGAAGTCTTTGTTAGGTCTCATGTCCTTGTGATGTTTGTCTTGACCTTTCTCATGAGGTTTGTAGTTAGACTAAGTTGGATAATTTGGCTTGCCTTGTCTGTTTGCCAATTTATTTCTAAATTTGATATTTTTCTTAAATTGTTTTGACATTAAGGTAATTTGATTATACAAACTATCTATATCACATTCCTCATCAGAGTCATCACTGGGAATAGTAAACTCAGGTTTTATCATCTTAGAGGAAAAACTCAAGTTGGAACTAGTATGATTCCTATGGTGCCGGGTCATTCGTTTCTTAAATTGTAATTCCATTTCCAAACTTCTTAGTTTACTACTGAGTAATTCAGGAGTGAGATTTTGGTCACACATTTCCTCAATAGTGTGACACCTCGCCCAATTAAATATAGGGTGATCAGTCCTCTACCAATTTAAAATAGGATATTCAGTTGGTTCATCCTCAGCATCACTGTTGAAAAACTTTTTAACATATTAATCACCTAATATAATATTAATCTAGGTGTCAAAACATTTCCAATTTAGTAAAACCAAGTAAATTCATTTTCTTTCCATCTTAAAATATAAACCATTCACCACACATAGGAATGTAAATAAATACTGAACATGTATCAAGTATTAAAATAAATAAGACTGGATAAAACCTCCCAGTTCAAAACTCCAAACAATACAATAAACTGAATACAATATCTCTGATGAAAGAACTAGAAGTGGGCGACATATGCCCTAAACAAGAAGTCTAGATGAAACTGAATGGAAAGGATAGATGCGTCTACTACAAGGACCTAGAGCTTCCCCAACAGCTGCAGCACGTCAAGCAATCCAAATCTCTAAATCTGATACTCCTGTAGCTGAGCAGCTGATATAATACATATATATAGCAAAAGAGAGAAGAGATACAAGAAACGGGTTAGAGCCCGATGTGTAAAAATAATTTAGCAAGTATTTAAAACTGGTTCTTAAAATAAGTCTTATACGCATGTTAGTTATCAAACTCTCACGTGAGTTTCTCACCTCTCTTCTACTGTGCACGCCTAACGTACATCTAATCTCCCCCTAGTTATACCTCCCAGTTTAACTAGTCAGAAACCAAACTAATACTAACTATGCTCACTAGGGTATTCTCGTATCGCCCATACAATACGCTATTCAGATAGTTTATATCACATACTAAATTTCATTATTCACCGTTTGAATGGTTAAATCTTTTATTCACTAAGATTATTTTACTTCTCAGTATCATTTTATCAACTAGTCTCAAAAAGTAGAAAGTTACCCAAGTACACTCATACATATATATAGTCTCATCATCCCTATATATATACACTAATCCTGCACCCTTAGGTTAAGACCGCTTAGTGCAATGTAATAATTAGTATTACTACCAAGTCTACTAATTTCACACAGTAGCAATATTCACAATCCCATATATATATATATATATATACTAATTCTGCACCCCCGGCTAAGACCCATTAGTGCACATATCCAGAAAATCATGCATCCCCGGGTTAGCACCCATTAATGCACCTATCAATAATAATTTGGCACCCTCGAGTTATCACCCATTAGTGCACCTAACAATAGAATATTGCATCCCCGGTTTAGCACCCATTAATGCACCCATCAATATTAATCCATCACCCCCGGGTTATCACCCATTAGTGCGCCTAACAATAATCATCCTTGTACCCCCGGGTTATCACCCATTAGTACACTTAACAATAGAGTTTCTGCACCCCTGAGTTATTACTCATTAGTGCTCTTAACTATAATATCACATAATAGGAATACACACATCCAATTATAATTTATAGGTATTTCTCTAACCTATATATATACTCCCCATACGTATTTTAACCTCATTACTACGTATAGTATAAATAATTAGATTACTATCTCTCTCGTAATCTCCAAGGTACATTCTCTCTATACTAAAATAATTTAAAGTATTAATTCACACATACTTTTCCCAAAATTCTTTCTGTTTTGAATTTACTATATGGTAGTTTCTCTCACTCCAATAAACCAGAATACTCCAAACTCGGCTCTAAGCAAATTCCTAGAAATTTACCCTGTGGTTTGAACTAGAATGACATGTGGTTTGAACCAGAATGACATGTCGTTCGAACCAGAATGCATGTCCTTCGAACAACTTTGACATGTCGTTTGAACCAGAATGACATGTCGTTTGAACCACTTCGTGCGAGATTCCCTTCTCGTTTGAACCAATTCGCGCGAGATTACACTGTTCGTCTTCTTCACCAAATATCAGCGTTTTTCACCATTTTTAAACCTAAAAACCTCTAAGATTCGATTCCCAACAACTCATCATTAATACCCATCAACACCTAACAGGTTATAAATCATTCCTAACCTCCTAGGATCATTAATTCGTCATAAATCATCATAAATATGTAAAATCCCAAAATTAATTCATATGAACCCTAGTTTCCAAAATTTTCAATTACAGAACCTAATCCACCCAGATTCGTTCATCAATATATAATCAAATTCCGTGATTAATCCTCTACATACATGAAGGAATTCCAGCCACTAATTAAACCAATCCTTAATCATAATTTAAATCTCTAATTTTCACCCAATTAACATATAAATCATGATTCATTCCACCTATACTAACATGAGCATGATTATTGCTAAAAGAAAGCAAGTAATAAACACTTGCCTCGAATATGACAGTCTGATCCATTGGTGATGATGGTATGTACGCGTTCCTCTCTTCGCGATCTACGCGTTGGTGGTCACGGTTATGCAAGGTGGTGCTAATCGAGCCTTCTCTCTTGAAAATTGGTTCCCCCTCACACCCTCCATGGCCGTTCTTGATTTGTGTAACCTATTAACCCTAATGGACTTTCCTAGGATGATATAATTACTCTTAATTTTCGTCCATTAATTTAGCCCAAAAATACAATTTACCATAATGCCCTCTCGGGTGCCGGTTGGGCCTAAAATCACCCCGGGACCCAAACTAAACACCCGGGTATACTATGTTGACTATCCCGACCCTCCCGGGCTCAATGGCGCACTTGAAATGACCATACGAGTTAATATAAATAATTTCTCTTTTTATTCCATTCAATTAGTCCCGACACGACTCACACGCGTGTCAGACTTAAATTATCAAACTGTCGTATTTCTCACTTTCGACAATTTATCAAATATCATAATTCCGTATTACATATCACACAGTAATATTTAATAGTTCACAACAATAAGTATTAACCCTTGGCACGCTAGTTAATAATTATTTTAATCCGGATTAATAACAAATTAATTTCTCACATTTTAATTTAATTAATCCAACAACAATAATTAATCGCATATTTATTACAATAATAATTAATCACATAATTATTTAAATCGTAAAAAATACGGGGTGTTACATACTTCCCCCCTTACAACGGAATTTCATCCCGAAATTCGGAAAAAGTATACTAGGCACAGACAACGCGGTAAAAATATTGCGCATCGCATCCCGACGCTCACAAGTAAGCTACTCCGTACCACCCATATAGTACGCTATCAAATACCCCTAATAATGAACACTTCATATGTGTTTGCTTTAAACTCCAGGTTACCCTGTCATATAGGCTCTTGCCCAAGCCTTTCTGCTTAAGTTTCACTACTTCAACTTTATTTTAGATATTCACTATCTAGCCTTCTACTATTTGCACCATAGTAGATTTATCCTCTTTTCATATACATACGACTTCGTCTCGTGTCGTTCATACAAGTAAATTCGTTGTGCAATATATATTTCACACACAATATATACGATAATATCGATTTTCCCCCGACATTTGTAATCATAACTGGTCTCCCACTTTTAACTATCAAGTAGGACAACAACAAAGTTTACCGTGCCATACTTCTACTGACACTCTGCCCGAACGTGAATTTATAGGAGTTATTTGGACACAAACTCCACTAGTGGAAGGTACTACTCTCGTCCTCCCCTAAGATCTCAGGGTTCACATAAAATTTTCTCTCCCGCATCCGATTAGACCACTTGTCCTGACCATCCCTCTGTGGGTATTAGGCCGTACTCAATCGCATTTTAGAACCTATAATCTCACCATCTCAGCTACATGAGAAGATCCTTGTGAATACTCTTCCATTCTCTAGTGGAAGAAGCCCCTACTGGTTTCGAATTGTTCACCATTTTTCAATCTGTCAGGGGACCCACTGCAAGACCATCCTTGCAATATTAACCTACATCGTAAGCCATCACCACTGTTGTTTGTATTCTGATAAATTTTATACTCTCTTGAATAAGTTTCAATGTATCTTGAAACGTAAGTCCCTGATAAAACTTAGTGAATAAGCTTCGGCTTACCCGACTACATGTTATCGAATTCACCTGCTAATCATAATCCACTACCTGATTCAATCACCCAGGGCGCCTATACACCCTATGGCTCGCGCATCATTATACAAAAGATATAAAATGTTCTTACTTTAATTCTTGAACACTCGGTATGCTGATGTGGTAGGGGTGCACTCAACCGCCCCACTAACCACAACTTAATCAATCCTTCAATGGTATCATTGCTCTATTCAGAATGATACTGAGACTAAGCGACTCTATTGGCCTTAAGTCATAAACGAACTATTGACTCTCAATTATATCCTCTTATAAGTATAATAACCAACATACAAAACTTATGTACTATCGACCAAACTTCTCTCCAACTCCCGACGTTCGCTAGTTTCATGCGTGGGATGTCTCGCAAAGCAAAATCCAAACAAGGAACCCCCCCGATACACTACTATCTAACTTAGCCAGTTGTCGAGGTCCGTAAGGCCTTCAGTACCTACTATGTACTTTCCCACAATCTACGTATTGTGACATAAAAGTTTACTCGTCCACTTTCATGTCCTTAAAAGGTAACATGAAGCATGGCGCCCTCACTATCTCAAGTACTTGGCGCTATAGATATATAACGAGCTATATTTCTCCGCTCGATAAGAACACAATGTATTATAAGTCTTAACAGACAAATAAATTCCTATGCTTGGGAATCACATATAATTAGACACCATACTCGCTGAGGTCTATAATACCATTAAAGTTTCATATATATACTGATATCTGGGCCCAACCCTTTTTCAGGTGGCGCCACACAAAACTAAGATCGCTCCTCCCGGAGTATCCGGCACGACAGTCATAACACTACATTTTCACTATCGTTTAACCATACGGTAATTAATCACTACACATTACCATAATAAACTCTACTAAAGCTAACTCAATGCAGTAGCAAATTATAAGAATAAAACATATTCTTAGGGCCCACCCGGTTCACTCACGGAAAATCATCGAAATGCCCTGCTAATAACGAGAAATACGTTTGTAACAAGACTGTTAAAACTAACGTTCCCACTAAACTCGAACCGCACGAGAAGTTTAGGGTCTCCAATTTACATAAAAGTTGTGGTACACCCATGTCACTAGAATCTATCCTTTACTCACAAGGAAGAAGCAAAACCTCACCAGTCTCGCCAAATCACAGGGTCTCAGCATGCACTACACCAAAAACAGGATTCTGGCACGGTTTAAAACTGTGCCAGATCAAATCTGGCACGATTTTGAACTGTGCCAGAATCAGGTGTTCCAAAATGGGAATTTTTTTCTGGCACGGCTCAAAAGTGTTCCAGATTCAGTCAAACAGGAACACTTTTGGCACACTTTTAAATCGTGCCAGAATTTGATATTTCTGGCACACTTTTGGCACAATTTTTAACTGTGTCAGATTCAGCCAAACAGGATTACTTCTGGCACACTTTCAAACTGTGCCAGAATTTGGTATTTCTGGCACACTTTTGGCACAGTTTTTTACTGTGCCAAATTTAGTACAGTTTAAAAAAATTTGGCACAGTCCAAAACCGTGCCAAAATATGATACACTTTTGCCACGGTTTTGAACTGTGCCAATTTT
This sequence comes from Sambucus nigra, assembly GCA_949130495.1. NCBI lineage: Eukaryota > Viridiplantae > Streptophyta > Magnoliopsida > Dipsacales > Adoxaceae > Sambucus > Sambucus nigra. The sequence goes on from OX422223.1 coordinate 293,710,783, forward strand.
TTTATTTAAAAAAAAATTATTTGAAAGCACAAAATTCACAAAATAATAATATTGCGCGTTATTAATAAACTAATGTACATACAAATTTCAAAATATTACAAGTCTTTAATAGCTCACAAGCCCAAAAAAAATTGGGCAGAGTTTCCTCTATTTTCTGGGCATTCCAAAACCTGTTCATACAAAACTTGCCTAACATAAAGCCCGCACGGCCAAAAAATATAACAATTAACTTACAAAAGCCCCTCATGGCCATAAAAGTCAATAATAAAACAACAAAATACCGTACGGTCATGACATAAAAAAATGGAATCATTAATAAACCCCTTGTTGTAAACCATTGAGTTCTTTGTCTGTTCCACGTGAATGAAAGCCAACGATAAACTGTTATCCTGCAAAAAAATAGAATACAAAAAAGATACGATATTAGTAACCCAATAATTTACTAAAAATAATACTCAAAACAAAAAAATTACGTATATGAGTGGAAATATCATCATACTCACAAACCGGGAGACCCGGGACTAAGAGGTCAGTTCCTACAAGTTACATCGGTCCCGTGGGAGGTGTCCGTGCCTCCTACGGGGTCGATTGGGGGCCTGTTTGGGTTTTCAACCTTTAACGGCCTGTTTTTAACTCTAAGTGTGATTTTTACAAATTATCATCATACTCTCAAAATGGGAGACCCGGGACTATGCGGTCAGTTCCTACAAGTTATATTGGTCCCGTGCGAGGTGTTCGTGCCTCTTACGGGGTCGTTTGGGGGTTGGCTTGGGTTTTCACCCTTTGACGGCTTGTTTTTAACTAAGTGTAATTTTTGTAAATTATCGACATACTCTCAAACCGGGAGACCCGGGACTACGCGGTCAGTTCTTACAAGTTACATTGGTCCCGTGCGAGGTGTTCGTGCCTCCTACGGGGTCGATTGGGGGCCGGTTTGAGTTTTCACCTTTTAATGGCCTGTTTTTAACTCTAAGTGTGATTTTTACAAATTATCACCATACTCTCAAATTGGGAGACCCGGGACTATGCGGTCAGTTCCTACAAGTTATATTAGTCTCGCGTGACGTGTTCGTGCCTCCTACGGGCTCATTTGGTGGCCGATTTTGGTTTTCACCCTTTAACGGCATGTTTTTAACTCTAAGTGTGATTTTTGCAAATTATGGTCATACTCTTAAACCGAAAGACCCGGGACTATGCGGTCAGTTCCTACAAGTTACATTGGTCCCGTGTGAGGTGTTCGTACCACCTACTGGGTCGATTGGGGGCCGGTTTAGGTTTTCACCCTTTAACGAAATGTTTTTAATTCTAAGTGTGATTTTTGCTAATTATCATACTACTCTTAAACCAGGAGGCCCGGGACTACGCGATCAGTTCCTATAAGTTACATTGGTCCCATACGAGGTGTTCGTGCTTCCTACGGGGTCGTTTGGGGGCCGGTTTGGGTTTTCACCCTTTAACGGCATGTTTTTAACTAAGTGTGATTTTACAAATTATCTTCATACTCTCAAACCGAGAGACCCGGGACTACACGATCAGTTCCTACAAGTTACATTGGTCCCGTGCGAGGTGTTCGTGCCTCCTACGGGGTCGTTTGGCGACTGGTTTGGATTTTCACCCTTTAACGGCATTTTTTAAGTCTAAGTGTAATTTTTGCAAATTATCGTCATACTCTCAAATCGGGAGACCCGGGACTACGCGGTCAGATCCTAAAAGTTACATTGGTCCCGTGCGAGGTGTTCGTGCCCCCTACGGGGTCATTTGGTGGTTGGTTTGGGTTTTCACCCTTTAACGACTTGTTTTTAAGTTTAAGTGTTGATTTTTGCAAATTATCATCATAATCTCAAACCGGGAGATTCGGGACTATGCGGTCAGTTCCTACAAGTTACATTGGTCCCGTGCGAGGTGTTCCTGCATTCTACGGGGTCGATTGGGGGTCGGTTTGGGTTTTCATCCTTTAACGGCCTGTTTTTAACTCTAAGTGTGATTTTTGCAAATTATCGTCATACTCTCAAATTAGGAGACCCGAGACTATGCGGTCAGTTCCTACAAGTTACATTGGTCCCGTGCGAGGTGTTCGTTCCTCCTACGGGGTCGTTTGGGTGTTGGTTTGGGTTTTCACCCTTTGACGGCTTGTTTTTTAACTAAGTGTGATTTTTACAAATTATTATCATACTCTCAAATCGGGAGACCTGGGACTATGCGATCAGTTCCTACAAGTTACATTGGTCCCGTACGAGGTGTTCGTGCCTCCTACGGGGCCGTTTGGGGGCCGATTTTGGTTTTCACCCTCTAATGGCATGTTTTGAACTCTAAGTGTGATTTTTGCAAATTATGGTCATACTCTCAAATCGGGAGACCCTGGACTATGCAGTGAGTTTCTACAAGTTACATTGGTACCGTGCGAGGTGTTCGTGCCTCCTACGGGATCGTTTGGGGGTCGGTTTGGGTTTTCACCCTTTAACGGCATGTTTTTAACTCTAAGTTTGATTTTCAAAAATTATCATCATACTCTCAAATCGGGAGACTCGGGACTACGAGGTCAGTTCCTACAAGTTACATTGGTCTCGTGCGAGGTGTTCGTGCCTCCTACGGGGTCGATTGGGGGCCGGTTTGGGGTTTCACCCTTTAACGGCTTGTTTTTAACTCTAAGTGTGATTTTTGCAAATTATCGTCATACTCTCAAACCGGGAGACCCGGGACTACGCGGTCAGTTCCTACAAGTTACATTGGTCCCGTGCGAGGTGTTCGTGCCTCCTACGGGGTCAATTGGGGGCCGGTTTGGGTTTTCACCCTTTAACGGCCTGTTTTTAACTCTAAGTGTGATTTTTGCAAATTATCATCATACTCTTAAATTGGGAGACTCGGGACTATGCGGTCAGTTCCTACAAGTTACATTGGTCCCGTGCCATGTGTTCGTGCCTCCTACGGGGTCGTTTGGGGGCCGGTTTGAGTTTTCACCCTTTAACGGCTTGTTTTTAAGTTTAAGTGTTGATTTTTGCAAATTATCATCGTATTCTCAAACCGGGAGATCTGGGACTACGCAGTCAGTTCCTACAAGTTACATTGGTATCGTGCGAGGTGTTTGTGCCTCCCACGGGGTCTATTGGGGGCCGGTTTGGGTTTTCACCCTTTAACCGCCTGTTTTTAACTCTAAGTGTGATTTTTGTAAATTATCATCATACTCTCAAAACGGGAGACCCGGGACTATGCGGTCAGTTACTACAAGTTACATTGATCCCGTGCGAGGTGTTCGTGCCTCCTACGGGGTTGTTTGGGGGCCGGTTTGGGTTTTCACCCTTTAACGGCATGTTTTTAAGTTTAAGTGTTGATTTTTGCAAATTGTCGTCATATTCACAAATCGGGAGACCTGGGACTACGCTGTCAGTTCCTACAAGTTACATTGGTCCTGTGTGAGGTGTTCGTGCCTCCTACGGGGTCGATTGGGGGCCGATTTGGGGTTTCACCCTTTAACGGCTTGTTTTTAACTCTAAGTGTGATTTTTTATAATTATCGTCATACTCTCAAACCGGGAGACCCGGGACTACGCGGTCAGTTCCTACAAGTTACATTGGTCCCGTGCGAGGTGTTCGTGCCTCCTACGGGGTCGATTGGGGGCCGGTTTGGGTTTTCACCCTTTAACGGCCTGTTTTTAACTCTAAGTGTGATTTTTGCAAATTATCGTCATACTCTCAAACCGGGAGACCCGGGACTATGCGGTCAGTTCCTACAAGTTACATTGGTCCCGTGCGATGTGTTCATGCCTCCTACGGGGTCGTTTGGGGGCCGGTTTGGGTTTTCACCCTTTAACGGCTTTTTTTTGTAATTTTTGCAAATTATCGTCATACTCTCAAACCAGGAGACTCGGGACTACGCGGTCAGTTCCTACAAGTTACATTGGTCCCGTGCGAGGTGTTCGTGCCTCCTACGGGGTCGATTGGGGGCCGGTTTGGGTTTTAACCCTTTAACGGCATGTTTTTAATTCTAAGTGTAATTTTTGCAAATTATCGTCATACTCTCAAATCGGGAGATCCGAGACTACGCGGTATGTTCCAACAACTTACATTGGTCCCGTGCGAGGTGTTCGTACCTCTTACGGGGTCGATTGGGGGCCGGTTTGGGTTTTCACCCTTTAACGGCATGTTTTTAACTCTAAGTGTGATTTTTGCAAATTATCGTCATATTCTCAAACCGGGAGACCTAAGGAATACGCGGTCAGTTCCTACAAGTTACATTGGTCCCGTGCGAGGTGTTCGTGCCTCCTACGGGGTCGTTTGGGGGCTGGTTTGGGTTTTCACCCTTTAACGGCATGTTTTTAAGTTTAAGTGTTAATTTTTGCAAATTATCGTCCTATTCACAAACCGGGAGCCCATGGACTACGCGATCAGTTCCTACAAGTTACATTGGTCCAGTGCGAGGTGTTCATGCGTCCTACGGGGTTGTTTGGGGGCTGGTTTACGTTTTCACCCTTTAACGGCATGTTTTTAAGTTTAAGTGTTGATTTTTGCAAATTACCGTCCTATTCACAAGACCCGGGAGTATGCTGTCAGTTCCTACAAGTTACATTGGTCCCGTGCGAGGTGTTCGTGCCTCCTACGGGGTCGATTGGGGGCCGGTTTGGGTTTTCACCCTTTAACGACCTGTTTTTAATTCTAAGTGTGATTTTTGCAAATTATCGTCATACTCTTAAATCGGGAGACCCGAGACTACGCGGTCAGTTCCTACAAGTTACATTGGTCCCATGCGACGTGTGTGTGCCTCCTATATCGTCATATTCTCTAACGGTATGTTTTTAATCAATTTAGAATGTTTATGGATTTTAGAAAATTTTGACATAGTTTTTCATTTGTTTATTCGTTAAATCCAACATGTTTTAACATTTAAAATAAACTCAACAGCAACAGCAAATTCCAAAACCAAACCACCAGCAAGTACCTTCCACCAATTTAACTAAATAAGCTCCTAAAGTAAGCCATGAAGTGATTTTTAAATTTTAAAAGGAATGATCAGATATAGAATGAAAGAGACAAACTATAAATGTTGAGTAGAAATAATTCATTACATTTTAAAAGGTTAATAAATGGGTACGAAATAATAGTTACCTGTAGTAACTTGATTAAGATTGGATGGAACTGGTGTGAGTTGAACATTTGTAAAACAAAACCAAACAAATCACTGGCAGCCTATGCTGGCCTTTTGATCTCCAAACCTCCCCAATACCTGAATTCAATTCCCACCTAGCACTGGATCAAACTCTTTAATATTACAGTACCCATATATGATTATACACACATAAGCTCCAAGCTTGTTTCACATTTTTCAATATTGCAGCATACCATATATGATCATGTCAATATCTGTTACAGTACACACACACACACACACACACACACACACATATAATCCAACATATTAAATAAAAAAAAACACAACAATTGATATCAAATTTAGAATACCTTCACAGCAGATTTAGAACCAAGTTCCTTCAAATCATCAAATTTCATGACCTGCAGCATAAAATAGCGAAATTTTAGACAACACTTCCAGGAAGATTAATGGAAGTGCTAGCATCAGATAGACAATAAGTCCAGCAAGATTATCAACTTTTACTGGTTTATTCTTACCAATTAAGTGATGGGAGATGTTGGAGTAGGTGTAGGGTGGTATCTAATACAGTAGTAACCATACATAAGATATAATTCTCTTGGATTTTCTACATAATGGTCTCTGTGAAGCAAATCACAGGTGCATATCATATAGAAAAATAAAATAATTTTTTTTGATAATTAATATGAAAAAAATAAAATAATAATAAGACTGTCTATGCCGACTCATATTTTTGACTCAATGGGTGCGACTCGCTAACGTGTCGCACCCATGTTGGATCGTGTTCAGATTCCATTGTACCCCATTGGTGAGCGGTCAAAATACGAGTCAATATGAATACGACATGTCAGTGAGTCACACCCAAAAATGAGATTCGGTATAGATTCGAAGGTATGCATTTCAATGTATGTAATGTATGCACATCAACGTATTAGATCGTGTATGTAATGTATGCACATTCCAATGTATGCAGTGAGCCATTCAAGCCATATGTAGGTTCAATCTCAGAATAATCCGAAGCCAAAGAGCAAAATACATGTAGTGAAAATAGAACCCAATTGAAATGAATGTGATTGAAACATACCATGCGACGGAAGGGAAACATATCGACTGCTGCTTGAACCCATAACCCTATATCACATTGAAAAAGAAATAAATTTATTTTCCAATAAAGTTGATTTTATTTATTTACAAACTAAAAATAAATTATAAAAACGCAATTACCATCCTTTTTTTACTCATCCGACTATAGTTCCATTTTTTGGCTTATTCGCAAGCTGCTGAATCGTAAATTTTTTGGCGTTCTATCCTCTCAGCAACAGAAGGTGGAACCCTGCTCCTCCATGCCCACAGAATGTAACCGATATTTGAAATTTTCGATCGCCGGACCCTCTTGTCGACGGTGGGGTGAACCGTGGATCACCCAACGAAAATCTAATTCTTCAAACCTGATTGAAAATCCAACTTTGCAAACCCCAACGGAAATCTAACTCTTCAAACCCAACTCGTAATCAATTTTAAAACCCCACTCAAATTGATTTCAAAACCTAAATCAATTTGATTACAAACCAACCCAATTCAATTTCAAATCAATTTTCAAACCTAACTCAAATTGTTTTGAAAACCTAACTCCATCGATTTCAAACTATACATATATATCAGTCAAATCCAACAGTGTCAAAAAAATATAAAAATGAAATGAAAAATGAAGTTGTTTACCTTACGCTGGGCGGTCAGTGATCAGAGGTATGGAGCAGGTCGAGTATCGGAGTAAAGAATAACGAAGATGGTTGTTAATGAAGAAAACAAAGATGGTTGTTGAGAGAGAGGGGAGGCGGACCAACGAGTGAGAGTCGGGTACCTGTGAAAAGAGAGAGTGGAACAAGCAGGAGAGGAGAGCGGGAGAGCAAAATAAGTGAGGGGTATTATTTTTTGAGGGATTTTATATTTTAGTTAACTGTACTCAATTTTGGCACACTTTAAAACAGTGCCAAATTTTGGCACTGTTTTAAAGTGTGCCAGATTGTCATTAAACCGTGCCAGAATTTGGCACAGTTTTAAACTGTGCCAGATTTTTAATATCAAAGTGTGCCAAATTGCTGTTTTTGGTGTAGTGACGTGGCTGTCATCACAACCCATGAACATATGCAATCGTCATACATCCTAGGATTTCACCCTATAGTTGTCCTCTTTCATCACAGATAATTTATTCCATCATGTGGATTTCACTCCCATTATTAAAACGTTGGCCCAAACTCTTCAGGTCTCAATTATAGCTTTGTAAAACTCCCGTTTACATCCCGGGTCCCGTAGACTCTGACATACTGTATGCTACTATTAACGAGGACTCTACTGGTCCATCCTGAACCCATCACTCTAGGGTTATAAATTTCCTAGGCCTAATTCTCTTGAACCCAAATTCTTTCGTTGGAAGTCTCGCTCCTCCAATCGTTATGCCTAACTGGCACGGTTTACCATTTCTAATCTTTTCGGTATCACTTCTCAATTGTGAACACATTCAACACTTGTAGTTCTACTTCCTTCACATAAGGAAAACTTCACGAACTATTTCCCCGTCACTGGTCCCACTGCCATTTTGGGAATGTCCATCTCTCGGACTGACAGTCTCAACTCACAATTATTCTTCCACTGTCCCTTTGGCTACGCTAGCTATCCGGAACTATGGTTGGCCTCTACAGCCTGATTGACTTCATCGTCCTCTTAAAGTTAATCACTTAACATCATCTAACTGAGTTCCCTATTGGGTATACTCTTATGTGGGGTTTCACTAACACCGTTAAATTCAGTTTCTGCTCTTCAGCAGGTTCGTTAACCCTCTTTACTCCCTTCTCTTGGAAGGACTGAAATCACTAGCAACCGTATAACTTTGATGACATCAACATTAGTCATCCTAGATGGATTTGTCATCCATACTGGTATTTTACTCATGGGTCCTTTATCAATTATAAACCCTTTGGATAATTTATACCCCTTTGCCAGGTACGAAGTTCATTATGCAATTCAACCTTTCTCTCACGATCGGTTTCTATCTTACCCATTGTGCTAAACATCAAAATTTTACTCACATTTTGTTATCACTTCGAATGGAAAACTTCACGGTCAAATCGTACCCAAATCTCTCTCTAAATTTCAAACACACATCTTCATATGTGGTGATTACCTCTAATCACTACATGATGCTCCTAAGAGCTATAGTTTTTAACTACAAATTAAATTTTGAGTGTCGTCAAGACCCACTCTACACAATTGCCTTTGGATTTTCTACCTCCGCTGGTCTGTTACACTTTCTCATTTTATTTTCCGCATCTTCACCGATGGGTTTTCAAAGGATTCTCTCTGATTTCCCCTTTATCGACTATGTTAGGTGGTCCTGAAATCACTCCACCATTATCTACGACTGTGTCCTGGGAACCCACAGTTCCCGAGTGACGATTTTACTATCTCTAGTTTAAGTAATTCTCGTGGTGATTTTTGTCCCAATCACTCTTACCCGATTACTCTATGTCTTCTGTTGAGCATCTTCTCCCGCGGTTCTTCTTACGGCCCTCGCTGGTCATGCTAAAATGTTTGGTGTTCGAATCACACTGAATTTCGTATAATGAGTCACATCCATTATAATTCGTAGCAGGAGAACGTAAGTCGCATACGTAAGGAAACACAACAATCCTATCAGAAGGCTCTACATCAAAGAACGATACGCTGAAACGTAATAAGCTGCACATATCCTAAGGACACTAGAACTTGATGCTCTGATACCACCTGTGACACCCGCCCAATTAAATATAGGGTGATCAGTCCTCTATCAATTTAAAACAGGATATTCAGTTGGTTCATCCTTAGCATCATTGTCGAAAAACTTTTTAACATATTAATCACCTAATATAATATTAAGCTAGGTGTCTAAACATTTCCAATTTAGTAAAACCAAGTAAATTCATTTTCTTTCCATCTTAAAATATAAACCATTCACCACACATAGGAATGTAAATAAATACTGAACATGAATCAAGTATTAAAATAAATAAGTCTGGATAAAACCTCCCAGTTCAAAACTCCAAACCACACAATAAACTGAATACAATATCTCTCATGAAAGAACTAGAAGTGGGAGACATATGCCCTAAACAAGAAGTCTAGATGAAACAGAATGGAAAGGATAGATGCGTCTACTGCAAGGACCTACAGCTTCCCCAACAGCTACAGCACGTCAACCAATCCAAATCTCTAAATTTGATACTCCTATAGCTGAGCACCTGATATAATACATATATATAGCAAAAGATAGAAGAGATATAAGAAACGGGTTAGAGCCCGATGTGTAAAAATGATTTAGCAAGTATTTAAATCTGGTTCTTAAAACAAGTCTTATACGCATGTTAGTTATCGAACTCTCACATGAGTTTCTCACCTCTCGTCTATTGTGCACGCCTAACGTACATCTAATCTCCCCCTAGTTATACCTCCCAGCCTAACTAGTCAGAAACCATACTAATACTAACTATGCTCAAAAGTAGTATTCCCGTATCGCCCATACAATACGCTATTCAGATAGTTTATATCACAAACTAAATTTTATTATTCACCGTTTAAATGGTTAAATCTTTTATTCACTAAGATTATGTTACTACTCATTATCATTTTATCTACTAGTCTCACAAAGTAGAAAGTTACCCAAGTACACTCATACATATATATAGTCTCATCATCCCTATATATATACACTAATCCTGCACCCTTAGGTTAGGACCGCTTGGTGCAATGTAATAAATATTAGTACTACCAAGTCTACTAATTTCACATAGTAGCAATATTCACAAGCCCATATATATATATATATATACTAATTCTTCACCCCCGACTAAGACCCATTAGTGCACATATCCAGAAAATCATGCATCCCCGAGTTAGCACCCATTAATGCACCTATCAAAAATAATTCAGCACCCCCGGGTTATCACCCATTAGTGCATCTAACAATAGAATATTGCAACCCCGGGTTAGCACCCATTAATGCATCTATCAATATTAATCCAGCACCACCGGGTTATTACCCATTAGTGCGCCTAACAATAATCATCCTTGTACCCCAGGGTTATCACCCACTAGTACACTTAACAATAGAGTTTCTGCACCCCCGAGTTATTACTCATTAGTGCTCTTAACTATAATATCACATAATAGGCATACACACATCGTATTATAATTTATAGGTATTTCTCCAACCTACATATATACTCCCCAAACGTATTTTAACCTCATTACTACGTATAGTATAAATAATTAGATTACTATCTCTCTCGTAATCTCCAAGGTACATTCTCTCTATACTAAAATAATTTAAAGTATTAATTCACACATATTTTTCCCAAAATTCTTTCTGTTTTGAATTTACTATATGGTAGTTTCTCTCACTCCAATAAACCAAAATACTCCAAACTGGGCTCTAAGCAAATTCCTAGAAATTTTCCATGTGGTTTGAACCAGAATGACATGTGGTTTGAACAAGAATGACATGTCGTTCGAACCAGAATGCATGTCATTCGAACCACTATGACATGTCGTTCGAACCAGAATGACATGTCGTTTGAACCACTTCGCGCGAGATTCCCATCTCGTTTGAACCACTTCGCGCGACTTCGCACGAGATTACACTTTTCGTCTTCTTCACCAAATATCAGCGTTTTTCACCATTTTTAAACCTAAAAACCTCTAAGATTCGATTCCCAACAAAACATCATCAATACCCATCAACACCTAACAGGTTATAAATCATTCCTAACCTCCTAGGATCATTAATTCGTCATAAATCATCATAAATATGTAAAATCCCCAAATTAATTTATATGAACCCTAGTTTCCAAATTTTTCAATTACAGAACCTAATCCACCCAGATTCGTTCATCAATATATAATCAAATTCCATGGTTAATCATCTACATACATGAAGGAATTCCAGCCACCAATTAAACCAATCCTTAATCATAATTTAAATCTCCAATTTTCACCCAATTAACATATAAATCATGATTCATTCCACCTATACTAACATGAGCATGATTATTGCTAAAAGAAAGCAAGTAATAAACACTTGCCTCGAATATGATGGTCTGATCCGTTGGTGATGTTGGTATATACGCGTTCCTCTCTTCGCGATCTACGCGTTGGTGGTCACGGTTATGCAAGGTGGTGCTAATCGAGCCTTCTCTCTTGGAATTTGGTTCTCCCTCACACCCTCCATGGCCGTTCTTGATTTATGTAACCTATTAACCCTAATGGACTTTCCTAGGCTGATATAATTACTCTTAATTTTCGTCCATTAATTTAGCCCAAAAATACAATTTACCATAATGCCATCTCGGGGTGCCGGTTAGGCCTAAAATCGCCCCGGGACACAAACTAAACACCCGGGTATACTATTTTGACTATCTCGACCCTCCCGGACTCAATGGCGCACTTGAAATGACCATACGAGTTAATATAAATAATTTCTCTTTTTATTCCATTCAATTAGTCCCGACACAACTCACACGCGTGTCAGACTTAAATTACCAAACTGTCGTATTTCTCAGTTCCGACAATTTATCAAATATCATAATTTCATATTACATATCACACAGTAATATTTAATAGTTCACAACAATAAGTATTAACACTTGGCACGCTAGTTAATAATTATTTTAATCCGGATTAATAACAAATTAATTTCTCACATTTTAATTTAATTAATCCAACAACAATAATTAATCGCATATTTATTACCATAATAAAAATTAATCACATAATTATTTAAATCGTCAAAAATTCGGGGTGTTACAAATAACATATCTTTTGTTGTCAAATTTCTGTGATAATGATCTTAGAATTTTAGATACAATTTCATGTATGTCATATGTTATCCCATTAGCATGCAATTTGGTCACAATGTCAGTCAATTTCACGTAAAAGTCATCAAAGGATTCAGAATCTGACATAATTAGAGAGCTATACTGCTGGACAAGCATTTGAGTTTTAGTAGCCTTAACTCTAGTGTCGCCTTCATGTACAGTGATCAGTGTATCCCAAACTTCCTTAGAAGTGACACAAGATGAGATCTTTTTGAACTCATGTTCATTTACGGACATAAAGATGGCATTCTTGCCTTTGTTATTATTTCGAGAAGTTTGCTTCTCGAATTATGTGAATTCACTTAATGCTTTCTTAATCCTCTCATTACTTCCTTCAGTGGCTGGTTTAGTATGATAAGTATATCCATTTTTACCAATATCCCAGACATCATCTCCCAAGGTTCCTTATATGAAAGCAACCATTCTTACCTTCAAGTAAGCAAACTTGTTTCCATCAAAGAGTGGGGGTCTGGTCAAGTTGCCAAATCTTTCATTTTTCTCGTCCATTATTTTTATTTCAAGAAAACAATTTCAGAAACACAAGATCTTTTAAAAAGATTTCCAAAGCTCTGATACCAAATGAAAAACTGTTACTAAAGCCATTTAATATAAAATTAAACTATTTAAGTAAATCTGAACTGTTTTTTGAAGAAACTCTTTTCTTTAAATCAAATCAGTTAATCACAAGATGTGTTTAATAAAACATGCACGAGACCAGTTCAAGATTTGTTAACAAGTATTGAAAAATAAAACTTAAAAGATTAAATCAGCACACCACTAAGAATGAGATGAGGAGATGTAGAAAGATTAATGATAAGAGATTTTTAAGGTGGTAAAACCTCATCCAACTGAGGAAACATCCATGGTGACTTATAAGTCACAAACCAAAAACCCACTAAAACAAAATATATCAGTTACAAACTATATAACACACGTGCACACAAATCAATCCTATACAAGTTTAGGAATGTACCCACTGGTTTCCTTCTAACTTGTGTGCAGTTCTGATTGCTGATGTGATTCTCCCAGTTTGCTAACTTCCACTTTGTTCCAGCCTTTACGTCGACTCTTGTTTCGAGATCTTATTACCAACACTTTCAGTGTTGTAGTGTGTAAGTGTTTGTGATGGTGCTCTAACACATGCATGCACACACACTCATGCTTATTTATACAAACAGTCCTAGCAAATTACAAATCAGATCTATATGATGTGATTTTCAATTTCTCTCTTCTTAGAAAACTAAAACCTTATTTGGTCTTTAAAATGATCCTGGAATCCACGGCTATCTTGCTTGGAAGACGATTCAAGATCTTAATCAATTTCAGGGTTTTGAAAATGTTTTTGAAATTAATAGCCACCAAGTGTGATTCCAACTAGGTCAAATGTCTTGTTTCAAAAGAACTAGAAATAGAAAATGATTTTGTTGATTTTGAAGATGAAAACATTTACAGAAAATAATTAACAAAAGATTTCTCAAGAAGAGAAACTAAGAATACATATATAAGTGTAATATAATATAAAATGACCAGATCTATAATTTCTATGAAACAGAAATTCAAATCTAACCTAATACTTAAGTTGGACACAAGATCTTAAAACGAAGAGGTTAAACCATGAAACAACTTCAAAAACAACACTAAAAAACTCTCAAAAACTCAGGGATGGTGTTTGGTGTAAATTGGAAAAAGGGTTAGGGTTTGAAAAGGTGTTTGAACGAATTAGGGTTTCTATTCTCTCTCTGGTTTCTCTCTATTTTCTCTCTCTTCTCTCTCTTCTCCCTTCTCACTCGAATTAAACGAAGTGGCAAAAGTCTCTTAAAGGCTGAGGGTTAGCCTCCTTTTATAGTGGACTGAGAAGGATCGAGAAGGCTGAAATGAATCTAAAGGCTAAGATTTCGTCTTGTCCTTTTGACTTCCATCCAACGATTTAAGAGAAACTGTGAGTTAAACACTTTTTAATTAGAGGGTACGGGTTTCACAGGGATTGGGATTAGACGCATGCAGTGCATTGATAACAACAATCCGAGGGCTGAGAATGAATAACGGTTTTTGTCTCTTAGAAGAAACACAAATCCAACTAGTAGAAAGGCGACAGGTGTAGGGCTAATATCGGACCTCACACGTGCGTCTCAAATAAATTACACAGACAACCTTAATTCTCAAGCGCTTTCGATTTTTACCCAAGTGAACTTTATAGGAATAAAACCAGCAATCAGTATTTACAGAATCACCCCAAAACTTTTTAATCCCAATTTTAATTAAGAAAAAATCATTTTAAAAATCATTAAATATTCCCAAAAAATTATTAAAAATAGTTTTAAGGGAAATTAACACACACAACACACACACAATCAAATTATGCAATATGTGACCCATGTATGCAATCCTAATGTGTGTGAGTATTTGTGAATATACCTTTGTGTAACACCCCGTATTTTTGACGATTTAAATAATTATGTGATTAATTATTATTATGGTAATAAATATGCGATTAATTATTGCTGTTGGATTAATTAAATTAAAATGTGAGAAATTAATTTTGTATTAATCCGGATTAAAATAATTATTAACTAGCGTGCCGAGGGTTAATACTTATTATTGTGAACTATTAAATATTATTGTGTGATATGTAATATGGAAATATGATATTTGATAAATTGTCGGAAGTGAGAAATACGACAGTTTGGTAATTTAAGTCTGACACGCGTGTGAGTCGTGTCGGGACTAATTGAATGAAATAAAAAGAAAAATTATTTATATTAACTTGTATGGTCATTTCAAGTACGCCATTGAGTCCGGGAGGGTCGAGATAGTCAAAATAGTATACTCGAATGTTTAGTTTGAGTCCCGGGGCAATTTTAGGCCTAACCGGCACCCCGAGAGGGCATTATGGTAAATTATATTTTTGGACTAATTAATGGACGAAAATTGGGACTTATTATATCAGCCAAGGAAGTCCATTAGGGTTAAGAAGTGACAGGAAGTTAGAACGTCCATGGAGGGTGTGAGGGAGAACCAAATTCCAAGAGAGAAGGCTCGATTAGCACCACCTTGCATAACCTTGACCACCAACGCGTAGATCGCGAAGAGAGGAACGCGTATATACCAACATCACCAACGTATCAGACCGTCATATTCGAGGCAAGTGTTTATTACTTGCTTTCTTTTAGCAATAATCATGCTCATGTTAGTATAGGTGGAATGAATCATGATTTATATGTTAATTGGGTGAAAATTGGAGATTTAAATTATGATTAAGGATTGGTTTAATTAGTGGTTGGAATTCCTTCATGTATGTAGAGGATTAATCACGAAATTTGATTATATATTGATGAACGAATCTGGGTGGATTAGGTTCTGTAATTGAAAATTTTGGAAACTAGGGTACATATGAATTAATTTGGGGATTTTACATATTTATGATTATTTATGACGAATTAATGATCCTAGGAGGTTAGGAATGATTTATAACCTGTTAGGTGTTGATGGGTATTGATGATGAGTTGTTGGGAATCGAATCTTAGAGGTTTTTAGGTTTAAAAATGGTGAAAAACGCTGATATTTGGTGAAGAAGACGAATAGTGTAATCTCGCGTGAAGTCGTGCAAAGTGGTCCAAACGAGATGGGAATCTCGCGCGAAGTGGTTCAAATGACATGTCATTCTGGTTCGAACGACATGTCAAAGTGGTTCGATTTGAACGGCATGTCATTCTGGTTCAAACCACAGGGTAAATTTCTAGGAATTTGCTTAGAGCCCAGTTTGGAGTATTTTGGTTTATTGGAGTGAGAGAAACTACCATATAGTAAATTCAAAACAGAGAGAATTTTGGGAAAAGTATGTGTGAATTAATACTTTAAATTATTTTAGTATAGAGAAAATGTACCTTGGAGATTACGAGAGAGATAGTAATCTAATTATTTATACTATACGTAGTAATGAGGTTAAAATACGTATGGGGAGTATATATGTAGGTTGGTGAAATACCTATAAATTATAATAGGATGTGTGTATGCCTATTATGTGATATTATAGTTAAGAGCACTAATGAGTAATAACTCGGGGGTGCAGAAACTCTATTGTTAAGTGTACTAATGGGTGATAACTCGGGGGTACAAGGCTGATTATTGTTAGGGGCACTAATGGGTGATAATCCGGGGGTGCTGGACTAATATTGATAGGTGCATTAATGGGTGCTAACCCGGGGATGCAATAATCTATTGTTAGGCGCACTAATGGGTGATAACCCGGGGGTGCTGAATTATTATTGATAGGTGCATTAATGGGTGCTAACCTGGGAATGCATGATTTTCTGGATATATATATATATATATATATATATATATATATATATATATATATATATATATATATATATATATATATATATATATGTGTGTGTGTGTGTGTGTGTGTGTGTGTGTGTGTATAGGGATGATGTGACTATATATATATTGTGGCCATCCCCGATCCTGATCCTCGGCGGGCGGGAGCGTGGAGGAGAGTATCCCTTCGGGACCCGCGCGTCACCTCTCGGGAGCGCTTCGGCCGGCGTCTTTTATGGTGTGAAAAATGTAGAGAGATTCAGAGTCGCCAGTCTATTTTACTCAAAACAGACAAAAGAAAAAGGGGAAGCCACCCCGAAGAGTGGCATCCAAAGACATACTAGTGCATGCGAACCAAGATGATTCGGGAAGGGTTCGGAAGCTTAATTACGGAATGGGAAGGTGTTAGGCACCCATTCCGCCCTTTCGGTCTCTCATGAATATTTGTTATTTTCCTTTATGTTTTCCCCCGTGATATGTGTGTATGTGTATATATATAGAATGGAGGTAGGAATCCTCGACTTGTATCATGGAAAAGATAAAGCGAGTCGTCCGTAGGAAGATATAAGAGTAATATTATAAAAATGAGATTTACGCGATTACCCCTACGTTGATCGTTATAAGGGAATGATAACGCATATGGGGTAATGCGTCACTAAGAACAAGTATATGTATAACATAAGAAAAATGGATTTAGTAAGAGAAATAGTGAGAAAAGGAGGACTCGAGTCTCGGGTTTTACCCCGACACGCCTACGTAGCCTATAAAGGCATCAAAGTCCACGTAGTTCGCATATGAAGCGAGGGGTGGGGTTTATCCCATAAATCCAAATGGGGAATATCTTATTTTTGAGTGTGTGTATGTGTGTGTAGAAAAAAGTGTTTTAGTTGTGAGGAAAGTGTAAAAAAAAGTGTGAGAATCCCTACTTGGAATTTATGGGCAAACCCTCTTTTTCTTATTTTTTTGGGGGTTTTATTTATATAAAAATAAGAGATGTGCAATAATACTAAATAAAAAGTATTTTAGGATGTGTGAGATGAGATAATAAAAGTGCTAAGTAAGAAAACAAGTTATTGGGAATTCAAGAGAATTTAAGAGAGAGTTTGAGAAAGTTGGACCTTCTTGAAGATCTTGAACTTGATCTTGAATGTTGGAGAGCAGCCCTTGCACCTTGGATGATGATTGAGAGTGGTTAATTCACCAAGGTTGATATAGGGGATGATGAAAAGTGATAGTAAAAAGGGGATTTGGGAGTTGAAATCATGTTGCCTTCGAGAGAGGTTTCTAGGACTTGCTGAGAGTGATTTCCTTTTGATCTGGGATCCTCCTTGCAAATGAGGTGAAGACCTCCTTTTATAGCCCCAGGGGACTGCCAATCGGCTTTATCATGGCACTACCTATCGGCAGGTGCCGATAGGTAGGGTCTGGGACCTGCCATTTGGCAATGTGCTTTAGGCTTTTTTGGAAAATTGGCCGCCGAGGTCAAACCGTTGGTCAGAATCACGCACGGTGCATACCGTTAGAAAGGTATTTTAGAGACCTTCAAAAGTCCTTTGGACCTCTCCTGAGTTCAGGAGTTGAATTTGGGTCAAATGTGGCTCGGAAGCTTTTGTCGGTCCATTGAATGGGGAATCGTGCGGACACAAATAGATCGTTCGTCCGCATGGAAGTCTGAATCGTGCACGGGGCATACCATTAGAAAGGTTAGGAGATGTATTTCGATATTCCAAAGAGTTTGACCCGGTTTGGAGAGTTGACTTTGGTCAATCGGGCCCGGGAAGCGCTCGGTGACTTCCCGGAGTCAAACGGATCGTTCGTCCGCATGGAAAGTCAAAATTACGCACAGGATGGACCGTTGGAAAGGGTATTCAGTGCCCTTCAAATATTCATTCAGTCTTGATCGAGATGAAGAGTTTGACTTTGGTCAAACAGAGCCCGAGAGCGTCCGGTGGCCTCTGGGTCAGGTTTCGGACGCAAACAGACCGTTCGTTCGCATGGTAAGTCAGAATTGTGCACGGGGTAGTCCATTAGAAAGGGTATTCAGTGCCCTTCGAAGATTCATTCAGTCTCGATTGAGACAAAGAGTTTGACTTTTGGGTCAAACTGAGCCAGGGAGTGCCCGATGGCTTCCAGGTTAGTGCTCGGGACATAACCTGGATTTGCGGTGATGAGTGGAGGTACTAGGGACCTAAGGAGAGTTAGGGGGTAACAGAATGAGGTGTATATAGAGGCCCTCGACGGGTGAGTTTGGAACAAATGATAGCCGTTGATTTAGACACCGCATGATGACTTTGAGGGAGTATGGCCATTTCAGAGGGTCGAGGTCGATTCTGAGGACCTGAGGAGTGTGCTGGGGATGACCAATTCAGAGGGCCGAGGTCGGTTCTGAGGACCTAAGTAAGCGAGGATGACCGATTCAGAGGGTCGAGGTCGATTCTGAGGACCTAAGAGTGGTAACGACCGAGGATCGAGGTCAATTCTGACCTAACTCGGGTGACGATCCAAGATCGGGATTAATTCTGACCCAAGAGTGGTAGCAACCGAGGACCGAGGTCAATTCTGACCTAACTCAGGTGACGATCCAAGACCGGGGTCAATTCTGACCCAAGAGTGGTGACGATCGAGGACCGAGGTCAATTCTGACCTAACTCAGGTGACGATCCAAGACCGGGGTTAATTCTGACCCAAGAGTGGTGACGACCAAGGATCGAGGTCAATTCTGACCTAACTCAGGTGACGATCCAAGATCGGGGTCAATTCTGACCCAAGAGTGGTGACGACCGAGAACCGAGGTCAATTCTGACCTAACTCAGGTGACGATCCAAGACCGAGGTCAATTCTGACCCAAGAGTGGTGACGACCGAGGATCGAGGTCAATTCTAACCTAACTCAAGTGACGATCCAAGACCGGGGTCAATTCTGACCCAAGAGTGGTGACGACCGAGGACTAAGGTCAATTCTGACCTAACTCAGGTGACGATCCAAGACCGGGGTCAATCCTGACCCAAGAGTGAGTGCATTTCTTTGGGAAAATAAAAGAGTTCCACTGGGGGTAAGGATTGGATATGGGATTCTGTCGGGGATAAGAATTGGATTTGAGGTTCCGCTGGGTAACGATTAATGAGCTAGGGAAGATTTGGATTGTCCTTTAGGAGAGATCGCTTGGGGTGAGTGATTCTTCTGATTTCTACTGGGAAAAATACCATGTGATATTGTATCGCACCGGGTAGCCGATGGCTGGGGAGGCCTTATGCCTTTGATTTGAGCGGAGGAGTTGATTGTTGGGGAGATAACCGGTTTGAGGTTGTAAACTCTGCTGAGGAGGTGATTGGGTGGTCCAGGCGCAGTGCTTGAGAGGTCATTCGCTTGGATTTTGAGGGTTCCGTTGGGAAAAAAGAGGTTTCTCCTGAAGGAGTGCGAAATTTTCTTGATGAAAACGTTCTAAATCCTTCCTGGGATTTTTAGGAATTTTTCGAGGATTTTTCGAGGCTTTCTGGTATTTTTTAGGAATTTCTGTACGAAATTTTAAGGGGGGTGCCGGCCGGCATAGACTGAGGGGTGCCATTCGGCAGTGGCACGGACTTTTGGACTGCCTTGGGAAGGTGAGGAGACAGTGCCAATCGGTATGGCTGGGGTTAGTGCCGATCGGCTTGGCGCTTGGCCTCCTATATAAAGGGGGCGAATCCCCTTCATTTTTCACAGCTTCTTGCATTCTCTCTTTCTACGAATTGTTCTAACATTCCGACCTTCAAGAAATAGCTGCCTTTGTGAGCACCGCTATCCACCAGGAGTGGTTGACCGTTGATGACTGGGCGAATGTGGATTGGAGGGACAGGGTGCCTCTTGCTTTGGGGAACGATAATGCCTTCGATACATTAGAGCCAGTTGCGAATGAGCGGACCTTGCTGCGGGAGTCGTCGCGTCATCGCTCTTCGAGAGTGAATCCCGGTAGTTATGTAAGTAACCTAACCTTTGGCGTTCTTTTTTTTTGGGTGATTTTTCCTTTTTTTTCTTGACCTTTGACTTAATTTTTCCTCTTGCCAGTCGGATATTTCTTTGAAGAACATGACTGCTCGCGGGACGATGGGGCTTAAGGATGTTTGGGAGCATCTTCCACCCGTGGTGTGCTGGATGGTATCATCAGCGGGTTTTAGGAGGTTGGCGGCTGCGCTGGATGAAACACCTCATTCGACAGCAGTTTTGTGTGCCTTGGGGGAGAGGTGGTGGGACACTACCCACACTTTTCATTTTGGCTTCGGGGAGATGACGGTGACTCCCATAGATGTGAAGCAACTGTTGGGGCTGGATTGTGGCGGAGAGCAGATAGAGGTGGATCGCTCCTTGCGGGTGAGTCCAGAGGCTGTGAATACGGCACTTGGTGATGTGAGGAGGATAGTCTCTGGGGATTCTATCCGGCTGTCCTTGCTGAAGGATGTTTTGCTGAGCAGGGTGGTTGATGTGGAGGACGGGCTACAAGTGTGGCAGATGGCCCGATTGTTTATCTTGTTGGTATTGGGAGGTTTCATAGTGGCGTCGAGCGGCGACGTCGTCCATTTGTGGTTTTTTACCGTACTTGAGGATGTTTTCGAACATCCCTTTTTATGATTGGGGGAGTCTGACCTTGGCGACCCTTTACTCTTCTTTGGATGCATTCAGCAGGTGCTGCTGGCAGACTTTTAGTGGAGCCATGTATCTCCTTGAGGTATTCTTTACTTTTGCACATTTTCATTTCATGCATTCGCATTTTCCTTTCATGCTTTCGCATTTTCCTTATGCGCCTCTTTTTGCTTGTGAATTCAGACGTGGTTCTATGAGGTGATTGGGTGCAACACCCCACTAATTTCTCTGAAGGACGACACTGTTGGGGACTTCTGCCGACTGTATCGATGGCGTAAGGCCAATCGGCAGTCGAAGGGATCTCTTTCCCTGGAGACGGTGCGTCAGGTCTTGAATGACCTGACCAGTGGTCGGGTAAGATCCTTTCCATTTCAGTCTTGGTTTTTGGCACCTTCTGATCTTGTATTGACTCATGCCTACTTGGGGATTTTTAGGTGACCTTTTATCCCTAGGGGACAGCCATTCAGGATACGGGGATGACTGGGGTGAATGCACAGATGAGGCGTTTATTGGCGCATGAGTTCGACCATTCCTGGTACCTCGGGGAGAGGGTGATTCGTCAGATTGCTGAGGAGGATATGGTGGTGCCTCTCGCACAGCCTCCTATGTCAATGAGGCGGGAGAGACAGCTGTTGGAGGATGAGAGGATCGCAGCTATGATTGGCGAGTCCTATGCGTTGTACACTGATACGGCTGCGCCGTATGACTATATGGACTTTGTGACGAGCTGGTTGATGGTGCCCAGCATTCATGACGCCTTGACTTTCCCCCCTGCGGTTCGAGTCGGGCGGTGGGGCCTTCCCACAGTGGTGGTGGTCCGTCGGCACTTGCGGCGGCGGCGACCTAGGAGGTCCCTTTTGTGCGGCTGTACACTCCTTCGTACAACATCCGGCGGGTTGATGGAGGGATAGTACCAATGCTGCACCGTCCCCTCACGATGGATCCGAAGGAGCTGGGTTTGACAGAGGAGGTCCTTCGTCCTGCGGTAAACCTTTCGATCCTTTTCCTCTTTTTTGATTTCTTTTGCTTGATACTGATTCTGCCTTTTCCTTGCAGCAAATCCGGGTGTCGACCACTTGGCTGAGGGATATTAGAGATTAGATATCATCGGCGACCGCCCACATTCGGGATGATGTCCCCGTTCCTTCTTGCTTGGTGCCGTCAGCCTCGTCCGAGGAAGACTCTGGCTCGGGTAGTGGGGGCGCGTCGTCTCGCCGTAGGGGGAAGAGAGCGCGTCGTAGGGGTGGAAGCTCTTGAGAGAGAGAGAACATGTGGGTTCGGGCTGAGTCCCATTATTTTTGTCTTTTCTTTTTATTTCCTGCAAAATTGATGTAACACAAAACACAAATATATGTAATGCAGTGTAGTTTTTTTACTATCTTTTATTAATGATGAATGAATGGATGCATATGCGCTTTTTACTTTGTTGCTGAGACCATAAAAAACAAACGAATATTTTTTTTTTGGGGGGGGGGCGGGATTTTTCGAAGGAAAGTTTTAATTAAAAAGGGAAATTATATAGGGAGAAAAATGGGTTTTGAAATTCTGTTGAGAATATCAATTTATTTTCATTGAGTTTTCTGATTTGACAAAAGAGGAAAGGAGGAAATTTTCCAAAAATAGGGGGTTGCCGATCGGTAAGCACCCTGGCCTGCCTATCGGAAGTTCAGTCCAGTCCCATTAATTTTAAAGCTTTGAATGGTACCTTCTTTAGCCTTTGGTACCTTGTGGGGTAGGATACCCTCCGATTTTTGCAGGGATTGTGTGTTTTGTGAGGATTTCTCAAGTATAAAAAGGGGGTAAGGGTGGAGTGTTTTTATCACACCTTTGCATCCTCATCTATTTGCCCACTATTTCCTTGCCCTACAAGATGGCTCTCCCTGGTAGCACCGAGTTTGTCAACTACCTTGAAGCTTTGGAAGCTATGTGCTCTTATAACATCGACTATGATGCTTTCAACATACGTCGAGTCTCCTTGTGGTGTAATCGACCTTTTGAGTGGAATATGCTGATGGTCGCAGTACACTTTTGGTACCCCAAAGACCATGTATTCCGCTTTGGGTTGGAAGAAGTTTGTCCTACCTACGAGGAATTTTCTGCCATACTGGGTGTGAATCCCAGTGTTGCTGTGGCTTTGGCCGAATTTTCCTGTTCCCCTAGGGATTTATTGGTCGGGCTTCTTCATATCTCACCTTCGGCGTCCAGGTCGTTGGTTGCTGGAGGAATGATCTCCCTCCCGGCGGTGTTGCAGTCCGTGCATTTGCGGGAAGTAGGTGATGCTGGCTATGCTGGAGCCGTTGTTCTGGGCCTTGTTTCAAAATTACTGTCGGTGACTGGGGAGGTGCGCGTGGACCCTCAACTTGTAGCCATTACTTCATGGATGTCATAACGTCACAATCCTGCGACGGTGATATTGGCAGAGACTCTGAATGGCCTGGATGCCTAGAGAGAAGGTCGTTTTGACTTTTTGAGGGGTAGCCCTATAATGTTGTTCATGTGGTTGTCTAAAAGATTCTGCTTGTCGACTCCTCCAGAATATCCTTTGTCGGTTGTACCCAACTTCTTTTCGCGCTACTTCATTCGTGTTGGCCTGTATGTTGAGAATTAGGAGAATTGGCTTGTGGAGTATGGGGCTCGTGGGCTGTATCTGTCAGTGCCTTGGTGGGGACAGTTGCAGCCAGTTTTGGAGCTAGGAGAGTATATGTGCGGGTGGTTGGTCTCAGACAGACCTCTTTTTATTTCCCTTGGCGGCTTCTGCGTCAATTTGGTTGGGCGCAGATCGTGCCCCCTCGGACCTCAAATTTCTTTCCGGTAGAAGATTTGATCGAGCGCTTGCGTCTGTTGCTTGGATTCCTGTGGGAAAATCGGCGTCCGTTGACCCGTCCCTCTCAGTCTGTCGGGAAGGTTTTCCACGTCTCTAAAGATTATATAAAGTGGTTGTGGAGGAAAGTAGTCAGTAAGATGTTGGCAGTAGAGACTCGTCAAAGGTGGTTTATTTTATCTGACTCCATAGAAGGGGGTGTTGTGGTCTTTTCTAAGATGGTTAAGGCTCATCAGTCCATGGAGTGTTTGAGGCACTCCATTCAGGCAGGAGAAACTTGGGGTCCTCAGGATGTAGATGATGAGGGTGCAGGCTCTTCTGGTAGCTGAGGGTAGGACTCCTGGGGAGTTTATTTGTGTAACAGATGTGGGGGATTTTATATGGTTTTTATGGTAGTAGGGGGAAGGGAGTTATCCGTTCCTTTTTCTTATGTAATATGTTACTGTAGTTTCTTATTAATGAAATAAACAAGTTTCTGATCATCCAGCTGTGCCTTTCGATGAATTTTATATTTTGAATTATCTATACCGATCGCTAAGGCATACATAATCCTTTTGTTCGAGTATATATTTAGAATGAATTTTCATTCTCGGAGATAAGAAAAGAATATATTTTTGTGAAAAAGAAGGGGCTGTGCTCATATGGGGTGTATGAGCTGCCTACGTACCTCTGGGGTTTTTGAAAAGTTTTTGTTTAAAAATGGTTTTTTTGTAGAGGATCAGGCCCACGTAGTTCTGGGTAGAGGGAGATGAAGAGAGTTTTTTTTTAGAATAGAAGGGGGATGAGAAGAGTCGTAGCGCACCGAGATTTCAAACTAGGGGTAGAATTTCTTGAGATGGTCCAAATTGACTGGACGAGCCATTTCTTCCCCATGCAGGTCAGTGAGCATGGCGGCACCGCCAGACAAGATTTTCTTCACAATGTAAGGGCCGCTCCAATTGGGCTTGAATTTTCCTCTGGGATCCCAGATGGGTTCGATTATCTCCTTGAGGGCTAAATCCCCCTCCCGGACACCGCGGTCCTTGACTCTCTTGTTGAATGATCGCGCTATTCGGCGATGGTACCCTTTTATGTGATAAATAGCTTTTAATTTTCTTTCATCTAGGAGGTTTAGCTCATCAAGACGGCTTTGGCACCAGTCTTCTTCACTAACCTTGCTTTCGAGCATGACGCGTAGCGAGGGTATTTCCAGCTCCACATGTAGGACTGATTCCATGTCGTAGACCAGGGAGTAAGGGGTAGCCCCAGTAGAGGTTCGAATTGAGGTTCGATAGCCCCAGAGGGCGTACGGGATCCAGTCGGCCCAATCCCTACAACTTTTGGTCATTTTGCTGATGATGGCTTTGAGGTTTTTGTTAACGACTCCAACTGCACCATTAGTCTGAGGTCGGTAGGGAGCAGATTTGTGTCTCTGAATCCCATACTCGTTGACAACTTCTGTGACTTCTGCCTTGAAGTGTAACCCGTTATATGACACTAGCTCGTGCGGGACCCCATATCGGCAGATGATATTTTTCTTGATGAATTTGGCCACCTTCTTGGCATTTAATACTGCGTATGACTCAGCTTCGACCCATTTGGTGAAGTAATCAATGGCAACTAGGATGAACTCATGCCCATTTGAAGCCGTTGGCGTAACCTTTCCTATGATGTCGATACCCCAGGTGGAGAACGGGCAAGGAGAAGTCATGTTGTATAATTCCCGTGGAGGTAGGTGTTGGAGGTTGGAGACCTGTTGGCATTTAGGGCATCTCCGAACATAGGCGGTGCAATCCTGGGCCATGGTGGTCCAGTAGTATCCCTGTCGGATGATCTTCTTGTCAAGCATGTGACCGTTCATGTGGGGTCCGCATTCCCCACTGTGGATTTTCTGCACTATCTTTTCAATGTCAGCCCCTGCGATACAGTGCAAATGAGTTCCACTTGAGTAGCGCTTTATGACAGATGATGTACTGGGCGGACAGCCTTCGGAGGGTAGCTCGATCGTTCTTGTTGGAACCCTCGGGATACCTACCATACCTGAGGAGGCACCAAATATCATAGTACCAGTAGTTGACTAGCTCAGGATCTTTTGTGATGACGAGCTCAATGTGGTAGCAATGGGTTGGTTTGTCTTATTTTTGAACTAGGAAGGGGGCCATTATTATTCCCTCGGGCATGTCGACCATGGAGGCTAAGGTAGCGAGAGCATCGGCTAGGTTATTCTTTGCTCGGGGTAGGTAATGGGAGGTGATATCTCGGAATTGGGAGGCTAACTCTTCTAATTAGGCATGAAAGGGTTGGAGCTTTTCATCCTTGACTTTCCACTTTCTGAGCACTTGATCGATGATGAGGGAAGAATCCCCATATACATCAAGGTATTGAATACTTTTCTTGAGAGCGACCTTGAGGCCCACTGTGCATGCTTCGTATTTCGTCATGTTATTGGTGTAAGGGAAATCTAATTTTATGGCGATAGGAGTGTGGGAGTCATCTGGGGCGACCAGAAGTATCCCCATGCCATATCCCTTTTTGTTGGAAGAACCATCGAAGAATATTTTCCATCGAAGGCAGTCTTGGGCGGTGCAAAGAATGTTCTCATCTGGAAATTCGGAGATCCAGACATTAGCTTCTTCTACAGGGTAGTCAGTGAGGTAGTCAGGGATGGCTCTTCCTTTAAAGGCTTTTTGTGTGACGTACATGATATCGAACTCGGTTAGGAGCATCAACCATCGGGCCATTCGGCTGGATAAGGAGGGTTTTTCGAGTAGGTACTTGATGGGATCCATTCGGGATATAAGCTTAATGGGTGAGGCGAGCATGTAGTGTCGCAACTTTTGGGTGACCCAGACAAGCGCGACGCATGCTTTTTCTAAAGTAGTGTAGTTGACCTCATACCCAGCCAATTTTCGACTGGCATAATAGATGGCTCTTTCTTTGCGAGATTCCTCAAGGTATTGGGCTTGCAAAGCCCCAACTACAATGTCGGTTATGGTTAGGTATAGGAGCAAAGGGAGACCAGGTTGTGGTGGCATGAGAACTGAAGGTTGGATCAGGTATTGTTTAATTCGGTCAAAATCGTCTTGGCAGGACTCATTCCAAACCTTGGTTGAATCCTTTCGGAGGATTTTGAAGATTGGTTCACAGATGGAGGTTAGCTGGCTGGTGAATCGACTGATATATTATAATTTCCCAAGGAAACCTCGAACTTCCTTCTCTGTTCGGGGAGGTGGCATCTCAAGTATGGCCTTCATCTTAGCCGGATCTGCTTCTATGCCCTTCTCACTGACCATGAATCCTAATAGTTTTCCCTTTGTAACGCCGATTGAGTCTCATCTGATACTGCCGCAGTCGTTCGAAGAACTTTTGGAGAGCAGGAGCATGACCTTCTATAGTTTTGGACTTGATAATCATGTCATCCACGTAAACCTCGACCTCCTAGTGAATCAGATCATGCAGGATGGTTGTAGAGGCCCTCTGGTAGGTAGCCCCAGCATTCTTGAGATCGAACGGCATAACGGTGTAGCAAAAGGTTCCTCATGGGGTGATGAATGCGATTTTCTCTTGGTGGTTGGGGTGCATCTTGATCTGGTTGTATTCGGAAAACCCGTCGACGAATGACTTGAGAGCATGACTGGCTGTGTTGTCCACGATCATGTCGATATTGGGTAGTGGATAATCATCCTTCGGAGAGGCTTTGTTTAAATCTCGATAATCCACACACATTCAAACCTTCCCTCCTGATTTCGGCACAGGTACAATGTTGGCTATCCATGTGGGATATTCGATCACTCGAATGAAACCCACGTTCAACTGTTTGACCACCTCTTCTTTGACCTTGAGCGACCATTCGGTGCGGAGTTTTCTCAATTATTGTTTAATCGGCTTGTAATCTGGGAGAGTGGGGATCTCATGCTGAGCTATTTCAGGATCAAAACCGGGCATATCATCGTAGGACCATGCGAAGACATCCACGAACTCTTTTAGAAATTCTTCGAGTTGTGCACCCTCATGCTCGTCAAGGGTGGCCCCTATCCTAATCTCGCGCAGTTGGCTACTAGAACCGAGATTAATAACAACTGTCTCTTCTTCATTAACTTGAACGCGGTTATGTTGTTTATTATTAACCTTATTTAAATCAGTTAAGAATTGTTCATTTGCAAAATCATCATCATCAAAAGTTCGATTAGAATCTAAACAATTAATGCAAGGCACAGGAAGATACTCAAAATCTTCGTTTATTTCATTGATAGGAAAAACAACATTGAGAACCTCATCAAAAGAGGTCTCGATTACATTTGAGCAAGGGTGGATAATAGTAGAAGAAATAGGGTAAACATTGGGGTTAGGTGAGATTTCAAGAGGTAGAACTAGAGCAGCATGCCAGTTGAGGAGAGGTGTATCAGCAGCCTTGATCAGATGAGAGGGGTCCAGTGATGTAGCAACTGAATGGACCATGCAGAGTGCCAGCCCTAGTGTCTGCAGGCTGAAGGAATCTTCGGAGTCACTTTACTCAGTCTCTTCGATATTTTTGATGAGCGGTTGTACGCAGTGTGGGAAACTCTCGACCCATGGGTAGCTATCTTGGAAAAAGATCTCCATTCCAGGTTTCATCTTCTTGTCTGTGTGATCGTACCATGGTTCTGGAAAATCGCAAAAGGGGAAATCCTCGCCTTCTTTGGTGAATCGTCCATTTAAGGAATCTCCTGGGATAGTTCGGACGTAGTCTAACCCTCTCTTTGATCGAGACTGGCGTATTATTTTGAGCTCTTATTTTGATGGTTGATATCCCAAGCCGCAAGGAGGGAAAGCTTTCTTCAGTTCGATGGGCTCGCGTATCCCCCGCTGCCTTTGTCCTAGCCCCAGTCCGGGAATGAAGTGCATGTTCCTGAACATCTGAATCACATTGACATTGCCATGAGGGTCATATTTCGAACAAACCCTTTCTTTGAAACCGTCCCCTGCCGGGAGTAGGGAGGGCTCGACTCGAAATCCTGATAGGAGCATATCATTTGACGCATCCTGTATCTCGAGAATTGAACTGCTGGTGCTTACACCCTCGGCATTGTCGTCGTCACCCAAGATGGTGATGACTCGCCCATTGGTGAAGAACTTCAATTTCTGATGGAATGAGGAAGAGACGCCCTTTATACCGTGGAGCCAGGGTCGCCCGAGCAACAGGTTGAAACTGGCTGGGATGTCTATGACATGGAATTCAACGACGGGGTTTATAGGGTCAATCCCTATTTCAAGTTTTATGTATCCCATCACCTCCCGACGGGTATTATCGTAGGCACGCACGGCAGAGGAGGTTGGAGCGAGGTCACTTTCTTTTAGGCCTAAACATTTAAAGGTTCTAAGTGGGAAGACATTCAAAGCGGATCCGTTATCAACGAGAGAAAACGGTACAACCTTCCCCATAACTTCGATGGAGATGTTGAGTGCATGATCGTGATTTGGCCCCATTTTGTGGATTTCTTCTTCAGAAAAGGATACTATTCGGGTAGAGGTCAAAGATCCGACCAAGTTTACCGCTTCTTCTGGTGTGGTAGAGGGAGGAACTATAGGTCTAGTGAGTAATTTGATTAAAGCATTTATGTGCGGCTGGGAGGACATAAAAAGCCCATATAGAGTGATGTTGGCTTGAGTTTTCTTCAGTTGATCGAGGATCTTACACTCCTCGATGGTCATTTCTGGCATAGGAAGGTCTTCAACGCCCTTCCCCTTGTCATTTCCTGGTAGTGAGTTCGGAATTTGGTAATGTCTCCTGGATCTGGTCATGTGATTTACTGAAGAAGGGAAAAACTTAAATCCGGTTTCCTCGTCAATCTCAGGTTGTTCTGCCACCCTGTCTATTTCTCCGAGGAGTTCTTCAAATGATATCATCCCACATAAATTGGTTACTGGGCCAGTTCTTCCTGAAGCTTGCTCTTCACTTGTAGTCGCCCAGAGGGCCCCCTTTTTAATTTCTTTAAGAAATAATTTTTCCTTTTTATGAAATTGATGCGAAAGCGTAAGATGGTTCACAAAATAAACAAACACCAAATTTTCACTTAAACCAATTAATTCATTAATCCAAGTCCTAGAAATTTGCCTAAGTCATAATTAACAATATTCCAAAGTTAGGCCAAACCAATTTTAGCAAGTGACTTGAATTAAACAACTTTACCCAAAATTCAAGTTAAGTCCAAATTAAATTGAGTGTGATAATTTAAACCAAATTTTATCTTGAATTATCCTAGGCATGCGTTCTAAATTATTTATGCAAGATAAAATAAACCAATCACACTACGCCGCGATGTACGAGGAAAAACCCAAGACGGGAAAAAACCTCGGATGGCCCTAGCCACAAATTCACTAGATACGGAATTACAATTACAAGACAGATAGACTTACAACGCATGACTCGATCCCTCTCAAGCCTCGACGCTTCTTCTTGTAGACACCTCTTCCTAGCGAATAACCTTGGAACACCACCGCGGTCTCGGAATCCACCAATAGGACTTTATATGGTCACCGTCACCCGAGCAAGGAGCCTTTCTCCAAGTGGGTAGAATCGAAACAAAACGTCTTCTTCTTTGATGGATGTAGAAGCAAACCAAAACTTCTCTTTGAAACAGAAGAGATAAACCGGTGCCAAACTCCAAGCAATTGATATGTATATATGTGAACTTGGATAAAAAATATGGGTGTAAAACTAGAGTGATAAAATATTTTCTCTTGAAAAATAGCACTCAAAACTTGAACATTTTCCTTAAACAATTTTAGCTCTCAAACTCTCTCTAAGAGATGGAATGGAATGGAAAAGTTAGATTAGAAAAATGGTTTCCCGCACATACATATTCAGCAAAAAGATAGTGGGGTAAACTAGTGGGAAAATGGGTAAAAACTGCCAAAAAACTGCCATTTAACTGTTCCCGCCAAATCTCGTTCGAACGACATTTTCGTTCAAACGAAATCTCGTGCGAACGAGATTTCTAACGAAGTTTCAGAATGTTTAAAGAGGGAACTCGTTAGAAGTCTTCGTTGGATATCTCGTTCAAACACAGGTTCGTTCGAACGACATATCGAACGACATTCCAGTGGCCTAATATGGGAACTCGTTGGCAGGTTCGTTCGAACGACAATCTCGTTCGAACGACTCTATCGAACGAAAAACCAGAAAGTGTGAATATTCTTGTTTAAGCCCAGAAAAATTTATAAATATTTATTTAAAGTTTTAATTAATTCTTTCTTAAAACAAAACGCAGTTTTTATAAAACCTAACACCCAATAAACTTGTTCCAAGCTCCTATATATATAATATTGCATTCATACCTTGGGAGCATGGAACTATGGTTGATGACGTAGAAATGAGGCACGCAAATCGGCATATTTGATGAAGCTTTATACTCTTTGCCACTACATCTTCAACAAACACTTCATAGGCTTGAGAATATTACAATTAAATACTATCCTATGAATAAATGTTTTTGTCCGGAATTGAGCTAAAACTATATATGGACTCAATTGGAAATTTGTGTCCTTACATCACTTGAATCTTCGACTTCTTCCCCCCATCCGGTGGCAACAATTCTGTCTTTCCATGTAAAGTTGATGCATTCCACAACTTCAACGGCTTCCTCATATAGGTTTTCCCATTCTATGGTGATGTGTAAGGGTGAAGGGACCAGGTGCCCTTGCAGCTTCAAAGCATCAAATAACTTGGTGATACTGCAAATGCTGCTGGTTTGCCTGAATACTTCCGCCATGATCTGGACAATACCATCCAAGCTGATTTCATTGGTTGTTACCACCCACCTATCTAATTCTCGGGCCCATTTCCGCGCTTCCAAAAATAGGGCACTGAACCTCTGGCAGTCAATATTCATCTGTGAGGGCAATTTTAATCCGAACTTTAGGAGTTGATTTAAGACTTCTGACAATTCCATTCTTCCATTTCTGGAACAGGTACGAATAACGATGCATGCTCTGGTGAGGAGTGACAGTGCCTGATCAGCGAAGCTAGTAGGGTGTAGGAGGAAATATGGGTAAATTTGAAGAGGTTTAGGAGGGTATAGGGGTGTGATTTGGGTTGATGGATCAAAATTCGAGTTTTCTTCTAAGAAGATGGCATTGGTGTGATTTGGGAGGGGGTTATGGGTAGTGTTTGACTTAGAATTGGCCGGTGGGGCGATGGTACCCCGGTCAATGAGATCTTGGATTATGTTTCGGAGATGAAAGCACTGGTCGGTGGTATGGCCAGCAGTTTGGTGGAAGGCACAATGAGCATCGGTCTTGAAGTTTCTTGGGAGTGGATTGGGTAATGGACGGGGATCCAAGGGTTTTATAAGGTTTCGGCTTAACAAGGCTTGGTAGACTTTGGAGAGGGGAACATGAGGCTTAGTGTATTCCCTTCGGACAGGGGCAGGGTGACTTTCTGGTGCCCATGATGCGGTTGGTTGAGAGATGTTGTTGATGGTTGAGACTGTAGCATTGGCAGGCTTGACATACTTTCTAGGGGTGAACTGTTCGGACACCTTCTTCGGTTCAACTTCTGTTTTGGCAAAACTTTCCTCAATTTCTACTCCTGCTTCTCTGAGAGCTCGAAAGTGGCGGTAATACTGTCCTCCCATGGTTACTCGGACATGGGGTAAGAAATTCTTCTTCACTATGTTGACTTGTTCTTCCTCAGATGGCCGATTGGTCATAGTAGTTGCTTTTTCCCTCCATCAGGCTATAAAGTTACTGACGGATTCTTCGGAGTTTTGTTCGAGCAACTCTAAATCACGGCGGGTGACCTCGAGCTCCTCGTTGTATTTTTACTGCGACATGAATTCTCGGGCTACATCCTCCCAACTATGAATTCTGGATTCCTCAAGAGATAAAAACCATCGGAGGGCGCTGTCCTTCAAAGTTTGTTGAAACAATTGGGCCATTACTTCTTCAGAATCCCCTAGTAGAGTCATGGAACGATGATAACTGCGAAGATGAACAATTGGGGGACCACTCCCTCGGAACTTCTCGATATTTGGCATCTTGAACTTCTCGGGTATACTTGCTTTAGGATAAGGAGACATATGGGTGTAGTCCATGTAATTCCCAGAGATTCGAACTTGGTCGAACTTCCTAGTGGGCATCTTAAGATCTTCTTTGAATTTGTTCAACTCCTCCTCTTTTGGATCAACAACCACAGGCAGGTTAGCCATAGGCTGGGCAATGTTTGGCATTGGAAGCTGGGCAGGCGGCGGCCCATTAGCTGGAGGGGCACGTGGAGCGTGCAGATATTCCTCTGGGACCCAGATAGGCTCGGGTGGACCCATAGCACGAGGAAACAGGGCCTCGGGCTCTTGAGGAATAAGAACTTGGTTTCGTTGCATTTCTCGGACCTCAGCTTGGAGGTTGTCAATCTTGGCCACGAGCTGAGCTAGGACTATCTACAGATCCAGTTGTATGACTGGTGCTTGATCTGCATTCTCCATGGAAGATGGATGGATTCCGGACTCGTAAGAAGTAGTCGAGGAATGGATGAAACTCCGGGGTGATTTGACTGAAGACCGAAGCCAATAAAGAGCCCGACCAAGGGCGTGCGATCGACCTGAGAAGGCATAGGATGAGATTTATTTCTGAGAAAAAGGGAAGAAACTATTTTTGGATTTTTGACAAAGAAGGGAGAAATGTTTTTTGGATTTTTAATAAAGAAGGGCGGAGTGTTTTTGGATTTTTAAAAAAAAAAGAAGGGAGGAATGTTTTTGGAGACATAACTCAGCATGATTATTATGATTATTATGTTTTCACTTGTATTTAATTCTCCTAAATGTAATGCCAAATGGGACCCGTGCCTGGAAAAGTGGGGGTCTTAATATATGCAAAGCTACGTTTGGACTTGTAACCAGGCTCGCGGACAGGGTCCCATTTTAAAAATGCGCGAAAATTGGGCGACAGACCAACCCGAAATTTCGACAGAGTTTCGGGTCGAAACTGGCAATCTAAAGTGCATGTCCTAGGTTTGACACCTATATGCGGGTATGCAGTTGGTTGGGCGAATCGGCATGGGTTCCCCCTTTGGCGTGACTTCCACGACATACATCTTGCTTTTGCAGGCAATCGGTATGTGTGGAGAAGCCATTTGATATACCTGAGTGTACGTGAATTGCCTCACCATATACCTGGTGGGGACGGTATGTGTGAGAGCGAATTCGATATACTCGGCGTACGTGAACGAATTCCCTGCAATATACCTCTCGTCATGACTTCGGTCAAGCGGTACGATGCGGGGGAACCATTTGATATACGTCGAAGGTACTTGGATAATGGAAGGTGAGAGTCATATCGCTTAGGCTAACTGTGACCTGCCGGACCAGCGCCCATCACGAAGTGACCCTCCAGTTACTGGGTAAATTTTGGTCAATATCAATGCTCTTTGGTGATATCGTGTGAATCATGCATGATTCTCTTATTAGTATCTTATGATGAGAATGCCTTTCTTGATTATGCCAAACCGGGAACAAAAATACAAGTACCCAAAAGGTACACCAGGTATAAATGAGTGATGCGTGTAACATGGGGATATACATGTGATCCTAGGTGCACGTGGTGTGAGGTGTACATGGAGAATTTTTCTACAAGTGTGTGGATATAAGCATAAGCATGGGATACACATGTGAGAAAAGGGGATAGGCAGATACAGGGGGGGACATAAACAAATACAACATCCATGTGAATAGAGTCAAGCCCTCAAAATAATAAAATCAAAAATTCCCCAGCAGAGTCGCCACTGTGGCCATCCCCGATCCTGATCCTCGGCGGGCGGGCGCGTGGAGGAGAGGATCCTTCGGGTCCCGCGCGTCACCTCTCGGGAGCGCTTCGGCCGGCGTCGTTTGTGGTGTGAAAAATGTAGAGAGATTCAGAGTTGCCAGTCTATTTTACTCAAAACAGATAAAAAAAAGGGGGAAGCCACCCCGAAGAGTGGCATCCGAAGACATACTGGTGCATGCGAAACCAAGATGATTCGGGAAGGGTTCGGAGGCTTAGTTACGAAATGCGAAGGTGTTAGGCACCCATTCCGCCCTTTCGGTCTCTCATGAATATTTGCTATTTTCCTTTATATTTCCCCCCGTGATATGTGTGTATGTGTATATATATAGAATGGAGGTAGGAATTCTCGACTTGTATCATGGAAAAGATAAAGCGAGTCGTCCGTAGGAAGATATAAGAGTAATATTATAAAAATGAGATTTACGCGATTACCCCTACGTTGATCGCAATAAGGGAACGATAACGCATGCGGAATAATACGCCACTAAGAATGAATGTATAGAATATAATAGAAAATGGGATAAAGAGAGGATAGAGAATAAGAGAAAAAGAGAGAAAAGGACTCGAGTCTCGGGTTTTACCTCTAGACGCCTACGTAGCCTATAAAGGCATCAAAGTTCACGCAGTTCGCATACAAACGAGGGGTGGGGTTTAACCCATAAATCCAAATGGAGAAATCTCTTATTTGTAACTGTGTGTGTGTGTGTGTGTAGAAAAAGTGTTTTAGTTGTGAGAAAAGTGTGAGAATCTCTATTTGGAATTTATGAGCAAACCCTCTTTCCTTTTTTTTTTTTTTTTGGGGGGGGGGGGGTTATTTATATGAAAATAAGAGAAGTGCAATAATACTAAATAAAAAGTATATTAGGATGTGTGAGATGAGATAATAAAAGTGCTAAGTAAGAAAACAAGTTATTGGGAATTTAAGAGAATTTAAGAGAGAGTTTGAGAAAGTTGGACCTTCTTGAAGATCTTGAACTTGATCTTGAAAGTTGGAGAGAAGCCCTTGCACCTTGGATGATGATGGAGAGTGGTTAATTCACCAAGTTTGATGGAGGGGATGATGAAAAGTGGAAGTAAAAAGGGGATTTGGGAGTTGAAATCATGCTGCCTTCGAGAGAGGTTTCTAGGACTTGCTGAGAGTGATTTCCTTCTGATCTGGGCTCCTCTTTTTCAAATAAGGTGAAGACCTCCTTTTATATCCCCAGGGGACTGCCGATTGGCTTTATCATGGCACTGCCTATCGGCAGGTGCCGATAGGGTCTAGGACCTGCCATTTGGCAGTGCGTTTCAGGATTTTTCGGAAAATTGGCCGCTGAGGGCAAACCGTTGGTCAGAATCATGCACGGGGCATACCGTTGGAAAGGTATTTCAGATACCTCAAAATTCCTTTAGATCGCTCTTGAGTTCGGGAGTTGACTTTGGGTCAAATGTGTCTCGGAAGCTTTTGTCGGTCCATTGGACGGGGAATCGTGCGGACGCAAACGGATCGTTCGTCCGCATGGCAAGTCTGAATCGTGCACGGGGCATACCATTGGAAACTTTAGGATATGTACTTCAATATTCCAAAGATTTTGACCCAATTTGGAGAGTTGACTTTGGTCAACCAGGCCCGAGAAGGGCTCGGTGGCTTCATGGAGTTAAATGGGTCGTTCGTCCGCATGGAAAGTCAGAATTGCACACGGGATGGATCGTTGGAAAGGGTATTCAGTGCCCTTCAAAAATTCATTCAGTCTCGATCGATACGAATAGTTTGACTTTGGTCAAACAAAGCCCGGGAGCGTCCGGTGGCCTTTAGGTCAGGTTTCGGACGCAAACAGGCCGTTCGTCCGCATGGTAAGTCAGAATCGCGCACGGGGCAGTCCGTTAGAAAGGGTATTCAGTGCCCTTCGAAGATTCATTCAGTCTCGGTCGAGACAAAGAGTTTGACTTTGGTCAAATAGAGCCCGAAAGCGCCCGGTGGCCTCTAGGTTAGGTTTCGGACGCAAACGGACCGTTCGTCCGCATGGTAAGTCAGAATTGCACACGGGGCGATCTGTTAGAAAGGGTATTCAGTGCCCTTTGAAGATTCATTCAGTCTTGGTCGAGACGAAGAGTTTGACTTTTGAGTCAAACCGAGCCAGGGAGTGCCCGATGGCTTCCAGGTCAGTGCTCGGGATATGACATGGATTTGCGATGATGAGTTGAGGTATTAGGGACCTAAGGAGAGTTAAGGGGTAACATAATGAGGTGTCTACATATATATATGGGCTTGTGAATATTTCTACTATGTGAAATTAGTAGACTTGGTAATAATAATAATTATTACATTGCACCAAGCGGTCTTAACCTAAGGGTGCAGGATTAGTGTATATATATAGGGATGATGAGACTATATATATGTATGAGTGTACTTGGGTAACTTTCTACTTTGTGAGACTAGTAGATAAAATGATAATGAGAAGTAAAATAATCTTAGTGAATAAAAGATTTAACCATTCAAACGGTGAATAATGAAATTTAGTATGTGATATAAACTATTTGAATAGTGTATTGTATGGGCGATACGGGAATACTACTTTTGAGCATAGTTATTATTAGTATGGTTTCTGACTAGTTAGACTGGGAGGTATAACTAGGGGTGATTAGATGTACGTTAGGCGTGCACAATAAACGAGAGGTGAGAAACTCATATGAGAGTTCGATAACTAACATACGTATAAGACTTGTTTTAAGAACCAGTTTTAAATACTTGATAAATCATTTTTACACATCGGGCTCTAACTCGTTTCTTGTATCTCTTCTCTCTTTTACTATATATATGTATTATATCAGGTGCTCAGCCATAGGAGTATCAGATTTAGAGATTTGGATTGCTTGACGTGCTGCAGTTGTTGTGAAAGTTGTAGGTCCTTGCAGTAGACGCATATATCCTTTCCATTCAGTTTCATCTAGACTTCTTGTTTAGGTCATATGTCTCCCACTTCTAGTTCTTTCATCAGAGATATTGTATTCAGTTTATTGTATGGTTTGGAGTTTTGAACTGGGAAGTTTTATCTAGTCATATTTATTTCAGTACTTGATTCATGTTCAGTATTTATTTACATTCCTATGTGTGGTGAATGGTTTATATTTTAAGATGGAAAGAAATGGATTTACTTGGTTTTATTAAAATTGGAAATGTTTTGACACCTAGCATAATTTTATATTAGGTGATTAATATGTTAAAAAGTTTTTCGACAGTGATGCTGAGAATGAACCAACTGAATATCCTATTTTAAATTGGTAAAGGATTGATCACCCTATATTTAATTGGGCGGGGTGTCACAGGTGGTATCAGAGCATCAGGTTCTAGTGTCCTTAGGATCTGTGCGGCTTATTACGTTTCAGCGTATCGTTCTTTGATGTAGAGCCTTATGATAGGATTGTTGTGTTCCCTTACGTATGCGACTTACGTTCTCTTGCTACGAATTATAATGGATGTGACTCATTATATGAAATTCGGTGTGATTCGAATCCCGAACATTTGAGAATGACCAGCGAGGGTCGTAAGAAGAACCACGGGAGAAGAGGCTCAACAGAAAACATAGAGTAATCGGGTAAGAGTGATTGGTGTAACACCCCGACCACCCGGGGAGAGCGAACAGAGCGCTACTCATCGATAAAGCTAATTCAAATCCACAAATAACAAGGTATCGAGCATCTAAATCCCATAATAGAAAAGAAACCACTAATCTCAAATCTCTTCAAATAAATACAACAATTCTCTCGATATAAACCAACTACCTATCTCGATACAAAACAAATCTCCAATGCTCTATACATAAAAAAAAATACAATCTTCCACTTGTATTCTCGAATAACCTTCCCAAAATAATCCACGCTAAAATAAAATCCAAAGTGCCCAAAATCCGCGCTAACCTGCCACTAAAAGAAAATATGGGGAAGTACACAATACGACAGGAAAGATGTTCAACAAATATTAGCGGCGAATAAAACGTAACAATACGAATACGAAAAATCAAATCAAAGCGAATCTCATAAGCAATTATATCAATATAATTTCTCAACAACACATTAACCGGGTCACCAGGCCTCACCACCGTACCGCGCCTATGCATTCGTTTAGCATATCTGAAAAAAGGAATATTGGTGGGTGCCCAACCTCAGTGCCATATTAAAATCTCATGACAACATGCTCAACACCAAATATAATACCACGTGAATCGAAATTAGATTCCAATAAATATTTCCAGATTTTCAAATGAATTTATCAATTCAAATATGAGTCAATAATCAGAAGAAAACAACGAGAATAATACTCACGAGATTAAGGAGCATATTGTGTAAAATCCCATACCTCAAAATCATCATGTAATTCAGCCTCAAAATCTAATCACACCATCACGTTCTTCTCGCGAAAATAATCAAATCTCGTTATAGCCCAAACTCGAGAAAACACCAAATAAGCCTTCTAATCTAAGGTTGAAATTGAATAAGTTTGGGGCTATGGTTTGTATATGAAAGGGAGTAATTTTAAAGAGCTCTTCTGGTTGAAAAGTTTGAGAAAAAGTGATTCGAAAAGCCAAGCCACGAATTTGTTGATATATAAAGGATTAAGAGTTTGATTAAGAAAAGAGTTCTAATGAGACACAAACACTAAAAAATTTATTCCGGACGACCGGACCATTGGAATTGGATGAA
The DNA here is from genome assembly GCA_949130495.1 of Sambucus nigra. Classification (NCBI taxonomy): domain Eukaryota; kingdom Viridiplantae; phylum Streptophyta; class Magnoliopsida; order Dipsacales; family Adoxaceae; genus Sambucus; species Sambucus nigra. Next base: position 293,750,008 of record OX422223.1, read on the forward strand.
ATTTTACACAGAATTAGCTGAAGATGAGAGGAAGCTATCGACAAAAATTCAGCTCGATCGGACACTTCAATATTTTTAAATATAATTTTTTGCTAGAGAGTTTTATGTTTTGAGAAATCTTCTATATAATAAAAATTCAATTAAAACTCCATTTTATTTCCAATTCTGAAACCGTTTGAAATTCTCTCCTTTAAAAATAATAACCAACATATTTGAGCAATAAAAATAATTTTACCAAAAACTTTATTTTCCTCTATATTTTGAAAATACCCCAAAATTACGCGGGTTGTTACACTTCCCCACTAACAATGGAATTTCGCCCTCGAAATTCGCCGAATACCTAACTCTCAAAAATCAGGCCAACGATCTCCAAAAATAATCTCATCACCAAAAAATAATTTCCTCACATCTAATCTAGATGCCTAACGCGAAACGATTCTCTAAAAATTTCTATCTCTAAATTTGCGCCACAAAAACGCAACAGACCCAAAACCCAAGACCCGAGACTGGTCGTATACCTAAGCTCTGATACCATTCTGTAACACCCCGCCCGTCCGGGGAGAGCAAACGGAGCGCTACTCATCGATAAAGCTAATTCAAATCCACAAATAACAAGGTATCGAGCATCTAAATCCCATAATAGAAAAGAAACCACTAATCTCAAATCTCTTCGAATAAATACAATAATTCTCTCGATATAAACCAACTACCAATCTCGATAAAAAACAAATCTCCAATGCTCTATACATAAAAAAAAATACAATCTTCCAACTTGTAATCTCGAATAATCTTCCCAAAATAATCCACGCTAAAATCAAATCCAAAGTGCCCAAAATCCGCGCTAACCTGCCACTAAAAGAAAATATGGGGAAGTACACAATACGACAGGAAAGATCCTCAACAAATATTAGCGGCAAATAAAACGTAACAATATGAATACGAAAAATCAAATCAAAGAGAATCTCATAAGCAATTATATCAATATAATTTCTCAACAACACATTAACTGGGTCACCAGGCCTCACCACCGTACCGCGCCTATGCATTCTTTTAGCATATCCGAAAAAAGGAATATTGGCGGGTGCCCAACCTCAGTGCCATATTAAAATCTCATGACAACATGCTCAACACCAAATATAATACCACATGAATCGAAATTAGATTCCAATAAATATTTCCAGATTTCCAAATGAATTTATCAATTCAAATATGAGTCAATAATCACAAGAAAACAACGAGAATAATACTCGCGAGATTAAGGGGAATATTGTGCAAAATCCCATACCTCAAAATCGTCACGTAATTCAGCCTCAAAATCTAATCACACCATCACGTTCTTCTCGCGAAAATAATCAAATCTCGTTATAGCCCAAACTCGAGAAAACACCAAATAAGCCTTCTAATCTAAGGTTGAAATTGAATAAGTTTGGGGCTATGGTTTGTATATGAAAGGGAGTAATTTTAAAGAGATCTTCTGGTTGAAAAGTTTGAGAAAAAGTTATTCGAAAAGCTAAGCCACGAATTTGTTGATATATAAAGGATTAAGAGTTTGATTAAGAAAAGAGTTCTAATTAGATACAAACACTAAAAAATTTATTCCGGACGATCGGACCGTTCGAATTGGATGAAATTTTACACAGAATTAGCTGCAGATGAGAGGAAGCTATCGAAAAAAATTCAGCTCGATCGAACCGATCAATATTTTTAAATATTTTTTTTTGCTAGAGAGTTTTATGTTTTGAGAAATCTTCTATATGATAAAAATTCAATTAAAACTCCATTTTAATTCCAATTCTGAAACCGTTTGAAATTCTCGCCTTTAAAAATAATAACCAACATATTTGAGCAATAAAAATAATTTTACCAAAAACATTATTTTCCTCTATATTTTGAAAATACCCCAAAATTACGCGGGTTGTTACACTTTCCCACTAGCAATGGAATTTCGCGCTCGAAATTCGCCGAATACCTAACTCTCAAAAATCAGGCCAACGATCTCCAAAAAAAATCTCGTCACCAAAAAATAATTTCATCACATCTAATCTAGATGCCTAACGCGAAATGATTCTCTAAAAATTTCTATCTCCAAATTCGCACCACAAAAACGCAACAGACCCAAAACCCAAGACCCGAGGCTGGTCGTATACCTAAGCTCTGATATTATTCTGTAACACCCCTCCCGTTCGGGGAGAGCGAACGGAGCGCTACTCGTCGATAAAGCTAATTCAAATCCACAAATAACAAGGTATCGAGCATCTAAATCCCATAATAGAAAAGAAACCACTAATCTCAAATCTCTTCAAATAAATACAATAATTCTCTCGATATAAACCAACTACCTATCTCGATACAAAACAAATCTCCAATGCTCTATACATAAAAAAAAAATACAATCTTCCAACTTGTATTCCCGAATAATCTTCCCTAAATAATCAACGCTAAAATCAAATCCAAAGTGCCCAAAATCCGCGCTAACCTGCCACTAAAAGAAAATATGGGGAAGTACACAATACGACAGGAAAGATGCTCAACAAATATTAGCGGCGAATAAAACGTAACTATACGAATACGAAAAATCAAATCAAAGCGAATCTCATAAGCAATTATATCAATATAATTTCTCAACAACACATTAACCGGGTCACCAGGCCTCACCACCGTGCCGCGCCTATGCATTCTTTTAGCATATCCGAAAAAAGGAATATTGGCGGGTGCCCAACCTCAGTGCCATATTAAAATATCATGACAACATGCTCAACACCAAATATAATACCACATGAATCGAAATTAGATTCCAATAAATATTTCCATATTTCCAAATGAATTTATCAATTCAAATATGAGTCAATAATCACAAGAAAACAACGAGAATAATACTCGCGAGATTAAGGAGCATATTGTGTAAAATCCCATACCTCAAAATCATCACGTAATTCAGCCTCAAAATTTAATCACACCATCACGTTCTTCTCGCGAAAATAATCAAATCTCGTTATAGCGCAAACTCGAGAAAACACCAAATAAGCCTTCTAATCTAAGGTTGAAATTGAATAACTTTGGGGCTATGGTTTGTATATGAAAAGGAGTAATTTAAAGAGCTCTTCTGGTTGAAAAGTTTGAGAAAAAGTGATTCGAAAAGTCAAGCCACGAATTTGTTGATATATAAAGGATTAAGAGTTTGATTAAGAAAAGAGTTCTAATCAGATACAAACACTAAAAAATTTATTCTGAACGATCGGACCGTTGGTATTAGATGAAATTTTACACAGAATTAGTTGAAGATGAGAGGAAGCTATCGAATTCCAATTCTGAAACCGTTTGAAATTCTCGCCTTTAAAAATAATAACCAACATATTTGAGCAATAAAAATAATTTTACCAAAAACTTTATTACGCGGGTTGTTACAATTGTGACAAAAATCACCACGAGAATTACTTAAACTATAGATAATAAAATCGTCCCTCGGGAACTGTGGGTTCCCAGGACACAGTCATAGATAATGGTGGAGTGATTTCAGAACCACCTAACATAGTCGATAAAGGGGAAATCAGAGGGACTCTTTTGAAAACCCATCGGGGAAGATGCAGAAAAGAAAAAGAGAAAGTGTAACAGACCAGCGGAGGTAGAAAATCCGAAGGCAATTGTGTAGAGTGGGGCGTGACGACACTCAGAATTTAATTTGTAGTTAAAAACTACAGCTCTTAGGAGCATCATGTAGTGATTAGAGTCAATCACCACATATGAAGATGCGTGTTTGAAATTTAGAGATAAATTTGGGTACGATTTGACCTTGAAGTTTTCCATTTGACGTGATAACAAAATGTCAGTGAAATTTGATGTTTAGCACAATGGGTAAGATAGAAACTGATCATGAAAGAGAGTTTGAATTGCATAATGAACTTCGTACCTGGCAGAGGGGTATAAATTATCCAAAGGGTTTATAGTTGATAAAGGACCCGCGAGTAGAATACCAGTATGGATGAGGAACCCAGCTAGGATGACTAATGTTGATGTCATCAAAGTTATACAGTTGCTAGTGATTTCAGTCCTTCCAAGAGAAGGGAGTAAAGAGGGTTAACGAACCTGCTGAAGAGCATAAACTGAATTTAACGGTGTTAGTGAAACCCCACATGAGAGTATACCCAATAGGGAACTCAGTTAGATGATGTTAAGTGATTAACTTCAAGAGGACGATGAAGTCAATCAGGCTGTAGAGGCCGATCATAGTTCCGGATAGCTAGCGTAGCCAAAGGGACAGTGGAAGAATAATTGTGAATTGAGACTGTCAGTCCGAGAGAAGGACATTCCCAAATTGGTCAGTGGGACCAGTGACGGGAAATCATTCGTGAAGTTTTCCTTATGTAAAGGAAACAGAACTACAAATGTTGAATGTGTCCACAATTGAGAAGTGAGATCGAAGAGGTGAGAAACTCATGTGAGAGTTCGATAACTAACATACGTTAGGCGTGCACAATAGACGAGAGGTGATTAGACATGGAGGTATAACTAGGGGGTGATTAGATGTACATTAGTCCTGCACAATAGACGAGAGGTGAGAAACTCATGTGAGAGTTCGATAACTAACATACGTATAAGACTTGTTTTAAGAACCAGTTTTAAATACTTGCTAAATCATTTTTACACATCGGGCTCTGACCCGTTTCTTGTATCGCTTATCTCTTTTTCTATATATATGTATTATAGCAGGTGCTCAGCCATAGGAGTATCAGATTTAGGGATTTGGATTGCCTGACGTGCTGCAGCTGTTATGAAAGTTGTAGGTCCTTGCAGTAGACGCATCTATCCTTTCCATTCATTTTCATCTAGACTTCTTGTTTAGGGCATATGTCGCCCACTTCTAGTTCTTTCATCAGAGATATTATATTCAGTGTATTGTATGGGTTGGAGTTTTGAACTGGGAAGTTTTATCCAGTCTTATTTATTTCAATACTTGATTCATGTTCAGTATTTATTTACATTCCTATGTGTGGTGAATGGTTTATATTTTAAGATGGAAAGAAATGGATTTAGTTGGTTTTATTGAAATTGGATATGTTTTGACACCTAGCTTAATTTTATATTAGGTGATTAATATGTTAAAAAGTTTTTCGACAATGATGCTGAGAATGAACCAACTGAATATCCTGTTTTAAATTGGTAGAGGACTGATCACCCTATAGTTAATTGGACGGGGTGTAACACTTTGATCAATCAAACAAGAGGAATGGATTGTATAGATTGTTTGAGGCTCTTTGGTATCTAGAGGAGGGACTAAATTTTGTCACTATTTCCAAACTAGATTAGCACTTATACAATATAGACTCAAGTGAGTCAAGAGTATAAGGTGCTTCACAAGGTTCAAAAGTTATTCTTAGGTTGGTAATTTGTGATCGCCCATCTTATTCACTTGTCGAAAGAAACCAATGTGACTCGTAGGAACCGATCGCGTAGTCACGGGCCTCCCGGTTTGAGTATAGGATGTATATTTGAAAAAAATTAGACTTGAGCATAAAAATAAGCCATCAAAGGGTGAAAACCTAAAACAACCACAAAACTGTCCGGTAAAAGTCACGAACACCCCACACGGGACCAATGTGACTCGTAGGAACCGATCGCGTAGTCACGAGGCTCCCGGTTTGAGTGTACGACGTAAATTTACAAAAAGTTAAATTTAAGGATAAAATTATGCCATCGAAGGGTGAAAATGTAACACAAACACAAAATGGTCCCATAAGACTCACGAACACCTCGTACGGGACAAATGTGACTCATAGGAACCGACCGCGTAGTCACGGGGCTCCCAGTTTGAGTGTATGACATAAATTTGGAAAAAATTAGACTTAAGCATAAAAACATGCCATCGAAGGGTGAAAACATAAAACAGTGACAGAATGGTCCCGTAAGAGTCACAAAACCTCGCACGGGACCAATGTGACTCGTTGGAACCAACCGAGTAGTCACAGGGATCCCGGTTTGAGTGTACGACGTAAATTTGTAAAAAGTTATACTTGAGAATAAAAAAGATGCCATCGAAGGGTGAAAATGTAAAATAACCACAAAACGGTCTCATAAGAGTCACGAAAATCTCACACGGGACCAATGTAAGTCATAGGAACCGGCCGTGTAGTCATGGTGCTCCCGTTTTGAGTGTATGACATAAATTTGCAAAAATTTAGACTTAAGCCAAAAATATGCCATCGAAGGGTGAAAACGTAATACAAATACAAAACGGTCCCGTAAGAGTCACGACCACCTCGCACGGGATTAATGCGACTCATATGAACCGACCGTGTAGTCACGAGGCTCCCGGTTTGAATGTACGACGTAAATTTCTAAAAAATTAGACTTAAGAATAAAAACATGCCATCGAAGGGTAAAAATGTAAAGCATCCATAAAATGGTCCGGTAAGAGTCACGAACACCTCGTACGAGACCAATGTGACACGTAGGAACCGATCGCGCAGTCACGAGGCTCCCGATTTGAGTGTACGACGTAAATTTTCAAAAAGTTAGACTTCTGCATAAAAACATGTCATCGAAGAGTGAAAATGTAAAACAAACCCAAAACGGTTCCATAAGAGTCACGAACACCTCGCACGGGACCAATGTGACTCGTAGGAACCGACCGCGTAGTCACGGGGCTCCCGGTTTAAGTGTACAACGTAAATTTGTAAAAAATTAGACTTAAGCATAAAAACATGCCATCGAAGGGTGAAAACATAAAATAGGCACAAAATGGTTCTGTAACAATCACGAACACCTCATACGGGACCAATGTGACTCGTAGGAACCGACCGGGTAGTCACAGGGATCCCGGTTTGAGTGTACGACATAAATTTACAAAAAGTTAGACTTGAGAATAAAAAAGATGCCATCGAAGGGTGAAAATATAAAACAGCAACAAAATAGCCCCGTAAGAGTCGCGAACATCTCGCATAGGACAAATGTAAGTTGTAGGAACCGGTTGTGTAGTCACTGCGCTCCCGATTTGAGTGTACGACATAAATTTGCAAAAAGTTAGACTTAAGCATAAAACATGCCATCGAAGGGTGAAAACGTAAAACAAACACAAAACGGTCCCATAAGAGTCATGAACACCTCGTACGGGACCAATGCGACTCGTAGGAACTGACCGCATAGTCACGGGGCTCCCAGTTTGAGTGTACAATGTAAATTTGTAAAAAAATAGACTTAAGCATAAAAACATACCATCGAAGGGTTAAAACATAAAACAATCATAAAACGGTCTGGTAAGAGTCACGAACACCTCACACAGGATCAATGTAACTCGTAGGAACCGACCGCGTAGTCACGACGCTCCTGGTTGGAGTGTACGATGTAAATTTGCAAAAAAATAGACTTAAGCATAAAAATATGCCATTGAAGACTGAAAACGTAAAACAAGCATAAAGGGTCCTGTAAGAGTCACGAACACCTCGCACGGGACCAATGTGACTCGTAGGAACCGACTGCGTAGTCACCAGACTTCCCATTTCGGTATACGACGAGAATTTGTAAAAATATAGACTTGGGCAAAAAAACTTGGCGTCAAGGTGTGAAAGCATAAAATAGCCACAAAACGATCTCGTAAGATGTACGAGCACCTCGTACGGGATCAATGTAAAACGTATGAACCTATCGAGTAGTCATAAGACTCCCGGTTTGAGTATACTGAGAGAATTTGCATAATTTAGACTTATGACTAAAAACATGGCATCAAGTAGTGAAAGTGTAAAATAGACACAAAACGGTCCATAAGAGGCATGAGCATCTCGTACGGGACCAATGTAACTCATATGAACCTATCGAGTAGTCACCGAGCTCTCAGTTTGAGTATACGGCGAGAATTTGCAAAATTTAGACTTATGGCTAAAAATATGGCGTCAAGGGGTGAAAATGTAAAACAACTCCAAAATGGTCTCGTAAGACATTCGGGCACCTTTCACGGGAGCAACGTTACTTGTACGAACCGATCGTGTAGTCACCGGACTCCCCGTTTGGGTATACGATGAGAATTTGTAAAAAAATTAGACTTGGGCCAAAAAACTTGGCGTCAAAGGGTGAAAGCATAAAATAACCACAAAATGGTCCCGTAAGAAGCACGAGCACCTTGCACGAGACCGATGTAACTCGTACGAACCTATCGAGTAGTTACCGGACTCCCGATTTGAGTATACGGGGAGAATTTGTAAAATTTAGACTTAGGGCTAAAAACATGGCGTTAGGGGGTGAAAACGTAAAACAACCACAAAACGGTCCCGTAAGAGGTACGAACACCTCGTACGGGACCAATGTAACTCGTACGAACCTATCGAGTTGTAAGGACACAAATTTCCAATTGAGTCCTTTAGAGTTTTGGCTCAATTTTGGACCAAAACGTTTGAGTCATAGGATAGAGTTATTGACCATCCTTCAAGCCTATGACATACTAAAGTTGAAGATGTAGCGGCCAAGAGTATAAAGCTTCTTCAAATACCGAGTTTATTGTGCCTTGTTTCTACGTCACCAACATTGGTTCCATTGCTCCTAAGGTATGAATGCATTACATATTTATATAGGAGCTTGTAACAATATCTATCTGTGTGTTCTTTGTTTTTAAACTATTGTTTATTTTAAGAAAGTTTCCTTAAAACTTTAAAATAAAGTTTCTGGGCTAAAAATCGAATTTTGAACATTCTGAAAGTTCGTTCGATATTGTCGTTCGAACGAGTTTGTCGTTAGAACGAGAATATCGTTCAAACGAGTTTGACAATGAGATTTCCCCACTGGCCACTAGAACTTCGTTAGAAGGGTCGTTCGAATGAGACTTCGTTCGAACGAGATTTTCAGCGAAAAATTAAAATGGCAGTTTTGGGCAGTTTTTGACAGTTTTCCCACTACTTTTTCCCACTAACTTTTAATGACTTATGCAGTGCAGGAACCAACTTTGAAAACTAACCTTTTCATATCCTTCCACCTCCAAGAGAGAATTTGAGAGCAAAATTAAAAGAAGAAAGGTTCATGTTTGAGTGTTTATTTTTCAAAGAAAAATCTTTAAAACACTTCTGTTTTACACCCATAGTTTGGTTATTCCAAGCTTCCATATAAATATTTTTCTTGGAGTGTTTGGAACCGATTTATCTCTACACCTTGAAGAAGAGAATTTTGGGTTTAATTATACATCCCTCAAAGAAGAAGTCTCCTGTTTTACCGCGACATTCTCACATGGTGAAAGGCACCATGTGCGATTTACGGTGTACCTAAAGTCTCATTGATGAATTCTAAGATTCCGGCGGAGCTCCAAGGTTGTCGACTAGGCGAAGGTGTTTACAAGAAGACGCATCAGGGCTTGAAAGGGGTCGAGTCGAGGAAGTAAGTCATCTATCTTATAATTGTAAAATCATACTTAATGGACTTAAGGCTAGGGCCGTCCGAGATTTTTTCCCGTTGTGGGTTTTTCCTCGTACATCGCGGCGTAGTGATTTATTTATTTATTTTATCTTTTGCAAAATTAACCTAGAACGCCTGCTTAGGTAAAAAGATAAAATTTGGTTTAAATCACTCCTTGTTTAATTTGGTGTTAAATTAATTTGGGTAATATTTATGTTAATTTAATTCAAGTCATCACTTAATTTGATAAAATTGGTTTGGCCTAAATTGCTAAAATGAATTAAATATTTTGTTAGAAAAATTTCTAGGACTTGGGTTAAACTGGATTAAGTGAAAAATATTTTTACGTTTAATCTAATTTCACTTTGTTTAATTTTAATTTGGAAAGAAATTAAAATTAGTTAATTTGTTTAATTGAACCATCTCACTTCCGCATCTTTAAAGGAAATTACTTTTTGTGGTAAGATTTCAAAAATTGGGGGCCTCGTGTTCCAACAAGTGGTATCAGAGCGGGATTGCTAAATTATTGCGTGTAAGATCCTTTAAATATTTTTGTCTAAAATTGAATTTTACCTATTTTCAAAATTTCCTATTTTCGATGGTTCTAACTACGCGTATTGGAAACCGAGGATGAAATCGGCACTTAAATCAATTGACGAGAGGGTTTGCTTTTTTGTTATTAACGGGTGGTCCCCACCTACTCAATTAGTAGATAATGAGCGTGTTCCCAAACCCGTCGATAGATGGAGTGAGAACGAATTTAAACTTGATGACCTTAATTTCGTGGCTTAAATGCCTTGTTTAGCGTAGTCACATCGGATGAATTTTGACGCATTATGATGTGTGAAACCGTTAAATAAGCTTGGGATGTTTTACAACTCAGTCATGAAGGAACTAGTGTCGTTAAAGCTTCGAAACTCCAAAACCTCACCACTCAATTTGAAACCATCAAAATGAACTGGAAAAAAAAACTTTTGATGAATTTTATGCCAGACTTTTCGATATAGTTAATTCTTCTTTTAATTTGGGAGAAAAAATACCCGACAACCGAGTAGTAAAGAAAATTTTAAGGTCCCTACAAGATAAATTTATTCTAAAAGTGACCATGTTAAATTCTTTACCCACTTTAGCCCCTACGAAATTAGAAGAGCTCGTAGGTGACTTACAAGCCTATGAACTAGACATGTTTCCCTCTAAAACTGAAAAGAAAATAGATAAGGGCATTGCTTTGAAAGCCCGAAAGGAGGAAAAATAAGTATTAGAAAGTGAAAGTGATAGTGACTCGGAAAATATGGCTATGTCTGCTAGAAAGTTTCAAAATTTTCTTAAATTGAACAAAGATAAATTTAAAAATGATTTTAAGAAATTTGAAAAATCTACGCATGACAAAGCCGAGAAGATCCCTAAAACTATTAATCAAAATTTAAATAGGGACGAGTCAAATAGGTGTTATGGTTGTGAAGGGTATGGCCATAGGGCAAAAGAGTGTCCTACTAAACTAAGGAGAGAGGGTAAGCAACCAATTTCTTTTAATGCAACCCTTAGTGATAGTGACAATGAAGAGGGACCCGATTCCTCCTCTAAGCCCAACATTGTGGCTTTTATGGCTAGTCATGTGAGTGATAGTGAGAACTCGTCTATTGATGAAATTTTAACACATGACACTTCCAAGGTTAAAGTTTATGATTCCCTTGTGTTTGATGGTAGTGAGAGTGGAGAAGAAAGAGAGAGTAAAAATGAAGAAGAGGTTGATGTGAGTGAACTTCAAAATGCTTTTCAAGAACTTTATGAAGAATATATTAAATTAAAAAGAGCTAATTTGAAGTTAGAATCTAGTTTAAGAGCGTGTTCCAAGGTCGTTGATGATAGTGTGTTGGTTGAAGACCTTAGGACACGTGAGAGAGATCTTTATGAGAAGATTGAATATTTATAAGTCGAGAGAGATAGACATAAGGGTTTAATGGAATCCTTGAAAAAGGAGCTTCTCGCATTTGAAGAGCGAAATATTTTATTAGAGTCTAACATTTTATTCTGTGTGTATTTTAGTTTGACACGCTTTATGTGGCATATACTTGTGTTAGAATCCCTTCTTTTTCGCTTCCATGTGGATAGAACTTTTGGTTTAGATTGTCAATCCTTATTTTGTTCTTTACCATGCTTACATGGAGTAGTTGGATTTGTGTTGATATAATGGATTCTATTTTTATATGCCTCTATTCACACATGCACAAGCTCTTTTGAAATTTAATCGTCACATGTTATACTTGAGCTTTGTGAGGTGTTCTCCTACAAATCTTGTCATCTACATATTTGTGACCTAGAAGGACTAGTGCATGTCAAAATCCGTTGCACGTGAGTTCTGTGAGATATAAAAATGATATATATAATGGTGCATGGGGAAGGGCTCCGAAAGGAATTATTATCCTTTGCGAATAGTAAGCCACCGTTTTCTTGGACCTAAAAGAAATACATGGTCCAAAGGCCTAAAAATAAAATATGGCACTAAAAAGAAAAAAATAATTGCCAAGGCCTATGTTTAATTGATATATTCATTCAAAAATTATATGCTTATTTAGGGAGATTGGATGGTATATCAACGGTTTGCACAATGTCCGTTTATCCTAGTTGTACTTTCAATGTCATGACTCTATTGGTTTGTAGAATCATAAAAAGTCTAGGCTTGTATGCATTGTGTATGTTTGTTCATTTTGTTCAATCTATATTGTCACATGAGGTTATATTCAATTGTGATGAAGTTTTCAATCAACTGAGAACTCCGTGAACATGTTTTAAGTGATTGGGTCTAAATTTAAATCGTTACTAGTTCACACCCCAACCCTTCCGTTTTCATATGACACATTTTTGCCATACGAGTGTGAAAAGCTTTTATTATTTTGTGTCATTTGTGTGCTTATATATATGTGTGTGTGTGTGTGTGTGTGTGTGTGTGTGCGTGTGCGTGTGCAACTTTGTTATATCTAGAGTATGTATATATATGATATTTTTTTTTTGGTCATTGCCTTGCTTTCTAGTCCAACTATGCTTCTACTTCATGATTGGTATCCATCTTGTTGCATTCTTTGTTGATATCACGTGCTTAATACTTATGTATCATATTGGTATCAGTTTCTTGCATCTTAGTTGGTATCCATTATTATTTGTTGTATTAGTTATGGTTTTGTTACTTATATGCTTTCATGTTCTATGTTGTTGTATGCACTTTTGTTAATTCTATCACCTTTGTCTATTCCTGAACAAAAAGGGGGAGAATAATAGATAATCGTATCTTAGTTTGGGGGAGATTTATCTTAGGGGGAGACGTCTTTCTAAGTAGGTCATTTGTTCGATAAAGGGGAGAATTAATTTGGGGGAGTATTTATTGTATGCATTCAATATTCTTGATATTCCCTATGCGCTTGATAGTTTGCTTAAGTGTGCAGGAATTCTTCTAAGTGGCAACTTTCATCGTCTGCAAAGATATTGATCCTTGGATTTTTTGAGTCAAGCTATTTTATTTTTATTTTGGGTCAGACATTTTTTTATTCTAGCAGAGCTTGACGGCCCTTTAGGATTTTTGCTGGTTTTTGTCCCGGAATAGCCAAATGGAGAGATTTGTAAGGACACAAATTTTCAATTGAGTCCTTTGTAGTTTTGGCTCAATTCCAGACAAAAACGTTTGAGTCATAGGATAGAGTTAATGACCATCCTTTAAGCCTATGACATACTAAAGTTGAAGACGTAGCGGCCAAGAGTATAAAGCTTCATCAAATGTTGAGTTTAGTGTGCCTTGTTTCTACGTCACCAACATTGGTTCCATTGATCCTAGGGTATGAATGCATTACATATTTATATAGGAGCTTGGAACAATAACTATATGGTTATTCTTTGTTTTTAAACTGTTGTTTATTTTCAGAAAGTTTCTTTAAAACTTTGAAATAAAGTTTTTGGGCTAAAAATCAAATTTTGAACATTCTGGAAGTTCGTTCAATATTGTAGTTCGAACGAGTTTGTCGTTCGAATGAGAATGTCGTTCGAACGAGTTTGCCAATGAGATTTCCCCATTGGTCACTGGAACTTCGTTAGATGGGTCGTTCGAACGAGACTTCATTCGAACGAGATTTTCGGCGGGAAATTAAAATGGAAGTTTGGGCAATTTTTGACAGTTTTTCCACTCCTTTTTCCCACTAACTTTTGACTGACTTATGCAGTGCAGGAACCAACTTTGGAAAACTAACTTTTTCATATCCTTCCATCTCTAAGAGAGAGTTTGAGAGAGAAATTAAAATAAGTAAAAGTTCATGTTTGAGTGTTTATTTTTCAAAAAAAAAATCTTTAAAACACTTCTGTTTTACACCCTTAGTTTGTTTATTCCAAGATTTCATATAAATATCTTGCTTGGACTGTTTGGCACCGATTTAACTCTACACCTTGAAGAAGAGAAGTTTGGATTTAATTCTACATCCCTCAAATAAGAAGTCTCGTGTTTTACTGCGGCATTCTCACATGGTGAAAGGCACCATGTGTGGTTGACGGCATACCTAAAGTCACATTGGTGAATTCCAAGATTTCGATGGAGCTCCAGGGTTATCGACTAGGCGGAGGTGTTTACAAGAAGACGCGTCAAGGCTTGAAAGGGGTCGAGTCGAGGAAGTAAGTCATCTATATTGTAATTGTAAAACCGTACTTAGCGGACTTAAGGCTAGGGTCGTCCGAGGTTTTTTCCCGTTATGGGTTTTTCCTCGTACATCACGGCGTAGTTATTTATTTGTTTATTTTATCTTTTGCAAAATTCACCTAGAACACATGCTTAGGTAAAAAGAAAAAATTTGGTTTAAATCACTACTTGCTTAATTTGGCGCTAAATTAATTTGGGTAATGTTTATGTTAATTTAATTCAAGTCATCACTTAATTGATAAAATTGGTTTGGCCTAAATTGCTAAAATGAATTAAATATTTTGTTAGGCAAATTTCTAGGACTTGGGTTAAATTGGTTTAAGTGAAAAATGTTTTTACGTTTAATCCAATTTCACTTTGTTTAATTTTAATTTGGAAAGAAATTAAAATTAGTTAATTTGTTTAATTGAACCATCTCGCTTCCACATCTTTAAAGGAAATTACTTTTTGTGGTAAGATTTTAAAAATTGGGGGCCTCGTGTTCCAACACGAGTAGTCACCGAACTCCCGGTTTGAGTATACCGAGAGAATTTGTAAAATTTAGACTTATGGATAAAAACATGGCGTCAAGGAGTGAAAGCGTAAAATATCCACAAAACGGTCCCTTAAGAGGCACGAGCACCTCGTACGAGACCAATTTAACTCGTACGAACCTATCGCGTAGTCACCGGACTCCCGGTTTGAGTATACGACGAGAATTTGCAAAATTTAGACTTAGGGCTAAAAACATGGCGTCAAGGGATAAAAATGTAAAATAACAATAAAACGGTCCCGTAAGAGGTGCGCTCACCTCGCACGCGACCAATGTAACTTGTACGAATCGATGACGTAGTCACCGGACTCCACGTTTGAGTATACGACGAGAATTAGCAAAATTTAAGAATTAGGCCTAAAATATGGCGTTAAGGGGTGAAGACATAAAACAACCACAAAATGGTCCCGTAAGAGGCACGGGCACGTCGCACGGGACCAATGTAACTGGTACTAACCTATTGCGTAGTCACCAGACTCCTGGTTTGAGTATACGACGAGAATGTGCAAAATTTAGACTTGAGCCTAAAACCTTAGCGTGAAGGGGTGAAAGCGTAAAACAACCACAAAACGGTCCCGTAAGAGGCACGTGCACATCTCACGGATCAATGTTACTTGTACGAACCAACCACGTAGTCACGGGACTCCCCATTTGAGTATACGACGAGAATTTGTAAAAAATTAAACTTGGGCCAAAAAGCTTGGCGTCAAGGGGTGAAAGCTTAAAACAGCCAAAAAACGGTCCTGTAAGAGGCACGAGCACCTCGTACGGGACCAATGTAACTCCTACGAACCTATCGAGCAGTCACCGGGCTCCCGGTTTGAGTATACGTCGAGAATTTGCAAAATTTATACTTATAGCTAAAAACATGGCGTCAAGGGGTGAAAACGTAAAACAGCCTCAAAACAGTCCAGTAAGAGGCACGAGCACCTAGCATGGGACCAATGTAACTTGTACGAACCGACCGCGTACTCACCGGACTCCCCGTTTGGGTATACGACGAGAATTTGTAAAAAATTGGACTTGGGAAAAAAACTTGGCGTCAAGGGGTGAAAGCATAAAACAACCACAAAATGGTCTCATAAGAGGCACGAGCACCTCGTACGGGACCGATGTAACTCGAACGAACCTATGAGTAGTCACCGGACTCCAGAATTGAGTATACAACAAAAGTTTACAAAATTTAGACTTAGGGCTAAAAACATGGCGTCAAGGCGTGAAAACATAAAGCTATAACAAAACGGTCCCATAAGAGGTATGAGCACTCGTACACGACCAATATAACTCATATGAACCTATTGAGTAGTCACGGGACTCCCGGTTTGAGTATACTAAGAGAATTTGTAAAATTTAGACTTATGGCTAAAAACTTGGCGTCAAGGAGTGAAAGAGTAAAATAGCCTCAAAACGGTCGCTTAAGAGGCACGATCACCTCGTACGGGACCAATTTAACTCGTACGAACCTATCGCGTAGTCACCTGACTCCCGGTTTGAATATACAATGAGAATTTGCAAAATTTAGACTTAGGGCTAAAAATATGGTGTCAATGGGTGAAAACATAAAACAATCATAAAACGGTCCCGGGCGAGGTGCGGGCACCTCGCACGTGACCAATGTAACTCGTTCGAATCGATGACGTAGTCACCAGACTCCCCGTTTGAGTATACGACGAGAATTAGTAAAATTTAAGACTTATGCCTAAAATATGGCGTCATGGGATGAAAATGTAAAACAGCCACAAAACGGTCCCGTAAGAGGCACGGGCACCTCACACGGGATCAATGTAACTCGTACGAAGCTATCACGTAGTCATCGAACTCTCAGTTTGAGTATACGACGAGAATTTACAAAATTTAGACTTGAGCCTAAAAACTTGGCGTGAAGGGGTGAAAGTATAAAACAACCACAAAACGGTCTCGTAAGTGGCACGAGCACCTCGTACGGGACCAATTTAACTCGTATGAACCTATCGCGTAGTCACCGGACTCCCTGTTTGAGTATACGATGAGAATTAGCAAAACTTAAGACTTAGGCCTAAAATATGGCGTAAAGGGGTGAAAGCGTAAAGCAGCCACAAAACGATCCCGTAAGAGGCACGGGCACCTCGCACGGGACCAATGTAACTTGTACGAACCGACCGTGTAGTCATCGGACTCCCCATTTAAGTATATGATGAGAAATTATAAAATATTAAACCTGGGTCAAAAAACTTGGCGTCAAGGGGTGAAAGCCTAAAACAGCTACAAAACGGTCCCGTAAGAGGGACGAGAACCTCATACGGGACCAATGTAATTTGTACGAACCTATAGAGTGTTGGGCTCCCGGTTTGAGTATACAGAGAGAATTTGAAAAATTTAGACTTATGGCTAAAAACATGGCGTCAAGCAGTGAAAACGTAAAATAACCCCAAAACGGTCCCGTAAAAGGCAGGGACACCTCACACGGGACCAATGTAACTTGTATGAACCGATCGCGTAGTCACTGGCCTCCCCGTTTGGGTATACGAGGAGATTTGTTAAAAAATAAACTTGGGCCAAAAAACTTAGCGTCAAGGGGTGAAAGTATAAAACAATCACAAAACGGTCTCGTAAGAGGCACTCGCACGGGACCAATGTAACTCGTACGAACCTATCGAGTAGTCACTGGGCTTCCGGTTTGAGTATACGATGAGAATTTGCAAAATTTAGACTCATGGCTAAAAACATGGCGTCAAGGGGGAAAACGTAAAAGAAGCCCAAAATGGTCCCGTTAGAGGCACAAGCACCTCACACGGGACCAATGTAACCTGTATGAACCGATCGCGTAGTCACCAGACTCGCCATTCGGGTATACGACGAGAATTTGTAAAAATTTAGACTTGGGCAAAAAAACTTGGCGTAAAGGGGTGAAAGCATAAAACAGCCACAAAACGGTCCCGTAAGAGGCCCGGCCACCTTGCACAGGACCAATGTAACTCGTACAAACCGATCGTGTACTCACGGGACTCCCGGTTTGAGTATACGACGAGAATTTGTAAAAATTTAGACTTAGACATAAAAACATGGTGTCAACGTGTCAAAACATAAAACAGCCATAAAACGGTCCACTGAGACGTACGATCACCTCACACGGAACCAATGTAACTCGTAGGGACCTACCGCATAGTCCCAGGCCTCTCGATTTGAGTATACGACGAGAATTTGGAAAATTTAGACTTAGGCTTGAAAACATGACGTTAAAGGGTGAAAACGTAAAACAACAACAAAACGGTCCCATTAGCGGCACCATCACCTCGTACGGGACCAATGTAACTCGTATGAACTAACCGCGTAGTCACGGGACTCCCGATTTGAGTATACGACGAGAATTTGCAGCATTTAGACTTTTAGGTTTAAACATTATTTGATTACTGATATCTTTTTTGTTTTGCTTCTTATATTTTTTTGCAGGATAACATTTTAGGGTTATGTTTTATTCGCGTGGAACACATGAACAAAGAAACGGTTTGCGATAGGTAGATGGTTGATTTATTATTGTTGTTGATATGCGAGATTGTTGTTTTAATTTTTTTTTACTGGCCATGCGGGCTTTTGTGTTGATTAAAAAAGAAGACTCTTTCGAATTTTTTTTAAATTGTAAAGAATTGTTGATATGGGAGATTTTCTAATTTTTTATGGTCGTGTGGTCTTTTATGTTGATTAAACAGGTTAGTTTTCATGTATAAACAAAGGAGACTTTGTCTAATTTTTTTAAAAATTGTAAAGAATTGTTGATATGAGAGATTCTTATAGTCGTGTGGGCTTTTGTATTGATTAAACGGGTTGGTTTTCATGTATAAACAAAGGAGACTCTGTCAATTTTTTTAAAAAATTGTAAAAAGTTGATGCGATTAAGTAATATATTTGGATATTTTATTTTACTATAATATTATTTTGATAAAATGATTATTTATTGATTATAGATTGTGCACAAGAAGTTGAAGATACATGTTTTTGAGTGTGTCTACTATATGTGACACTAAGAGAAGTTTTTGAAGCATGATAACCATATTTAGCATCTTAATTTAGGGATTACATTTTTTTTATAATTGTATATCTTATTAATTAGTATGATTTTGTACTCATTTAAATATTTCGACTTGAATGTCGTTTAATGGAAGAAATTGTTATTGGATACGTGCTTCAATGAATGTGGTAGATATATTGCGTTTTTGATCGAATGATTTGATTTATAATGCATATTAGACGTCAATTATTATTCCAACATAAAACATATCATAATATAACTATTTATGATAATTTTTTATTTATCAATTGCGACGGTTATAAATCGTCCCTAATACTTATTTGTATTAATTAAGAATACTTTTTGGGACGGTTTTTACCGTCCCTAATACCCATTTTTGCATCAATTGAAAATACCTTTTTGGGACAGTTTTTACAGTTCTAATTGGGTTGCCAAAATCTCAGTACTATTATGGACGGTTTATCCGTCCCTAATACTATTGGCACGAGCGGGAATTTTTTCGTGGGAACACCATTTGGGACGGAAAGATCCATCCCTAATGCCAAATGTAGACCGTCCATGAATTAACATTTAGGATGGTGAAATCTGTCCCTAAAATATTCGGGACGCCTAAGGGACGGGTTTTTATCGGTTCAAAAACCGTCCCTTATACTCTTTTGGGACGATTTTTATCCTATTAGGGACGGTTTTTTACCGTCCCTAATACTCATTTTTCTTGTAGTGTCCACAGGTCATGCGATGAAACTGGACCCAATGTTCTTGTATTCTAGAAGAAATGCAGCAGATTGAGGATGCTAACCGTCAGCTAAAAGCTCCCTCATTTTCCAGGCCTTAACCAGCTCAGCAACTTTGATCTCACGAAGATCTGGTTCTGAGTTCTGTGTCTTCGCTGGAAAAAGAAAGAGAGAAATATATGAGGAAAGCCATACATTAGCAGAGAATCCATAAAAAGAGCAACAACTATGCCTACCTATGTATTCCTCCCCATAAAAGGGAATCACAAATCTCCCAGACTTCGACCCTTCAGTATGGGTAGGGAACTGCCAATTTCAGGAAATAAACCCCTCATGCCAGTAGTCCTTATGGGAATCAGGTAGATTTACTAGCAATACCCTATCAGGACTCCTATCCTTGAGGTAAAGAAGACTAGAGCTTGTTCGAGAAAAAGAGTAGCAGAAGCAGATTTTGGCAACCCTAGATTGGTGCCATAGAGCTGATTAATTCTATGCACACCATTAACAATTTTCCAAACGTTGGGAGATCACTATGTAGGAACTATATCAAAGTAACCCAAAAAGTACAAAAACAAGTTATTTGGGGGGAAATTAAGAACCCCCTGGGATAATAAGAGAACATGCATCTAGTGGCCGTCCTCAATGTCTCTGACATTACGAGGAACAGGGGCACATTCGATGTCAACCCAGTTTGGAATGTTGCAGAATTTTCTAAATTCAGTTATTGACCTATTGCCTATTTTCGTCATCGATGTGGAAAAACCCTAGTAGCGGATATGAAGAAATCCCAACTGCAAAAGAAAAAAGAAGAAAGTGAGAAGAACTTACGAAGTAAGAGTCATCTTGGGACAAGGCAAAGTCGCAAGCATGGACGATGAGAAGGTGTGAAAAAAGCTTGAAGATGGAAGACGACACCTGGAAGTAAGAAGAGCAACAGTTGAAGCTTGGAGAAATTGAGAGAATGTGAAGGAATATGAAGCGACGATTCAGGGAATGACCTCTCCAAAATGATTTAAAATTTTCTAATCATGATGCACCAGAAACGAGGCAATTTGTCGCCTAAATCAGTTAGGGAAGGGCGCTTCAGTTCAAAAGTGTTGCACAAATCACAAAAATGCCATCAAGGCAAATCGTTTAAAATTATTGAGCCCAAATTATGATCCAAAAATTTTAGACACAATTATGGGTACCTCGATTTGTCACTTTGGCCTAGACAAGTAGCCCAACTGAACACAGCCCAAAGTCTAGAGGCCCCGCACCTCAACCAATTCAGTTTCGACCCAATCAGTTCTTAAAATCTCTTTTGGCAGATACTTTAGGGATTGTGGGCTAACGTGGAGGAGTCCCACTCCTCCACTCTCTGAAATAACATGTATATAATAAACCCTCAGCCGGGGGCAAAGGGCATGCATTATTTTCTGTAAACGCTCCCCCGGAGTGTAGAGAAATATAATAATGAGAACACCACCATGGACGTATGCCTTGTTGCTAAACCACATACATCTTGTGTTGTGTGCGATTGTCATTCCTTTCAATTCTTTATTTATTCTGGTGATTGCTTTTGCTTGTTATTTTTTGTTGAGTTTAATTGTCACCATAATTATATATTTATATTTTATATTTAAACATTAGATGTAACAAATATTCTAAATAAATATGAAATATATTATTATTATATATAACTAATATTAATAATAAATTAATATTAAATCTAATATGGATATGGATACTCCGTCTCGGATACGGATTATCCATATCGGATACACATACTATCTGTATCCGTATTCATTTTTTTGGATATTTCAACACACTATCCATATCCATATTCATATTTATATTCCTTTTCTAGGAAGAATATCCGCAAAATTCGGACTCGGATATCGAATGGATTTGAATTTTTGAATATTCATTTACAACCATAGTAATGTCTTATAGGACAAGAGCTATCACATCTAACTGGTTTTATTTTAGAGTGATGCTACACTTCCTGAACTCAATTCCCCATCCCGTACCGAAAGCTTATTTAGACAAACATGAGAGCAAAAGATTAAAAATTAAAAAAAAAACAGTTTTATAGTTGATAATTAGAGTAAATATGTCTTTTTTTAGGTAGTAATTTTTTTAAGATGTAATTTTTTAAGTAGTAATTTTTTTTTGATAAAATCAGTTTTATGTCTTTTTTTAGGTAGTAAATATATTTTTGGGCCCTGGCGAGACACACACCATAGGACTCACCATAGTTTGTAAATTTTGTTGGTAATAATTTTTTTTTTTGTTAAAATCAGTTTTATGTCTTTTTTTAGGTAGTAATTTTTTTTTCTTTTAAAAAAAATTACGTACTTTTTTTTGAAGTAATTCTACAGCGACGCACAAATCCGACTCATTTTGTGCGATGCACTGACGTGTCGCATCGGTATGAGTTCATTTTTTGACCTTGGCGGGACCCACACCGTAGGACCCTCAAAACGAACCGACAGCAACGCACAAATTCGAAACATGTTTACTATTTTTTAATACACATTTAGTCCAACCCTTTTTATTTTGTTCCAATAAGTTCCTCATAATATAAAAACACTCAAAGCGCGTCGCTGGCGCGGACCTTTAAAAATAAGATAATATTGGTTAAATTAGTGTTTGAGGACATTTTAGAACAAAAAAAAACACTCAAAGTGTGCCGCTGGCGCGAACCTTTAAAAATAAAAAAATATTGGTTAAATTCGTGTTCAAGGATTTTTTGGAAAAAAATAAACACTCAAGTTGCCGCTGGCGCGGGCCCACATTAAACCAATGATGTTAATTAGTGTCGCTGGCACGGACCCACATTCAATAAATGATGTGGGTGCGGGAATGTAGGGCAGCGTCAACGGCACTAATCAATCGCGAATATAATACATCAAATTTAACAGTTTTTTTGTATTAAAATTAAAAATATTTTTTTATAAATAAAAAAAAACTATGTTTACTATTTTATAATACACGTTTAGTTCAAGCGTTTTTGTTTTGTTCTAAAAAGTCCTTCACCACATAAAAAATACTCAATGTGTGTCGCTGGCGCGGCCCTTCAAAAATAAGATAATATTGGTTAAATGAGTATTTGAGTCTTTCACCATATAAAAATACTCAATGTGTGTCGCTGGCGCGGACCTTAAAAAATGGGAGAATATTGGATAGATGAGTATTTAAGTCCTTCGCCACATAAAAATACTCAATGTGTTTCACTGGCGCGGACCTTCAAAAATAAGAGAATATTGGTTAAATGAGTATTTGAGGAGTTTTTGGAACAAAATAAAAATAATTGGACTAAATGTGTATTAAAAAATGTTTGAGAAATTTTTTGATAATTGATTCATTAAATATTAATTTAATGTAAAGTTTATTTAATTTTAAAATAAATCATAACTCTAGTTATTTATCGATCTTAAATAAATTTTTAAAAAAATAAATCATAACTCTCATATGTATAATAATGCACTGTTTTTCAAAAATATATTAAGGATGGAGATTGTTTTGACATTTAAAAATGGGTGGAGATTACTTTGGGGATGGAATCGGGGATGGAGGTTTAGGAGATTATAACATTACTCTTTGTTTTAGCCTTTCGTTGACCAACTGTGGAGCATCAATTCTAAAGCAACCGTCCAATATGTATGTGGATAGATATACCATCCATAAATCACTGTCATATAGATGTAATTAGAGCTGACAATTTTTGATCCGATAATCCGTTTATGGTAATAATTCGAAATGATTCGAACATGACCCGATTAGCTTGTATAGATTTAAGAGTACCCAAAATTTATACTAGAATAAAAATCAACGCGATCCGAAAATGACACGACTAACCCGAACTGCCACCCCTAAATGTAAATTCAGAAATATTTCCGTCAGATAACATGTTGTCATAAATAAGTTAAGAAAATTTAGAGAGAGAAAAATAAGGGAGAGAGAGAATCTAGAGGCAGAGATAAAATTTTCAGTTTTACAATACTCAAGGATTAGTACAAAGTTAAGACATTCTAAATGTTCCCTTATTGAACCTCAAATATGATTAAATGTATAATATAAGTGGATATCTACTAAAATATATAATTTAAAACAAAATTCAATAATTCCATGGCTTTTGTTGGCAGATTACAAGTTATGTTAATGGAAAGCTTATTCAGTTACACCTCCCATTTCTCTGCAGTCTTTTTGTCTAACAGTATAATGATTAAGATAACTAAAATATTCAAACTTAAACATCACATTTTCAAATCTAATCACATATGACACAACATGCACTCTTTCTGGTATGGATATTTGCACTCAGAAAAAACATTCTTAAATTTAAAGTGTCCCGAAAGTTGTTTTAAGTATTCCCAAACATATATTCTGAAATGTAGTAGTAGACTAGTCACGTGACTGGAAATCGTGATCATTTTATTTCTTACACATTTTTTAATTAATTGTTGTCACCTCCTTTATATTTGTAAATAATTATCAGCCAAGTCTTCTATCTAGTCTGATCACCAAGTCATCCCCGTAGTTAATCAATAATTTATAGGATTACTTATTCTCTTATTTTTAAAGATTCAGGATTTTTTGATACAAAATAAAAATGTCTAAATAAAACGTGTATTAAAAAAATTCGAAAGACTATTTGATATATGTTCCTAATTTATATACCGATATTTGATTATTTGTTGCAACAACCTAACTGACCTTAATTATGATACATGTACGATACACTCGCGAATATGACACATTGACCATTAATGAATTGGAAAAAATATTAGACGAAGGAACAACAGAAATTTCCTCCCTCATTGAACAGCCTTTATTGGTGAAGCATAAAAATGATACGAATTTTTTTCCACTTAAATCTCAGTCATCCATCTGGCCGGCAAGTAAAAAATATAAAATATATAAAAAATCCAAGTCTACTCTCGAATTTTGAAAAGTACTCCATATCTAAGCCATTTATCTTCGCTCAAATGAATCAAAGCGATACTCCCTCTTGACTTGATACTGGATAACAAACGTATGTCTGCGCTTGTGCTCTCGTTCGTTTTCGGCTTCCTCTTATTGGTGGAACCCAATGAGGCAATGGATAATTGTTCAATTGGGAAGTATGAGATTATTGGAAGCATAGGTGGTGTTATTAATAAAAACACACGTGTTGGGAAGGAGCAGAAAATAGCCATGGAGATGGCTGTCCAAGATTTTCGAGCTTCAACTTGTTTTAACATCATTTTGCATCTTAAAGACTCTAATGCTAATTTAGTTGCATCCGTTTCTGCCGGTAAAATACCCTTCTAAACACTTCGCACATTTTTCTTTCTATTTTTGTATAAAATCCATACATTGTTTTGAAGATTAAACTCCATACATTTGTTAAACACAATACGTATATAGGAAGCTAGCTACCATTCCAATATGAGGCATGTTAACCCAGTGGAGATGGACTGAAATAATACTGAAATAATAAAATATCCTAATGTAACCCGACAAGTCTATATATTTGGTTGGAAATGGGTTGAATATATCGTAATCTAACCCGACATGTCTATGTAATGTTTAGAGCAAGAAGATTGACAGTGTTCACTGGATAGTGCATATACCCCAGTCAAAGTCTATCTTTTCAATTAGTGTTTAGTCTACTATTTTATTTTAAACAATTATTATCGTATAAAACACTTGCGAATGTTCTTTCATCTTTAATTCTACAAGGGACCTGAACACAAATTCCCCCTTTATTATATAAAGACATACATGCATGCATACATGCACTATATATACACAAATGATCTCATGCATACCGAGTTTTCATATCCTATGTGCGGATCATCTTTTTAAAATAGTAAAAAAAAATTTGGACTGATTTTTTATATATGATTTTTAAACATTTTAATAGGACCATAAAAAAATTCAACTCAAAATGAATTGTTTTGCTATTTTAAATAAATCGATCAAATTTTGTCAATTTTTAAGTTGTTTTTAAGTTATTAAAAACTCACAAAGTTTGACCGATTTTTAAAAATAGCAAAAAAATACATTTTTAGCTTAAATTTTTTTTATGGTTCTACTGAAATGTTTAAAAACTATAAAAAAAAAATAGCCCAAAAATATATTTTTTACTATGTTATCAAAAATGGTCCGCGCCAGCGGTATGCAAACTGGGGCATGCATGAGCCCCTATACTTTAGCCGAAAATTTCTAGGGTTACCACCAAGTGACACATCTACAGTCGCATGGTTAAAATGCGGGACAATTCATACAAAATTATTACTACTACTATTATTATTATTATTATTATTATTATTATTATATATAAGTTCTGCTCTTGTGTAGACCAGTCCGCATTTCAAGACTGCGGACCAGGCATGTGTGACCTGGTGATGAGCCTAGAAAATAAAGGGAGTGTGCCCATAATTTAGTCGATAATTTTTAGGCTCGCCACCTGGTGACACATCTCGGATCCGCAATCTTAAAATTCGGACTGGTCTGCACAAGAGCAGTACTATACACACACACGCGCAAACACGCCTAGAAAGGCCTATGATTTGATATTGTGTTAATTGCAAATTTCACCCTAAAGTTTGGCGTCATTTTGAATTTATTCCTGCTTTTTCAATATTGTAATGTTAACTCTGATGTTCTTAATTTATGTAATTTGAATCCTCCATCAAATTTCGTAAAAAAACTTAACAGAATTACTGATTGGGCAGCCTATGTATCATCCTAAGTAGTTTAGGTTTATCATAATGACCAATGAGTGATTGATATGTGGTAAAAAATAATTAACTAACAAAAAATGCTCCACTTAAGCTTTTAGCAAATAGAAAACGACAAAACCCATAAAATAGAATTAACAAGACATAATACTTTCTCCATCCCCACATCGTGACACCTTCCATGACCACCACCGCCATCTCTCTTAACCACCCGCCCACTAAAACCGTTGTTACAGCTAACGAACCTTACTTTAATCCATAACAACTTGAAATGTCATGCCCCCTGCACCAAACCCACAACCACCACCCTTGTTAAAAAAAACATCGTCTGCATGATAAGCCCATCTATCTCTGTCGCACCCACCGTGCAACTCGAAATTTTGTAAGATTTTCCCATCTATAAGGTGTAAACCAATACGCTTTCATAATGGTGTTCGGTCGATCTATCAATCATATTTAGAAATTTAATTTCTCTTTAACCAATTATTATATTCAAATGTGTTTCTTAAAAAAATTATTACCAAAGTTTTTTGTTTGGTTTGTGTGTGTGTATGTGTGTGTGTGTGTGTGTGTGTGTGTGTGTGAGAGAGAGAGAGAGAGAGAGAGATGATAGAGATGGTGGTTTCTGAGGCGTGAATGGGGGGAAGGATGTTAGGTTTAGGGCGCAATTGGGAGAGTGGGTTGGTTTAAGTTTTGTGGACTTTTATATATATTTAATTGGTCTGAATGGTAAATGTTGAATATGTTTAAGTTTGATGTTAAATTTAAAATATTATCTCGTTCAGGGGTATAAGTTTTGTGTGTTAATATAATTTATGTTTAGTATTTATTATATACTTAATTAATATTTAGTATTGATTACTTAGTTAATATATTTATGATGTATGTCATTATTTTATTAGTGTGCAAAGTAAATTTGAACATATTAGTTGCTCAATCCATAATTGCATTAAGTTTTCTTATGAAGATTTGAGGTAAGGTTAAAATTGTACATAATAAGAGCATGAGGGTTAACATTGCACAAAATCAAACAGAGTAGGTTTAAAATTCAAAACGACCCCAAATTTTAGGATCAAATTTGCAATTGACCCTTAAATTTATAACTAAATAAGTAATAAATGATTTTTTGGAATTTGGTTCTAAAATCTTCCTTGTTTTAGTGTTCTCCCCAAAAATTTATCACATTGTAAAATCTATCACCAATTTAAATGGAATCCTAAGTAGTTGGTTAAATTACATAATTATAAAAAATTCAAATCCTCTTTCACACTCTCTCATCCATATAAAAACATAATAGAATGTCTTAATCTAAATAGTTGTTACAACCTCAAATCATATATAAAGAAATCCTAATTAAAAAGTTTAAAAATTAATTTTGAAGTTTCAACGATCTCCCCAAAATTTACATTGTAAAGAATTACGCCCAACTATCTCTCTCTCTCTCTCTCTCTCTCTCTCTCTCTCTCTCTCATATATATATATATATATATATATATATATATATATATATATCAATCTATTTGATGGCGTGGGTTATAAATTATTGATCTATAAAGTGACAAAGGGAGAGAGATGGAGATATCCCCATGCAAAACCAACTTATACAATTGTCGAAATCCCTACAATACTCTACTACCAACCTTTTATTTGGGTTCTTCCATGAATGGCCGAAGCAAATTTCTCTATTTTCGTTTGTCTTTATATCTTTTTGTCTCTATCTATCTATCTATCTATCTATCTATCTATCTATCTATGTATGTCAATTAAATAGTTTCTCCTAGTTAATATAATGCCTTATATAACAAAAATCATTTCTTATTGAGTAGACGCAGTAACAAATAAGTTATATAGGTAAAAATAATTGATATAAAAAACCATATGAGGATACTGGACATGTGCATGACTCACAAGGTAGGGCCAAGACTAAAAATTATACGTCAAAGAGAAAATAATCTATCAGGCCAATCGATACCTTTTGTTTGGCCACATGGTGTGTACCAACCTTGTGCGTAGCACTCTAGCACCTGAGTAATTGTCCTTTTCCACCTAGTGTGCCTAGGATCCAACACGACCCGTCCCTCGTGATTTTGAGAATTTTTTCTAGGTGTGTTAGTTTTCTTGTTCTTTGACAATTTAATTTAATAAGGTGAGCCTTTTGGACTTGAGCGATATTTTTTTGCAATATTTACGTTATACTTGTAAAAAATTCTTTGATGTTCCTTTTTATTTAAGTCTGTTCTTACATATTTATATTTATGTTTTAATTTAAATTAGTTCGTTGATATTGGGATGTTTGGTCCAAGAGTGATTTGGTCTGGCCTAGGGAATGAGTTTTCTCTGTCTGAAGGACATTTTACACTGATTAATAATATTTGGATTCCGATAGCATGTGTCCTAAAGTCACAGACTTAGATCCCCAAAATAGTAAGGATAGTGTTCCGACATATAATTAACAGGGCACAGATACTCATGTGGAGCATTTGTACTTACTACTTTCAGGCTCAAAATATAAGCCCTTAGAGCACATGTTAACATTTTCCATAATATATTATGGTGGATCAAACTGGCCAAGCTTTCGTATTTATTTATAATTGACCTCGTTACACTTTAAAAGTCTCAATGTACAATGAAGTATCAACCTTGTCTCAATATCAAAGTTTATCGGTTCGGCCTGAAATCCCTCAACACCATGTTACTCAGTTCTCAAAGGATTTATGGGCATTATAGAAAAAGATAACGAAAATCTTCGATACCACTATGCCCGCGTGAAGAGTGTTCATGCATCCATTACAAGGACACTTTGAGCCATGAGTTAAGGGGTAACAAAATGAGGTGTCTACAGAGACCCTCGACGGGTCAATTCTGACCCAAGAGTGGTGACGACCGAGGACCGAGGTCAATTTTGACCTAACTCAGGTGACGATCCAAGACCGGGGTTAATTCTAACCCAAGAGTGGTGACGACCGAGGACCGAGGTCAATTCTGACATAACTCAGGTGACGATCCAAGACCGGGGTCAATCCTGACCCAAGAGTGAGTGCATTTCTTTGGGAAAATAAAAGAGTTCCACTGGGGGTAAGGATTGGATTTGGGATTCCGCCGGGGATAAGAATTGGATTTGAGGTTTCGCTCGGAACGATTAATGAGCTAAGGGAAGATTTGGATTGTCCTTTGGGAGAGATCGCCTGGGTCGAGTGATTCTTCTGATTTCTACTGGGAAAAATACCATGTGATATTGTATCGCACCGGGTAGCCGATGGCTGGGGAGGCCTTATGCCTTTGATTTGAGCGGAGGAGTTGATTGTTTGGGAGATAACCGGTTTGAGGTTGTAAACTCTGATGAGGAGGTGATTGGGTGGTCCAGGCACAGTGCTTGAGAGGTCATTCGCTTGGATTTTGAGGGTTCCATTGGGAAAAAGAGGTTTCGCCTGAAGGAGTGCAAAATTTTCTTGATGAAAACGTTCTAAATCCTTCCTGGGATTTTTAGAAATTTTTCGGGGATTTTTTTAGGCTTTCTGGTATTTTCTGGGAATTTCTGTACGAAATTTTAAGGGGGGTGCCGGCCGGCATAGACTGAGGGGTGCCATTCGGCAGTGGCACGGACTTTTGGACTGCCTTGGGAAGGTGAGGAGATAGTTTCGATCGATATGGCTAGGGTCAGTGCCGATCGGCTTGGCGCTTGGCCTCCTATATAAAGGGGGCGAATCCCCTTCATTTTTCACAGCTTCTTGCATTCTCTCTTTCTGCGATTTCTTTCTGCGAATTGTTCTAACGTTCCGACCTTCAAGAAATAGATGCCTTTGTGAGCACCGCTATCCACCAGGAGTGGTTGACCGTTGATAACTGGGTGAATGTGGATTGGAGGGACAGGGTGCCTCTTGCTTTAGGGAACGATAATGCCTTCGATGCATTCGATCCAGTTGCGAATGAGCGGACCTTGCTGCGGGAGCCATCGCGTCATCGCTCTTCGAGCGTGAATCCCAGTGGTTATGTAAGTAACCTAACCTTTGGCGTTCTTTTCTTTTTGGGTGATTTTTCCTTTTTTCTTGACCTTTGACTGAATTTTTCCTCTTGCCAGTCGGATATTTCTTTGAAGAACATGCCTGCTCGCGGGACGATGGGGCTTAAGGATGTTTGGGAGCATCTTCCACCCGTGGTGTGCTGGATGGTATCATCAGCGGGTTTTAGGAGGTTGGCGGCTGCGCTGGATGAGACACCTCATTCGACAGCAGTTTTGTGTGCCTTGGGGGAGAGGTGGTGGGGCACTACCCACACTTTTCATTTTGGCTTCGGGGAGATGACGGTGACTCCCATAGATGTGAAGCAACTGTTGGGGCTGGATTATGATGGAGAGCAGATAGAGGTGGATCTCTCCTTGCGGGTGAGTCCAAAGGCGGTGAATGCGGCACTTGGTGATGTGAGGAGGATAGTCTCTGGGGATTCTATACGGCTGTCCTTGCTGAAGGATGTTTTGCTGACCAGGGTGGTTGATGTGGAGGACGGGCTGCAAGTGTGGCAGATGGCCCGATTTATCTTGTTGGTATTGGGAGGTTTCATAGTGGCATCGAGCGGCGACGTCGTCCATTTGTGATTTTTTGCCGTACTTGAGGATGTTTTCGAACATCCCTTTTTATGATTGGGGGAGTCTGACCTTGTCGACCCTTTACTCTTCTTTGGATGCATTCAGTCGGTGCTGCTGGCAGACTTTTACTGGAGCCATGTATCTCCTTGAGGTATTTTTTACTTTTACACATTTTCATTTCATGCATTCGTATTTTCCTTTCATGCCTTCGCATTTTCCTTATGAGCCTCTTTTTGCTTGTGAATTCAGATGTGGTTCTATGAGGTGATTGGGTGCAACACCCCACTGATTGCACTGAAGGACGACACTGTTGGGGACTTCTGCCCACTGTATCGATGGCATAAGGCCAATCGGTAGTCGAAGGGATATCTTTCCCTGAAGACGGTGCGTCAGGTCTTGAATGACCTGACCAGTGGTCGGGTAAGATCCTTTCCATTTCAGTCTTGGTTTTTGGCACCTTCTGATCTTGTATTGACTCATGCCTACTTGGGGATTTTTAGGTGACCTTTTATCCCTGGGGGACAACCATTCAGGATACGGGGATGACTGGGGTGAATGCGCAGATGAGGCGTTTGTTGGCGCATGAGTTCGACCATTCCTGGTACCTCGGGGAGAGGGTGATTCATCAGATTGCTGAGGAGGATATGGTGGTGCCTCCCGCACAGCCTCCTATGTCTATGAGGAGGGAGAGACAGTTGTTGGAGGAAGAGAGGATCGCAGCTATGATTGGCGAATCCTATGTGTTGTACACTGATACGGCTGCACCATATGACTATATGGACTTTGTGACGAGCTGGTTGATGGTGCCCAGCATTCATGACGCCTTGCATTTCCCCCCTGCGGTTCGAGTCGGGCGGTGGGGCCTTCCCACAGTGGTTGTGGTCCGTCGGCACCTGCGGCGGCCGTGACCTAGGAGGTCCCTTTTGTGCGGCTGCACACTCCTTCGTACAACATTCGGCGGGCTGATGGAGGGATAGTGCTGATGTTGCATCGTCCCCTCGCGATGGATCCGGAGGAGCTGGGTTTGACATAGGAGGTCCTTCGTCCTGCGGTAAACCTTTCGGTCCTTTTCCTCTTTTTTGATTTCTTTTGCTTGATACTGATTCTGCCTTTTTCTTGCAGCAAATTCGGGTGTCGACCACTTGGCTGAGGGATATTAGAGATTGGATATCATCGGCGACCGCCCACATTCGAGATGATGTCCCCGTTCCTTCTTGCTTGGTGACGTCAGCCTCGTCCGAGGAAGACTCTGGCTCGGGTAGTGGGGGCGCGTCGTCTTGCCGTAGGGGGAAGAGAGCGCGTCGCAGGGGTGGAAGCTCTTGAGAGAGAGAGAACATGTGGGTTCGGGCTGAGTCCCGTTATTTTTGTCTTTTCTTTTTATTTCCTGCAAAATTGATGTAACACAAAACACAAATATATGTAATGCAGTGTAGTTTTTTTACTATCTTTTATTAATGATGAATGAATGGATGCATATGCGCTTTTTACTTTGTTGCTGAGACCATAAAAAACAAACGGATATATATATTTTTTTTTGGGGGGGGGGGGATTTTTCGAAGGAAAGTTTTAATTAAAAAGGGAAATTATATAGGGAGAAAAATGGGTTTTGAAATTCTGTTGAGAATATCAATTTATTTTCATTGATTTTTCTGATTTGACAAAAGAGGAAAGGAGGAAATTTTCCAAAAATAGGGGGTTGCCGATCGGTAAGCACCCTGGCCTGCCTATCGGAAGTTTAGTCCAGTCCCATCAATTTTAAAGCTTTGAATGGTACCTTCTTCAGCCTTTGGTACCTTGTGGGGTAGGATACCCTCCGATTTTTACAGGGATTGTGTCTTTTGTGAGGATTTCTCAAGTATAAAAAGGGGGTAAAGGTGGAGTGTTTTCATCACACCTTTGCATCCTCATCTATTTGCCCACTATTTCCTTGCCCTACAAGATGGCTCTCCCTGGTAGCACCGAGTTTGTCAACTACCTTGAAGCTTTGGAAGCTATGTGCTCTTATAACGTCGACTATGATGCTTTCAACATACGTCGAGTCTCCTTGTGGTGTAATCGACCTTTTGAGTGGAATATGCTGATGGTGGCAGTACAATTTTGGTACCCCAAAGACCATGTATTTCGCTTTGGGTTGGAAGAAGGTTGTCCTACCTACCAGGAATTTTCTGCCATACTGGGTGTGAATCCCAGTGTTGCTGTGGCTTTGCCCGAATTTTCCCGTTCCCCTAGGGATTTATTGTTCGGGCTTCTTCATATCTCACCTTCGGCGTCCAGGTCGTTGGTTGCTGGAGGAATGATCTCCCTCCCGGCGGTGTTGCAGTCCGTGCGTTTGCGGGAAGTAGGTGATGCTGGCTATGCTGGAGCCGTTGTTCTGGGCCTTGTTTCAAAATTATTGTCGGTGACTGGGGAGGTGCGCGTGGACCCTCAACTTGCAGCCATTACTTCATGGATGTCATACCGTCGCAATCCTGCGGCGGTGATATTGGCAGAGACTCTGAATGGCCTGGATGCCTGGAGAGAAGGTCGTTCTGACTTTTTGAGGGGTAGCCCTATGATGCTGTTCATGTGGTGGTCTAAAAGATTCCACTTGTCGACTCCTCCAGAATATCCTTTGTCGGTTGTACCCAACTTCTTTTCACGCTACTTCATTCGTGTTGGCCTGCATGTTGAGAATTAGGAGAATTGGCTTGTGGAGTATGGGGCTCGTGGGCTGTTTCTGTCAGTGCCTTGGTGGGGACAGTTGCAGCCAGTTCTGGAGCTAGGAGAGTATATGTGCAGGTGGTTGGTCTCAGACAGACCTCTTTTTATTTCCCTTGGCAGCTTCTGCTTCAATTTGGCTGGGCACAGATCGTGCCCCCTCGGACCTCAAATTTCTTTCTGGTAGAAGATTTGATCGAGCGCTTGCGTCTGTTGCTTGGATTCCTGTGGGAAAATCGGCGTCCGTTGACCCGTCCCTCTCAGTCTGTCGGGAAGGTTTTCCACGTCTTTAAAGATTATATAAAGTGGTTGTGGAGGAAAGTAGTCAGTAAGATGCTGGCAGTAGAGACTGGTCAAAGGTGGTTTATTTTATCTGACTCCATGGAAGGGGGTGTTGTGGTCTTTTCGAAGATGGTTAAGGCTCATCGCTCCATGGAGTGTTTGAGGCACTCAATTCAGGCAGGAGAAACTTGGGGTCCTCAGGATGTAGATGATGAGGGTGCAGGCTCTTTTAGTAGCTGAGGGTAGGACTCATGGGGAGTTTATTTGTGTAACAGATGTGGGAGATTTTATCTGGTTTTTATGGTAGTAGGGGGAAGGGAGTTATCTGTTCCTTTTTCTTATGTAATCTGTTACTGTAGTTTCTTATTAATGAAATAAACAAGCTTCTGATCATCCAGCTGTGCCTTTCAATGAATTTTATATTTTGAATTATCTATACCGATCGCTAAGGCATACATAATCCTTTTGTTCGAGTAGATGTTTAGAATGAATTTTCGTTCTCGGAGATAAGAAAAGAATATATTTTTGTGAAAAAGAAGGGGCCGTGCTCATATGGGGTGTATGAGCTGCCTACGTACCTCTGGGGTTTTTTAAAAGTTTTTGTTTAAAAATGGTTTTTTGTAGAGGATCAGGCCCCCGTAGTACTGGGTAGAGGGAGATGAAGAGAGTTTTTTTTTTTAGAATAGAAGGGGGATGAGAAGAGTCGTAGCGCACCGAGATTTCGGACTAGGGGTAGAATTTCTTGAGATGGTCCAAATTGACTGGACGAGCCATTTCTTCCCCATCCAGGTCAGTGAGCATGGCGGCACCGCCAGATAAGATTTTCTTCACAATGTAAGGGCCGCTCCAATTGGGCTTGAATTTTCCTCTGGGTTCCCAGATGGGTTCGATTATCTCCTTGAGGGCTAAATTCCCCTCCCGGACACCACGGTACTTGACTCTCTTGTTGAATGATCACGCTATTCGGCGATGGTACCCTTTTATGTGATAAATAGCTTTTAATCTTCTTTCATCTAGGAGGGTTAGCTCATCAAGACGGATATGGCACCAGTCTTCTTCACTAACCTTGCTTTCGAGCATGACGCGTAGCGAGGGTATTTCCAGCTCCACAGGTAGGACTGATTCCATATCGTAGACCAGGGAGTAAGGGGTAGCCCCAGTAGAGGTTCGAATTGAGGTTCGATAGCCCCAGAGGGCGTACGGGATCCGGTCGGCCCAATCCCTTCAACTTTTGGTCATTTTGCTGATGATGGCTTTGAGGTTTTTGT
Organism: Sambucus nigra; assembly: GCA_949130495.1. Taxonomy (NCBI): domain Eukaryota; kingdom Viridiplantae; phylum Streptophyta; class Magnoliopsida; order Dipsacales; family Adoxaceae; genus Sambucus; species Sambucus nigra. Next base: position 293,784,866 of record OX422223.1, read on the forward strand.
TAACGACTCCAACTGCACCATTGGTCTGAGGTCGGTAGGGAAAAGATTTGTATTTATGAATCCCATACTCGTTGACAACTTCTGTGACTTCTGCCTCAAAGTGTAACCCGTTATCTGACACTAGCTCGTGCGGGACCCCATATCGGCAGATGATATTTTTCTTGATGAATTTGGCCACCTTCTTGGCATTTAATACTGCGTATGACTCAGCTTCGACCCATTTGGTGAAGTAATAAATGGCAACTAGGATGAACTCATGCCCATTTGAAGCCGTTGGCGTAACCTTTCCTATGATGTCGATACCCCAGGTGGAGAACGGCCAAGGAGAAGTCATGTTGTATAATTCCCGTGGAGGTAGGTGTTGGAGGTTGGAGACCTATTGGCATTTAGGGCATCTCCGAACATAGGCGGTGCAATCCTAGGCCATGGTGGTCCAGTAGTATCCCTGTCGGATCTTCTTGGCAAGCATGTGACCGTTCATGTGGGGTCCGCATTCCCCGCTATGGATTGTCTGCACTATCTTTTCAATGTCAGCCCCTGCGATACAGTGCAAATGAGTTCCACTTGAGTAGCGCTTTATGACAGATGATGTACTGGGCGGACAGCCTTTGGAGGGTAGCTCGATCGTTCTTGTTGGAACCCTCGGTATACCTACCATACCTGAGGAGGCACCAAATATCATAGTACCAGTAGTTGACTAGCTCAGGATCTTCTGTGGTGACGAGCTCAATGTGGTAGCAATGGGTTGGTTTGTCTTATTTTTGAACTAGGAAGGGGGCCATTATTATTCTCTCGAGCATGTCGACCATGGAGGCTAAGGTAGCGAGAGCATCGGCTAGGTTATTCTTTGCTCGGGGTAGGTAATGGGAGGTGATATCTCGAAATTGGGAGGCTAACTCTTCTAATTAGGCATGAAAGGGTTGGAACTTTTCATCCTTGACTTTCCACTTTCTGAGCACTTGATCGATGATGAGGGCAGAATCCCCATATACATCAAGGTATTGAATACTTTTCTTGAGAGCGACCTTGAGGCCCAGTGTGCATGCTTCGTATTTTGTCATGTTATTGGTGTAAGGGAAATCTAATTTTATGGCGATAGGAGTGTGGGAGTCATCTGGGGCGACCAGAAGTATCCCCATGACATATCCCTTTTTGTTGGAAGCACCATCGAAGCTGGGCAGGCGGCGGCCCATTAGCTGGAGGGGCACGTGGAGCGTGCAGATATTCCTCTGGGACCCAGATAGGCTCGGGTGGACCCATAGCACGAGGGAACAGGGCCTCGCGCTCTTGAGGAATAAGAACTTGGTTTCGTTGCATTTCTCGAACCTCAGCTTGAGGTTGTCAATCTTGGCCACGAGCTGAGCTAGGACTGTCGGCAGATCCGGTTGTATGACTGGTGCTTGATCTGCATTCTCCATGGAAGATGGATGGATTCCGGATGCGAAAGAAGTAGTAGAGGAATGGATGAAACTCCGGGGTGATTTGACTGAAGACCGAAGCCAATAAAGAGCCCGGCCAAGGGCGTGTGGTCGACCTGAGAAGGCGTAGGATGAGATTTATTTTTGAGAAAAAAGGAAGAAACTATTTTTGGATTTTTGACGAAGAAAGGAGAAATGTTTTTTGGATTTTTAATAAAGAAGGGAGGAATGTTTTTGGATTTTTAATAAAGAAGGGAGGAATGTTTTTAGATTTTAAAAAAAAAAGAAGGGAGGAATGTTTTTGGAGACGGAACTCAGCATGATTATTATGTTTTCACTTGTATTTAATTCTCCTAAATGTAATGCCGGATGGGACCCGAGCCTGGAAAAGTGGGGGTCTTAATATATGCAAAGCTACGTTTGGACTTGTAACCAGGCTCGCGGACAGGGTCCCATTTTAAAAATGCGCGAAAATTAGGCGGCAGACCAACCCGGAATTTCGGCAGAGTTTCGGGTCGAAACCGGCAATCTAAAGTGCGTGTCCTAGGTTTGACACCTATATGCGGGTATGCAGTTGGTTGGGTGAATCGGCATGGGTTCCCCCTTTGGCGTGACTTCCACGATATACGTCTTGGTTTTGCGGGCAATCGGTACGTGTGGAGAAGCCATTTGATATACCTGAGTGTACGTGAATTGCCTCACCATATACCTCGTGGGGACGGTACGTATGAGAGCAAATTCGATATACTCGGCATACGTGAACGAATTCCCTGCAATATACCTCCCGTCATGACTTCGGTCAAGCGGTACGATGCGGGGGAACCATTCGATATACATATACCCAAAAGGTACACCAGGTATGGATGAGTGATGCGTGTAACATGGGGATATACATGTGATCCTAGGTGCACGTGGTGTGAGGTGTACATGGAGTATTTTTCTACAAGTGTGTGGATATAAGCATAAGCATGGGATACACATGTGAGAAAAGGGGATAGGCAGATACAGGGGGGACATAAACAAATACAGCATCCATGTGAATAGAGTCAAGCCCTCAATATAATAAAATCAAAAATTCCCCAGCAGAGTCGCCACTATGGCCATCCCCGATCCTGATCCTCGGCGGGCGGGCGCGTGGAGGAGAGGATCCTTCCGGTTCCGCGCATCACCTCTCGGGAGCGCTTCGGCCGGCGTCGTTTGTGATGTGAAAAATGTAGAGAGATTCAGAGTTGCCAGTCTATTTTACTCAAAACAGACAAAAAAAATGGGGAAGCCACCCCGAAGAGTGGCATCCGAAGACATACTGGTGCATGCGAAACCAAGATGATTCGGGAAGGGTTCGAAGGCTTAGTTACGGAATGGGAAGGTGTTAGGCACCCATTCCGCCCTTTCGGTCTCTTATGAATATTTACTATTTTCCTTTATGTTTCCCCCCGTGATATGTGTGTATGTGTATATATATAGAATGGAGGTAGGAATCCTCGATTTGTATCATGGAAAAGATAAAGCAAGTCATCCGTAGGAAGATATAAGAGTAATATTATAAAAATGAGATTTACGCGATTACCCCTACGTTGATCGCAATAAGGGAACGATAACGCATGCGGAATAATACGCCACTAAGAATGAATGTATAGAATATAATAGAAAATGGGATAAAGAGAAGATAGAAAATATGAGAAAAAGAGAGAAAAGGACTCGAGTCTCGGGTTTTACCTCGAGACGCCTACGTAGCCTATAAAGGCATCAAAGTTCACGCAGTTCGCATACAAACGAGGGGTGGGGTTTAACCCATAAATCTAAATGGAGAAATCTCTTATTTGTAAGTGTGTGTGTAGAAAAAGTGTTTTAGTTGTGAGAAAAGTGTGAGAATCTCTATTTGGAATTTATGAGCAAACCCTCTTTTCCTTTTTTTTTTTTTTGGGGGGGGGGGGGGGGTTACTTATATGAAAATAAGAGAAGTGCAATAATACTAAATAAAAAGTATATTAGGATGTGTGAGATGAGATAATAAAAGTGCTAAGTAAGAAAACAAGTTATTGGGAATTTAAGAGAATTTAAGAGATAGTTTGAGAAAGTTGGTCCTTCTTGAAGATCTTGAACTTGATCTTGAATGTTGGAGAGCAGCCCTTGCACCTTGGATGATGATGGATAGTGGTTAATTCACCAAGTTTGATGGAGGGGATGATGAAAAGTGGAAGTAAAAAGGGGATTTGGGAGTTGAAATCATGCTGCCTTCGAGAGAGGTTTCTGGGACTTGCTGAGAGTGATTTCCTTCTGATCTTGTCTCCTCTTTTGCAAATGAGGTGAAGACCTCCTTTTATAGCCCCAGGGGACTACCGATTGGCTTTATCATGGCACTGCCTATCGGCAGGTGCCGATAGGCAGGGTCTCGGACTTGCCATTTGGCAGTGCGCTTCAGGCTTTTTCTGAAAATTGGTCGCCAAGGGCAAATCGTTGGTCAGAATCGCGCACGGGGCATACCGTTGGAAAGGTATTTCATAGACCTCAAAATTCCTTTGGACCTCTCCTGAGTTCGGGAGTTGACTTTGGGTCAAATGTGTCTCGGAAGTGTTTGTCGGTCCATTGGACGGGGAATCGTGCTGACGCAAACGGATCGTTCGTCCGCATGGCAAGTCCGAATCGTGCACGGGGCATACCATTGGAAAGGTTAGGATATGTTCTTCAATATTCCAAAGAGTTTGACCCAATTTGGAGAGTTGACTTTGGTCAACCAGGCCCGAGAAGCGCTCGGTGGATTCCCGGAGTTAAACGGGTCGTTCGTCCGCATGGAAAGTCATAATTGCGCACGGGATGGATCGTTGGAAAGGGTATTCAGTGCCCTTAAAAAATTCATCCAGTCTCGGTCGATATGAAGAGTTAGACTTTGGTCAAACAAAGCCCGGGAGCGCCCGGTGGCCTTTAGGTCAGGTTTCGTACGCAAACAGACCGTTCGTCCGTATGGTAAGTCAGAATCGCGCACGGGGCGGTCCGTTAGAAAGGGTATTCAGTGCCCTTAGAAGATTCATTTAGTCTCGGTTGAGACAAAGAGTTTGACTTTGGTCAAATAGAGCCCGGAAGCGCCCGGTGGCCTCTAGGTTAGGTTTCGGACGCAAACGGATCGTTCGTCCGCATGGTAAGTCAGAATCGCGCACGGGGTGATCTGTTAGAAAGGGTATTCAGTGCCCTTCGAAGATTCATTCAGTCTCGGTCGAGACGAAGAGTTTGACTTTTGGGTCAAACTGAGCCGAGGAGTGCCCGATGCTTCCAGGTCAGTGCTCGGGATATGACCTGGATTTGCGATGATGAGTTGAGGTACTAGGGACCTAAGGAGAGTTAGGGGGTAACAGAATGAGGTGTCTACATATATATATGGGCTTGTGAATATTTCTACTATGTGAAATTAGTAGACTTGGTAATAATAATAATTATTACATTGCACCAAGCGGTCTTAACCTAAGGGTGCAGGATTAGTGTATATATATAGGGATGATGAGACTATATATATGTATGAGTGTACTTGGGTAACTTTCTACTTTGTGAGACTAGTAGATAAAATGATAATGAGAAGTAAAATAATCTTAGTGAATAAAAGATTTAACCATTCAAACGGTGAGAAACTCACGTGAGAGTTTGATAACTAACATGCGTATAAGACTTATTTTAAGAACCAGTTTTAAATACTTGCTAAATTATTTTTACACATCGGGCTCTAACCCGTTTCTTGTATCTCTTCTCTCTTTTGCTATATATATGTATTATATCAGCTGCTCAGCTACAGGAGTATCAGATTTAGAGATTTGGATTGCTTGACGTGCTGCAGCTGTTGGGGAAGCTCTAGGTCCTTGTAGTAGACGCATCTATCCTTTCCATTCAGTTTCATCTAGACTTCTTGTTTAGGGCATATGTCTCCCACTTCTAGTTCTTTCATCAGAGATATTGTATTCAGTTTATTGTATGGTTTGGAGTTTTGAACTGGGAAGTTTTATCTAGTCTTATTTATTTCAGTACTTGATTCATGTTCAGTATTTATTTACATTCCTATGTGTGGTGAATGGTTTATATTTTAAGATGGAAAGAAATGGATTTACTTTGTTTTATTAAAATTTGAAATTTTTGACACCTAGCATAATTTTATATTAGGTGATTAATATGTTAAAAAAAAATTCGACAGTGATGTTGAGAATGAACCAACTGAATATCCTATTTTAAATTGGTAGAGGATTGATCACCCTATATTTAATTGGACGGGGTGTCACAGGTGGTATCAGAGCATCAGGTTCTAGTGTCCTAAGGATCTGTACGGCTTATTACGTTTCAGCGTATCGTTCTTTGATGTAGAGCCTTATGATAGGATTGTTGTGTTCCCTTACGTATGCGACTTACGTTCTCCTGCTACGAATTATAATGGATGTGACTCATTATATGAAATTCGGTGTGATTCGAATCCCGAACATTTGAGAACGACCAGCGAGGGTCGTAAGAAGAACCGCGGGAGAAGAGGCTCAACAGAAAACATAGAGTAATCGGGTAAGAGTCATTGGTGTAACACCCCGCCCGTCCGGGGAGAGCGAACAGAGCGCTACTCATCGATAAAGCTAATTCAAATCCACAAATAACAAGGTATCGAGCATCTAAATCCCGTAATAGAAAAGAAACCACTAATCTCAAATCTCTTCAAATAAATACAACAATTCTCTCGATATAAACCAACTACCTATCTCGATACAAAACAAATCTCCAATTCTCTATACATAAAAAAAATACAATCTTCCAACTTGTATTCTCGAATAATCTTCCCAAAATAATCCACGCTAAAATCAAATCCAAAGTGCCCAAAATCCGCGCTAACCTGCCACTAAAAGAAAATATGGGGAAGTACACAATACGACACGAAAGATGCTCAACAAATATTAGCGGCGAATAAAACGTAATAATACGAATACGAAAAATCAAATAAAAGCGAATCTCATAAGCAATTATATCAATATAATTTCTCAACAACACATTAACCGGGTCACCAGGCCTCACCACCGTACCGCGCCTATGCATTCTTTTAGCATATCCGAAAAAAGGAATATTGGTGGGTGCCCAACCTCACTGCCATATTAAAATCTCATGACAACATGCTCAACACCAAATATAATACCACGTGAATCCAAATTAGATTCCAATAAATATTTCCATATTTCCAAATGAATTTATCAATTCAAATATGAGTCAATAATCACAAGAAAACAACGAGAATAATACTCGCGAGATTAAGGAGCATATTGTGTAAAATCCCATACCTCAAAATCATCACGTAATTCAGCCTCAAAATCTAATCACACCATCACGTTCTTCTCGCGAAAATAATCAAATCCCGTTATAGCCCAAACTCGAGAAAACACCAAATAAGCCTTCTAATCTAAGGTTGAAATTGAATAAGTTTGGGGCTATGGTTTGTATATGAAGGGGAGTAATTTTAAAGAGCTCTTCTGGTTGAAAAGTTTGAGAAAAAGTGATTCGAAAAGCCAAACCACGAATTTGTTGATATATAAAGGATTAAGAGTTTGATTAAGAAAAGAGTTCTAATCAGATACAAACACTAAAAAACTTATTACGGACGATCGGACCGTTGAAATTGGATGAAATTTTACACAGAATTATTGAAGATGAGAGGAAGCTACTGAAAAAAAATCAGCCCGATCGGACCGTTCAATATTTTTAAATATTTTTTTTACTAGAGAGTTTTATGTTTTGAGAAATCTTCTATATAATAAAAATTCAATTGAAACTCCATTTTAATTCCAATTCTGAAACCGTTTGAAATTCTCGCCTTTAAAAATAATAACCAACACATTTGAGCAATAAAATTAATTTTACCAAAAACTTTATTTTCCTCTATATTTTGAAAATACCCCAAAATTACGCGGGTTGTTACCCTTCCCCACTAACAATTGAATTTCGCCCTCAAAATTCGTCGAATACCTAACTCTCAAAAATCAGGCCAACGATCTCCAAAAATAATCTCGTCACTAAAAATTAATTTCATCACATCTAATCTAGATGCTTAACGCGAAACGATTCTCTAAAAATTTCTATCTCCAAATTCGCGCCACAAAAAGGCAACAGACCCAAAACCCAAGACCCGTGGCTGGTCGTATACCTAAGCTCTGATACCATTGTGTAACACCCCGCCCGTTCGGGGAGAGAGAACGGAGCGCTACTCGTCGATAAAGCTAATTCAAATCCACAAATAACAAGGTATCGAGCATCTAAATCCCATAATAGAAAAGAAACCACTAATCTCAAATCTATTCAAATAAATATAATAATTCTCTCGATATAAACCAACTACCTATCTCGATACAAAACAAATCTCCAATGCTCTATACATAAAAAAAAATACAATCTTCCAACTTGTATTCTCGAATAATCTTCCCAAAATAATCCACGCTAAAATCAAATCCAAAGTGCCCAAAATCCACGCTAACCTACCACTAAAAGAAAATATGGGGAAGTACACAATACGACAGGAAAGATGCTCAACAAATATTAGCGGCGAATAAAACGTAACAATACGAATACGAAAAATCAAATCAAAGCGAATCTCATAAGCAATTATATCAATATAATTTCTCAACAACACATTAACCGGGTCACCAGGCCTCACCACCGTACCGCGCCAGTGCATTCTTTTAGCATATCCGAAAAAAGGAATATTGGTGGGTGCCCAACCTCAGTGCCATATTAAAATCTCATGACAATATGCTCAACACCAAATATAATACCACGTGAATCCAAATTAGATTCCAATAAATATTTCTAGATTTCCAAATGAATTTATCAATTCAAATATGAGTCAATAATCACAAGAAAACAACGAGAATAATACTCGCGAGATTAAGGAGCATATTGTGTAAAATCCCATACCTCAAAATCATCACGTAATTCAGCCTCAAAATTTAATCACACCGTCACGTTCTTCTCGCGAAAATAATCAAATCTCGTTATAGCCCAAACTCGAGAAAACACCAAATAAGCCTTCTAATCTAAGGTTGAAATTGAATAAGTTTGGGGCTACGGTTTGTATATGAAAGGGAGTAATTTTAAAGAGCTCTTCTGGTAGAAAAGTTTGAGAAAAAGTGATTCGAAAAGCCAAGCCACGAATTTGTTGATATATAACGGATTAAGAGTTTGATTAAGAAAAGAGTTCTAATCAGATACAAACACTACGGACGATCGGACCGTTGAAATTGGATGAAATTTTACACAAAATTAGCTGAAGATGAGAGGAAGCTATCGAAAAAAATTCAGCTCGATAGGACCGTTCAATATTTTTAAATTTTTTTTTTTTGCTAGAGAGTTTTATGTTTTGAGAAATCTTCTATATAATAAAAATTCAATTTAAACTCCATTTTAATTCCAATTCTGAAACCGTTCGAAATTCTCGCCTTTAAAAATAATAACCAACACATTTGAGCAATAAAATTAATTTTACCAAAAACTTTATTTTCCTCTATATTTTGAAAATACACCAAAATTACGCGGGTTGTTACACTTCCCCACTAACAATGGAATTTCGCCCTCGAAATTCGCCGAATACCTAACTCTCAAAAATCAGGCCAACGATCTCCAAAAATAATCTCGTCACTAAAAAATAATTTCATCACATCTAATCTAGATGCCTAACGCGAAACGATTCTCTAAAAATTTCTATCTCCAAATTCGCGCCACAAAAAGGCGACAGACCCAAAACCCAAGACCCGAGGCTGGTCGTATACCTAAGCTCTGATACCATTCTATAACACCCCGCCCGTTCGGGGAGAGCGAACGGAGCACTACTCGTCGATAAAGCTAATTCAAATCCACAAATAACAAGGTATCGAGCATCTAAATTCCATAATAAAAAAAAGATCTAAATCCCATAATAGAAAAGAAACCACTAATCTCAAATCTATTCAAATAAATACAATAATTCTCTCGATATAAACCAACAACCTATCTCGATACAAAACAAATCTCCAATGCTCTATACATAAAAAAAAATACAATCTTCCAACTTGTATTCTCGAATAATCTTCCCAAAATAATCCACGCTAAAATCAAATCCAAAGTGCCCAAAATCCGCGCTAACCTGCCACTAAAAGAAAATATGGGGAAGTACACAATACGACAGGAAAGATGCTCAACAAATATTAGCGGCGAATAAAACGTAACAATACGAATACGAAAAATCAAATCAAAGCGAATCTTATAAGCAATTATATCAATATAATTTCTCAACAACACATTAACTGGGTCACCAGGCCTCACCACCGTACCGCGCCTATGCATTCTTTTAGCATATCCGAAAAAAGGAATATTGGCGGGTGCCCAACCTCAGTGCCATATTAAAATCTCATGACAATATGCTCAACACCAAATATAATACCACGTGAATCCAAATTAGATTCCAATAAATATTTCCAGATTTCCAAATGAATTTATCAATTCAAATATGAGTCAATAATCACAAGAAAACAACGAGAATAATACTCGCGAGATTAAGAAGCATATTGTGCAAAATCCGATACCTCAAAATCATCACGTAATTCAGCCTCAAAATCTAATCACACCATCACGTTCTTCTCGCGAAAATAATCAAATCTCGTTATAGCCCAAACTCGAGAAAACACCAAATAAGCCTTCTAATCTAAGGTTGAAATTGAATAAGTTTGGGGCTACGGTTTGTATATGAAAGGGGGTAATTTTAAAAAGCTCTTCTGGTTGAAAAGTTTGAGAAAAAGTGATTCGAAAAGCCAAGCCACAAATTTGTTGATATATAACGGATCAAGAGTTTGATTAAGAAAAGAGTTCTAATCAGATACAAACACTAAAAAATTTATTACGGACGATCGGACCGTTGAAATTGGATGAATTTTTACACAGAATTAGATGAAGATGAGAGGAAGCTATCGAAAAAAATTCAGCTCGATCGGACCGTTCAATATTTTTAAATATTTTTTTTTGCTAAAGAGTTTTATATTTTGAGGAATCTTCTATATAATAAAAATTCAATTAAAACTCCATTTTAATTCCAATTCTGAAACCGTTTGAAATTCTCGCCTTTAAAAATAATAACCAACACATTTGTGCAATAAAAATAATTTTACCAAAAACTTTATTTTCCTCTATATTTTGAAAATACCCCAAAATTACGCGGGTTGTTACACTTCCCCACTAACAATGGAATTTCGCCCTCGAAATTCGCCGAATACCTAACTCTCAAAAATCAGGCCAACGATCTCCAAAAATAATCTCGTCACTAAAAAATAATTTCATCACATCTAATCTAGATGCTTAACGCGAAACGATTCTCTAAAAATTTCTATCTCCAAATTCGCGCCACAAAAAGGCAACAAATCCAAAACCCAAGACCCGAAGCTGGTCGTATACCTAAGCTCTGATACCATTCTGTAAAACCCCGCCTGTTCGGGGAGAGCGAACAGAGCGCTACTCGTCGATAAAGCTAATTCAAATCCACAAATAACAAGGTATCGAGCATCTAAATCCCATAATAGAAAAGAAACCACTAATCTCAAATCTATTCAAATAAATACAATAATTCTCTCGATATAAACCAACTACCTATCTCGATACAAAACAAATCTCCAATGCTCTATACATAAAAAAAAATACAATCTTCCAACTTGTATTCTCGAATAATCTTCCCAAAATAATCCACGCTAACATCAAATCCAAAGTGCCCAAAATCCGCGCTAACCTGCCACTAAAAGAAAATATGGGGAAGTACACAATACGACACGAAAGATGCTCAACAAATATTAGCAGCGAATAAAACGTAATAATACGAATACGAAAAATCAAATCAAAGCAAATCTCATAAGCAATTATATCAATATAATTTCTCAACAACACATTAATCGGGTCACCAGGCCTCACCACCGTACCGCGCCTATGCATTCTTTTAGCATATCCGAAAAAAGGAATATTGGCAGGTGCCCAACCTCAGTGCCATATTAAAATCTAATGACAACATGCTCAACGCCAAATATAATACCACATGAATCGAAATTAGATTCCAATAAATATTTCCAGATTTCCAAATGAATTTATCAATTCAAATATGAGTCAATAATCACAAGAAAACAACGAGAATAATACTCGCGAGATTAAGGAGCATATTGTGTAAAATCCCATACCTCAAAATCATCACGTAATTCAGCCTCAAAATCTAATCACACCATCACGTTCTTCTCGCGAAAATAATCAAATCTCGTTATAGCCCAAACTCGAGAAAACACCAAATAAGCCTTCTAATCTAAGGTTGAAATTGAATAAGTTTGGGGCTATGGTTTGTATATGAAAGGGGGTAATTTTAAAAAGCTCTTCTGGTTGAAAAGTTTGAGAAAAAGTGATTCGAAAAGCCAAGCCACGAATTTGTTGATATATAACGGATCAAGAGTTTGATTAAGAAAAGAGTTCTAATCAGATACAAACACTAAAAAATTTATTATGGACGATCGGACCGTTGAAATTGGATGAATTTTTATACAGAATTAGCTGAAGATGAGAGGAAGCTATCGAAAAAAATTCAGCTCGATCGGACCGTTTAATATTTTTAAATATTTTTTTTTGCTAGAGAGTTTTATGTTTTGAGGAATCTTCTATATAATAAAAATTCAATTAAAACTCCATTTTAATTCCAATTCTGAAACCGTTTGAAATTCTCGCCTTTAAAAATAATAACCAACACATTTGTGCAATAAAAATAATTTTACCAAAAACTTTATTTTCCTCTATATTTTGAAAATACCTCAAAATTACGCGGGTTGTTACACTTCCCCACTAACAATGGAATTTCGCCCTCGAAATTCGCCGAATACCTAACTCTCAAAAATCAGGCCAACGATCTCCAAAAATAATCTCGTCACTAAAAATAATTTCATCACATCTAATCTAGATGCTTAACGCGAAACGATTCTCTAAAAATTTCTATCTCCAAATTCGCGCCACAAAAAGGCAACAAACCCAAAACCCAAGACCCGAAGCTGGTCGTATACCTAAGCTCTGATACCATTCTGTAAAACCCCGCCCGTTCGGGGAGAGCGAACGGAGCGCTACTCGTCGATAAAGCTAATTCAAATCCACAAATAACAAGGTATCGAGCATCTAAATCCCATAATAGAAAAGAAACCACTAATCTCAAATCTATTCAAATAAATACAATAATTCTCTCGATATAAACCAACTACCTATCTCGATACAAAACAAATCTCCAATGCTCTATACATAAAAAAAAATACAATCTTCCAACTTGTATTCTCGAATAATCTTCCCAAAATAATCCACGCTAAAATCAAATCCAAAGTGCCCAAAATCCGCGCTAACCTGCCACTAAAAGAAAATATGGGGAAGTACACAATACGACAGGAAAGATGCTCAACAAATATTAGCAGCGAATAAAACGTAATAATACGAATACGAAAAATCAAATCAAAGCGAATCTCATAAGCAATTATATCAATATAATTTCTCAACAACACATTAACCGGGTCACCAGGCCTCACCACCGTACCGCGCCTATGCATTCTTTTAGCATATCCGTAAAAAGGAATATTGGCGGGTGCCCAACCTCAGTGCCATATTAAAATCTAATGACAACATGCTCAACGCCAAATATAATACCACATGAATCGAAATTAGATTCCAATAAATATTTCCAGATTTCCAAATGAATTTATCAATTCAAATATGAGTCAATAATCACAAGAAAACAACGAGAATAATACTCGCGAGATTAAGGAGCATATTGTGTAAAATCCCATACCTCAAAATCATCACGTAATTCAGCCTCAAAATCTAATCACACCATCACGTTCTTCTCGCGAAAATAATCAAATCTCGTTATAGCCCAAACTCGAGAAAACACCAAATAAGCCTTCTAATCTAAGGTTGAAATTGAATAAGTTTGGGGCTATGGTTTGTATATGAAAGGGAGTAATTTTAAAGAGCTCTTCTGGTTGAAAAGTTTGAGAAAAAAGTGATTCGAAAATCCAAGCCACGAATTTGTTGATATATAACGGATTAAGAGTTTGATTAAGAAAAGAGTTCTAATCAGATACAAACACTAAAAAATTTATTACGGACGATCGGACCGTTGAAATTGAATGAAATTTTACACAGAATTAGCTGAAGATGAGAGGAAGCTATCGAAAAACATTCAGCTCGATCGGACCGTTCAATATTTTTAAATATTTTTTTTTGCTAGAGAGTTTTATGTTTTGAGAAATCTTCTATATAATAAAAATTCAATTAAAACTCCATTTTAATTCCAATTCTGAAACCGTTTGAAATTCTCGCCTTTAAAAATAATAACCAACACATTTGAGCAATAAAAATAATTTTACCAAAAACTTTATTTTCCTCTATATTTTGAAAATACCCCAAAATTACGCGGGTTGTTAAACTTCCCCACTAACAATGGAATTTCGCCCTCGAAATTCGCCGAATACCTAACTCTCAAAAATCAGGCCAACGATCTCCAAAAATAATCTCGTCAATAAAAAATAATTTCATCACATCTAATCTAGATGCCTAACGCGAAACTATTCTCTAAAAATTTCTATCTCCAAATTCGCGCCACAAAAAGGCAACAGTCCCAAAACCCAAGACCCGAGGCTGGTCGTATACCTAAGCTCTGATACCATTCTATAACACCCTGCCCGTTCGGGAAGAGCGAACGGAGTGCTACTCGTCGATAAAGCTAATTCAAATCCACAAATAACAAGGTATCGAGCATCTAAATCCCATAATAGAAAAGATCTAAATCCCATAATAGAAAAGAAACCACTAATCTCAAATCTATTCAAATAAATACAATAATTCTCTCGATATAAACCAACTACCTATCTCGATACAAAACAAATCTCCAATGCTCTATACGTAAAAAAAAATAGAAATCTTCCAACTTGTATTCTCGAATAATCTTCCCAAAATAATCCACGCTAAAATCAAATCCAAAGTGCCCAAAATCCGCGCTAACCTGCCACTAAAAGAAAATATGGGGAAGTACACAATACGACAGGAAAGATGCTCAACAAATATTAGCTGCGAATAAAACGTAATAATACGAATAAGAAAAATCAAATCAAAGCGAATCTCATATGCAATTATATCAATATAATTTCTCAACAACACATTAACTGGGTCACCAAGCCTCACCACCGTACCGCTCCTATGCATTCTATTAGCATATCCGAAAAAAGGAATATTGGCGGGTGCCCAACCTCAGTGCCATATTTAAATCTCATGACAACATGCTCAACGCCAAATATAAAACCACATGAATCGAAATTAGATTCCAATAAATATTTACAAATTTCCAAATGAATTTATCAATTCAAATATGAGTCAATAATCACAAGAAAACAATGAGAATAATACTCGCGAGATTAAGGAGCATATTGTGTAAAATCCCATACCTCAAAATCATCATGTAATTCAGCCTCAAAATCTAATCACACCATCATGTTCTTCTCGCGAAAATAATCAAATCTCGTTATAGCCCAAACTCCAGAAAACACCAAATAAGCCGTCTAATCTAAGGTTGAAATTGAATAAGTTTGGGGCTATGGTTTGTATATGAAAGGGAGTAATTTTAAAGAGCTCTTCTGGCTGAAAAGTTTGAGAAAAAGTGATTCGAAAAGCCAAGCCACGAATTTGTTGATATATAAAGGATTAAGAGTTTGATTAAGAAAAGAGTTCTAATCTGATACAAACACTAAAAAATTTATTCTGTACGATCGGACCGTTGGAATTGGACGAAATTTTACACAGAATTAGCAGAAGATGAGAGGAAGCTAGTGAAAAAAATTTAGCTCGATCGGACCGTTCAATATTTTTAAATATTTTTTTTTCCTAAGAGAGTTTTATGTTTTGAGAAATCTTCTATATAATAAAAATTCAATTAAAACTCCATTTTAATTCCAATTCTGAAACCGTTTGAAATCCTCGCCTTTAAAAATAATAACCAACACATTTGAGCAATAAAAATAATTTTACCAAAAACTTTATTTTCCTCTATATTTTGAAAATACCCCAAAATTACGCGGGTTGTTACACTTCCCCACTAACAATGGAATTTCGCCCTCGAAATTCGCCGAATACCTAACTCTCAAAAATCAGGCCAATGATCTCCAAAAATAATCTCGTCACTAAAAAATAATTTCATCACATCTAATCTAGATGCCTAACGCGAAACGATTCTCTAAAAATTTCTATCTCCAAATTCGCGCCACAAAAAGGCAACAGTCCCAAAACCCAAGACCCGAGGCTGGTCGTATACCTAAGCTCTGATACCATTCTATAACACCCCGCCCGTTCGGGGAGAGCGAACGGAGCGCTACTCGTCGATAAAGCTAATTCAATTCCACAAATAACAAGGTATCGAGCATCTAAATCCCATAATAGAAAAGATCTAAATCCCATAATAGAAAAGAAACCACTAATCTCAAATCTATTCAAATAAATACAATAATTCTCTCGATATAAACCAACTACCTATCTCGATACAAAACAAATCTCCAATGCTCTATACGTAAAAAAAAAACACAATCTTCCAACTTGTATTCTCGAATAATCTTCCCAAAATAATCCACGCTAAAATCAAATCCAAAGTGCCCAAAATCCGCGCTAACCTGCCACTAAAAGAAAATATGGGGAAGTACACAATACGACAGGAAAGATGCTCAACAAATATTAGCTGCGAATAAAACGTAATAATACGAATAAGAAAAATCAAATCAAAGTGAATCTCATAAGCAATTATATCAATATAATTTCTCAACAACACATTAACTGGGTCACCAGGCCTCACCACCGTACCGCGCCTATGCATTCTTTTAGCATATCCGAAAAAAGGAATATTGGTGGGTGCCCAACCTCAGTGCCATATTAAAATCTCATGACAACATGCTCAACGCCAAATATAAAACCACATGAATCGAAATTAGATTCCAATAAATATTTACAAATTTCCAAATGAATTTATCAATTCAAATATGAGTCAATAATCACAAGAAAACAATGAGAATAATACTCGCGAGATTAAGGAGCATATTGTGTAAAATCCCATACCTCAAAATCATCACGTAATTCAGCCTCAAAATCTAATCACACCATCACGTTCTTCTCGCGAAAATAATCAAATCTCGTTATAGCCCAAACTCCAGAAAACACCAAATAAGCCGTCTAATCTAAGGTTGAAATTGAATAAGTTTGGGGCTATGGTTTGTATATGAAAGGGTGTAATTTTAAAGAGCTCTTCTGGCTGAAAAGTTTGAGAAAAAGTGATTCGAAAAGCCAAGCCACGAATTTGTTGATATATAAAGGATTAAGAGTTTGATTAAGAAAAGAGTTCTAATCTGATACAAACACTAAAAAATTTATTCTGGACGATCGGACCGTTGGAATTGTATGAAATTTTACACAGAATTAGCAGAAGATGAGAGGAAGATATCGAAAAAAATTTAGCTCGATCGGACCGTTCAATATTTTTAAATATTTTTTTTTGCTAAAGAGTTTTATGTTTTGAGAAATCTTCTATATAATTAAAATTCAATTAAAACTCCATTTTAATTCCAATTCTGAAACCGTTTGAAATCCTCGCCTTTAAAAATAATAACCAACATATTTGAGAAATAAAAATAATTTTACCAAAAACTTTATTTTCCTCTATATTTTGAAAATACCCCAAAATTACGCGGGTTGTTACACTTCCCCACTAACAATGGAATTTCGCCCTCGAAATTCGCCAAATACCTACCTCTCAAAAATCAGGCCAACGATCTCCAAAATAATCTCGTCACCAAAAAATAATTTCATCACATCTAATCTAGATGCCTAACGCGAAACGATTAACTAAAAATTTCTATCTCCAAATTCGCGCCACAAAAAGGCAACAGACCCAAAACCCAAGACCCGAGGCTGGTCGTATACCTAAGCTCTGATACCATTCTGTAGCACCCCGCCCGTCCGGGGAGAGAAAACGGAGAGCTGCTCATCGATAAAGCTAATTCAAATCCATAAATAACAAGGTATCGAGCATCAAAATCCCATAATAGAAAAGAAACCACTAATCTCAAATCTCTTCATATAAATACAACAATTCTCTCGATATAAACCAACTACCTATCTCGATACAAAAAAAATCTCCAATGCTCTATACATAAAAAAAATACAATCTTCCAACTTGTATTCTCGAATAATCTTTCCAAAATAATCCACGCTAAAATCAAATCCAAAGTGCCCAAAATCCGCGCTAACCTGCCACTAAAAGAAAGTATGGGGAAGTACACAATACGACACGAAAGATGGTCAACAAATATTAGCGACGAATAAAACGTAACAATACGAATACGAAAAATCAAATCAAAGCGAATCTCATAAGCAATTATATCAATATAATTTCTCAACAACACATTAATCGGGTCACCAGGCCTCACCACCGTACCGCGCCTATGCATTCTTTTAGCATATCCGAAAAAAGGAATATTGGGGGGAGCCCAACCTCAGTGCCATATTAAAATCTCATGACAACATGCTCAACACCAAATATAATACCACGTGAATCAAAATTAGATTCCAATAAATATTTCCCGATTTCCAAATGAATTTATCAATTCAAATATGAGTCAATAATCACAAGAAAACAACGAGAATAGTACTCGCGAGATTAAGGAGCATATTGTGTAAAATCCCATACCTCAAAATCATCACGTAATTCAGCCTCAAAATCTAATCACACCATCACGTTCTTCTCGCGAAAATAATCAAATCCCGTTATAGCCCAAACTCGAAAAAACACCAAATAAGCCTTCTAATCTAAGGTTGAAATTGAATAAGTTTGGGGCTACGGTTTGTATATGAAAGGGGTTAATTTTAAAAAGTTCTTCTGGTTGAAAAGTTTGAGAAAAAGTGATTCGAAAAGCCAAGTCACGAATTTGTTGATATATAAAGGATAAAGAGTTTGATTAAGAAAAGAGTTATAATCAAATACAAACACTAAAAAATTTATTCTGGACGAACGGACCGTTGGAATTGGATTAAATTTTTCATAGAATTAGCTGAAGATGAGAGGAAGCTATCGAAAAAAATTCAGCTCGATCGGACCGTTCAATATTTATAAATATTTTTTTTTGCTAGAGAGTTTTATGTTTTGAGGAATCTTCTATATAATAAAAATTCCATTAAAACTCCATTTTAATTCCAATTCTGAAACCGTTTGAAATTCTCGCCTTTAAAAATAATAACCAACATATTTGTGCAATAAAAATAATTTTACCAAAAACTTTATTTTCCTCTATATTTTGAAAATTCCCCAAAATTACGCGGCTTGTTTCACTTCCCCACTAACAATTGAATTTCGCCCTCGAAATTCGCCGAATACCTAACTCTCAAAAATCAGGCCAACGATCTCCAAAAATAATCTCGTCACTAAAAAATAATTTCATCACATCTAATCTAAATGCTTAACGCGAAACGATTCTCTAAAAATTTCTATCTCCAAATTCGCGCCACAAAAAGGCAACAGACCCAAAACCCAAGACCCGAAGCTAGTCGTATACCTAAGCTCTGATACCATTCTGTAACACCCCGCCCGTTCGGGGAGAGCGAACGGAGCGCTACTCGTCAATAAAGCTAATTCAAATCCACAAACAACAAGGTATCGAGCATCTAAATCCCATAATAGAAAAGAAACCACTAATCTCAAATCTATTCAAATAAATACAATAATTCTCTCGATATAAACCAACTACCTATCTCGATACAAAACAAATCTCCAATGCTCTATACATAAAAAAATACAATCTTCCAACTTGTATTCTCGAATAATCTTCCCAAAATAATCCACGCTAAAATCAAATCCAAAGTGCCCAAAATCCGCGCTAACCTGCCACTAAAAAAAAATATGGGGAAGTACACAATACGATAGGAAAGATGCTCAACAAATATTAGCGGCGAATAAAACAGAACAATACGAATACGAAAAATCAAATCAAAGCGAATCTCATATGCAATTATATCAATATAATTTCTCAACAACACATTAACTGGGTCACCAGGCCTCACCACCGTACCGCGCCTATGCATTCTTTTAGCATATCCGAAAAAAGGAATATTGGCGGGTGCCCAACCTCAGTGCCATATTAAAATCTAATGACAACATTCTCAACGCCAAATATAATACCACATGAATCGAAATTAGATTCCAATAAATATTTCCAGATTTCCAAATGAATTTATCAATTCAAATATGAGTCAATAATCACAAGAAAACAACGACAATAATACTCGCGAGATTAAGGAGCATATTGTGCAAAATCCCATACCTCAAAATCATCACGTAATTCAGCCTCAAAATCTAATCACACCATCATGTTCTTCTCGCGAAAATAATCAAATCTCGTTATAGCCCAAACTCGAGAAAACACCAAATAAGCCTTCTAATCTAAGGTTGAAATTGAATAAGTTTGGGGCTATGGTTTGTATATGAAAGGGAGTAATTTTAAAGAGCTCTTCTGGTTGAAAAGTTAGAGAAAAAGTGATTCGAAAAGCCAAGCCACGAATTTGTTGATATATAAAGGATTAAGAGTTTGATTAAGAAAAGAGTTCTAATCAGATACAAACACTAAAAAATTTATTACGGATGATCGGACCGTTAGATTTGGATGAAATTTTACATTGAATTAGCTGAGATGAGAGGAAGCTATCAAAAAAAATTCAGCTCGATCGGACCGTTTCATATTTTTAAATATTTTTTTTGCTAGAGAGTTTTATGTTTTGAGAAATCTTCTATATAATAAAAATTCAATTAAAACTCCATTTTAATTCCAATTCTGAAACCGTTTGAAATTCTCTCCTTTAAAAATAATAACCAACATATTTGAGCTATAAAAATAATTTTACCAAAAACTTTATTTTCCTCTATATTTTGAAAATACCCCAAAATTACGCGGGTTGTTACACTTCCCCACTAACAATGGAATTTCGCCCTCGAAATTCGCCGAATACCTAACTCTAAAAAATCAGGCCAACGATCTCCAAAAATAATCTCATCACCACAAAATAATTTCATCACATCTAATCTAGATGCCTAACGCGAAACGATTCTCTAAAAATTTCTATCTCCAAATTCGCGCCACAAAAACGCAACAGACCCAAAACCCAAGACCCGAGGTCGGTCGTATACCTAAGCTCTGATACCATGCTGTAACACCCCGCCCGTCCGGGGAGAGCAAACGGAGCGCTGCTCATCGATAAAGCTAATTCAAATCCACAAATAACAAGGTATCGAGCATCTAAATCCCATAATAGAAAAGAAACCACTAATCTCAAATCTCTTCAAATAAATACAACAATTCTCTCGATATAAACCAACTACCTATCTCGATACAAAACAAATCTCCAATTCTCTATACATAAAAAAAATACAATCTGCCAACTTGTATTCTCGAATAATCTTCCCAAAATAATCCACGCTAAAATCAAATCCAAAGTGCCCAAAATCCGCGCTAACCTGCCACTAAAAGAAAATATGGGGAAGTACACAATACGACACGAAAGATGGTCAACAAATATTAGCGGCGAATAAAACGTAACAATACGAATACGAAAAATCAAATCAAAGCGAATCTCATAAGCAATTATATCAATATAATTTCTCAACAACACATTAACCGGGTCACCAGGCCTCACCACCGTACCGCGCCTATGCATTCTTTTAGCATATCCAAAAAAAGGAATATTGGGGGGGTGCCCAACCTCAGTGCCATATTAAAATCTCATGCCAACATGCTGACCACCAAATATAATACCACGTGAATCGAAATTGGATTCCAATAAATATTTACAGATTTCCAAATGAATTTATCAACTCAAATATGAGTCAATAATCACAAGAAAACAACGAGAATAATACTCGCGAGATTAAGGAGCATATTGTGTAAAATCCCATACCTCAAAATCATCACATAATTCAGCCTCAAAATCTAATCACACCATCATGTTCTTCTCGCGAAAATTACCAAATCCCGTTATAGCCCAAACTCGAGAAAACACCAAATAAGCCTTCTAATCTAAGGTTGAAATTGAATAAGTTTGGGGCTACGGTTTGTATATGAAAGGGATTAATTTTAAAAAGCTCTTCTGGTTAAAAAGTTTGAGAAAAAGTGATTCGAAAAGCCAAGTCACAAATTTGTTGATATATAAAAGATAAAGAGTTTGATTAAGAAAAGTGTTATAATCAGATACAAACACTAAAAAATTTATTCTGGACGAACGGACCGTGGGAATTGGATGAAATTTTTCATAGAATTAGCTGAAGATGAGAGGAAGCTATCGAAAAAAATTCAGCTCGATCGGACCGTTCAATATTTTTAAATTTCTTTTTTGCTAGAGAGTTTTATGTTTAGAGGAATCTTTTATATAATAAAAATTCAATTAAAACTCCATTTTAATTCCAATTCTGAAACCGTTTGAAATTCTCGCCTTTAAAAATAATGACCAACATATTTGAGCAGTAAAAATAGTTTTACCAAAAACTTTATTTTCCTCTATATTTTGAAAATACCCCAAAATTACACGGGTTGTTACACTTCCCCACTAACAATTGAATTTCGCCCTCGAAATTCGCCGAATACCTAACTCTCAAAAATCAGGCCAACGATCTCCAAAAATAATCTCGTCACGAAATAATAATTTCCTCACATCTAATCTAGATTCCTAACGTGAAACGATTCTCTAAAAATTTCTATCTCCAAATTCACGCCACAAAAACGCAACAGACCCAAAACCTAAGACCCGAGGCTGGTCGTATACCAAAGCTCTGATACCATTCTGTAACACCCCGCCCGTCCGGGGAGAGCAAACGGAGCGCTACTCATCGATAAAGCTAATTCAAATCCACAAATAACAAGGTATCGAGCATCTAAATCCCATAATAGAAAAGAAACCACTAATCTCAAATCTATTCAAATAAATACAATAATTCTCTCGATATAAACCAACTACCTATCTCGATACAAAACAAATCTCCAAGGCTCTATACATAAAAAAAATACAATCTTCCAACTTGTATTCTCGATAAATCTTCCCAAAATAATCCACGCTAAAATCAAATCCAAAGTGCCCAAAATTCGCGCTAATCTGCCACTAAAAGAAAATATGGGGAAGTACACAATACGACAGGAAAGATGCTCAACAATTATTAGCGGCGAATAAAACGTAACAATACGAATACGAAAAATCAAATCAAAGCGAATCGCATATGCAATTATATCAATATAATTTCTCAACAACACATTAACTGGGACACCAGGCCTCATCATCGTACCGCGCCTATGCATTCTTTTAGCATATCCGAAAAAAGGAATATTGGCGGGTGCCCAACCTCAGTGCCATATTAAAATCTAATGACAACATGCTCAACACCAAATATAATACCACATGAATCGAAATTAGATTCCAATAAATATTTCCAGATTTCCAAATGAATTTATCAATTCAAATATGAGTCAATAATCACAAGAAAACAACGAGAATAATACTCGCGAGATTAAGGAGCATATTGTGCAAAATCCCATACCTCAAAATCATCACGTAATTCAGCCTCAAAATCTAATCACACCATCACGTCCTTCTCGCGAAAATAATCAAATCTCGTTATAGCCCAAACTCGAGAAAACACCAAATAAGCCTTCTAATCTAAGGTTGAAATTGAATAAGTTTGGGGCTATGGTTTGTATATGAAAGGGAGTAATTTTAAAGAGATCTTCTGGTTGAAAAGTTTGAGAAAAAGTGATTCGAAAAGCCAAGCCACGAATTTGTTGATATATAAAGGATTAAGAGTTTGATTAAGAAAGGGTTCTAATCAGATACAAACACTAAAAAATTTATTACGGATGATCGGACCGTTAGATTTGGATGAAATTTTACATTGAATTTGCTGAAGATGAGAGGAAACTATCGAAAAAAATTCAGCTCGATCGGACTGTTTAATATTTTTAAATATTTTTTTTTGCTAGAGAGTTTTATGTTTTGAGAAATCTTCTATATAATAAAAATTCAATTAAAACTCCATTTTAATTCCAATTCTGAAACCGTTTGAAATTCTCGCCTTTAAAAATAATAACCAACATATTTAAGCAATAAAAATAATTTTACCAAAAACTTTATTTTCCTCTATATTTTGAAAATACCCCAAAATTACGCGGGTTGTTACACTTCCCCACTAACAATGGAATTTCGCCCTCGAAATTCGCCGAATACCTAACTCTCAAAAATCAGGCCAACGATCTCCAAAAATAATCTCGTCACCAAAAAATAATTTCATCACATCTAATCTAGCTGCCTAACGCAAAACGATTCTCTAAAAATTTCTATCTCCAAATTCGCGCCACAAAAAGGCAACAGACCCAAAACCCAAGACCCGAGGCCGGTGGTATACCTAAGCTCTGATACCAATCTGTAACACCCCGCCCGTCCGGGGAGAGCAAACGGAGCGCTGCTCATCGATAAAGATAATTCAAATCCGCAAATAACAAGGTATCGAGCATCTAAATCCCATGATAGAAAAGAAACCACTAATCTCAAATCTCTTCAAATAAATACAACAATTCTCTCGATATAAACCAACTACCTATCTCGATACAAAATAAATCTCCAATGCTCTATACATAAAAAAAATACAATCTTCCAACTTGTATTCTCGAATAATCTTCCCAAAATAATCCACGCTAAAATCAAATCCAAAGTGCCCAAAATCCGCGCTAACCTGCCACTAAAAGAAAATATGGGGAAGTACACAATACGACAGGAAAGATGCTCAACAAATATTAGCGGCGAATAAAACGTAACAATACGAATACGAAAAATCAAATCAAAGCGAATCTCATAAGCAATTATATCAATATAATTTCTCAACAACACATTAACCGGGTCACCAGGCCTCACCACCGTACCGCGCCTATGCATTCTTTTACATATCCAAAAAAAGGAATATTGGGAGGTGCCCAACCTCAGTGCCATATTAAAATCTCATGACAACATGCTCAACACCAAATATAATACCACGTGAATCGAAATTAGATTCCAATAAATATTTCCAGATTTCCAAATGAATTTATCAATTCAAATATGAGTCAATAATCACAAGAAAACAACGAGAATAATACTCGCGAGATTAAGGAGCATATTGTGTAAAATCCCATACCTCAAAATCATCACGTAATTCAGCCTCAAAATCTAATCACACCATCACGTTCTTCTCGCGAAAATAACCAAATGCTGTTATAGCCCAAACTCGAGAAAACACCAAATAAGCCTTCTAATCTAAGGTTGAAATTGAATAAGATTGGGGCTACGGTTTGTATATGAAAGGGGTTAATTTTAAAAAGCTCTTCTAGTTGAAAAGTTTGAGAAAAAGTGATTCGAAAAACCAAGTCACAAATTTGTTGATATATAAAAGATAAAGAGTTTGATTAAGAAAAGAGTTATAATCAGATACAAACACTAAAAAATTTATTCTGGACGAACGGACCGTGGGAATTGGATGAAATTTTTCATAGAATTAGCTGAAGATGAGAGGAAGCTATCGAAAAAAATTCAGCTCGATCGGACGGTTCAATATTTTTAAATTTTTTTTTTGCTAGAGAGTTTTATATTTTGAGGAATCGTTTATATAATAAAAATTCAATTAAAACTCCATTTTAATTCCAATTCCGAAACCGTTTGAAATTCTCGCCTTTAAAAATAATGACCAACATATTTGAGCAATAAAAATAATTTTACCAAAAACTTTATTTTCCTCTATATTTTGAAAATACCCCAAAATTACACGGGTTGTTACACTTCCCCACTAACAATGGAATTTCGACCTCAAAATTCGCCGAATACCTAACTCTCAAAAATCAGGCCAACGATCTCCAAAAATAATCTCGTCACCAAATAATAATTTCCTCACATCTAATCTAGATGCCTAACGTGAAACGATTCTCTAAAAATTTCTATCTCCAAATTCGCGCCACAAAAACGCAACAGACCCAAAACCTAAGACCCGAGGCTGGTCGTATACCAAAGCTCTGATACCATTCTGTAACACCCCGCCCATCCGGGGAGAGCAAACGGAGCGCTACTCATCGATAAAGCTAATTCAAATCCACAAATAACAAGGTATCGAGCATCTAAATCCCATAATAGAAAAGAAACCACTAATCTCAAATCTATTCAAATAAATACAATAATTCTCTCGATATAAACCAACTACCTATCTCGATACAAAACAAATCTCCAATGCTCTATACATAAAAAAAAAATACAATCTTCCAACTTGTATTCTCGAATAATCTTCCCAAAATAATCCACGCTAAAATCAAATCCAACGTGCCCAAAATCCGCGCTAATCTGCCACTAAAAGAAAATATGGGGAAGTACACAATACGACAGAAATGATGCTCAACAAATATTAGCGGCGAATAAAACGTAACAATACGAATACGAAAAATCAAATCAAAGGGAATCTCATATGCAATTATATCAATATAATTTCTCAACAACACATTAACTGGGTCACCAGGCCTCACCACCGTACCGCGCCTATGCATTCTTTTAGCATATCCGAAAAAAGGAATATTGGCGGGTGCCCAACCTCAGTGCCATATTAAAATCTAATGACAACATGCTCAACGCCAAATATAATACCACATGAATCGAAATTAGATTTCAATAAATATTTCCAGATTTCCAAATGAATTTATCAATTCAAATATGAGTCAATAATCACAAGAAAACAATGAGAATAATACTCGCGAGATTAAGGAGCATATTGTGCAAAAGCCCATACCTCAAAATCATCACGTAATTCAGCCTAAAAATTTAATCACACCATCACGTTCTTCACACGAAAATAATCAAATCTCGTGATAGCCCAAACTCGAGAAAACACCAAATAAGCCTTCTAATCTAAGGTTCAAATTGAATAAGTTTGGGGCTATGGTTTGTATATGAAAGGGAGTAATTTTAAAGAGCTCTTCTGGTTGAAAAGTTTGAGAAAAAGTGATTCGAAAAGCCCAGCCACGAATTTGTTGATATATAAAGGATTAAGAGTTTGATTAAGAAAAGAGTTCTAATCAGATACAAACACTAAAAAATTTATTACGGACGATCGGACCGTTGGAATTGGATGAAATTTTACACAGAATTAGCTGAAGATGAGAGAAAGCTATCGAAAAAAATTCAGCTCGATCGGACTGTTTAATATTTTTAAATATTTTTTTTTGCTAGAGAGTTTTATGTTTTGAGAAATCTTCTATATAATAAAAATTCAATTAAAACTCCATTTTTATTCCAATTCTGAAACCGTTTGAAATTCTCGCCTTTAAAAATAATGACCAACATATTTGAGCAATAAAAATAATTTTACCAAAAACTTTATTTTCCTCTATATTTTGAAAATACCCAAAAATTACGCGGGTTGTTACACTTCCCCACTAACAATGGAATTTCGCCCTCGAAATTCGCCGAATACCTAACTCTCAAAAATCAGGCCAACGATCTCCAAAAATAATCTCGTCACCAAAAAATAATTTCATCACATCTAATCTAGATGCCTAACGCGAAACGATTCTCTAAAAATTTCTATCTCCAAATTCGCGCCACAAAAAGGCAACAGACCCAAAACCCAAGACCCGAGGCTGGTCGTATACCTAAGCTCTGATACCATTCTGTAACACCCCGCCCGTTCGGGAAGAGTGAACGGAGCGCTACTCGTCGATAAAGCTAATTCAAATCCACAAATAGCAAGGTATCGAGCATCTAAATCCCATAATAGAAAAGAAACCACTAATCTCAAATCTCTTCAAATAAATACAATAATTCTCTCGATATAAACCAACTACCTATCTCGATACAAAACAAATCTCCAATACTCTATACATAAAAAAATACAATCTTCCAACTTGTATTCTCGAATAATCTTCCCAAAATAATCTACGCTAAAATCAAATCCAAAGTGCCAAAAATCCGCGCTAACCTGCCACTAAAAGAAAATATGGGGAAGTACACAATACGACACGAAAGATGCTCAACAAATATTAGCGGCGAATAAAACGTAACAATATGAATACGAAAAATCAAATCAAAGCGAATCTCATAAGCAATTATATCAATATAATTTCTCAACAACACATTAACCGGGTCACCAGGCCTCACCACCGTAACGCGCCTATGCATTCTTTTAGCATATTCGAAAAAAGAAATATTGGCGAGTGCTCAATCTCAGTACCATATTAAAATCTCAAGACAACATGCTCAACACCAAATATAATACCACATGAATCGAAATTAGATTCTAATAAATATTTCCAGATTTCCAAATGAATTTATCAATTCAAATATGAGTCAATAATCACAAGAAAACAACGAGAATAATACTCGCGAGATTAAGGAGCATATTGTGTAAAATCCCATACCTCAAAATCATCACGTAATTCAGCCTCATAATCTAATCACACCATCACGTTCTTCTCACGAAAATAATCAAATCTCGTTATAGCCCAAACTCGAGAAAACACCAAATAAGCCTTCTAATCTAAGGTTGAAATTGAATAAGTTTGGGGCTATGGTTTGTATATGAAAGGGGGTAATTTTAAAGAGCTCTTCTGGTTGAAAAGTTTGAGAAAAAGTGATTCGAAAAGTCAAGCCACGAATTTGTTGATATATAAAGGATTAAGAGTTTGACTAAGAAAAGAGTTCTAATCAGATACAAACACTAAAAAATTTATTCCGAACGATCGGATCGTTGTAATTAGATGAAATTTTACACAGAATTAGCTGAACATGAGAGGAAGCTATCGAAAACAATTCAGCTCTATCGGACCGTTCAATATTTTTAAATTTTTTTTTTGCTAGAGAGTTTTCTGTTTTGAGGAATCTTCTATATAATAAAAATTCAATTAAAACTCCATTTTAATTCCAATTCCGAAACCGTTTGAAATTCTTGCCTTTAAAAATAATAACCAATATATTTCAGCAATAAAAATAATTTTACCAAAAACTTTATTTTCCTCTATATTTTGAAAATATCCCAAAATTACGCGGGTTGTTACAATTGGGATAAAAATCACCACGAGAATTACTTAAACTATAGATAATAAAATCGTCACTCGGGAACTGTGGGTTCCCAGGACACAGTCATAGATAACGGTGGAGTGATTTCAGAACCACCTAACATAGTCGATAAAAGGGAAATCATAGGGGCTCTTTTGAAAACCCATCGGGGAAGATGCAGAAAAGAAAAAGAGAAAGTGTAACAGACCAGCGGAGGTAGAAAATCCGAAGGTAATTGTGTAGAGTGGGGCGTGACGACACTCAGAATTTAATTTGTAGTTAAAAACTACAGCTCTTAGGAGCATCATGTGGTGATTAGAGTCAATCACCACATATGAAGATGCGTGTTTGAAATTTAGAGAGAAATTTGGGTACGATTTGACCGTGAAGTTTTCCATTCGATGTGATAACAAAATGTCAGTGAAATTTTGATGTTTAGCACAATGGGTAAGATAGAAACTGATCATGAAAGAGAGTTTGAATTGCATAATGAACTTGATACCTGGCATAGGGGTATAAATTATCCAAAGGGTTTACAGTTGATAAAGGCCCCGTGAGTAGAATACCAGTATGGATGAGGAATCTAGCTAGGATGACTAATGTTGATGTCATCAAAGTTATACGGTTGCTAGTGATTGCAGTCCTTCCAAGAGAAGCGAGTAAAGAGGGTTAACGATCCTGCTGAAGAGCATAAACTGAATTTAACGGTGTTAGTGAAACCCCACATGAGAGTATACCCAATAGGGAACTCAGTTAGATGATGTTAAGTGATTAACTTCAAGAGGATGATGAAGTCAATCAGGCTGTAGAGGCCGACCATAGTTCCGGATAGCTAGCGTAGCCAAAGGGACAGTGGAAGAATAATTGTGAATTGAGACTGTCAGTCCGAGAGAAGGACATTCCCAAATTGGACAGTGGGACCAGTGGTGGGAAATCGTTTGTGAAGTTTTCCTTATGTAAAGGAAACAGAACTACAAATGTTGAATGTGTCCACAATTGAGAAGTGAGATCGAAGAGGTGAGAAACTCATGTGAGAGTTCGATAACTAACATACGTTAGGTGTGCACAATAGAGGAGAGGTGATTAGACAGGGAGGTATAACTAGGGGGTGATTAGATGTACGTTAGGCGTGCACAATAGACGAGAGGTGAGAAACTCATGTGAGAGTTCGATAACTAACGTACGTATAAGACTTGTTTTAAGAACCAGTTTTAAATACTTGCTAAATCATTTTTACACATCGGGCTCTGACCCGTTTCTTGTATCTCTTATCTCTTTTGCTATATATATGTATTATATCAGGTGCTCAACCATAGGAGTATCAGATTTAGGGATTTGGATTGCCTGACGTGCTGCAGTTGTTGTGAAAGTTGTAGGTCCTTGCAGTAGATGCGTCTATCCTTTCCATTCATTTTCATCTAGACTTCTTGTTTAGGGCATATGTCGCCCACTTCTAGTTCTTTCATCAGAGATATTATATTCAATTTCTTGTATGGGTTGGAGTTTTGAACTGGGAAGTTTTATCCAGTCTTATTTATTTCAGTACTTGATTCATGTTCAGTATTTATTTACATTCCTATGTGTGGTGAATGGTTTATATTTTAAGATGGAAAGAAATGGATTTAGTTGGTTTTATTGAAATTGGATATGTTTTGACACCTAGCTTAATTTTATATTAGGTGATTAATATGTTAAAAAGTTTTTCGACAATGATGCTGAGAATGAACCAACTGAATATCCTGTTTTAAATTGGTAGAGGACTATCACCCTATATTTAATTGGGCGGGGTGTCACACTTTGATCAATCAAACAAGAGGAGTGAATTGTATAAATTGTTTGAGGCTCTTTGGTATCTAGAGGAGGGACTAAATTTTGTCACTATTTCCAAACTAGATGAGCACTTATACAATATAGACTCAAGTGAGTCAAGAGTATAAGGTGCTTCACATGGTTCAAAAGTTATTCTTAGGTTGGTAATTTGTGATCGCCCATCTTATTCACTTGTCGAAAGATACCAATGTGACTCGTAGGAACCGATCGCGTAGTTACGGGCCTCCCGGTTTGAGTATAGGATGTATATTTGCAAAAAATTAGACTTGAGCATATAAATAAGCCATCAAAGGGTGAAAACCTAAAATAACCACAAAACTGTACGGTAAAAGTCACGAACACCCCGCACGGGACCAATGTGACTCGTAGGAACCGACCGCGTAGTCACGAGGCTCCCGGTTTGAGTGTACGACGTAAATTTATAAAAAGTTAAATTTAAGGATAAAATTATGCCATCGAATGATGAAAATGTAACACAAACACAAAATGGTCCCATAAGACTCACGAACACCTCGTACGGGACAAATGTGACTCGTAGGAACCGACCGCGTAATCATGGGGCTCCCAGTTTGAGTGTATGACATAAATTTGGAAAAAATTAGACTTAAGCATAAAAACATGCCATCGAAGGGTGAAAATATAAAACAGTGACAGAATGGTCCCGTAAGAGTCACAAAACCTCGCACGGGACCAATGTGACTCGTAGGAACCGACCGAGTAGTCACAGGGATCCCGGTTTGAGTGTACGACGTAAATTTGTAAAAAGTTATACTTGAGAATAAAAAAGATGCCATCGATGGTTGAAAACATAAAATAACCACAAAACGGTCTCATAAGAGTCATGAACATCTCATACGGGACCAATGTAAGTCATAGGAACCGGCCGTGTAGTAATGGTGCTCCCGGTTTGAGTGTATGACATAAATTTGCAAAAAGTTAGACTTAAGCCAAAAATATGCCATCGAAGGGTGAAAACGTAATACAAATACAAAACGGTCCCGTAAGAGTCACGACCACCTCGCACGGGACCAATGTGACTCATATGAACCGACCGCGTAGTCATGGGGCTCCCGGTTTGAATGTACGACGTAAATTTCCAAAAAATTAGACTTAAGAATAAAAACGTGCCATCGAAGGGTGAAAATGTAAAACATCCATAAAACGGTCCGTTAAGAGTCACGAACACCTCGTACGAGACCAATGTGACTCGTAGGAACCGATCGCGCAGTCACGAGGCTCCCGATTTGAGTGTACGACGTAAATTTGCAAAAAGTTAGACTTCTGCATAAAAACATGTCATCGAAGGGTGAAAATGTAAAACAAACCCAAAATGGTTCCATAAGAGTCACGAACACCTCGCACGGGACCAATGTGACTCGTAGGAACCGACCGCGTAGTCACGGGGCTCCCGGTTTAAGTGTACAACGTAAATTTATAAAAAATTAGACTTAAGCATAAAAACATGCCATCGAAGGGTGAAAACGTAAAATAGCCACAAAATGGTTCCGTAACAATCACGAACACCTCATACGGGACCAATGTGACTCGTAGAAACCGACCGGGTAGTCACAGGGATCCATAAATTTACAAAAAGTTAGACTTGAGAATAAAAAAGATGCCATCGAAGGGTGAAAATATAAAACAGACACAAAATAGCCCCGTAAGAGTCGCGAACATCTTGCATAGGACAAATGTAAGTTGTAGGAACCGGTCATGTAGTCACTGCGCTCCCGATTTGAGTGTACGACATAAATTTGCAAAAAGTTAGACTTAAGCATAAAACATGCCATCGAAGGGTGAAAACGTAAAACAAACACAAAACGGTCCCATAAGAGTCATGAACACCTCGCATGGGACCAATGCGACTCGTAGGAACCAACCGCATAGTCACGGGGCTCCCGGTTTGAGTGTACAATGTAAATTTGTAAAAAAATAGACTTAAGCATAAAAACATACCATCGAAGGGTTAAAACATAAAACAATCATAAAATGGTCTGGTAAGAGTCACGAACACCTCACACGGGATCAATGTAACTCGTAGGAACCGATCGCATAATCATGACGCTCCTGGTTGGAGTGTACGATGTAAATTTGCAAAAAAAATAGACTTAAGCATAAAAACATGCCATTGAAGAGTGAAAACGTAAAACAAGCATAAAAGGGTCCTGTAAGAGTCACGAACACCTCGCACTGGACCAATGTGACTCGTAGGAGCCGACTGCGTAGTCACCAGACTTCCCATTTCGGTATACGACGAGAATTTATAAAAATATAGACTTGGGAAAAAAAATTGGCGTCAAGGGGTGAAAGCATAAAATAGCCACAAAACGGTCTCGTAAGATGTACGAGCACCTCGTACGGGATCAATGTAACACGTATGAACCTATCGAGTAGTCATCGGACTCCCGGTTTGAGTATACTGAGAGAATTTGCATAATTTAAACTTATGACTAAAAACATGGCGTCAAGTAGTGAAAGTGTAAAATAGGCACAAAACGGTCCATAAGAGGCATGAGCACCTCGTACGGGACTAATGTAACTCATATGAACCTATCGAGTAGTCACCGAGCTCTCAGTTTGAGTATACGGCGAGAATTTGCAAAATTTAGACTTATGGCTAAAAATATGGCGTCAAGGGGTGAAAATGTAAAACAACCCCAAAATGGTCTCGTAAGACATTCGGGCACCTTGCACGGGAGCAACGTTACTTGTACGAACTGATCGTGTAGTCACCGGACTCCCCGTTTGGGTATACGATGAGAATTTGTAAAAAAATTAGACTTGGGCCAAAAAACTTGGCGTCAAGGGGTGAAAGCTAAAATAACCACAAAATGGTCCTGTAAGAGGCACGAGCACCTCGCACGAGACCGATGTAACTCGTACGAACCTATCGAGTAGTTACCGGACTCTCGATTTGAGTATATGGGGAGAATTTGTAAAATTTAGACTTAGGGCTAAAAACATGGCGTTAGGGGGTGAAAACGTAAAACAACCATAAAACGGTCCCGTAAGAGGTACAAACACCTCGTACGGGACCAATGTAACTCGTACGAACCTATCGAGTTGTAAGGACACAAATTTCCAATTGAGTCCTTTAGAGTTTTGGCTCAATTCCGGACCAAAACGTTTGAGTCATAGGATAGAGTTATTGACCATCCTTCAAGCCTATGACATACTAAAGTTGAAGATGTAGCGGTCAAGAGTATAAAGCTTCTTCAAATACCGAGTTTATTGTGCCTTGTTTCTACGTCACCAACATTGGTTCCATTGCTCCTAAGGTATGAATGCATTACATATTTATATAGGAGCTTGTAACAATATCTATCTGTGTGTTCTTTGTTTTTAAACTATTGTTTATTTTAAGAAAGTTTCCTTAAAACTTTAAAATAAAGTTTCTGGGCTAAAAATCGAATTTTGAACATTCTGGAAGTTCGTTCGATATTGTCGTTCGAACGAGTTTGTCATTCGAACGAGAATATCGTTCGAACGAGTTTGACAATGAGATTTCCCCACTGGCCACTAGAACTTCGTTAGAAGGGTCGTTCGAATGAGACTTCGTTCGAACGAGATTTTCGGCGAAAAATTAAAATGGCAGTTTTGGGCAGTTTTTGACAGTTTTCCTACTACTTTTTCCCACTAACTTTTACTGACTTATGCAGTGCGGGAACCAACTTTGAAAACTAACTTTTTCATATCCTTCCACCTCCAAGAGAGAATTTGAGAGAAAAATTAAAAGAAGAAAAAGTTCATGTTTGAGTGTTTATTTTTCAAAGAAAAATCTTTAAAACACTTATGTTTTACACCCATAGTTTGGTTATTCCAAGCTTCCATATAAATATTTTGCTTGGAGTGTTTGGAATCGATTTATCTCTACACCTTGAAGAAGAGAATTTTGGGTTTAATTATACATCCCTCAAAGAAGAAGTCTCCTGTTTTGCCGCGACATTCTCACATGGTGAAAGGCACCATATGCGATTGACGGTGTACCTAAAGTCTCATTAATGAATTCTAAGATTCCGGTGGAGCTCCAAGGTTGTCGACTAGGTGAAGGTGTTTACAAGAAACGCATCAGGGCTTGAAAGGGGTCGAGTCGAGGAAGTAAGTCATCTATCTTGTAATTGTAAAATCATACTTAATGGACTTAAGGCTAGGGCCGTCCGAGATTTTTTCCCGTTCTGTTATTAACGGGTGGTCCCCACCTACTCAATTAGTATATAATGAGCGTGTTCCCAAACCCGTCGATAGATGGAGTGAGAACAAATTTAAACTTGATGACCTTAATTTCATGGCTTAAATGCCTTGTTTAGCGCAGTCACATCGAATGAGTTTTGACGCATTATGATGTGTGAAACCGCTAAAGAAGCTTGGGATGTTTTACAACTCAGTCATGAAGGAACTAGTGTCGTTAAAGCTTCGAAACTCCAAAACCTCACCACTCAATTTGAAACCATCAAAATGAACTGGAAAAAAAAACTTTTGATGAATTTTATGCTAGACTTTCCGATATAGTTAATTCTTCTTTTAATTTGGGAGAAAAAATACCCGACAACCGAGTAGTAAAGAAAATTTTAAGGTCCCTACACGATAAATTTATTCTAAAAGTGACCATGTTAAATTCTTTACCCACTTTAGCCTCTACGAAATTAGAAGAGCTCGTAGGTGACTTACAAGCCAATGAACTAGACATGTTTACCTCTAAAACTGAAAAGAAAATAGATAAAGGCATTGCTTTGAAAGCCCGAAAGGAGGAAAAATAAGTAGTAGAAAGTGAAAGTGATAGTGACTCGGAAAATATGGCTATGTCTGCTAGAAAGTTTCAAAATTTTCTTAAATTGAACAAAGATAAATTTAAAAATGATTTTAAGAAATTTGAAAAATCTACGCATGACAAAGCCGGGAAGATCCCTAAAACTATTAATCAAAATTTAAATAGGGACGAGTCAAATAGGTGTTATGGTTCTGAAGGGTATGGCCATAGGGAAAAAGAGTGTCCTACTAAACTAAGGAGAGAGGGTAAGCAACCAATTTCTTTTAATGCAACCCTTAGTGATAGTGACAATGAAGAGGGACCCGATTCCTCCTCTAAGCCCAACATTGTGGCTTTTATGGCTAGTCATGTGAGTGATAGTGAGAACTCGTCTATTGATGAAATTTTAACACATGACACTTCCAAGGTTAAAGTTTATGATTCCCTTGTGTTTGATGGTAGTGAGAGTGGAGAAGAAAGAGAGAGTAAAAATGAAGAAGAGGTTGATGTGAGTGAACTTCAAAATGCTTTTCAAGAACTTTATGAAGAATATATTAAATTAAAAGGAGCTAATTTGAAGTTAGAATCTAGTTTAAGAGCGTGTTCCAAGGTCGTTGATGATAGTGTGTTGGTTGAAGACCTTAGGACACGTGAGAGAGATCTTTATGAGAAGATTGAATATTTAGAAGTCGAGAGAGATAGCCATAAGGGTTTAATGGAATCCTTGAAAAAGGAGCTTCTCGCATTTGAAGAGCGAAATATTTTATTAGAGTCTAACATTTTAGAATTACAAAATAAATTAAAAGACTCTAGTAAAGTCAAATTTGATTTGGAGTGTAGGTCCGAAAGATTAGATAAAATCTTAGGCACGATCCAAATAAAAAATGGCACTTGTGGTTTAGGCTTCGATACTTGTAATGAATCAACTCATAAAGCCAAAACCAATGTTTTAGGAGAATCTCCTAGGAAAGCCTTTAGAGATCATTCCTTAGGTAAATCTTTTCGCCGAATCTTTAGGTGCTCCCATTGTGGTCGAAAAGGTCATCTTATGAAAAAAAAAATTGATCTTAAACGAGGTCCTAGAAAATCCCAATGTAAGGCGACCGAGGTAGCCAAGATCCCTACTTCCCGAGATCTTCATTCATCATTAATTTGGGTTAGGAGAACCGAATTGGTTGCTTTACAAGATAGGGTATTTGATTCTCATTCACTCTCACATGCTTCCTCCCTTGCAAAATCTAAAGGTTGAATGTGTTAGTTATTTTTACGTACTTTAGCTTTTGTCCTATATGCTATATTATAATTCTAAATGTATGCTCGTGTTAATCATTTTCTAGTATATGCTCCATGCTTAATCACATGCTAGAATTATGATTCTTGTTTATCTTTTGTATTATATTTCTTTCATTTTAGTTTGCATCAAATGAAAAAAACAAAAAGATTTTTGTTTATCATTTGTGTTTTACCTTTTAGTTATCTAGGCATAATGAAAAATACAAATGATTTTTGTTTGTCTTTTGAGTAAATATTTTTATTTGTGGTTAAAATTTTTTAAAAAAATCAAAAATATTTTATTCTGTGTGTATTTTAGTTTGACACACTTTATGTGGCATATACTTGTGTTAGAATCGCTTCTTTTTCGCTTCCAAGTGGATAGAACTTTTGGTTTAGATTGTCAATCCTTATTATGTTCTTTACCATGCTTACATGGAGTAGTTGGATTTTGTGTTTATATAATGGATTCTATTTTTATATGCCTCTATTCACACATGCACGAGCTCTTTTGAAATTTAATCGTCACATGTTATACTTGAGCTTTGTGAGGTGTTCTCCGACAAATCTTGTCATCTACATATTTGTGACCTAGAAGGACTAGTGCATGTCAAAATCCGTTGCACGTGAGTTCTGTGAGATATAAAAATGATATATATAATGGTGCATGGGGAAGGGCTCCGAAAGGAATTATTATCCTTTGCGAATAGTAAGCCACCGTTTGCTTGGACTTAAAAGAAATACGTGGTCCAAAGGCCTAAAAATAAAATATGGCACTAAAAAGAAAAAAATAATTGCCAAGGCCTATGTTTAATTGATATATTCATTCAAAAATTATGTGCTTATTTAGGGAGATTGGATGGTATATCAACGGTTTGCACAATGTCCGTTTATCCTAGTTGTACTTTCAATGTCATGACTCTATTGGTTTGTAGAATCATAAAAAGTCTAGGCTTGTATGCATTGTGTATGTTTGTTCATTTAGTTCAATCTATATTGTCACATGAGGTTATATTCAAATGTGATGAAGTTTTCAATCAACTGAGAACTCCGTGAACATGCTTTAAGTGATTGGGTCTAAATTTAAATCGTTACTAGTTCACACCCCAACCCTTCCGTTTTCATATGACACATTTTTGCCATACGAGTGTGAAAAGCTTTTATTATTTTGTGTCATTTGTGTGCTTATATATATATATATATATATATATATATATATATATATATATATATATATATATATATATATATATATATATATATATATATGTGTGTGTGTGTGTGTGTGTGTGCGTGTGCATCTTTGTTATATCTAGAGTATGTATATATATGATATTTTTTTTTGGTCATTGCCTTGCTTTATAGTCCAACTATGCTTCTACTTCATGATTGGTATCCATCTTGTTGCATTCTTTGTTGATATCACGTGCTTAATACTTATGTATCACATTGGTATCAGTTTCTTGCATCTTAGTTGGTATCCATTATTATTTGTTGGATTAGTTATGGTTTTGTTACTTATATGCTTTCATGTTCTATGCTGTTGTATGCACTTTTGTTAATTCTATCACCTTTGTCTATTCCTGAACAAAAACGGGGAGAATAATAGATAATCGTATCTTAGTTTGGGGGAGATTTATCTTAGGGGGAGACGTCTTTCTAAGTAGGTCATTTGTTCGATAAAGGGGAGAATTAATTTGGGGGAGTATTTATTTTATGCATTCAATATTCTTGATATTCCTTATGCGTTTGATAGTTTGCTTAAGTGTGCAGGAATTCTTCTAAGTGGCAACTTTCATCGTCTGCAAAGATATTGATCCTTGGATTTTTTGAGTCAAGCTATTTTATTTTTATTTTGGGTCAGACATTTTTTTTATTCTAGCAGAGCTTGACGGCCCTTTAGGATTTTTGCTGGTTTTTGTCCCGGAATAGCCAAATGGGGAGATTTGTAAGGACACAAATTTTCAATTGAGTCCTTTGTAGTTTTGGCTCAATTACAGACAAAAACGTTTGAGTCATAGGATAGAGTTAATGACCATCCTTTAAGCCTATGACATACTAAAGTTGAAGACGTAGCGGCCAATAGTATAAAGCTTCATCAAATGCTGAGTTTATTGTGCCTTGTTTCTACGTCACCAACATTGGTTCCATTGATCCTAAGGTATGAATGCATTACATATTTATATAGGAGCTTGGAACAATAACTATATGGTTATTCTTTGTTTTTAAACTGTTGTTTATTTTCAGAAAGTTTCTTTAAAACTTTAAAATAAAGTTTTTGGGCTAAAAATCAAATTTTGAACATTCGGGAAGTTTGTTCAATATTGTAGTTCGAACGAGTTTGTTGTTCGAATGAGAATGTCGTTCGAACGAGTTTGCCAATGAGATTTCCCCATTGGTCACTGGAACTTCGTTAGATGGGTCGTTCGAACGAGACTTCATTCGAACGAAAATTTCATTCCAACGAGATTTTCGGCGGGAAATTAAAATGGAAGTTTGGGAAATTTTTGACAGTTTTTCCACTACTTTTTCCCACTAACTTTTGACTGACTTATGTAGTGCGGGAACCAACTTTGGAAAACTAACTTTTTCATATCCTTCCATCTCCAAGAGAGAGTTTGAGAGAGAAATTAAAATAAGAAAAAGTTCATGTTTTAGTGTTTATTTTTCAAAAAAAAAATCTTTAAAACACTTCTGTTTTACACCCATAGTTTGTTTATTCCAAGCTTTCATATAAATATC
Source organism: Sambucus nigra (assembly GCA_949130495.1). Lineage (NCBI taxonomy): Eukaryota > Viridiplantae > Streptophyta > Magnoliopsida > Dipsacales > Adoxaceae > Sambucus > Sambucus nigra. The sequence goes on from OX422223.1 coordinate 293,824,028, forward strand.
TTGCTTGGACTATTTGGCACCGATTTATCTCTACACCTTGAAGAAGAGAAGTTTGTATTTAATTCTACATCCCTCAAATAAGAAGTCTCGTGTTTTACTGCGGAATTCTCACATGGTGAAAGGCACCATGTGTGGTTGACGGTATACCTAAAGTCACATTGATGAATTCCAAGATTTCGATGGAGCTCCGGGGTTGTCGACTAGGCGGAGGTGTTTACAAGAAGACGCGTCAAGGCTTGAAAGGGGTCGAGTCGAGGAAGTAAGTCATCTATATTGTAATTGTAAAACCGTACTTAGTGGACTTAAGGCTAGGGTCGTCCGAGGTTTTTTCCCGTTATGGGTTTTTCCTCGTACATCACGGCGTAGTGATTTATTTGTTTATTTTATCTTTTGCAAAATTCACCTAGAACACATGTTTAGGTAAAAAGATAAAATTTGGTTTAAATCACTACTTGCTTAATTTGGTGCTAAATTAATTTGGGTAATGTTTATGTTAATTTAATTCAAGTCAAAACTTAATTTGATAAAATTGGTTTGGCCTAAATTGCTAAAATGAATTAAATATTTTGTTAGGCAAATTTCTAGGACTTGGGTTAAATTGGTTTAAGTGAAAAATGTTTTTACGTTTACTCCAATTTCACTTTGTTTAATTTTAATTTGGAAAGAAATTAAAATTAGTTAATTTGTTTAATTGAACCATCTCGCTTCCACATCTTTAAAGTAAATTACTTTTTGTGGTAAGATTTTAAAAATTGGGGGCCTCTTGTTCCAACACGAGTAGTCACCGAACTCCTGGTTTGAGTATACCGAGAGAATTTGTAAAATTTAGACTTATGGATAAAAACATGGCGTCAAGGAGTGAAAGCGTAAAATATCCACAAAACGGTCCCTTAAGAGGCACGAGCACCTCGTACGGGACCAATTTAACTCGTACGAACCTATCGTGTAGTCACCGGACTCCCGGTTTGAGTATACGACGAGAATTTGCAAAATTTAGACTTAGGGCTAAAAACATGGCGTCAAGGGATAAAAATGTAAAATAACAATAAAACGGTCCCGTAAGAGGTGCGCGCACCTCGCACGCGACCAATGTAACTCGTACGAATCAATGACGTAGTCACCGGACTCCACGTTTGAGTATACGACGAGAATTAGCAAAATTTAAGAATTAGGCCTAAAATATGGCGTTAAGGGGTGAAGACATAAAACAACCACAAAATGGTCCCGTAAGAGGCAGGGGCACGTCGCACGGGGCCAATGTAACTGGTACTAACCTATTGCGTAGTCACCAGACTCCCGATTTGAGTATACGACGAGAATGTGCAAAATTTAGACTTGAGCCTAAAACCTTAGCGTGAAGGGGTGAAATTGTAAAACAACCACAAAACGGTCCCGTAAGAGGCACGTGCACATCTCACGGATCAATGTTACTTGTACGAACCAACCACGTAGTCACGGGACTCCCCGTTTGAGTATACGACGAGAATTTGTAAAAAATTAAACTTGGGCCAAAAAGCTTGGCGTCAAGGGGTGAAAGCCTAAAACAGCCACAAAATGGTCCCGTAAGAGGCACGAGCACCTCGTACAGGACCAATGTAACTCCTACGAACCTATCGAGCAGTCACCGGGCTCCCGGTTTGAGTATACGTCGAGAATTTGCAAAATTTATACTTATGGCTAAAAACATAGCGTCAAGGGGTGAAAACGTAAAACAACCTCAAAACAGTCCAGTAAGAGGCACGAGCACCTCGCATGGGACCAATGTAACTTGTACGAACCGACCGCGTAGTCACCGGTCTCCCCGTTTGGGTAGACGACGAGAATTTGTAAAAAATTGGACTTGGGAAAAAAACTTGGCGTCAAGGGGTGAAAGCGTAAAACAACCACAAAATGGTCTCATAAGAGGCACGAGCACCTCGTACGGGACCGATGAAACTCGAACGAAACTATGAGTAGTCACCGGACTCCAGAATTGAGTATACAACAAAAGTTTACAAAATTTAGACTTAGGGCTAAAAACATGGCGTCAAGGCGTGAAAACGTAAAGCTATAACAAAACGGTCCCATAAGAGGTATGAGCACTCATACACGACCAATATAACTCATATGAACCTATTGAGTAGTCACCGGACTCCCGGTTTGAGTATACTGAGAGAATTTGTAAAATTTAGACTTATGGCTAAAAACTTGGCGTCAAGGAGTGAAAGAGTAAAATAGCCTCAAAACGGTCCCTTAAGAGGCACGATCACCTCGTACGGGACCAATTTAACTCGTACGAACCTATCGCGTAGTCACCTGACTCCCGGTTTGAATATACGATGAGAATTTGCAAAATTTAGACTTAGGGCTAAAAATATGGTGTCAATGGGTGAAAACATAAAACAATCACAAAATGGTCCCGGGCGAGGTGCAGGCACCTCGCACGCGACTAATGTAAGTCGTTCGAATCGATGACGTAGTCACCGGACTCCCCGTTTGAGTATACGACGAGAATTAGTAAAATTTAAGACTTATGCCTAAAATATGGCGTCATGGGATGAAAATGTAAAACAGCCACAAAACGGTCCCATAAGAGGCACGGGCAGCTCACACGGGATCAATGTAACTCGTACGAAGCTATCACGTAGTCATCGTACTCTCAGTTTGAGTATACGACGAGAATTTACAAAATTTAGACTTGAGCCAAAAAACTTGGCGTGAAGGGGTGAAAGCATAAAACAACCACAAAACGGTCTCGTAAGTGGCACGAGCACCTCGTAGGGGACCGATTTAACTCGTATGAACCTATCGCGTAGTCACCGGACTCCCTGTTTGAGTATACGATGAGAATTAGAAAAACTTAAGACTTAGGCCTATAATTTTATATCTTATTAATTAGTATGATTTTGTACTGATTTAAATATTTCGACTTGAATGTCGTTTAATGGAAGAAATTGTTATTGGATACGTGCTTCAATGAATGTGGTAGATATATTGCGTTTTTGATCGAATGATTTGATTTATAATGCATATTAGACGTCAATTATTATTCCAACATAAAACATATCATAATATAACTATTTATGATAATTTTTTATTTATCAATTGCGACGGTTATAAATCGTCCCTAATACTTATTTGTATTAATTGAGAATACCTTTTGGGACGGTTTTTACCGTCCCTAATACCCATTTTTGCATCAATTGAAAATACCTTTTTGGGACGGTTTTTACAGTTCTAATTGGGTTGCCAAAATCTCAGTACTATTATGGACGGTTTATCCGTCCCTAATACTATTGGCAGGAGCGGGAATTTTTTCGTGGGAACACCATTTGGGACGGAAAAATCCATCCCTAATGCCAAATGCAGACCGTCCATGAATTAACATTTAGGACGGTGAAATCTGTCCCTAAAATAATCGGGACGCCTAAGGGACGGATTTTTACCGGTTCAAAAACCGTCCCTTATACTCTTTTGGGACGATTTTTGTCCTATTAGGGACGGTTTTTTACCGTCCCTAATACTCAATTTTCTTGTAGTGTCCACAGGTCATGCGATGAAACTGGACCCAATGTTCTTGTATTCTAGAAGAAATGCAGCAGATTGAGGATGCTCACCGTCAGCTAAAAGCTCCCTCATTTTCCAGGCCTTAACCAGCTCAGCAACTTTGATCTCACGAAGATCTGGTTCTGAGTTCTGTGTCTTCGCTGGAAAAAGAAAGAGAGAAATATATGAGGAAAGCCATACATTAGCAGAGAATCCATAAGAAGAGCAATAACTATGCCTACCTATGTATTCCTCCCCATAAAAGGGAATCACAAATCTCCCAGACCTCGACCCTTCAGTATGGGTAGGGAACTGCCAATTTCAGGCAATAAACCCCTCATGCCAGTAATCCTTATGGGAATCAGGTAGATTTACTAGCAATACCCTATCAGGACTCCTATCCTTGAGGTAAAGAAGACCAGAGCTTGTTCGAGAAAAAGAGTAGCAGAAGCAGATTTTGACAAGCCCTAGATTGGTGCCATAGAGCTGATTAATTCTATCCACGCCATTGACAATTTTCCAAACGTTGGGAGAGCACTATGTAGGAACTATATCAAAGTGACCCAAAAAGTACAAAAACAAGTTATTTGGGGGGAAATTAAGAACCCCCTGGGATAATAAGAGAACATGCATCTAGTGTCCGTCCTCAATGTCTCTGACATTACGAGGAACAGGGGCACATTCGATGTCAACCCAGTTTGGAATGTTGCAGAATTTTCTAAATTCAGTTATTGACCTATTGCCTATTTTCATCATCGATGTGGAAAAACCCTAGTAGCGGATATGAAGATATCCCAACTACAAAAGAAAAAAGAAGAAAGTGAGAAGAACTTACGAAGTAAGAGACATCTTGGGACAAGGCAAAGTCGCAAGCATGGACGATGAGAAGGTGTGAAAAAAGCTTGAAGATGGAAGACGACACCTGGAAGTAAGAAGAGCAACAGTTGAAGCTTGGAGAAATTGAGAGAATGCGAAGGAATATGAAGCGACGATTCAGGGAATGACCTCTCCAAAATGATTTAAACCTTTCTAATCATGATGCACCAGAAACGAGGCAATTTGCCGCCTAAATCAGTTAGGGAAGGGCGCTTCAGTTCAAAAGTGTTGCAGAAATCACAAAAATGCCATCAAGGCAAATCGTTTAAAATTATTGAGCCCAAATTATGATCCAAAAATTTTGGGCACAATTGTGGGTACCTCGATTTGTCACTTTGGCCTAGACGAGTAGCCCAACTGAACACAGCCCAAAGTCTAGAGGCCCCACGCCTCAACCAATTCAGTTTCGACCCAATCAGTTCTTAAAATCTTTTTTGGCAGATACTTTAGGGGTTGTGGACTAAAGTGGAGGAGTCCCACTCCTCCACTCTCCGAAATAACATGTATATAATAAACCCTCAGCCGGGGGCAAAGGGCATGCATTATTTTCTGTAAACGCTCCCCCGAAGTATAGAGAAATATAATACTGAGAACACCACCATGGACGTATGCCTTGTTGCTGAACCACATACATCTTGTGTTGTGTACGATTGTCATTCCTTTTAATTCTTTATTTATTCTGGTGATTGCTTTTGCTTGTTATTTTGTGTTGAGTTTAATTGTCACCATAATTATATATTTATATTTTATATTTAAACATTAGATGTAACAAATATTCTAAATAAATATGAAATACATTATTATTATTATATATAACTAATATTAATAATAAATTAATATTAAATCTAATATGGATATGGATACTCCGTCTCGGATACGGATTATCCATATCGGATACACATACTATCTGTATCCGTATTCATTTTTTTGGATATTTCAACACACTATCCATATTCATATTTATATTCCTTTTCTAGGAAGAATATTCGTAAAATTCGGACTCGGATATCGAACGGATTTGAATTTTCGAATATTCATTTACAACCATAGTAATGTCTTATAGGACAAGAGCTATCACATCTAACTGGTTTTATTTTAGAGTGATGCTACACTTCCTGAACTCAATTCCCCATCCCGTACCGAAAGCTTATTTGGACAAACATGAGAGCAAAAGATTAAAAATTAAAAAAAAAAAACAGTTTTATAGTTGATAATTGGAGTAAATATGTCTTTTTTTAGGTAGTAATTTTTTTAAGATGTAATTTTTTAAGTAGTAATTTTTTTTTTGATAAAATCAGTTTTATGTCTTTTTTTAGGTAGTAAATATATTTTTGGGCCCTGGCGAGACACACACCATAGGACTCTCACCATAGTTTGTAAATTTTGTTGGTAATAATTTTTTTTTGTTAAAATCAGTTTTATGTCTTTTTTTAGGTAGTGATTTTTTTTTCTTTTAAAAAAAAATTACGTACTTTTTTTTTAAGTAATTCTACAGCGACGCACAAATCCGACTCATTTTGTGCGATGCACTGACGTGTCGCATCGGTATGAGTTCATTTTTTTGCCTTGGCGGGACCCACACCGTAGGACCCTCAAAACGAACTGACAACAACGCACAAATCCGAAACATGTTTACTATTTTTTAATACACATTTAGTCCAACCCTTTTTATTTTGTTCCAATAAGTTCCTCACAATATAAAAACACTCAAAGCGTGTCGCTGGCGCGGACCTTTAAAAATAAGATAATATTGGTTAAATTAGTGTTTGACGACATTTTAGAACAAAAAAAAACAATCAAAGTGTACCGCTGGCGCGAACCTTTAAAAATAAGAAAATATTGGTTAAATTCGTGTTCAAGGATTTTTTGGAAAAAAATAAACACTCAAGTTGCCGCTGGCGCGGGCCCACATTAAACCAATGATGATAATTAGTGTCGCTGGCACGGACCCACATTCAATAAATGATGTGGGTGCGGGAATGTAGGGCCGCGTCAATGGCACTAATCAATCGCGAATATAATACATCAAATTTAATAGTTTTTTTGTATTAAAATTAAAAATATTTTTTTATAAATAAAAAAAAAAACTATGTTTATTATTTTATAATACACGTTTAGTTCAAGCCTTTTTGTTTTGTTCTAAAAAGTCCTTCACCACATAAAAATACTCAATGTGTGTCGCTGGCGCGGCCCTTCAAAAATAAGATAATATTGGTTAGATGAGTATTTGAGTCTTTCACCATATAAAAATACTCAATGTGGGTCGCTGGCGCGGACCTTAAAAAATAGGAGAATATTGGTTAGATGAGTATTTAAGTCCTTCACCACATAAAAATACTCAATGTATGTCACTGGCGCGGACCTTCAAAAATAAGAGAATATTGGTTAAATGAGTATTTGAGGAGTTTTTGGAACAAAATAAAAATAATTGGACTAAATGTGTATTAAAAAATGTTTGAGAAGTTTTTTGATAATTGATTCATTAAATATTAATTTAATGTAAAGTTTATTTAATTTTAAAATAAATCATAACTCTAGTTATTTATCGATCTTAAATAAAATTTTTAAAAAATAAAAGAATATCTTTTAAAAAATAAATCATAACTCTCATATGTATAATAATGCACTGTTTTTCAAAAATATATTAAGGATGGAGATTGTTTTGACATTTAAAAATGGGTGGAGATTACTTTGGGGATGGAATCGGGGATGGAGGTTTAGGAGATTATAACATTACTCTTTGTTTTAGCCTTTCGTTGACCAACTGTGGAGCATCAATTCTAAAGCAACCGTCCAATATGTATGTGGATAGATATACCATCCATAAATCACTGTCATATAGATGTAATTAGAGCTGACAATTTTTGACCCGATAATCCGTTTATGGTAATAATTCGAAATGATTCGAACATGACCCGATTAGATTGTATAGATTTAAGAGTACCCAAAATTTATACTAGAATAAAAATCAACGCGACCCGAAAATGACACGACTAACCCGAACTGCCACCCCTAATGTAAATTCAGAAATATTTCCGTCAGATAACATGTTGTCATAAATAAGTTAAGAAAATTTAGAGAGAGAAAAATAAGGGAGAGAGAGAATCTAGAGGCAGAGATAAAATTTTCAGTTTTACAAGACTCAAGGATTAGTACAAAGTTAAGACATTCTAAATGTTCCCTTATTGAACCTCAAATATGATTAAATGTATAATATAAGTGGATATCTACTAAAATATATAATTTAAAACAAAATTCAATAATTCCATGGCTTTTGTTAGCAGATTACAAGTTATGTTAATGGAAAGCTTATTCAGTTACACCTCCCATTTCTCTGCAGTCTTTTTGTCTAACACCTCCCATTTGCACTCAGAAAAAACATTCTTAAATTTAAAGTGTCCCGAAAGTTTTTTTAAGTATTCCCAAACATATATTCTGAAATGTAGTAGTAGACTAGTCACGTGACTGGAAATCGTGATCATTATATTTCTTACACATTTTTTAATTAATTGTTGTCACCTCTTTTATATTTGTAAATAATTATCAGCCAAGTCTTCTATCTAGTCTGATCACCAAGTCATCCCCGTAGTTAATCAATAATTTATAGGATTACTTATTCTCTTATTTTTAAAGATTCAGGATTTTTTGATACAAAATAAAAATATCTGAATAAAACGTGTATTAAAAAAATTCGAAAGACTATTTGATATATGTTCCTAATTTATATACCGATATTTGATTATTTGTTGAAACAACCTAACTGACCTTAATTAGGATACATGTACGATACACTCGCGAATATGACACATTGACCATTAATGAATTGGAAAAAATATTAGACGAAGGAACAACAGAAATTTCCTCCCTCATTGAACAGCCTTTATTGGTGAAGAATAAAAATGATACGAATTTTTTTCCACTTAAATCTCAGTCATCCATCTGGCCGGAAAGTAAAAAATATAAAATATATAAAAAATCCAAGTCTACTCTCGAATTTTGAAAAGTACTCCATATCTATTAGTCAACTATCTTAAGCCATTTATCTTCGCTCAAATGAATCAAAGCGATACTCCCTCTTGACTTGATACTGGATAACAAACGTATGTCTGCGCTTGTGCTCTCGTTCATTTCCGGCTTCCTCTTATTGGTGGAACCCAATGAGGCAATGGATAATTGTTCAATTGGGAAGTATGAGATTATTGGAAGCATAGGTGGTGTTATTAATAAAAACACACGTGTTGGGAAGGAGCAGAAAATAGCCATGGAGATGGCTGTCCAAGATTTTCGAGCTTCAACTTGTTTTAACATCATTTTGCATCTTAAAGACTCTAATGCTAATTTAGCTGCAGCCGTTTCTGCTGGTAAAATACCCTTCTAAACACTTCGCACATTTTTCTTTCTATTTTTGTATAAAATCCATACATTGTTTTGAAGATTAAACTCCATACATTTGTTAAACACAATACGTATATAGGAAGTTAGCTACCATTCCAATATGAGGCATGTTAACCAAGTGGAGATGGACTGAAATAATACTGAAATAATAAAATATCCTAATGTAACCCGACAGGTCTATATATTTGGTTGGAAATGGGTTGGAAATGGGTTGAATATATCGTAATCTAACCCGACATGTCTATGTAATGTTTAGAGCAAGAAGATTGACAGTGTTTACTGGATAGTACATATACCCCAGTCAAAGTCTATCTTTTCAATTAGTGTTTAGTCTACTATTTTATTTTAAACAATTATTATCGTATAAAACACTTGCGAATGTTCTTTCATCTTTAATTCTACAAGGGACCTGAACACAAATTCTCCCTTTATTATATAAAGACATACATGCATGCATACATGCACTCATGGACGGAGCTACATGGGGCCGAGCAGGGGCTCGAGCCCCCACGGAGGATTTTTTTTTTTTTTTTAGAAATGTAGGTATATAAAATATTTGGGGTAAAAGTTGAAATAGAAAAGTTTTGGGACTTATATTTACAAATAATTAGAGTATCACAACAACCCAAATATTAAAAGCCCTAAAAAGTTTATCTCATGTTTCAAACTCTGAAACAGAGGAGCGACAGGCGAGAGAGAGTGGAGAGACATTTCCAGGTATTTCTTTCCCCATCTGTTTTGCTAATGATATAGGGTTTGCTTCTCATATTTATTTTCACAACTTAGTCTACATTGTGGGGTTGACTTAATGATATAAGGATTTGCTTCTCATATGTTAGGAACCAACAATTGAAATTGTGCACAACAGCATGTTACCCCCTCGTGGCCCAATTGAATTTGTGTTTTGTTAATTTAAAGATTTGGTATTTAGTTTTGTTGGTTTGGTACTATTGTCTTGTTTATTTAAAGAGTTTAGTTGGAAATTAATTTATTTAGTTTATGTAGACTAATTTGAATGGGGGTTGTGTTTGTATAATTTTATGCCATCAATTTTTGGGACATATTAATGAACCTATTTTTTTGGGGAAATGTTTTGTGTCCCAAACAATTTCTCCAAATAGCATTAAGTGTTATACTTTGTGGTATGGGTCCCGCCAAGACACAACTCATTAATGCTATTTGGGGAAGATTTGAGAGATTTGTTTGGTACCCACAGCATCACTCATTTTTTTAGGATATTAATGAACCTAATTTTTTTTGTCAAATCAATCAACGTATAGAGAGATTTATTTTTATTTAGGTCAAATCAGTTAAATTTGGGACGAAATATTGGCTTAAATATTTATTTCTCTTTTCATTAGATTAAATAAATTACGTTATTTTTGTCAAATACTCAAAAACAACCTCAAAAAAATCGGCTCGGGGGCTCCCGCCCCCGAACCCCCGATCATCACCGCTAAATTAGCCCCCACGAACGATAATTCCTGGCTACGTCCCTGCATGCACTATATATACACAAATGATCTCATGCATACCGAGTTTTCATATCCTATGTGCGGATCATCTTTTTAAAATAGTAAAAAAAAATTGGACTGATTTTTTATATATGATTTTTAAACATTTTAAGAGGACCATAAAAAAATTCAACTCAAAATGAATTGTTTTGCTATTTTAAATAAATCGATCAAATTTTGTCAATTTTTAAGTTGTTTTTAAGTTATTAAAAACTGACAAAGTTTGACCGATTTTTAAAAATAGCAAAAAAATACATTTTTAGCTTAAATTTTTTTTTATGGTTCTACTGAAATGTTTAAAAACTATAAAAAAAATTAGCCCAAAAATATATTTTTTACTATGTTATCAAAAATGGTCCGCGCCAGCGGTATGCAAACTGGGGCATGCATAAGCCCCTATACTTTAGCCGAAAATTTCTAGGGTTACCGCCAAGTGTACAGTCGCATGGTTAAAATGCGAGACAATTCATACAAAATTATTATTATTATTATTATTATTATTATTATTATTATTATTATTATTATTATTATTATTATTATTATTATATATAAGTTCTGCTCTTGTGTAGACCAGTCCACATTTCAAGACTGCGGACCAGGCATGTGTGACCTGGTGATGAGCCTAGAAAATAAAGGGAGTGTGCCCAAAATTTAGTCGATAATTTTTAGGCTCGCCGCCAGGTGACACATCTCGGATCCGCAATCTTAAAATTCGGACTGGTCTGCACAAGAGCAGTACTATACACACACATGCGCAAACACGCCTAGAAAGGCCCATGATTAGATATTGTGTTAATTGCAAATTTCACCCTAAAGTTTGGCGTCATTTCGAATTTATTCCTGCTTTTTCAATATTGTAATGTTAACTCTGATGTTCTTAATTTATGTAATTTGAATCCTCCATCAAATTTCGTAAAAAAACTTAACAGAATTGCTGATTGGACAGCCTATGTATCATCCTAAGTAGTTTAGGTTTATCATAATGACCAATGAGTGATTGATATGTGGTGAAAAATAATTAACTAACAAAAAATGCTCCACTTAAGCTTTTAGTAAATAGAAAACGACAAAACCCATAAAATAGAATTAACAAGACATAATACTTTCTCCATCCCCACATCGTGACACCTTCCATGACCACCACCGCCATCTCTGTTAACCACCCGCCCACTAAAACCGCTGTCACAGCTAATGAACCTTACTTTAATCCATAACAACTTGAAATGTCATGCCCCCTGCACCAAACCCACAACCACCACCCTTGTTAAAAAAAACACCGTCTGCATGATAATCCCATCTATCTCTGCCGCACCCACCGTGCAACTCGAAATTTTGTAAGATTTTCCCATCTATAAGGTGTAAACCAATACGCTTTCATAATGGTGTTCGGTCGATCTATCAATCATATTTAGAAATTTAATTTCTCTTTAACCAATTATTATATTCAAATGTGTTTCTTAAAAAAAATTATTACCAAAGTTTTTTGTTTGGTGTGTGTGTGTGTGTGAGAGAGAGAGAGAGAGAGAGGGAGAGAGAGAGAGAGATAGATAGAGAGAGAGAGAGAGAGAGAGAGAGAGAGATGATAGAGATGGTGGTTTCTGAGGCGTGAATGGGGGGAAGGATGTTACGTTTAGGGCGCAATTGGGAGAGTGGGTTGGTTTAAGTTTTGTGGACTTTTATATATATTTAATTGGTCTGAATGGTAAATGTTGAATATGTTTAAGTTTGATGTTAAATTTAAAATATTATCTCGTTCAGGGGTATAATTTTTGTGTGTTAATATAATTTATGTTTAGTATTTATTATATACTTAATTAATATTTAGTATTGATTACTTAGTTAATATATTTATGATGTATGTCATTATTTTATTGGTGTGCAGAGTAAATTTGAACATATTAGTTGCTCAATCCATAATTGCATTAAGTTTTCTTATGAAGATTTGAGGTAGGGTTAAAATTGTACATAATAAGAGCATGAGGGTTAACATTGTACAAAATCAAACAGAGTAGGTTTAAAATTCAAAACGACCCCAAATTTTAGGATCAAATTTGCAATTGACCCTTAAATGTATAACTAAATAAGTAATAAATGATTTTTTGGAATTTGGTTCTAAAATCTTCCTTGTTTTAGTATTCTCCCCAAAAATTTATCACACTGTAAAATCTATCACCAATTTAAATGGAATCCTAAGTAGTTGGTTAAATTACATAATTATAAAAAATTCAAATCCTCTTTCACACTCTCTCATCCATATAAAGACATAATAGAATGTCTCAATCTAAATAGTTGTTACAACTCATATATAAAGAAATCCTAATTAAAAAGTTCAAAAATTAATTTTGAAGTTTCAACGATCTCCCCAAAATTTACATTATAAAGAATTACGCCCAACTATCTCTCTCTCTCTCTCTCTCTCTCTCTCTCTCTCTCTCTCATATATATCTATATATATATATCAATCTATTTGATGGCGTGGGTTATAAATTATTGATCTATAAAGTGACAAAGGGAGAGAGATAGAGATATCCCCATGCAAAACCAACTTATACAATTGTCGAAATCCCTACAATACTCTACTACCAACCTTTTATTTGGGTTCTTCCATTAATGGCCGAAGCAAATTTCTCTATTTTCGTTTGTCTTTATATCTTTTTGTCTCTATCTATCTATCTATCTATGTCAATTAAATAGTTTCTCCTAGTTAATATAATGCCTTATATAACAAAAATCATTTCTTATTGAGTAGACGCAGTAACAAATAAGTTATATAGGTAAAAATAATTGATATAAAAAACCATATGAGGATACTGGACATGTGCATGACTCACAAGGTAGGGCCAAGACTAAAAATTATACGTCAAGGAGAAAATAATCTATCAGGCCAATCGATACCTTTTGTTTGGCCACATGGTGTGTACCAACCTTGTGCGTAGCACTCTAGCACCTGAGTAATTGTCCTTTTCCACCTAGTGTGCCTAGGATCCAACACGACCCGTCCCTCGTGATTGTGAGAATTTTTTCTAGGTGTGTTAGTTTTTCTTGTTCTTCGACAATTTAATTTAATAAGGTGAGCCTTTTGGACTTGAGCGATATTTTTTTGCAATATTTACGTTATACTTGTAAAAAATTCTTTGATGTTCCTTTTTATTTAAGTCTGTTCTTACATATTTATATTTATGTTTTAATTTAAATTAGTTCGTTGATATTGGGATGTTTGGTCCAAGAGTGATTTGGTCTGGCCTAGGGAATGAGTTTTCTCTGTCTGAAGGACATTTTACACTGATTAATAATATTTGGATTCCGATAGCATGTGTCCTAAAGTCACAGACTTAGATCCCCAAAATAGTAAGGATAGTGTTCCGACATATAATTAACAGGGCACAGATACTCATGTGGAGCATTTGTACTTACTACTTTCAGGCTCAAAATATAAGCCCTTAGAGCACATGTTAACATTTTCCATAATATATTATGGTGGATCAAACTGGCCAAGCTTTCGTATTTATTTATAATTGACCTCGTTACACTTTAAAAGTCTCAATGTACAATGAAGTATCAACCTTGTCTCAATATCAAAGTTTATCGGTTCGGCCTGAAATCCCTCAACACCATGTTACTCAGTTCTCAAAGGATTTATGGGCATTATAGAAAAAGATAACGAAAATCTTCGATACCACTATGCCCGCGTGAAGAGTGTTCATGCATCCATTACAAGGACACTTGGAGCCATGAGTTATCCATGCCTAATAGAGGCGTGTCCCTCATGATGAGGTGAATATTATACTCCCTCCACATTGTATAAATAATAACTTCTTATACAATGTAAATCTAACTTATATTTTTCCACTAATCCTATGGAGAGAGAGAGAGAGAGAGAGAGAGAGAGAGAGAGAATCATTCTTGGAGATTATCGTAATGAATAATGTAATCAACTCATTTATAGTGAATGGAGGCCTAATCCCGTAACCACTTACATTTGTTTTCATTCTTATCACCTCTCATATCCTTTATCATCCATTTAGTGTTCATATTCATATCACTATTAAGACTCATCTAAGCTTCATTGATCCCATACTAAAAATCACTATCCTCTTTCGTAACCCTAAGTAGTGGGGAGGGATTACACAATATTTATATAACCATTCATTCTTAATACAATTTTGAGTATCTAATATAGTTCTTTAATTGAGCCCCAAGTTTTCAGTGACGTTTGAAATTTGTTATGATTTTTTCCCATACCATCTCATACTCGAGTCGTTTGTAAGCAAAGGTACATTATAAGAACCACGAACATGTTATACCCGAAGGAGTTAAGAACCCATTTTTTTATTCTATATTTATGGGATGGGTATGCAAGTGGTATGCTGGGCTGACATCATAACAAGAGTTGTGTAGGTAAAATGCGTGGTAAGATGTTGTCATATGTATATTTAACTTGGGAGAATGTAGGATGACATGGCGTTGAGTAGAGGGGGAAAGTTGGATAGAATGAGCAAAGTTCTTACAATTATTTGCGACAATAAATCAAGGACTGAGCTCAGCGATTCTGTGAGCAAAAAAGGGGGACTATCAATGTTAATCCCTTTTGATAAAAGTGTCATTAGGAAGTGAATTCTCCTGCACTATCTAGGTGAATTCTGAAATATTTTATATGACTTTAAAGCAACAACCATTTGAGACCACTGTCTTCACCGCATGGCAACAAAACAGTGAAAACATCTTTTGATCTTCATTAGTCCGTTCAGTTTAGATGTTTCATTATTAAAGACATCTTCATCCAAATCATGTTCTGAATAACACCTCCAAGTGCTCATTGTAACTTTGACCTGATCCATATCCTTTCTGATGAAACACTCCTTAGAACATGTGCACATTCAGTAACACTAATAATTACATCAAATACAGTAAAAATTAAATATTTATTGAAAAGAATTTTAACAAAGCAGATGTTATTTAGCTCATTATTAAGACAGACATAAAGCCTAATTTTCATTTCTGTTGCAGTAATGGACCTTATGGAAGGTGCACAGGTGCAAGCCATAATCGGAACATTGACACCCCAAGAAGTGTGTCCAGCCTCTGAGTTTGATAGAATCCCCAAAGGCATCCCAATCATCTCCACAGCCACATTGGTGGCACCATTACCATTGCAACAACCACAAGCACCATCTTTCATCCAAATGAACAATAATATCCTCACCCGCATGAAATGCATTGCTGTCATCGTTGGCCACTTCAGGTGGAGAAAGGTGACATCAATTCACGAACAAAGCAATACCTTTACCACTGATTCGGGACTCGTAACTGAACTCGTCGATTCACGCAGACCCGTTGACTCGGTCATCGAACACCACTCGGCTCTCCCTCACATATCTTCTCTATCAAACCCGGGTGCCATTACCAAACAAGAGTTAAATAAGCTTAGAAGCAACAACAATAGGGTGTTCATACTCATACAGTCTTCTCTAGGCCTCGTTTGGGAGTTTGGGAGAGAAAAGAAAGGAACGAAAAATTTTATTAGGAGAGAAAAGAAAAGAAGAGAAAGTTAATAGGAGAGAAAAGAAAATAAGAGAAGAGAAAGGAGTTTGGGAGAGAAAAGAAAACAATTTTCTTTCTTGCGTTTGGGAGTTTGGGAGGAAAATAATGTTTTTAAGAGGAAGAAAGAACAATTCATTAAAAAACTTTCCTTTCTCTCCATTTCTTTCCGATTTGGAAAAAAAGTTTTGGAGAGAAAGGAAGGGAAAGTTTTTTAAAAATTTTCCTTTCTTTTCTCTCCTTTGAAACTCCCAAACGAGAGAAAGTCACTTTCTTTCCACTTAAACTCCCAAACGAAGGAAAGGAAACACACTTTCTCTTCCTTTCCTTTCTTTTCTCTCCAAAAATAGAACTCGCAAACGAGGTAGAGTTCGCTGAAATTTTATTTGAGAAGGCAAAGCAAATGGGTATGATGGAAAAAGGTTATGTGTGGATTGTATCCGATGATATTGCAAACCTTCTTGATTCTGTTGGCCATTCTGTTATATCTAACATGCAAGGCGTCATTGGTTTCAAATCTAACTTTGTGGAACTTAGTGAGCCTAATAAACATTTTAAACTCAAGTTTCGAAAAAAGTATGGGTTACAATATCCTGAGGAAGAGGAACATTCAAATCCTAGCATATATGCACTCAGGGCCTATGATGCAACTTGGGCGATTGCCAAGGCCATGAAAAATAAGGAATCAAAAAATAAGTTACCAAGAGATAGCGTTTTGGTCACCGGAGTGTGGTTTCACGGAGAACCTCTATGAAAATGATGGAATGAAGGTGAAAATTGGAAATAGCTTATTGAGTTCTATTTATTGGCCTGGTAAAGGGGGGATATATGGGAACAAAGAGGATCCATTGAGGATAGGCGTTCCGGCAGCGGGCGCTTTTAATCACTTAGTTAAAGTGATTTATGACCAAGCCAACAATAAAACGCAAGTGACTAGATTTTCGGTTGAATTTTTTAAAGCTGCAGTGAATGAACTCCCCTATGATATGACATATGACTTAGTGCCTAACTACGGCACATATGATGAAATGATGGCTGAAGTTTATAACAAGGTACACTATTTTTCTACTTCCATATTATAATAAATAAAATAAACTGTAAAGTCTATCATATGTGACACTTTATTTCTAATTTTCGAATTTAATACAATATACTTTTATATGCATAAACAATTCGTATTTAATTAGAAATGTTGATGTTATGTCACAGAGCCGAAAATAGTTTTGGGAAACAAAATTGCCTCACAAGCACTTATGCATGTGTATCAAACTTACGAGTAGTTGAACTTCGTCAAATCAAACATTTCCACACTATTTTATGTGTAATTTCTCATTGTTTGTGAGTCTACCATTATCGTTGCCAAATATATTCATCTCATTTTAAATATTAGAAGAAAAAAAGGCATAGATTATAGTGGTGCATTGGTGATGTATTATTTTAAATTAATATTGGGGAACCATTGAATATCAACTAATTCATTTAAACAAAGAACTTAGATGCAACGGTCGGTGATACGAGTATAATGGCGGATCGCTACGAGTATGTAGAATTTACGCAACCTTACATGGAATCTGGACTAATAATGATAGAGGCTGTGAAACGAAACACAACGGGGGGAAAATTTATATTCATGAAGGCCTTCAAGGTGGAAATGTGGGCACTATTGGTTGGAGTGACAATGTCAACTGGTTTTGTTGTGTGGTTGATTGAGCATGTAGACAACAACCCCGATTTCGAAGGTTCATCCATTTTTCACCGTGTTAGTCGGATGATTTGGTTTTCTATTACTATTTTATCGTTTGCACAAAGTAAGTTTCAATTTGAACCAATACATATCTATTATTAATCTACTCTACTAAAGAAAAATATTTTTTCCATAACCCTGATGAAAAATCCTGGTTCGCAACTTGTTGTAGGAGAATCAATTAAAAGCAACTTGTCTCGGATTGTGCTGGTCTCATGGTTATTCGTAGTAGTGGTTGTGACGACGGGTTTTACTACAATCCTTACTTCTATGATCACGATCCCACGACTCCAACCATTAATGCTAAATACTAATGCAGTTGTTAGGTGTAATGGACAATCATTCGTTACGAAATACTTGGTTAATGTTTTGAATTTCAAACCTGAGAACGTTAGAAAAATTAATTCAATTGAAGAATACCTAGAAGCCTTTCAAAAGGGATATATTTCAGCTACTTTCCTGGTCGAACCACATGCCAAAGTCTTCTTAGCCGAATATTGCCATGGTTATACTATTGCAAAGCCTAAGATCAAGCTTGCCGGTTTGGCTTTGTAATATTGGATATCCTCTCTCTCTCTCTCTCTCTCTCTCACACACACATTTTTTATTAATAAAAACTAAGTAAACACATTATTCTTATTTATCTCTATTGTTTATTTTAGGTATTTCCAAAGGGATCTTCTTTAACCGATGACATTTCAGAGGCAATTATCAAAATAACACAGAGATGGATGGTACAACAGCTAGAGAAAAATATGCTTTCACTTTCTAATTGCTCTACCTCATCATCATCTAGTGGGTCCGATACCTTGACTTTAGGACCCGACCCTTTCTCTGGCCTTTTTATAGTTTCGGGCAGCATATCTGCTATGGCACTTTTCATTACATTGGCCCGTGTACTTCATAGGCAAGTAAAACCTTTGAGTTGGGTAAAAGCAATACTAATAGATAGAAGAGTTAGTTTGTGGGCATTATTTCTCCTCAGTCAACTTTACACAAGATTTGGCTTTATATTCTATAGAAGAAACTTCGTTCAGAACAATCAAATGAACGTGTAACATATAAGTGAACTAGAATCAAGAATTTGACTTAAGGATGTCTTCCATGATGTGAATATGCGTATCTAATAGTGTTGGCACAATAGTACATGTTACTTGGTTAATAACATGAATTAAGTGTTTTTATTTTTCCTAAAACTTTTTACCCACTAAGAGCATCTCTAGTGGTGAGCCCACGTGAAAGGAAAATTTGCCTCCTAAATGAACGTTTTTCCTTTCCTCGGAATGAGTTTTGCATAATGGTGAAAAGTTTCAACAAACTTTAATAGTTCGTTATATTTCTTACGAACTGTTAAAGTTCGTTGAAATATAAATGAAACTCATTTATTTATTTTATATCAATATATGTTATTAACTTCTTACGAACTAATGAAGTTCCTACGAACTTAGTTCCTAGGAATTAATGCGAACCTCATTAGTTCGTAATAACCCTTATAGATTTGTAGTCGTTCTCCAAATTTGGAGAATGATTATAAATCCATGAACGAATTTTGCGCCTTATTTCCCATCATTACAAATAGTCCATTTTATAAACTTACAAAACCATTTGGGTTCTACCTCTGCCACTACTAATGCTCTGACCTGTAAAGAGGTTAATATCAAACTCATATGATACAATCAAGTAAGGCTGTATGAACTACATCTTTTTATGATTAGAATAAAGTATAAAAATTCTAAACTTTTGAATTACAAACAAATCAAAGTCTTAGAGATTGCCTGATCCAAAAAATGTGAAACTCTATAGTGGTGGGTGTTGAATCTAAATCAGACCATAGACTCACCATATGATCCTCTAATATAGTGGTGGGTACAATTTAATAAAATCATAAGACAATATATAGAGTGCTTTAAAACCTTCTTCGAGATACTTTTTTTCTAAATCCTAAACCTCCATATGACGAGCCCTTTGGACTCCCCATGCGAGCTAAATAGGGAGGGTGTTGTGTTAGAGCCGTCCATTACACCAAATCCTGCGAATGGTCACCCCCAGGGGATCACGGCCCAAAGTCGTGACCACATCAACTTTGGGGTGACCATATCCATGACGCACTGTGGTTATGGATGCTCTTAGAAGTGGTCACTAACCAAATTCCTCACCAGTGTGGGTCATGGCCTTAGGCCGTGACTAGATCATGACCATTATGGCACCGATTTTTCGCCAAAGTTCCCTCTAAGTTTAATTACGGATAGGTCACGGCATATGTCTGTGACCAATTATACAATGCACACCACATGGGTCACGGCTTTGGCTGTGACCATCTCAATCTTTTCACGTGCTTGGGTCATGGCTTAGGGTCATGACCGCATGGTTGACTACGCGCTAATGTGAATTTTTTTAAGGGTGATGGCAGTGGGTCACGGCTCTAGGCCGTGACTATTGTCTGTATACTATAGCTATTCTACCTCGTTTTCATTTCTTCCTGCGTCAATCTCTCTCTCTCAAACCCTAATTTCAGCCGTAATTTCTCTTAATATCAAAGGTAAGCCCTAATTTTTGTGTTTCTGATTTAAACCCTATTATGTGTATTTGTGTGTGAAAACGTGTGTATTTATATGTATGCGTGTGTTTGTGCACATTTGTATATGTATGTGTGTGTGTACATGTGTATATATGTGTGTATGTGTGTGTATATTTGTGTGAATTCGTGTGTATGTGTGTGTACATATGTATATGTGTGTGTATATCTGTGTATATGTATGTATCCCCAGTTTATATGTATGTATATCTGTGTATGTGTATATATTTTTTCAAAAGAAAAAGGATGTACAATTTAAGAATTGAAATTTATTGCATTATTTATTGAGTATTGTTAACATTGATTGGAAATTGTTATTTAGAAGTTGAAACTAACTTCATTATTTAAGGATATATATTGGGTATTGTTAGTATTGACTTAATGTGGTTACTTAGAAATTAAAATAATTGCAAAATTTATGGATATAATAAATTAGGGCTTGAAATTATTTAGAGTTTGAAATTAATTGAGTGTTATTAGTGTTGACTGGATGTGGTTACTTAAGGATTAAGATAAATTATATTATTTAGAGTTTGAAATTTATTGAGTATTTTAGGTTTCGCACCCTAATCAAACTAATATACTCATAATCCTTTATTTATTGTCAAAACCTTAAATAAACTAATATACACGCCCTCGTATATTTTTTTGAGGAAAAATGAGCCACGGTGATAATCACTGGCAACAAGAGTCGGAGACGTTGCAATTGGACAGCACATGTAACACTTTTATTACTGAGCTTCATATAGAGGGTACTCCTATTTGTAGGTATGGAAATAAAAATATTGAACAATTTAACTACCTTCAAAACTGTGGAGTTAATTTCCGGCAAGATTACCTGTTCGATCGTATTCTATTTTCCCTATCAGAAAACTGGGATGACGTTATAGAAAATATATTTCACACGCATAATCCTGATGTAGCCTTGACCTTGCTTACGTTGTTGGAGAAGGCCAAAAAAAATTCACCCATTATGGATACAACTGTAACACCCCGTATTTTTCTGCATTTAATATTTAATTAATTAGGGAATTCAAAATTACTTGTGTGTCGTAATTTTAATTGAATTAATTATGGCAATATATATTTAAATATTAATCGGAGACTGAATGGTTAATATTTAGGGAAATTTATTTACTAAGTGAATAGTAATAATTTATTTACGTCATTTCGGGTATTAATGACGGGGTATGCACTTATCTCAACCGGGAGTCGGTATAGACTAAATTGGGGGTGAGATAAGAATTTTTATAAATTAATTTGGATGTCAATTCTAAGTGTACGGTTGAGTCCGGATGGACCGCGATAGTCAGAAAAGTGTACCCGGGGGTAGCAAACGGGTCACGGAACGTTTTAGGCATAGCTGGACCCACACGGGGACATTTGGGTCACTTGGGCTTGGCTCATTAGGCAAAAAATGGGATTTAGCCTAATATAGCAATTATAAGAAATAAGAGAACGACCGGATTAAGTTTAGAAAAAGACTTAGTGGATTAAGAAATCCTAATAGCAGTTAAAGGTAAATTAGGGGATCAAAAGAGAGCCAAAACAAAGGGGTCATCTTCAACCTTGGGCATTCACAACTCCAAAATCAGACTCTACGAACCCTAAGGCATGTGGTGAACTTGCTGTAGCATTTAAATTGTATTTCAATTCATATTCATATGATGTGTGAAATCAAAGAAATTCGTTTTGGGATTTAAAGGATATAAACATGGGGGTTTTGTGAACTAATATTCTGATTTCTGAATTGTGTAGAAATTCATGCATAATCTGAGAATAGTATAAATATATCTGGTAGGATGTAATCCGAAGGAACTAGAAACGAATTTGAGGCTGAGATTTGATGTTTAAATGGGATAAGGGTTAAAATTGGATTTTTCCCCAAATTACAAAAACAGTAGAGAACGGACAATTTAATGATATTTGTGGACATCATGAGGGTCCCTCATAAGGTTTTTTATATGTGTTATTGATCAGAAGGCTTGGGTTCGCTGGTAGAAGGAGTTAGGGTTTTTAGATTTTCGTCCATGGCTGAAACAGACCACTCGGAGAAGATGATGACATGCTCGATCGATCGATCGAGGGTCGGGGGTCGATCGATCGAAGGTCATAAATTTCTGGCAGTTCAGCCAGTTTATTTACATAAGGGAAAATTAATTTCAATCTTTTACCATGCCTTATGATATGAGAAAAATATATGGAGTTACAAACTAATTAATTGTGAAGGAAATTAATTGGGACTTGGGAGAAATTTAGGTGTGGCACACTATAATTGAATTGTGAGAATAATATTTCAAAAATGGTTACAGATGGATTTAGTGGGTAAGTCCGGGGTTATTGGTTGAGCAATACCAAGACGTTAAATTTATTTAGGTGAAAGCTAAATAATTTAGACTTCGGAATTTAGACTCGGGCATTGTTCTATTTTGGGCCACGAGAGTAAGTCCGAATAAATTGGTTGGGGTGACACCAAAAGTAATTAATGTGCAAATTAATTTAAAAAATTAGAGTTGGACCATAAACTCATAACAATTTGAATAGGCTTGTGTCACGAACTTAGTACACGATGTAGCCGTGATGCTTATATTTATATATATGCGGTCTGTGATAGTATATATATATATATGGTGTGTACATTAATATCAGTGGTTAGATATTATTATTATATACTCAAGTGCTATAGGGGGAGGTTACGCGTAGTGGATGAATCTCCTAGCTTGAGGAGTAGGGTGAGTATATTCCCAGGTCATAGCGTCCATTATATGGGTGAAGGGCATATCACTTTCAGGGAAGGAATATGACCACCTCCAATTGTATGTATAAACCAAGTTAGTGAGCAATTCTGACTTGGGGTAACTAGGTTATGTGAATATACCTAGTGGGATAGCACTTTAGAGAATTTATATCCTGTGAGTCTTTACTCGGGTGGATGTTATTATTAAATGTATTTCAGTATGTTTGCGAATGCTGTAATATAATTATAAGTATATAATTAGGTAATTAATTATATACGGGCTAATTAATACAAAGCATGAGTGGTATTATATGTATAACAAGTGTGGAAGTTATATGAATTTAAAAAGGGAAATGCTTAATTAAGTTGATGTTGCTAATAACTTAAAAATCATAATCATGGCACACTCAGTTAGAGTATGGTTGGTTCAAGGAGGTTTTATTAATTATCTAGTCATGAGATAAATAACTAGGTGAATTAATTAACGCGTTCGTAGTGCACATTAGAGGAGGGGTGAGAAAGTCCTCAAGAGAGTACGGCACTAACTAAAATATGGAGAGCATGCATATTTATTTATTAATGCAAGTTAATCAATTGCTCAATATTTTTCAAATGTTTTGGGTACTAACCCTTGATATAAAAACTTTTGAAAACCTTTTAGGTGTCCAGCCACAGGGACGCCAGGCTTGACTCAATTTCAGGAATCTGTTGCTGCAGCATATGTGGATGTTGCGGGAGTTTGATAGGCGCCTCATTCTTTCATTCCTAATATAGAGACTTCTTATCAGTTATTCGAGCATATTGCTCACAGATTATTTATTATTGGTCAGACTTGTTGGGTTTTATTTCGTGTCTTTACTTTCGTTGGATTTTTGCACCGATGGTTTATTCGGTCAGTTAATTAATTATGAATGGTTGTTTCAGTTAACTGTGATTGTTATATTATTTTGTTTCCGTATGAGATTTTCATTTAAATTAATGAAAGATAAAACTTGGCACTAGTCTATTTCTCACTTAAGTGGTTAGTAAATAAAAAAAGGCGACACTGATGCTAAGAATGAACCAACTCAGAAACCTCTTCTAACTTAATTTAGGACTGATCACTCGTGGTTAATTAGGCAAGGTGTCACAGATGGTATCAGAGCATCAGGTTCTAGTATCCTTAGGATCTGTGCGGCTTACTACGTTTCAGTGTAGCGTTCGATTGTTATAGATCCCTATTATTAGGACTGTTGATTTACTTTCCGCTTGTGAGATATCGTATTTCTGCTAATAGTTTGTGTATAAATTGTGTACTTATACAATTCAATCTATTTCAGATGCCACCGAAGAGACAGAGAGCGAAGAGGGTTGAGGCTAGGGATGAAGTCAGGGAGGCTCATCAAGAGCCACAGGTACCGCCACCACCACCCCACCCGAGTTGATTTCCACTACTCAGGTGGCAGTGATAGTGGCCCAGGCGATCGAGACAGCGATACGAGCTGTGGTAGCTCATTTTCCACAGCCCCAGGCACCGCCTCTAGTGGCACCAGCAATTCAGGCTCCAACAGGGCCACCATCTTGGCAGCGAGTTAGGGAGACCTTTCAGAAGGGCCACCCACTTGAGTTTCGAGGTAGTACCGATGTAGTTGAGGCTTGTGACTGGAAGAAGAATATCCAGCACCATTTGCGCATGCTGTAGTGTACCGATGTGCAGAAATAGATACTTGCTACCTTTTGTCTGTCGGGGGCAGCCTTACAGTGGTGGGAGTCAGTTACCACCGTTGAGGAGCGGGATTTGATGACGATATCCGAATTCTGGGTGCGGTTCGACCGCAAATACTTCCCACCAGCGATAGAGGCTGAGATGAGGAAGAAGTTAAGTGAGTTGGTACAGGGTGACCGGTCAGTGGCAGACTATAAGGAAGAGTTCACTCATTTGGCGAACTTTGTGCCAAATGAGGTGAGCGATGAGGAGCGAAAGAAGTCGAGGTTCATGGATGGCTTAGCCTGGAGGATGAGGCAATATTTGATTGGGAATTTGACATTAGTGACTTATACAGATGTCGTTAATACCGCCCTTGTACATTGTCAGGATCATCGCTTCCATGCGAAGGGGACCAAGAAAGTAGGGGAACCAAGCCAGCAGGGCAAGGCAGTTACTAGTGGTGACACGAGTGGTACTCAACAGCAGACTAGCAATCAGCAGGGTAATCAGGCTAAGAAATTTAGGCCTGGTGGGTTCTGACCGGGAGGACAGGGGTTCAGGCAGGGACAGCCAGGCCCGAATCAGCCGCAGCAGGTTCCTCAGGGCCATCAGGGCCAAGGGAATAATGGGGGAGGCCAGCAGGGCTAGCCACGTCAGGGAGAGCAGGGCCAACGACAGAGAGACGGTCAGTAACACAGTTTTGTTTATGGCCATTCAGGACACTTCAAAAGGGAGTGCTCGCAGAGGGGAAGAGGTCATCATCAGGGTGCTCAATAGGGGCAACAAGGGCAGATGCCGCCAGCAGCACCAGCGCCACCCGCCCCACAACAGTAGGGGAAAATGCACTATGGGCGTGTGTATAACGTCCGAGATGTTCCCAATCCCCCATAACAACAGGCGCCACCAGCAGTTGAGGGTATGTTTCTCATCCACGGTCATGAGAAGAGTATACTTTTTTACACAGGAGCGTCACATTCATTCATTAAATCTAATTTCTTTAAGAAAGTAGGGTTATTAGAGACCGCGGGTAGTCTTCGTATGTGTGTAGAGTCACCAGTAGGCAGCGGGGCTTCGATTCACTCGATTTGTAAAGGAGTGGACATTTTGATTGGGAGGCTTAGTCTAGCAACAGACCTTTTAGTGTTAGACATAGAGGGGTACGATGTCATCCTGGGTATGGATTGGTTGGCAAGATATCGGGCAACCGTAGATTATTACGAGAGGACAATCGTGTTCTCCATTCCAGGACAGGAGATGTTCCTGATAGCGATGCCTCTACCTGAGGGAGGGTCGCGCACACACTTGTATTACATCGAGGAGGAAACCTCACAGGAGGTGGTGGTTCTGTTGGACTCAATCCCAGTAGTGAGGGACTTCGAGGATGTGTTCCAGGAGATACTAGGGTTACCACCCAGCAGAGAAATCGAGTTTGTTATCGACTTAGCACCGGGGATGAGGTCGATTGCTCGGGCACCTTACCGTATGGCTCCTTCAGA
Source organism: Sambucus nigra (assembly GCA_949130495.1). Lineage (NCBI taxonomy): Eukaryota > Viridiplantae > Streptophyta > Magnoliopsida > Dipsacales > Adoxaceae > Sambucus > Sambucus nigra. Next base: position 293,850,115 of record OX422223.1, read on the forward strand.
GATGCGTGAATTGAGGGAACAGATTCAACATCTCCTGGGTCAGGGTTTCATTCGGTGGAGTACATCGTCGTGGGGTGTACTGGTACTATTTGTAAAGAAGCGAGATGGTTCACTCCGCTTGTGCGTGGATTATAGGGAGCTGAACAAGGTGACGATACGGAATAATTATCCATTGTTTAGGATTGATGATTTATTTGAACAATTGAGAGGGCCGTCTTACTTCTCCAAGGTCGACTTGAGGTCAGGGTATCATCAACTGCGGATTCGAGAGGAGGATGTTCCTAAGACCGCTTTCGAGTCGTGGTATGGATCATATGAGTTCAGAGTGATGCCATTCGGGCTCACCAATGCACCAGCAGTGTTCATGGATCTCATGAACAGGGTTTTTAGGGAGTATCTCGATCATTTAGTCATCGTGTTCATTGATGACATCCTGATCTACTCGTGCACCGAGGAGGAGCACACAGAGCATCTGCGTATGGTTCAACAGACACTGAGGGATCATCGAATCTATGCCAAATTCGAGAAGTGTGGATTTTGGCTGCGGGAGGTACAGTTTCTTGGCCACGAGGTGTCAGACCGGGGTATCGCGGTAGATCCGAGTAAGGTGTCGACGGTGAGGGAGTGGGGACAGCCCACGACACCGACCGAGGTGCGCAATTTTTTGGGTTTGGCCAAATATTACAGGCGGTTTATTAAAGGATTCTGAAAGATTACGGGCCTTTGATGAATCTAACTCGGAAAGGGGTACCTTTCACTTGGAGTGACCATTATCAATTAGCTTTTGACGAGCTAAAGGACAAGTTGACATATGCACCCGTACTTGCTTTGCCGAAGGGAGGATTAAAATATCGAGTTTACACTGACGCATCCTTACAGGGACTTAGGGGTGTGCTTCAGTAGGAGGAAAGGGATATAGCGTATGCTTCTCAAAAGCTAAAGCCCCACGAGAGGAATTACCCCATTCACGACCTGGAGTTAGCAACGGTTGTTTTTACTTTGAGGATATGGAGACATTATCTTCTAGGAGAGCAGTTCATATTATTCACGAATCACAAGTGTGACACCCCGCCTAATTAAATACCGGGCGATCACTCCGTTATTAAATTAAAATCAATGTGAACAGTTGGTTCATTCTTAGCATCACTGTCATAAAAATAAACTTTTCCAAATTAACACCCTAATTAATTAAGATAAGTGTCAAAACCATTTTTAACCAAATAGTGTTTTTAAAGAAAAACTTATTTATTTAATTAGTAACAACATTTTCAATAAGTAAGAATCATACAACAATTATCCTGGAACATAATTCAATTACTTTAAACATTCAACATCCAAAATCCCAACATTTAAAACTAAATGTAAAACATACATGCTGAATAAATCCCAAAATAACAGTACGAGAACTAACTGAAATATAAATGTCCCAACAAAACAGATAAATAGTGGAAAGGGGCGACACATGCCCAATAAATGAGTATGATAGATGTGGAATCAAGTAAACGAAGTCGTCTATGCAAGTGGCCTGCAACTCCCACCTAAGCTGCAGCACGTTCCTTTCAAGGGATCCTAAGCAAGACGCCCCTGTGGCTGGGACCCTGTAATACATACATATATATACAAGAGAGAGAAAGAGAAGAAGAAACGGGTCATAGCTCGATAGTGTGTTAGATTTAAAATTCGTTTAGCAAGTATTTAAATTGATACAGGCCAATGCAACAACATATTAGTGTGACACTCTCTTGAGAAATTCTCACCTCTCTTCTAATGTGCACACCTATCGCACTAACCTTCCCAACGGTTTGTCTTATCATTTATCGCACTAGTCTTCCCAATGATTTAACTTATCTTAGATTACTCGTAAGATTCAAAATTTAACGATTCAATTGTTTGAAAAGAATATTTCAATTAGTAACCATAGTTCTCATTCTAACTTTATTAATCAATAAAGTTTTCCAGTGTCATATTATACTTTCTCAAAATAAGTATTTACAATTTGAGTCATCAACCATTTCCTACATATCACATCACAGTAGGCAGTTCCGGATTTCAGAATTTCATATATATATTAACTACTCATAAAATATATATATATATATATATATCATAACAGCACCCCAAATAAAAACTATGGTGCGGGCATACTCTACTATCCAATCCCCGTATCACTCGTACTAAGGGAATACAAATTCGGAATCACTCTCGAACTGTATTAACACATACTCAAACAATATTGAGGCAAAGTATAGATTCCAAGTCCCTTAGGACCGTCTGAACTATCACTGCGATAGCCTGTACCAAGGATACCTATACATAAACAATATGAGGCGAAGCATAGATTCCAAGTCTCTAGGAGGAAATCACATACCCACATCTCTTAGGACCGTCTGAACTATCATTCCGATAGCCTGTACCAAGGATATCTATCTTCTAGGGTACAAGTCAATATCCCCCATAAAGGTCCCATCGAGATAAGACTGTCCCAGCGCGGAAACCTCAGGGATAGCATGTAGCGTGGGCATGATTTTCACACATAGATAGTATATGCATACACAATCATATAACTATACTAATATTACCATATCAATAATGGGTATATTCTCAAATCCCATAGTTACGACTTTTATTTAACATTAATTAGTTATCACGTATAACCGTTCACATCTTACTTTAATTTTGAGGAACCTTTCCACTTACTACATAATGCTCAGGGATTCTATCACCAGACCGGTCCGCCTGCAATAAAAGAACCGATCCGGCTAACCGGACCGGTCCGCCTCATACCCGGACCGATCCGACTACTGAAGGCCAGTATACCCCGGACCGCAAGCGAACCGATGAAGCCTGGAAAAGAACCGATCCGATCATCAATGAACCGATCCGCCTCAGAATAAAAGAACCGATCCGCCTCAGAATAAAAGAACCGATCCGCCTCAGACCCGGACCGGTCCGCCTGGGATAGACTTAAACGATTTCGCAGAATTTTAGTTACGGGTTTCATCTTCTAACTTACACCAAATCCATATTTTACAATCCCAAACGTCTCAAAATTTGTACTACTAACATCCTAACATGATATCATACATTTCTTACGTAAAGCATGTCAATTTACGTCACTAAACATGGATTAATCATGCCATAATTCATTTAAATATTCAAGAACCCTAGAAATCTCTAAATCATGGTTCCAATCTATTTTTCCAGAATTTTCTTCTTATAAACATCATAATTTCGTGGGTAAATTCCTCTACATGGCAAGGGTTTCCAAAATTATCATTTAACCCATAACTACATGCGATTCCTATCTCAAATCTTAGGTTTTCTTCCATAAAACTCATCCTAATCATTCCTATAATAATATGAAAGATGCATCAACATAATAAGCAAGATAAACACTTGCCTGGTATTTTCGACGTTCTGGTTTGCAGATGATTTTGGTGTGGTTGCGTAGTCCGTTGCGCGATCTACGCGTTGGTGGTGGTGGCGGTGCAAACGGATGGCTTTTGGGCCTTGAATTTGCCTTGAGAGCTCTCTCCTTCCTCTCCTATGGCCGTTCTTGTGTTTGTGATTTCTAACCCTAGCTGACTAACCTAAATGGCTGATATAGATTACTGATTTTCGTGGGTTTAATTACCCATAAATGTGAAATGACCAAAATGCCCTCTCGGGGTACTAATTAGGCCTAAAAACGCCCCGAGACCCAAACTAAACCCCCAGGTACACTTTTCTGACTATCTCGACCCTTCCGGACGCGTTGGCGCACTCAAAACAACCATACGAACAACCTATAAAATATTCACTTTTATTAATCCACATTTAGTCCCGACACGACACAGGCGCGTCCCGACTTAAATTTCCACAATTGTCATTTTATTCACACGTGACAATATTATAAAAATAAATCTCATATATTACTATACTCATCCAGTAATCTGCAACAAATAATATATTCCCAATATTTACTAACTCTTGTCATGCTAGTAAATATTTAAAACAACATTTCGGATTAAAATTAAATTAATTTATCTCAATTAAATTTAATAAATCCTTAAATTTAAAAGCCATGAAAATACGGAGTATTACATACTCCCCCCCAATAACGGAATTTCATCCCGAAATTCGGAAAATAAGGCCTACCAGGTAGAACAATTCTGGATATCCTTGTCAGTACGCAAACTATCTACATAGTACGGCGCTCAATCACTATAGCTTTTTCCTCACAGCAACATTATTTTACATTCTCATTGGAGACACTTCACATTGCGCTCCCAACTGACAACATTTGAATAGGTTACGTCTATACGTTGTAAATTCCATTATCTCACTATCATTAGGAGGCCGCACCTCACTACATGACAACTACTCGGATTTATTCATACACAAAATTCCCATTCTGAAAAGATCACACGAACATTTGACCACTCTTGACAGCCTAAAACAGTCGTGGAATTCCACCATAGTTATCGGATATTTTCTCGATCGACCGATCTAAAAATTCTGATTATCTACTCTCCTCTAAACATACGGAAGGATAATAGTCGAGGTTCTTCCATAACAAAACCTTAATAAGTACCTCGTACGGGACAAACTGGTACGAGTGCTTCTACAGAGCATTCTTGAAATCATCGTACCAAGATTCCAAAATCTCCTTCACGTGGCTCCACTAATCTTTAATCACCATGCGCTTATTCCCTGGCTAAGGGTGATACATCCTACTCGAAACGAAATCTTATCTCCGCTGGTTCCTGAAATCCCATATCAAAGGTGGGATTCACCAATCTCATCCTGATTCAGAAATTTATATTGCACCGGACCATGCACTGGCGCGATCCTTCCTTTCAAAGGAAGTCTGGGGCATACTAGTTAATATTGTAAGCCAGCCCCAAGGAATATCAATCACTTCCTTCTCGATGACTTAATTCACATGTTCGGGATAAACCCTTGATCTTGTTTTGAGGATGGCAACCCATCCAAGAACTTTACCAACTTTACCAACCTCTTCCAATTTCAGGAATTTTTTCGATAAACACAAAATTCTTTGGTTGATTCTCCTCTTTCAACCAAACCTTACCTATGGGAAGTGCATGTAGAGACTACTCACTACGTCTCGCTAAACATCGATTCTTCCCTTGAAATGTCTCACATTAAGTGACACGTAATACTCCCCTTCCTTCCTTGGAGTATGCCGAAAGTTTCGACCCGTGCTCTTCTCTCTACGAAGCGAACTTCTAGATCTCTTATACTATACTAACATCATTACTCTTTGTATGCGCAAGTCGCTCTCACACTTGACTAATAACAACTCCGCTCCGGGTGTGCTTCATAATAATTAAATTCTACTCTATTCAAGGAATACCAATTCTTGAATGGCTTCCCACAGCCTTCCAATCAAGTTAGGGCGTGCTATTCTAATTGCACACTTATGTATGGATTATCGCCCCTCATGTGACATTTAATCCACTCTATCACTTCCACTTCGTTATACTAGTCCCACAAACATATATTTCACACGTCTATTACCACGTCCCTTCGACTCGAACTATTTTAACTGCATTTAACCGAGATGTCCACATTCTTGCAACACCCCGACCGCCCTAGAAGAGTGAACGGCGGGCTACTCATTCGTAGAACGAACTAATTTTAACGGAATAGAAGGAATAGGGCATTCAAATTCCATGACAATAAAAGAGGAATAATAATTCTCAACCTTCCTCGGATAAGTACAACAATTTTCCCAAATAGGTACAATAACCAAAATAAATCACTAACGCTCTATTCATCAAAATAATTACAGGTCATCCCTTTTGTATAATATAAAGTTCTTTCCAGATAATCCATGCTAAAAATCATTCCAACTCTTTATTCACCTTGTGTTCTGTACGCGGTTATGACATTTGGGTACTCTCAATCACCCTAGAAATCAAAATTCTTAAATTCTCCTTATCATCGTTCCATCCCTCAACTCGTGGGGATAACTTTCAATGCTTTCCTATCACAAAAATCCGGCTCCAATGACCTTAAAACAAAATCAACTTCCAACTTACATACATAATTACTTGATCCCATTTCGACCAGGGTACCGAACTCATGGAATAGTGCCCAAACGTCTCCCTATTTCCAGCCTTACGCTAAGTTTCATGCATGGGATGTCTCGCAAAGCGAAATCCAAACAAGGAACCCCCCGATACACTACTACCTAGCATTGTCGGTTATCGAAATCCGTTAGGTCCTCCGTCCATAGTATATACCCCTTTATTCCGTCCCTTGACAGAAAAGTTACAATTTCTCCCGTAATTATGCTTAACAAAGAACGTTTCACCAATTTCACTATCGTCCCGTATTGGTTAATGGTAATTACATTCTATAAACCTCGAATACATACGATCGAAATTCTCTAAATTTCCTTTTTTTAACATTAGGGGTATAACTCTTAACTCCCACAGCTCTTAAGGATAAATATAACAGTGCACTCTTCCTATCACTAAGTCCGGAGTGCTAAACATGTTACCGAGTCAAGTCTTTTCGTTCAACGGTAAATCTCGGTACATACTGAATCATACTGACAAAGTCTATACATACATTGGTATCGAATATCTCGAGCCCACTATCTCCTCCAAAGTCTCTAGGATAGATATTATAAGTGCGAGTCCAACCTTCTTACAGGTAAAGCCTCGCCAAAACAAAACGTGTTGCACTAATGTAACTACTCCGATAGCCTTGCAATAAATGCCCACTATCATACTACCCATTTCTATAACATTTTAACAAAGATAATATCATACTCGTGTATTGCATAACTACAACGAGTAATCTCAATAAAGTATAAAACACTGTTAATATACTCATTCATCCCCCGCGGATAGCACCAAAGAAAAATCCCGCTATACTCAGGAAAAATATTCACATAATGGTAACATTTATAATGATATGCATTAAACTCGTCTCACATGCTAATCTAGCAATGAACAAAATATGGTGACTCGCTCGTGTCACATAAACACGCTGCATCCTCTAAGGATACAACTTATACTTCCATCCTGGCAATCGTCTTGACTATACAAATGGTTTTCGGACGTAACACGTCTGCCCAAACCAAAACAAAATTATTTTTAATCGTCGTCCTTTACTAGGCACCGTATTCTTTTCCCTTTTTCTCACTTTGGAACATATTATCGCGAGCAATTTCACTCCGCACCAAAATACCTCAACACATAATCCACTTATCACCTGTCCTACTAACCAGGTTAGGATTGTCCTTCTCTCGAACTTTAGTAGACTCGATTCCTGTTAGCCATCCCGGTTGTTCCCTTAGCTTTTTAGGCCATAAAGATCATGTTACTATCTATAATAGTACTTACTGAATTTAATTTAACTATCTAAAGCATTTAAATGGTTTTCCTGATGTGTATCCACATCCTTTTGTGGTGCTATACCACCACCGTTGTATTCAGTCTTATTCTCGACTAAATTCTTCGATTCCTTTAACTTCCCCCACAAAGAAGCGTTATCATCTATATTGACAAAATATGACATTGTCAACCTCTGAATCGGTCGTCCATCAGAATTTCCTCCTCGAGTATTATCAACTATTATTACAAGTTGGTCTCCCACTTGGAGTCGTTTCCTCCTTTAGTATCTACCTCTTTCGATACAATATTTGCTAACGATTAGGATTCATATCCACAATTGGACTTCTATCATGCCCTCCTGCGATGTGTTCAGAACCACGTTTGCTTCTCATCCTGAACAATTGAGGAAGGAACATACGGTCAACACTGTACCTAAGGTTATCCTATAGGCATAGCATTCCACTTCTAAAATTTGTGGTTGACTCCAACCATTATAATTTCGTCCCGAAAGCCAAGAAAATTTTCTCGAAATTTTCACTTTCAGTTTGCCACACTCCGTCCTATATTTAAGCCTTTGGATACTTTACCTCCTTTGGTAAACACATACAATTTTCGCGTTTCTAAAATTTTCCACTAACAGTCTCTACACGTTTTTTTGTAATACGTTGGGTAAGTTTACCCTTGCACCTCATTTGACTATAACAGCATTTGAAAATCATTGCTGCACCTTAGTCGCCTTTCTATTCGTGGCTTCTCGTGACATAATGGAGGTGACCTCGACTACGGTCATCATCCTTGGATATATTTCATAATCTCAACTGAACCCTGCCTCCTGATGTACGCTTAACGGTCCTCTTCTGACATCCGTCATCGCTCGGCACACGCACACATCCGAATGAAATTAGAATTCACTAGTGTATACACATTATAGGAGGAGAACGAAATCTCGTCAAAGGAATCAACAATCCTAAACATAGGGCTCTATAACAAACAAAGCAACGCTGAAAGCATAATAAGCCGTACAGATCCTAAGGACACTAGAACCTGATGCTCTGACACCACCTGTGACACCCAGCCTAATTAAATACCGGGCGATCACTCCTTTATTAAATTAAAATCAAGGTGAACAGTTGGTTCATTCTTAGCATCACTGTCGTAAAAATAAACTTTTCCAAATTAACACCCTAATTAATTAAGCTAAGTGTCAAAACCATTTTTAACCTTTTTAACCAAATAGTATTTTTAAAGAAAAACTTATTTATTTAATTAGTAACAACATTTTCAATAAGTAAGAATCATACAACAATTATCCTGGAACATAATCCATTTACTTTAAACATTCAACATCCAAAATCCCAACATTTAAAACTAAATGTAAAACATAAATGCTGAATAAATCCCAAAATAACAGTACGAGAACTAACTGAAATATAAATGCCCCAACAAAACAGATAAATAGTGGAAAGGGGCGACACATGCCCAATAAATGAGTATGATAGATGTGGAATCAAGTAAACGAAGTCGTCTATGCAAGTGGCCTGCAACTCCCACCTAAGCTGCAGCACGTTCCTTTCAAGGGATCCTAAGCAAGACGCCCCTGTGGCTGGGCACCTGTAATAAGGGGTGCACATGGTTCGGTTCGGTTCGGTTCCACTACGGAACCAGAACCAGAACCGAAATTGATCGGTTCCATGGTTTTATAACCAGAACCAAAATTGGTCTGTTCGGTTCGGAACCGAACTATCGGTTCTCGGTTTGGTTCGGGTTGGTTCTTGGTTCTGGTTTACAGTTCTGGTTCGCGGTTTGGGTTGTGGTTCTGGTTTGCGGTTCTGGTTCGCGGTTTTCATTAATGGTTCTGGTTCGTGGGTTGGTTCTCGGGTTGGTTAATGGTTATGGTTAATGGTTATGGTTAATGGTTCAGGTTCATGGGTCGGTTCTTGGGGTCGGTTCTTTGGTTCGGTTATTCGGTTCAGTTTTTTGGTTCGGTTCCATGGGTTCGATTCTCGGTTCGGTTTGGTTTGGTTCAGGTATAAAACCGAGAATCGAACGGAACACTTCGGTTCTCAATTTTTTGGAACCAGAACCAACCCGTAGAGAAAAAAAATCGAACCAACCCAACCCACAAAGGTCGGTTTGGTTCGGTTCTTCTGGTTAACGGTTTTTTTTGCACACCCCTACCTGTAATACATACATATATATACAAGAGAGAGAAAGAGAAGAAGAAACGGGTCAGAGCTCGATAGTGTGTTTGATTTAAAATACGTTTAGCAAGTATTTAAATTGATACAGGCCAATGCAACAACATATTAGTGCGACACTCTCTTGAGAAATTCTCACCTCTCATCTAATGTGCACACCTATCGCACTAACCTTCCCAACGGTTTGTCTTATCATTTATCGCACTAGTCTTCCCAATGATTTAACTTATCTTAGATTACTCGTAAGATTCAAAATTTAACGATTCAATTGTTTGAAAAGAATATTTCAATTAGTAACCATAGTTCTCATTTTAACTTTATTAATCAATAAAGTTTTCCAGTGTCAAATTATACTTTCTCAAAATAAGTATTTACAATTTGAGTCATCAACCATGTCCTACATATCACATCACAGTAGGCAGTTCCGGATTTCAAAATTTCATATATATATTAACTACTCATAAAATATATATATATCATAACAGCACCCCAAATAAAAACTATGGTGCGGGCATACTATACTATCCAATCCCCGCATCACTCGTACTAAGGTAATACAAATTCGGAATCACTCTCGAACTGTATTAACACATACTCAAACAATATTGAGTCAAAGTATAGATTCCAAGTCCCTTAGGACCGTCTGAACTATTACTGCGATAGCCTGTACCAAGGATACCTATACACAAACAATATGAGGCGAAGCATAGATTCAAAGTCTCTAAGAGTAAAGCTCATACCCACATCTCTTAGGACCGTCTGAACTATCATTCCGATAGCCTGTACCAAGGATATCTATCTTCTAGGGTACAAGTCAATATCCCCCATAAAGATCCCATTGAGATAAGACAGTCCCAGCGCGAAAACCTCAGGGATAGCAAGTAGCGTGGGAATGATTTTCACACATAGATAGTGTATGCATACACAATCATATAACTATACTAATATTACCATATCAATAATGGGTATATTCTCAAATCCCATAGTTACGAATTTTATTTAACATTATTTAGTTATCACGTATAACCGTTCACATCTTACTTTAATTTTGAGGAACCTTTCCAATTACTACATAACGCTCAGGGATTCTATCACCGGACCGGTTCGCCTGTAATAAAAGAACCGATCTGGCTAACCGGACCGGTCCGCCTCATACCCGGACCGATCCGACTACTGAAGGCCAGTATACCCCGGACCGCAAGCGAACCGATGAAGCCTGGAAAATAACCGATCCGATTATCAACGGACCGATCTGCCTCAGAATAAAAGAATCGATTCGGTCAATCGGACCGATCCGCCTCAGACCCGGACCGGTCCGCCTGGGATAAACTTAAACGATTTAGCAGAATTTTAGTTACGGGTTTCGTCTTCTAACTTACACCAAATCCATATTTTACAATCCCAAACATCTCAAAATTTGTACTACTAACATCCTAACATGATATCATACATTTCTTACGTAAAGAATGTCAATTTACGTCACTAAACATGGATTAATGATGCCATAATTCATTTAAATATTCAAGAACCCTAGAAATCTCTAAATCATGGTTCCAATCTGTTTTTCCAGAATTTTCTTCTTATAAACATCATAATTTTGTGGGTAAATTCCTCTACATGGCAAGGGTTTCCAGAATTATCATTTAACCCATAACTACATGCGATTCCTATCTCAAATCTTAGGTTTTCTTCCATAAAACTCATCCTAATCATTCCTACAATAATATGAAAGATGCTTCAACGAAATAAGCAAGATAAACACTTGCCTGGGATTTTCGACGTTCTGGTTTGCAGATGATTTTGGTGTGGTTGCGTAGTCCGTTGCGCGATCTACGCGTTGGTGGTGGTGGCGGTGCAAACGAATGGCTTTTGGGCCTTGAATTTGCCTTGAGAGCTCTCTCCTTCCTCTCCTATGGCCGTTCTTGTGTTTGTGATTTCTAACCCTAGCTGACTAACCTAAATGGCTGATATAGATTACTGATTTTCGTGGGTTTAATTACCCATAAATGTGAAATGACCAAAATGCCCTCCCGGGGTACTAATTAGGCCTAAAAACGCCCCGAGACCCAAACTAAACCCTCGGGTACAATTTTCTGACTATCTCGACCCTTCCGTACGCGATGGCGCACTCAAAACGACCATACAAACAACCTATAAAATATTCAGTTTTATTAATCCACATTTAGTCCCGACACGACACAGGCGCGTCCCGACTTAAATTTCCACAATTGTCATTTTATTCACACGTGACAATATTATAAAAATAAATCTCATATATTACTATACTCATCCAGTAATCTGCAACAAATAATATATTCCCAATAATTACTAACTCATGTCACGCTAGTAAATATTTAAAACAACATTTCGGATTAAAATTAAATTAATTTTTCTCAATTAAATTTAATAAATCCTTAAATTTAAAAGCCATGAAAATACGAGGTATTACAACAAGTCACTTCAGTATCTCTCCACGCAGATGGATCTGAATATGAGGCAGAGGCGGTGGCTAGAATTCGTGAAAGATTACCAGTTTGATATTCAGTATCATCCTAGTAAGGCTAATATGGTAGCAGATGACTGGGGAGATATCATAAGTCTGGACAGCGAAGTGGAGAGAGCTTCGATATGAGGATGATGTAGCTAGGGCCTGCATCTCGGCATTATCCATCACACCTGAGATCATTATACGGGTTGTGAAGGCTCAGACAGAGGATCAGATCTGTCGGGATAGGGTGAGCTAGTTATTAGCTTAGAGAGCAGAGGGTTACTCGATCATCTCGGAAGGAGACCTACGCCTTAATAGGAGATTGATTGTGCCAGAGGATGAGGAGTTGAGGCACGATGTTATGACAAAGTCCCATGGCTCGAGATTTGCGGTACATCCCGATGGGGATAAAATGTACCAGGATATGAGGAGGTAGTATTGGTGGGTAGGAATGAAACGGGACATAGCAGAGATTGTTTCAAAATGTGCCACATGTCAGCTTGTGAAAGTTAACCATTAGAGACCAATAGGGATACTACAGCCGCTAGAAATTCCCGTGTGGAAGTGGGAGAGCATCTCCATGGACTTCATTACAGGATTACCTGTATCGCAAAGGGGTCACAATTCCATATGGGTCATTGTGGATCGGTTGACCAAGGTGGCCCACTTACTGCCAGTTCACATAGACTTTGAGACAATACGTTATGCACAGCTATTCATAGCAGAGATTGTTAAGGTGCACGGGGTGCCGATAAATATTGTGTCCGACAGGGATAAAATCTTTGTGGCCCACTTTTGGCAGAGATTTCAGGAGGCCATGGGCACGGAGTTACGCTTAAATACATCCTATCACCCACAGACCGACGGGCAGACTGAGAGAGTTAATCAGATGTTGGAAGACATGCTCAGAATGTGCATTTTAGACTTCGGGGGAGGTTGGCAGAAATATCTTCCTTTGGTAGAGTTCGCGTATAAACACTCTTACCAATTCACGATCGACATGGCACTGTTCGAGGCACTATACGGGAGACCTTGTCATTCACCCGCTTATTGGTTAAAGGTGGGGGACAATAAATTTTTGGGGCCGTAGATTGTCCAGGAGACGTCTGCCAAGATAGAGTTGATCCGAGGGAGGATTCGGATAGCTCAGGATAGGCAGAAGAGTTATGCTTCACGGAGACATGTGGAGTTAGAGGTTGGGGACCAGGTATTATTCCGGGTATCCCCTATAAAAGGGGTGATGAGGTTCGGCAAGAAGGGAAAGTTAGCACCGAGGTACGTAGGACCTTTCCCTATTATTGAGAGGGTGGGACCGGTAGCATATAGACTCGGGTTGCCAGAACATCTTCAGTGGATACACGACGTGTTCCATGTGGCATCGTTGAAGAAATATAGAAGGAGCGAGAGAGCCTTTTGGCACATTCCACTCGCGGAAATTGATTTGTAGCCAAACATCTCGTATGAAGAGAGACCGGTGGCTATTCTGGACCGTAGTGAGCGAAAGCTACGATCCAAGGTTGTTCCACTAGTTAGAGTACAGTGGGGTCATCACAATGTTGACGAATCTACCTGGGAGAGGGAGGAGGATATGCAGGAACAATATCCAGAATTTTTCACCACAGGTACGACCTAATTTCGGGGATGAAATTCCTTTGTAAGGGGGGAAGTATGTAACACCCCGTATTTTTGTGCATTTAATATTTAATTAATTCGGGAATTCAAAATTACTTGTGTGTCCTAATTTTAATTGAATTAATTATGGCAATATATATTTAAATATTAATCGGAGACTAAATGGTTAATATTTAGGGAAATTTATTTACTAAGTGAATAGTAATAATTTATTTACGTCATTTCGGGTATTAATAACGGGGTATGCACTTATCTCAGCCGAGAGTCGGTATAGACTAAATTGGGGGTGAGATAAGGATTTTTATAAATTAATTCGGATGTTAATTATTAGTGTACGGTTGAGTCAGGATGGGCCGAGATAGTCGAAAAAGTGTACCCGGGGGTAGCAAACGGGTCACAAGACGTTTTTAGGCATAGTCGGGCCCACACGGGGACATTTGGGTCACTTGGGCTTGGCCCATTAGGCAAAAAAATGGGATTTAGCCTAATTAAGCAATTATAAGAAATAAGGAAATGGCTGAATTGAGTTTTGAAAAAGACTTAGTGGATTAGGAAACCCTAATAGCAGTTAAAGGCAAATTTGGGGATCAAAAGAGAGCCAAAACAAAGGGGTCATCTTCAACCTTGGGCATTCACAACTCCAAAATCTGACTCTACGAACCCTAAGGCAAGTGGTTAACTTGAAGTAGCATTTAAATTGTATTTCAATTCATATTCATGTGATGTGTGAAATCAAAGAAATTCGTTTTGGGATTTAAAGGATATAAACATGGGGTTTTTGTGAACTAATATTCTGATTTCTAAATTGTGTAGAAATTCATGCGTAATCTAAGAATAGTATAAATATATCTGGTAGGATGTAATCCGGAGGAACTAGAAACGAATTTGAGGCTGAGATTTGATGTTTAAATGGGGTAAGGGTTAAAATTGGATTTTTCCCCAAATTACAAAAATAGTAGAGAACGGACAATTTAATGATGTTTGTGGACAGTATGAGGGTCCCTTATGAGGTTTTTAATATGTGTTATTGATGAGAAGGCTTGGGTTCGATGGTACAAGGAGTTATGGTTTTTAGATTTTCGTTCATGGTTGAAATAGACCACTTGGAGAAGATGATGACCTGTTCGATCGATCGAAGGTCAGAAATTTCTGGCAGTTCGGTCAGTTTGTTTACATAAGGGAAAATGAAGTTCAATATTTTACCATGCCTTATGATATGAGAAAAATATATGGAGTTACAAACTAATTAATTGTGAGGAAAATTAATTGGGACTTGGGAGAAATTTAGGTGTGGCACACTATAATTGAATTGTGAGAATAATATTTCAAAAATGGTTACAGATGGATTTAGTGGGTAACTCCGGGGTTATTGATTGAGCGATACCAAGACGTTAAATTTATTTAGGTGAAAGCTAAATAATTTAGAGTCGGGAATTTAGACTCGGGCGTTGTTCTATTTCGGGACATGAGAGTAAGTCCGAATATATTGGTTGGGTTGACACCAAAAGTAATTAATGTGCAAATTAATTAAAAAAAGTAGAGTTGGACCATAAACTCATAATAATTTGAATAGGCTTGTGTCACGAACTTAGTACACGGTGTAGCCGTGATGCTTATATTTATATATACGCGGTCTGTGATAGTATATATATATGGTGTGTACATTAATATCAGTGGTTAGATATTATTATTATATAGTCTAGTGCTATAGGGGGAGGTTGCGCGTAGTGGATGAATCTCCTAGCTTGAGGAGTAGGGTGAGTATATTCCCAGGTCATAGCGTCCATTATATGGGTGAGGGGCATCTCACTTTCAGGAAAGGAATATGACCGCCTCCAATTGTATGTATTAACCAAGTTAGTGAGCAATTCTGACATGGGATAATTAGGTTATGTGAATATACCTAGTGGGATAGCACTTTAGAGAATTTATATCCTGTGAGTCTTTACTCGGGTGGATGCTATTATTAAATGTATTTCAGTATGTTTGCGAATGCTATAATATAACTATAAGTATATAGTTAGGTAATTAATTATATACGGGATAATTAATACAAATCATGAGTAGTGTTATATGTATAACAAGTGCGGAAGTTATATGAATTTAAAAAGGGAAATGATTAATTAAGTTGATGTTGCTAATAACTTAAAAATCATAATCATGGCACACTCGGTTAAAGTGGGATGGGTGCAAGGTGGTTTTATTAATTATCTAATCATGAGATAAATAACTAGATGAATTAATTGAGGCGTTCGTAGTGCACATTAGAGGAGGGGTGAGAAAGTCCTCAAGAGAGTGCGGCACTAACTAACATATGGAGAGCGTGCATATTTATTTATTACTGCAAGTTAATCAATTTCTAAATGTTTTTCAAATGTTTGGGTACTAACCCTTGTTATAAAAACTTTTAAAAACCTTTTAGGTGTCCAGCCATAGGGACGCCAAACTTGACTCAATTTCAAGAATCCGTTACTGCAGCATATGTGGATGTTGCGGGAGTTTGATAGGCGCCTCATTCTTTCATTCCTAGTATAGAGACTTCTTATCAGTTATTCGAGCATGTTGCTCACAGATTATTTATTATTAGTCAGACTTGTTGGATTTTATTTCGTGTCTTTACTTTCGTTGGATTTTTGCACCGATGATTTATTCGGTTAGTTAATTAATTGTGAATGGTTGTTTCAGTTAACCGTGATTGTTATATTATTTTGTTTCCGTGTGAGATTTTCATTTAAATTAATGAGAGATAAAACTTGGCACCAATCTATTTCTCACTTAGGCGGTTAGTAAGTAAAAAAGGCGACAGTGATGCTAAGAATAAACCAACTGAGAAACATGTTCTAACTTAATTTAGGACGGATTACCCGGGGTTAATTAGGCGGGTGTCACAACAACTACGTACAGAGAGCATTGACATGGACTATGATGTATTGCTCCATATGCATGCTAAATTATATCTTTCTAACAAGTTGAAAATGATGGGATTTCGAGTTCATGTCATGGATATCTACACATCAATCATAGATACCCTTCCTCTTAGTTGGCCATGTGCAAAAATTCATAGGTTCTTAAAAACTAATACCGAATGGATGAAGATCAGGCACATTGAACTTATTATAAAGTCTTACTTTGAAAAGGTATATATATATATATATATATATATATATATATATATATATATATATATATATATATATATATATATATATATACACTACTGGAATGCCCGTGCCTGAAGGCACGAAGGAAAATTTCCAAAGCATTTCATTGTGCCCGTGTATGATGTCATGGAGGAAAATTTTCAAAACAATGAATCGTGTAAAAGGAATATAAACACATTGATTCGAAATTTACATTTCTAGAAGACGTATTTATGTTGGGATTTACTTACATGAAAGTGTCATGTTCGTTTAGAAATTTTGAACTACTTTATAAAAATTTATAGACACAATTTCAAAGTTCTTCAATGCCGATGGCACGGTTGTAAAGATCTTCAAGTGCATTTTTCTCCCTAACACTATGTGTACAACACTAATATCAACAAAGAAAAATAAAAATAAGAATTTCAAATATTAGGTGTTTAACCCAGGGCCTAAATATTTAGATCCTTAAAATCCACCTAAAACTAACAACAAAAAATATAAAAAATAATACTCAATATAAACTTTAAAACTCTGATGTGGAATTATTAAACGTCAAAAAACCATACATTTGAGCCGAGAAATGAAAGAATGATATAAACTGACACCGAGTTAGCAAAAAATGTTCTGGATATTTCGTAATAGTAACTAAGTTTAGAAAAATAAGATGCGCAATAGAATGATACAAACTGACCCGAAGTTATAAATTAATGCGTGAACCCCTTAATAATTTCATATCATGTCCACACCAAACTAATAAAATGCGATATGTAATGGGTGGAATTTGTTTTGACCTACTTCAATCGTAAATAAAAATCAATTCTTTGGGCTTGTAATTTTTTTTAAATTAATGTTAATTCTCCACTTAAAGAGGTAGTGACAAAAGTTATGGTGTAAAGGAGAAAAAATATTTTAAAATAGTAAAACGATTTTTAATTTTTTGAAGTGGTTAATATATTTTTTTAAATTAGTAGGAGTGATAATTTTAAGCACAACACGATAATACAAAACAACAATAATATTTCAAATGTTGCTTGCTCCAAGATTTTTTAAACTAAGTTGTGTCGTATTCGTGTAAAAATTATCACTCGTGCTGATCGTATCATGTGTTTTTGTCTAAATTATAACAATAATGTCCTCCGTTATTACATAAACCTTTATATTATTCATAGATATATATATCAAGATATGTACTCATCCTATTTTAAAAAAAATACAACCAGCCAAAGATCTTTACTTTTACTACCTAAACATGTCCACACATTATATTAAATGCTCCTGATAAAAATGATTTGGTTCTGACCGAATATATTTTGTTGATAGCCATAGTATTTTTTTAGTAGCTTTAGCTTTTGGCTAATCCATTTATTATACCTTTATCACTTAGCTTTCGGCCCTCAGTTGTCCAAATGAATTAATTTGGTTAATAGTTAACAGGTTATAGATTCTTTAGCTGTAGGATAGTATGGGATCCCAGTTGTAACTTTAAACCTTTGTTGGTTTTCACAACTGTTAGAATTATTAGGAGTTGTCTGAATTAGTTCTTTATGAGCTTTATTTTGAAACAGTAATAATTTGATTTGACTGGTTAGGACCTAGACTTCAGTTCAAAGGTTCCTTGGCATTGATTTGTCCATTAATTTTTGTCGTTTATGATATGACCAAAGTTTAAAGGTTATATTGGAGCTGCCAATTTCATCTTTTAGTTTTAGCTTTAGAATTATTAGATTCAACTATACTGATGGTACATCTTCTGTGATGGGGTTGCTATTAAAGAGCTAGGCCACGCATCAACCTGCCATGTCTTAGTGCTATAGTTGATACAACCTGTTGGAAAATATTTCAAGTTTTCAAACTCTTTTAAAATATCAAAAAATATAGTGATGATCAATCTTTGATTGTTGTATACGGTAACTAACTTGCCTTAACTTGAAGTCTTGATAATGTTCATGATGGTGAAGTGGGTGTAACAGGATAAGACAGACTAAAATAGATGATGATCACATATAAATCTTTCACTTACCACTAACTGAGTAACCACACTCTTATGCAAGAAAATACACCTACCTCATTTCTATTTTGGCGAATATCGTCCACATAATGTAACAAAAAGGCCATCACATTTCCTCCATGATTCTTATGCACACAAGTTTTGTTGAGACATTGATCAAAACCAAAAAAATTGATTTGCTTATTAAAATAGATGTTCCAAGAACCTTATGTTCGCTTAAGTTCATAAATAGACCTCTTAATCTTGGATACATTGCTTTTCTAAATTATTGATATGAATCCTTTGGGTTGCTATTATATATGCACTTGTCAAGACTACTATTAATGAACACAATCCTTACGTTAAAATAATCCTAATAAACTATTGAATGGGTATTAAAGAGAAGGTTTGTTCATAGTCAGTCACTTCTTTATGAATAGATCCTTTCACATTAAGCCTTGCTTATAAGGTTTTCACCTTCCCATTAATCCATCATTTCTTCCTCATACAGATTCACTTACATTTGATGTGTTTTATCCCATCAACGAGTCTATAAGCTCCTGAACCTAATTTTATTACATTGAATCCATGTCGATATCCATATCTTAATCCAAATATCAAAGTGCTTATCTTGGAGTGCCTTAATAAAATTATTGAGACCTATTTGTTTTGTACCTTTAGGATCTCACAGAAATGTTCACCCAAATACAAAAACTTATCAGGATGTCCCTTGGCACTCCCATTATGATTTAGCTCCATTTATGATTTAGTCTAAGTGAAAAGTGTTTCCTAATCCTCAGTATTACTCCCACTATCTCTAGATAATGTATTATTAATATTAGGTTGTATTTATTGATGTGCGGGTGGTGTAGAAACAATAATAATTTGATATTCCCTTATCAGACTAAATTACTCCTAAGCATGCGGTTCATTATATAATCTTGTTTTAAGAATCACACATTGATACAAATGATGACCATTTGTAATTAGTATTATAAAATAAAGAATATTTAAAACCATTGGGATAACTAGAATAGAAATATATTTTTGTCCTTAAATCCAACTCCCTTGATTCATTCTGCAACACATATGTTGGACACTTTTGTACTGCGAAAGTGGTACACTTTTGGCTACTTATCTTTCTTTCTCTCTATTTTTTCTCAAGGACTAGCAATGATCTCTTTGGAGTGGTGTGATAAGCACCCAAAAGTGTTCAAATTATACCCTAAATGGAAGTATTACAATCATTAGGTCTCGATAAGGCCTTATGCGTATATTTGTTTAGCTTGTCGGTCAATTTACATTTGCGGTTTCAAATGCTTTATATCAAGGCAAATATAAAAATGATGCAGTCAAACATACCTAAACTCAATCCCATTACCAAATGACCAAGCCTAAATCATCTCGAGCCATATTTCTAATTTTACCCTTGTGTGTAGTATTAAGATTATAATTTTTAGTATATATTATATTTCTTCGTGTAATTTTATTTTTATTTCTTTTTATTTTTTATTTTTTGTCTTTTATTATATAATGTGATCATAATATAGTGTGTCTGTCATTTTATGTATAGTAATATGTTTGTGTCTGTATTTATATTTTAATTTATTTTGTTGAATAAAATAAGTCTTCCATCTTTGTAGCTTAAACAACATACGTGTTAGATTAGCTCTAACTTGGTTTTCCATATTTGTAGCTCCTTTCCAACAACACACATGGTAGATATTTTCCAACTTTGTAGGACAATTCCTTATTTCCATTCTTGTAGGATAGCCTTACGTGGACGTTTAGATACTATTATATTATCAATAGTTGCATCAAGAAGATCTTATGTTCAAACAGTTAGGTTTTGAGTTGATCGTGTTAGGAGAAATGGAGGGTCTGAGATGGGTTTGAGAAATGGAAGCTTCACATTTAGGTTTTGTTTTGTGATCAATGGGTCAGCTGATGCAAAGGTGGGTCATTATGGATGTTGTCAAAACGACAACAAGCTTGTGTGTTATTATCAACTCATTTAAGATCCGCATTTTATCCGTAACTTTTCATTCGGACATGAGCCAAACTCTCTCTCTCTCCCTATATATATTGAAACACTTAGGTCGGGTCTTAATCGGATCAGGGCCACTAATATCCATATCTGGTCAGTTAAATAAATGGACTATCGAGTTATAGAGTAAATGGGTTATTATTTCAAATAACTTGTACCAGATCATGATATATAGATTGGGTATCAAAAATTCTTGGTGTAACGCATTTTGAAACCAAATTGAAACCTCATGTCTACGTGGCTTGCAGAGATTAATTAATTCTTTATGGATGTGGGTCCGCGCGATCGGAATTAACCAATCTCATTGGGTATAGGTCTGGACCCGGTCCATTAACAACCCAATTTTCTACAAGTAAGAGAACAACCATAATAATTGAATCTTCACAATCCATTTCTATAATTCTAATAGGTAATCATGTATGACAAAATATGATCATGTATGTAGAAAATGAGTTCACGATTTCCAAGTTAACGATTTATATCATATCCCACCTTAACGATGTTTGAGAGTGCTAAAGACTCAATGGATTGACTTGTATAATTAATTTCCAAACACATAAATCTTATTTTTAATCAAATTTTAATCTTCAATTAATTATGGTGTGTGTGCTAATTGTGTTCAAATATAGATTTGTCATTTTCAGTCTAAATACGCAAAAATAATCAAGATGAGAAAAAATCCCTCTACAGGGCAAAACCTTTTATTCAACATTATTAGAAGTTTATGAATACAAATGACTGACAAGGCACTTAGCTAAAGTAAGTTAAACATGTATCGATTCAGCCTTCTTCTTCTTCTTCTCAGCAGTGAAACCTCGTTTCACAAATTCAACTATAGAGAAAAGTCTCTACAAAGGTAACTCAGCAAGAATCCTTCTTTGTTTAGTAAAAGTTATCATGAATAATTCTAGGGGGTGAGGAATATAATTATAAGGAGTTTTTTATCAAAAATGAGAACTCAAAAGTTATTTTTCTTTTTGGAAAGAGTTCTTAGAATATCTGATCTTGTTAAGACTTGTTATAAGAAGGTTGAATAAAAAGGATTAATATGAAAAGATTTGGGAAGATATTAATTAAGAAATTTTGACAGCGTGCGTTGATTCAAATGAATAGGCGGGTTATTCAAAGGACACTGCATCTCGTTCAAACGAGACTCAAATGTAGACTTATAATGAGATGTCAGTAAAACCCAAAACGTGCTTCATTATAAATTTCATTGGAACGACGGTAAAATCTCGCTCGAACGGCATTAGACCTCGTTCGAACGAGGAGTCAATTTTTTGAAAAAAATTCCTAATAATTTTTGTGTTACTTAAAGTAAAAAATAGCCTCATAAAATTTTACCCAAATCCCAGAAAATATAAAAATCTTTACCACTTATGATCGCATACTTTTTCCACGATTACTGAGATGACAAGATCTTTCAATCTCTAGCGGTCTTCAACATAGTCTTCTAGTACCGAAATTTTGTGACGACTATGTGTTTAGGTGTCGTGCTTGTATAATGGGATTTGCCAAACCAAAAATAAAATAAAAAGTGGGAAATCATAAATTTTTCCCTTAAAACTCTTCCCATTTGGCTATTCTGGTACAAAACACAAACCTAAGCCAAATTGAATCATCTTATAACTTAATACAATTGTTTGTTTGATTTATCAACGATTTGCTTACCCTTAATTAATGATTATTTGTGCTTATCATTATATTTCAAACTATTGCGCGTCACGGGTATTTGTTTGTTTCTTGTCATATATGTGTAGGTATTTATTGCACACTCTGATGTTGACAAAAAAAAAGAAAAATTTTGAAGAATTGAAGATGATGGAGTTTGTTTTAAGACATGTCTCTTAGTATTCCCAGTTTGAGGGTTTTCTGGGGATATTAAATTATAAGTCATTTGTATTTAGTGAGATAGCATAATTCGGATGTTTTTATGTATGTATCGGCATAGACATAGGGGGATATTTGTAAGGACATAATTTTATAAATGTCCATCTCATTTTTGTATGTCGTATACCAATACACCATCAAGAATGTTCATGCTCATATTTGCCTTAAAAACGGATCCGAATTGCAAGAGGACTGCTTCTAGTTTCTGGTGATTTTTCCAGGCCGATCCGGATCGGGTATTCCAAGCGATCCGAACCGCCAGAGGTAAAGGCTCTGGACAATTTTTAGCAACGATCCGAACCTTTTTATGGAAAACGATCTGGACCGCATTTCACCGATTCGGACCTTTTTATGGAAATTAATCCGGACAGCATTTCTAAGGATCCCTCTGTTTGAAATTGGGCATCGATCCGGACCGAGTCCCCAGGGAGATCCAGACCGCCGCACCACAGAAGTACGAATCTGATAGATTTGTTTTGACAAGCTCGAAAATTCTTTATAAGGGTTATTTCGGACCTGTTTATTTTGAGTCTTTGGGAAAATATTTTGGAGAGCCCAAACACAACAAGACTTCAAGTTTTGATGTTCCAAACATCCTTTTGATTCACAAATCATTCCTTTATCATTTGTGTGGATATCTAAACCCTCAATGGATTGTTCTACACATCTGGAGTAACTTTGTGGAAAAGACGTCTCTTTTCCATTGTTGACCATCTTGAGTTCTTGCGGGAGATTCCAACCGACGACATCGGAACCGACACCTGATTTATTTCGTATGTCACTCTTATTTTCATTCTAATCCGTGTAAATCGTTCTTTACAAATTATAGTGAAAATAAAAGGTTTTGCCCCTTTGGGGGATTTTTCCTGATTTATGTGTTTGTTTGTGATTGAATGTTCTTGCATGATTATATTATTTCTAATCACACCTAGATGCATGTTTTAGGATTTAATTGAAAAACTGAGTTTAATTAAATAATTTCTTTGTTTGAACATAAGCGCACTCTTAAATTGGTATCAGAGCCTCTTACACAACTTTACCATGTAATTTTCCATAAAAAAAATTTGAATATTAATTTATTTAAAAATTGATTTCTTGAAAAGGCGTTTGTTCAAATGGAAAAATCGTTTAGTAAAATTTCAATTTTTGACGTGTCTAATTATGCGTACTGAAAAGCCCGTATGAAATCCTCTCTTAAATCCATTGATGAACGTGTGTGGTTTCTTGTTGAAAATGGGTGGTCACCTCCTACAGTCACAGTTGATAATGTGATAAATTTTAAACATGTAACCCAATGGACTGAGGATGAACAAAAATGGTCCACGTTTAATTCTAAGGTTCTGAGTGCCATTTATGTATCCGTCACTCCTGACGAGTTCCGTCGCATAATGACATGCACTGCGTCTAAAGAGGCATGGGATTTTCTTCAACTTACCCATGAAGGCACTAATGGTGTTAAATAATCAAAGTTGCAAAATCTAACTACACAATTTGAAATAATCACCATGCTTGAATCTGAATGCTTTGATGATAACTATGCTCGTTTTTCTGATATTGTTAACAACAGTTTTAACCTTGGTGAGCATATTCCTGATTTTAGGGTGATTAAAAGGATTTTGTGAACTTTGCCTAAGCGTTTCATCCCCAAAGTCACTATGCTAAACTCTTTTAACACTTTAAGAGATATGAAATTGTAAGAGTTGGTAGGAGATCTCCAGACATATGAAATTGACGTGTTCCCTCACAAGATAAAATCTAAAAATAAAGGCATAGCACTTCAAGCCCAAGATAGGAAGAGTGAGGGATCGACAAGAAAGAGAGTAGAGTCATCTAGAAAAAGGGAGAAAGAAATGTCAGACTCCATGTGTGATATTGATTTAGATGATCTAGCCTTGTTTGCAAAAAAATTCAAGAAAATTCTCAATTTCAAGAAAATAGAAATTTCAAAGATAAAAAGAATTTTGAGAAAAACAAGTTCGAAAAGAAAAATAAAAAAGATAATAAAGACCCTCCTAAGAAAGATAGTGAGAGATGTTATAAGTGTGACGGTAAGGGTCATAAAGCTTTGAGTGTGCTACTAAGTTGAAAAGACTTGCCAAAGAAAAAGCCAAAGTTATCCTTAATGCTACCCTTAGTGACGATAGTGAGGTCGAGTCAGTGGACTCTGGAGATGAGTCATCGCATGAATGTAACTTCATCGAACTCATGGCTAGTCATGTGAGTACCTCTAGTGATCCCCACAACGATGAGGGTGCTACTTCACAGGGACAACTCGACAGTGAGAAGGAAGTGAGTGAGGGGGAGGATGCCACAAGTGAGAGCGAGAGTAATCTTCGACTCGCCTATGCCGAGTTATATATCGAGTCATTTAAAACCAAAAAGTGTAACAGAGCATTAGTTCTTAGGATCACCGCTCTAGAGTAAGATTTAGCAGAAGCGAAAGAAAGAGAGTCCTCCACCTACACTGCCTTGAGAGAGAGAGGGAGTCTACCTGTGTTGAAAGAGAGACTAGTTGTGTTGAGAGAAAGAGTCAGTTTAGAAAGAGAGAGAGATTTGTTTAGAGAAAGAAAAAAGGGACTTGACTAAGCAAGTGTCTAGTCTTACGATTGAGCTCCATTCCTCCATAGAGACTCGAAAGAAACTTTAAGCCCTTGTATCCCAGCTTACTCATGATCTTGAGAGAGCACGAGAAGCCAAGGTTCAAATTAAGGACGGATCTGGAAAGATGGGAAAGATGCTCCTCGGTCCCGCTTTAGGTTTTGGCAAAAGGCAGGAAATAGGTTTCGATGGTACCTCCACGTCCCAAATCGCAACTGGACCAGTTCCTAAGTTTACGACGACTCCATATGGCCCTTGTCAAAAACCACGAAGAAAAATTTGACCAAAAAAAGCAAACCAAGGTCGACCTAAGACTGTGTACTTTTATACCTACTGCAAAATAAAGGGCCACCTCAGGGAGTTTTGCTATAGTTTGGGATGGACACAATGTACTACTGCTCCGCTACCTACCACTAGAGATTTCTCGAGTCTTAGAGAGCAGGTTGAGTTCCTAGTCACCACATCTCAGAATTTAATGGAAGAATTACAACGAATTTCCCTTTCGTCAGTGGATACATCCACAAACCCGACTAGAACCAACATTGACAAGGGCAAACAAAAGGTTACCTCATCTTGGGTGCCTAAGCACGACGTAAAATCCCTTGTTGCACATGTTGCTCTTAAAGCACAAAATACCTCACAGTGGTATTTCGATAGTGGGTGCTCCAGACATATGACTGGTGATGTCTCATTTTTTACCTACCTAGAGGATCATTAGGAAGGTAAAGTCACCTTTGGAGATGGGAGAAAGTCTAGCATCGTAGGATGAGGTACAGTAGAGTTACCAGGATTTTCTAAGCTAGAGAATGTTTTGTACGTTAAAGGATTAAAAGCAAACCTTCTCAACATTAGCCAGTTATGCGACGCTGACTTTGCAGTAAAGTTTAACCGGGACGCATGTAATGTCTATAATCAAGTCGATAAACTTTTATTGCAAGGGGTGAGGACAGAGGATAATTGTTATGGGACTGTGCTCAAGTCCTCATTTGTCTGCAACAGCGCCACGATCACTCCTATGGATATGTGGCACCAACGTCTAGGTCACGTGAACTTTAGAGATTTGACAATATTAGCTAAAAAGGACCTAGTACGTGGCTTGCCAACACTTGGAAAGTCAACTTCTATGATTTGTGGACCCTGTCAGTTGAGAAAGCAAGTATGTAGCCCCCACGGGAAGTTGAATTCCATTATCACTTCACGAGTACTTAAGTTGATACACATGGATATCAAGGGTCCTACTCGTATAGAGAGTCTGGGTGGTAAGAGGTACATCCTAGTGATGGTAGATGATTTCTCTAGATATTCTATCGTGGGATTTCTGAGAGAGAAATCAGATGTTATTGAAATTCAGACGACCAAGTGCCGTGTCATACAAAACCAACATCGTGTCACTATCAATAGAATGCATTATGATAACGGCACTGAATTTACGGAGAAAAAAGTAGATCATTACTGCGATAGTCTATGAATCAAACATGAGTTTTCTGCTGTGAAGACTCCTCAGCAAAATGGGATTGTTGAGAGAAAGAACAGGAGGATTCAGGAAATGGCTAGATCAATGCTTCTAGTTCATAAAGTTGCTAGGAGATTTTGGGCAGAGGCAATGTCTACTGCATGCCATACGAAGAATACGGTTTACCTTCGTCCACACACAATTAAGACGCCCTATGAATTGTGGACTGGAAAGAATCCCAATCTTGCATATTTTAGCATTTTTGGGAGTAAATGCTATATCCTACGGGATAGAGAGAAATTAGGAAAGTTTGACTCCCGAAGTGACGAGCGAATATTGTTAAGATATTCATCGAATAGTAGAGCGTACCGAGTTTTTAACTTAAAAAGCTCTAAGGTGATGGAGTCAATAAACGTCACTGTGCAAGATGACGAACCATCAATGTCGGTTGACTTCACCCATTTGAGTGAGGATGACACACTCCCTATTGATGATCTCACTGTGTCTCCCACACCCATGGTGGACCCTACTCATGTTCTAGGGGACACACCTTCTTAGGTTTGCAAGAGTCATGACCCTACATCTATTTTAGGAGATCCCACCCTAGGGGTCAAGACTCCTGCCCAACTAGAGAATGTTGTTAGCCATGTCTGCTACACATCTAAAGTCGAGCCCTAGAACTATAAAGAAGCACTCAAGGATGAACACTGGATCTCTGCGATGCAGGAGGAGTTACTTTAATTTTGAAAGAATGATGTCTGGGAATTAGTTCCCCGACCTAGTGAGACTAATGTGATAGGTACCAAATGGATCTTCAAGAATAAGATGGATGAGACAGGTACTATCATCAAAAATAAGGCTAGGTTGGTCGCTCAGGTCTACACAGAGATAGATGGTGTAGACTTTGATGAGACATTTTCTCCTGTTATGAGGCTTGAGTCCATCCGTTTACTGCTCGCCATCGCATGTCATCTACAAGTCAAGCTATATCAGATGGATGTCAATAGTGCCTTTCTTAATGGAATTCTATAGAAGGAGTTTTACATGGAAGAACCAAAAGGGTTTGAAGACCCTAAGCACCCTGAGCATGTCTACTATCTAAGAAAAGCCTTGTATGGTCTGAAGTAAGCACCCCGTGTTTGGTACGATAGGCTTACTTCTTATCTCTTAGCCAGTGGCTTCAAGAGAGGGGGAGTTAATATGACATTATCCGTCAGGAGAGATGACAGTGTTATTTTTGTTGCCCGGGTCCATGTGGACGACATAGTCTTTCGGTCCACGTGCTCCCAGCATGCCCACCACTTTGAGGAAGAGATGAAAAGTGAGTTTGAGATCAGCATGGTAGGTGAGCTTACTTTCCACCTTGGTCTTCAGGTTCGTCAGTTAGAGGACGGGATGTTTATCTCCCAATCCAAGTTTTCTAGAGACCTAGTGAAAAATTTGGTTTAGACTCCGCTAAGCACGCATGTACACCTATGAGTACATATACAAAGCTTAGTAAGGACACTTCAGGCAAGGACATTGAGCAAATCTTATATCGAAGTTGATAGGGAGTCTTCTCTACCTGACTGCTAGTCGTCCTGACATCGTATTTAGTGTTGGAGTTTGTGCACGATATCAATCGTCCCTTAAAGAGTCGCACTTACTCGTTCTTTAATGAATTATCAAATACGTAAGTGGGACTCTCTCCCTTGGCATTTGGTATTCCTTTGATACCACTGATCGTTTATCTGCATATTCGGATGCCGACTGGGCTGGGGATGCAGATAGATGTAGGAGAACTTTTGGTGGGTGTTTTTTTTGGTTCTGCTCTTGTCTCTTGATTGAGCAAGAAACAAAATTTCATCTCTTTGTCCACTGCGGAGGCTGAGTACATAGCCGTCGAAAGTCGCTGCACACAACTTCTATGGATGAAGCAGATGTTGGAGGATTATGAGATACCACAGGACACCATGACCATCTCCTGTGATAACGCGAGCGCAATACACATATCCCGTAACCTAGTCCAGCATTTGCGCATAAAACATATTAGGATACGCGAGCACTTTATCCGTGAGTTAGTTGAGGAGAAAGTCATGTCCCTGAGTTATGTGTCTACCAACCTCTAGTTAGCCGATATTCTAACGAAGCCTTTAGATGCCCTTAGATACAAGAGTCTTAGGAAGTCTCTAGGTATTTGCACAGTTGGCTGAGGGGGTTTATTTTTGTCTAAGATAGGATGCATTGTCATATTCATATCTTATGTTTCCTATTTCTAGTTTGTATCATTTGTATTATTTTTTTTTCTTTCTTTTTCATATTTTTTTTGAAAAAATCCAAAAAGATTTTCCGTTTCTTTTGGCAAAATTGAAAAAGACAAAGATTTTCTTCTTATAAACTTTTGAAAAAAACAAAATATTTTTGTATTTTGTTTACACCTTTTATGGATGAGCATTTAAGATAGCCGAGTCACAACTTCATGTCCATACTCCACATGACTGTTTGATAGTGATTTGAGATGCTACATCATTTCATCTATGTGCTTTACATGGTTTGGAGTGTATGAGATGTAATTAGTGACATCTTTCTACATGTTTAGCTCCTTATCTCCCTTATTTCACACATGCACGGCTTTATTTGATTATTGTGCTTGTCTATCACATGTTGGCTTGAGTGTTTTCATCTCAATTCTGTCTATACAACAAACCATATGCGATAAAAGTTGACAAGATTAGAATGCATGTAAAAACCGTTTGATGAGATTGTGTGATATTTGAAAATGGGAAAGGGCTGCGAAAGGTACTTATTTGGCCTTTGCGAATACTAAGTCACCGTTAAATTGGACCTAAAAAATTGAGGCATTTTAATTATCCAAGGTCCAAAGGGGTTAAAAGAGCCCGAAAAATTTAAAGGCAATTAAAAGAAATTCATGCCAAAAATGGGCCATTAGGTTTCAACATCAATTGTCCAATGTTTGAGACTTTAGATCTCCTCTTAAAAATATAAATATGAGGAAGTTTGGTTGGAGAATTTAAACGGGTTTTCACTTCCTTAAAAGTCCTGAAAAATCATTAAATAGTTTTTGACGTTATTGGTGTGGAAATCACTTTGAGCTTTGATTCACTGATTTTGATTGAGTTAATTTCTTATAATTCCATTTTTTTTACACCTATGGAAGATATTGAGAGTATTCGTTAGGAGTATTCGATATTCATCGTGCATATATGTTATGTTTGTATGCATTGATTTTCCTATCGAATTTTATCACACCCCTACATATCCCCTATCACCGACTTGGTTGTTTTTGTGTGATTCTTTGTTGTATATTTTGTATGAAAAATTTTGAAAATTTCAAAAGGAGAAAGTTTATTACCTTGTGATTATCATATCTGTCTATTTGGGGACATCTTAAAATGGGGAAGAACGAATTATGGGGGAGAATTGTTTGTTTGATTTACTAATTATTTGCTTACCCTTAATTAATTATTATTTGTGCTTATCATTATATTTCAAACTATTGCGCATCATAGATATTTGATTGTTTCTTGTGACATCTGTGTAGGTATTTATTGCACACCCTTATGTTGACAAAGAAAAAGAAAGTTTTTGAAGAATTGAAGATGATGGAGTTTATTTGAAGACATACCTCTTAGTATTTCCAGTTTGAGGGTTTTCTGAGGATATTAAATTATATATCATTTGTATTTAGTGAGATAGCATAATTCAGATGTTTTTATGTATGTACTGACATAGACATAGGGGGAGATTTGTAAGGACATAATTTTATAAATGTCCATCTCATTTTTGTATGTCGTATACCGATACACCGTCAATAATGTTCATGCTCATATTCTCCTTAAAGACAGATCCGAATTACAAGAGGATTGCTTCTAGTTTCTGGTGATTTTTCCAGTCCGATTCGGACCGGGTATTCCAGGCAATTCGGACCGCCAAAGGCAAAGGCTCTGGACAGTTTTTGGCAGCGATCTGGACCTTTTTATGGAAAATAATCCGGACCGCATTTCATCGATCCGGAACTTTTTATGGAAATCAATTCGGACCACATTTCTAAGGATCCCTCTATTTGAAATTGGGCACCGATCTATATGATCCGGACCGCCGCACCAGATAAGCCCGAATCTGATAGATTTGTTTTGACTGGCTCGAAAATTCTTTATAAGGGCTATTTCGGAGTTGTTTATTTTAAGTCTTTAGGAAAATATTTTGGAGAGTCCAAACACAACAAGACTTCAAGTTTTGATGTTCCAAACATCCTTTTGATTCACAAATCATTCCTTTATCTTTTGTGTGAATCTCTAAACCCTCAATAGATCGTTCTACTCATCTGGAGTAACTTTGTGAAAAAACTATCTCTTTTCCATTACTGACCATCTGGAGTTCTTTCGGGAGATTCCAGCAGACGACATCGAAACCGACACCTGAGGGTATTTCGTATGTCACTCTTATTTTCATTGTAATCCGTGTAAACCGTTTTTTACAAATTATAGTGAAAATAAAAGGTTTTCCCCCTTGGGGGAATTTTTCCTCATTTATGTGTTTGTTTATGATTGAATGTTCTTGCATGATTATATTATCTGCAATCACACCAAGATGCATGTTTTAGGATTTAATTGAAAAACTGAGTTTAATTAAATAATTTATTTGTTTAAACATAAGCCCACTCTCAATTGCCTTCATCATGTGAGGGTCCAAGTGATCATCATCCAAGCGGAACATCCTACAAACATGAGACAAACAAAAGTATCGTGACACATAGAGTTTTAAACAGAAATAAAAACTCCCTCTTTTTATTCGTAATAGACAAAGGAGTCGAAACTAGTCAATAAATATAGGCATCACACGAGGAAGTAAAATACCAACACATGTATAATCAAGTAATCATAGGTGATGGTAATCTCAAAGGCATGTATCAACCAACGTTTTTTTTAAAAAAATCTTTTTCAAATGGAATGTATACATACAGCGCACCATGTACTCACACTAAATATCCGAATTATGAATGCATGATGTAGGAGTGTGAACATTTTCCCTAGTTTAATCAACATATATAGTCATAACATGTGTGCACGAAGTTTTAAGACACTTCTAGAAAAAGAGATCAAAGTCCACCTTAGGTGTAAAATTGGTGAACTCAAGTGAAATTGATTCAACTCAATCTACATGTCATGAACATAAATGTTTCTTACACCAATGATGCAAAACTATGTAATGTTTTTCTGAGACATTTTAGTGTGCAAGCCCATTGATCTTCAACTTTAACTCCCTCAAATTCTCACAAATATGATGATAAACTCTCACTGATTTTTTAATAAATTAATTCTCATATGTAGCGAAGAATTAATGAATTAAAAATTGGTCTGGCACTTTTGTTTTTATGTGCCTCTAATCTTTTTAGGCTCTTTTATGCAAATGGTGGCTTCTTACGCAAGGATATTTTTATCTTTCATAGCCCTTTTCCATTGCTTAACATTTTAACAATATTTTTGGAAATATATGTAATTCGGACAATGGTTCTTACATGCACAACTTCATCTCCTTTTACACTTGATTCATTGTAAAGCAAAATTGAGATGAGAACCTCGTATTCGACAAGTGACAAGTAAGTGGAATGTTCAAGTAAGTTCATGCACGTATGCATTAAAGGTGACTAGGAGTCAAACATGTAGAAAGTAATCATCAAATATCAACATAGAGAATCTTTATATTATTAAGCACGCTAATGAAACAACGTCATGTGTCAAAACTTTACAAAACGATCACATGAACATATAAAATGAATGGGTCATCTCGACATCTTAAAATTTCATGCATATACAGTGA
Source organism: Sambucus nigra (assembly GCA_949130495.1). Classification (NCBI taxonomy): domain Eukaryota; kingdom Viridiplantae; phylum Streptophyta; class Magnoliopsida; order Dipsacales; family Adoxaceae; genus Sambucus; species Sambucus nigra. The sequence goes on from OX422223.1 coordinate 293,882,720, forward strand.
CAAAATTAATACAAAACTTTTTCTGTATTTTTCAAAAAAGTATATCAAAAATAACATTTGTCTTTTTTACCTTTTTCTTAAAAATTGAAAATCTTTTTGTATTTTAAAAAAATCAAAAAAACTCTCTAAGTTGACCTCTTTATTTGCAATGGGAACAACATAATGGCCTTGGGTCCCCCTTTCTCAAAACGTCTAGGATGAGCTCTCCTAGGTGGTTTAGGTCACCTTAGTGGGTTAGGTTGACGGCCATAAGGATCCATCACAAACTTGGGAGCCGACTTGGGTGCGTATTTGGAAGAGGATGCACCGTCATAATTTATTCCTTATGTCTCCACATTTTCTAATGCGAGGCTGAGGAGCATCTTTCCAACCTTCTTAGATTTGTCCTATAAAGTGACCATAACCTCGTGGGCACGTTTGAGATCTCTCTCGTGTTTGGATGCATAGGCTTCAAGTTTCTCACGAGTTTCCAATAAAGATTGAAGATCATACGTAAGATTCACCATGGTGTTGGTCAAATGAGTATTTTCCCTACTTACAACAATCAACTGCTCACATAAAGAAATCTTCACCTTCTCGAGTTGACTCACCAATACCTCACACTCTCTCAAGACTTTCACCTCCTTCTCCAAATCACACACCCTAAGAGATAAATATTTATTAAGTATTTTATTTTTAAAGTCTCGGTGTAAAGATCACTAAAAGATTTCTAGAGATCACTTTCTCCCTCACTTAAATTCTCATCATCATTCTTACTCTCTCCATAAAGAATCAAAACATTGGCGAGGATTTCTCATTTAAATATTACATCATGCACGTGGGACAAACTAGAAGTACTAACGTGACTAGCCATGAAAGCAATCCACGGTTCATGTGGTGATTCTCCTCTTGAATCAATCGACTCGACATCACCATCGCTAAGAGTGGTCTTATTAGCAACTTTCTTGCCCTTTATCTTAAGCCTAGTGGAACACTTATGTGATTTTCTCCCTTTTCCCTCACACTCATAGAATCTTATCTCTTCTTTCTTACAAACTTTCTAGCCCTCATTCTTATTTTCATTTTTCTTAAAAACTTTTCTTTAGAAGAATTTTCATTTGAGAAATTTTCGCATAAAACGCCAAGTCATCCAGTTCAAAATCAAAATCACATTCGGGCTCACAAACTTTTTCTTTCCTCTTTTTCTTAGTTTGTGTTTTCAAAGCAATCCCTATTTCCTTTTGTTTAACAGTTTTGGGAAATATATATATCTCATATGTTTAAAGGCTTCCACCAAGCTCTTCTAACCAAAGATTATCTAATGTTCCGAACGATTTTAAAATAGTGACTTTAGGGATAAAATGGGTTGTCAAGGATCTCAAAAAAATTTAACAACTCTTGTCTCAGGAACTTTCTAACTCAAATTACAACCAGAATTAACTATGTCAGATAATCATACATAAAACTCATCAAAAGACTCAAACTATGGCATGGTAATAGTCTCAAATTGTGTGGTGATGTTATGTAGCTTGGAATCTTTCATAGCATTGGTACCCTCATGAGTGAGACGGAGGGTATCCCAAACTTCTTTAGACGCGGTGCACGTCATAATGCGACGGGATTCGTCAAGTGTGACAGATCCAAAAATAACACTTAAGTCATGAGAGTGATAAGTACTCTATTAAAATTCATTCTCATTCCATGAAGAAATAGGTTTAGGACTTTCGACATTGTCGAAAGTCACTGTGGGTGGAGGCTACCCTCTTTTAAAAACCAACTAGACACGTTCATCAATTGCTTTTATAGTACTCCTCATCCTAGCCTTCTAATGAGCATAATTTAAACCATCAAAAATGGCCATTCGGTTACACAAATTATCTCTTAAATTCCTACTTTTTAAAGATCAACGATATTTTTTTTAAAAATCGTATCAAAATAATTTTCGCAAAAAAGGATCACATGGTAAATTAGTGCAATCTGCTCTGATACCAATTTGAGAGTGCTAGGGACTCAATGGATTGATTTGTATAATTAATTGGCACACACACAAATACAATTTTTAATCAAATTTTAATCTTCAATTAATTATGGTGTGCATGCAAATTGTATTCAAATATAGATTTGCAATTTTTCAATCTAAACATGCAAAAATAATCAACATGAGGAAAAGTCCATTTACAGGTCAAAACCTTTTATTCAACACTATTGGAAGTTTATCAATACAAACGACTTATAAGACAGATACAACTCAGCTCCAGAGCCATCCACAAGTAACGGTCTATACTAAGTATCCACCGATTCAGCGTTCTTCTTCTTCTTCTTCAACAGTGAAACCTCGTTTCACAAATTAAACTATAGAGAAAAGTCTCTATAAATGTAACTCAACAAGAATCCTTCTTTGATAGATAAAAGTGATCATGAATAATTCTTGGGGGTGAGAAATATGATTATGAGGAGTTTTGATCACAATTGAGAACTCAAATGGTATTTTTCTTTTTGGAAAAATGTTCTTAGAATATTCGATCATGTAAAAACTCTTGATAAGAAGGTTGGATAAAAAGGATAAACACCTGAAGAGTATAATAGAATCATGACTTGTGAAACATCAAAAGAGGCTTGGGATACACTTCCACTTACTCACGAGGGCACTAGCACGATTAGGCGTCTGACTTACAAAACCTCACTACACAGTTTGAGACGATTAAGATATTAGATAGTGAGTCGTTTGATGAGTTTTACTTTAGGTTGTATAATATTGCCAACTCGTTGTTTAACTTAGGAGAGAGGATTCTCGATAAACGTGTGATAAAGAAAGCTTTGAGATCATTTCCAAGTAGGTTTAATGCAAAAGTGACCATTTTAAACTCCTTAGGTATGCTTCATTTGACGAAACTTGAAGAGATTGTAGGTGACATACAAACCTATAAACTCGATATGCTTACCTCCAAGAAAGTGCCAAAGAAAGAAAAAGGCATTGCTTTGAAGCCCTGAAAGGAGGAAACTAAAGTTTCGAATGACTACTCCGATTTCGATTTTGATGATATCGGCTTGTTGGCTAAAAAGTTCAAAAAAATTCTTAAGTTTCAAAAGCAATCGAAAGATACCAAAAAGTTCGAGAAATTTAAGAACAAAAAGGTAGATTCCACTCCTAAAGATAAGAGTGAGAAATTTTATAGGGATGAGTCGGATATGTGTTTTGGGTGTGAGGGGTATGGTCACAAGGTTGCCGATTGTTCCACTAGAATTAGGAAAGAGGTCAAGAAACCGATAGCTTATAGTGCCTCCTTAAGTGATAGTGGTCTGGAAGAAGGAGAGAATTCCCCCAATGAGAGAAATTTTATTGCTTTCTTGGCATGTCATGTGAGATACGATGATAAATCTTCCCACGAAGATTCTTATGTGAATGACACTTCTGAGGCCGTTGAGAGTGAATCCCAAGTATGTAAGGGTGATGAGAGTGAGGAGGAAGAAATATATGTGAAATAATTGCAAGTTGCATTTAATAAGTTGTATGCCAAGGCGGTGAAAGTGAAAAAGGCAAACTCTAGCTTGCAAGCTAGGTTGAATGAGCGTGTCGTAGAAAATAATGATGCTTTGATTGATGATCTTAGGTCATGGGAGAAAATTTTTATGGAGAAGCTAGAATATGTGTAGAAAGAGAGAGATAGTATTCGTGGTTTAATGGAGACTTTGAAAAATGACGTGTTAGAGTTTGAGGAGTCTAGGAGTGTGCTTGAGTCTAGGATTTATGAGATAGGGTAGATATTGAGAGACTCGAGTAAGGTTAAGTTTGACTTGGGATATAGATCGGAGAAGTTGGATAGGATGTTAGGAACTCTCCAAGTCAAAAGTGATAGGTTTGGTATAGGCTATGACAATAGTGTTCCCATTCCCAAAGCCAATACTAACTGTGTGAGAGAGCCCGCTAGGAACGCGAGGAGAGGTCGACATTTTGGTAATCATTCCCATTGTGTTTACACTTGTCCCCACTGATGTAGGAAAGGTCACCTTAGACGTTTTTTCTATGACCTTAGGAATGCTCCTAGGAAGTTAAGGAATAAAATCATGTCGGTTCCCAAAACTCCCATCCATCATGTTACACCTACTTTGGTTAAGAAATCGGATTCAGAGGCTTTAGGACCAAAACTTCATGGTTCTCATTTGGTTGCACTTGATTTTTCCCATGCTAGATCTAATGGATGATTGTGCTACCATATTTTTCATACGGTAGTCTTTGTATCATGATTTATATCTTACTAGTGTTATGACATGTGTAGCATTTTGTATTATTTTTTTCATTTATTGAGTCTTATTTGAAAAATACGAAAAGATTTTGTTTTTGAGAAAAAATTTCAAAAAATACAAAAAGATTTTACTTTTATTTGAGTCAAAATTTGTTGAAAACTAAAAAGATTTTCGGTTTGTTTTTGTATTAAGTTTACATGTTTGATATGGTATATTGGTGTGCTTGGACCCCCTTCCTTTCATTATCCATGTGGCTAGGACATTTCGTCATAATTATTGATGCTTAAAATTACCTTAACCATTGTTTATATGGGGTTGTTTCGAAGTTGATATGCATTTTGATTCGACTTTGTATATATGTCAAATTTGCACACATGCACGAGTTTATATGAATGTTTGACATCTCTTGCATATTTGAGTTTGGTGATACGTTCTTATCTCAATTTTGTCATATATGCGTAAGTAGACATAAGAAGGAGGTGTGCATGTAAGAACCATTTACCGTGAGGATTCTAATGTAAAAATGATGAGTGTTCATGGGAAAGGGCTGTGAGAGTATAAAATTGACTCGTCGTGAAAGCCACTGTTTAAAAGTGCCTGAAAAAAAATTAAAGGAAATAAAAAGAATCATATGACAAAAATTTGGCCAAAATAGTTTATGTTCATTCAAAACAATAATATGATATATTTGAGGAAGTTTGGATGGATAAAAAATTAAACGGATTTGCACCACGAATCCTAGCGTTGAGAATTCGTATCATGATGCTATTGTTTGTAGAATCATTAAAATTTTGATTTTTTGTTCGTGTTTGATTGTTTAGTTCATTTAGCTCACACTTCAATTATCGCATATGGCTAAAATAAAGTTTGATGGAGCTTCTTGATCATTTTGATGTGTAGGAATTGTGATTCATTTGTTGTAGTTCACACACATACATTCCATGGTCATGTTTGAGTACATCGTTATTATGTTAGCATGCAACTCATATTGTTTTTGTAGTTTTTGCTACTGTTTTGCTACAGTTCTAAAGTTTTCTTCCTCTTCCAGTTAGTTTTTTCATGAAATTTTTTCATTGGGCAAAACTGTATGATTTTCTGCACTAACTGTGAGAATTTGGTTTCCTCGTTCGAGCGACAAACTTGTGTCGCTCGATACCTTCAAGATAGAAGCTCATTTCATTTGAACGACTAAGTCGTCTCGTTCGAGCGACCCCTGGATTTTTGTTTAAATCTATTTCAGTACCCTGAGTTTTATGGTTTATATTTTGGTATGAAAGCGTAATTTGAATGGGACTCGTAATTTATTCTAAAATGTTTAAGGATGTTATTTTATTAAATAAATGTTTTTAAAAGTGTTTGAAATCATTTATAGCTCATTTTATTCTGATAAAGATGAATTAAAGCAGTGTTTAATTAGGACTCTAATTTGCACATCACTCAAATGACATCAAATGACATCAGTAGTCGTTCGAGCGAGATCACCATGTCGTTCGAACAACATGGGCATCTCGTTCGAGTGACAACTTTAGTCGTTCAAGCGATCAACCGCCTCAAGAAAATTATTTAAGGCGTGTTTCCATCAAAATTTCATAAATGTGCATTCTGAAAAAATAGTTTACGAAACCAAACGTTTATGTACATTGTTTTCTAAGGTTTTCCAAAGCTAAAGACATCCTTAGAGTTTATAAGATCCAAGTTTTCATTACTATATGCAATAGTGATCTTGTTTGCACCAAGAAGGTTTTGTTCTACACTTTGAAGAACATAGTTGGGTTTTGAGGAGAAGAAGCGAAGGAGTTCGTGTTTCGATTTCGTAGACGTTACAAGACATATCGGTGGACACCGAGACATACGTGAATGCGTGTGTTGTGGACAAGTATCGTGGAAGAAGGACTTTCTACTTGGGCACTATAAGAGTAGTGGTTGAAAATCAAAAGATCATCAAGTCTCGTGGGGATCGAGTCGTTGAGTAAGACTTGTGTATGTTCGTTGTAAATTCACATTCATAGTGATTAGCTGGCTTGGGCCGTCCGAGATTTTTTCCCGTTGTGGTTTCCTTGTACATCCGGCGTTAAGAGTTTTATATTATTTACTTTATTTTACTTTCTTTAATCACTAGATGGATGTTTCGAATTAATCAAGATAAAATTTGGTTAATTTAAGATTGGTTCACAATTTGGTACGAATTAAAAATTAATAAAAGGTTTTTCATAAAAAGAGAAAATTATTTGTCATCCTTAAAACACTTTCCATTTTCACATAATAATAAAAAGGGACCTACTGGTGTCGTGTTTTTGTAACGGGATATGCCAAAACAAAAATAAAATAAAAAGTGAGCAATCATAAATTTTGATCTTACAATGTTATCTTTTCATAGTGTGTATTTATGAAACTTGAAAAAATAAATATCTTATCAAATTTATACCTTACCCCACCTTACCAGTGTCATCTCATTTAGGATGTATATTCAATGAAGATATAATATCCACAAATCTCCATAATTATAGATACAACTAGTTTATACAATGTCTACAATATCATCAGTTGGATTTATCCCAAATAATTATATAATATAATTATAATAATATATAAATCGGGACAAGCCACCATTTATTTCGGGGTCACCAGTACATCAAATAACTCGTGGCTAGACCCCATTTATTACGAGGTCAAAAATACATAAGCACGACGTTTTTTACTGGTGCGAAAAAAATTAAGTGGCATACTCCTCTGCCCTTAGTTCATCTAAAAAACATGTAGAGTGGCTCGATTCTATGACCAAATGTAGAAATCGTAGATTAGGTCACACAGAAGACAAATTCAATTTAATTCAAATTTATCTTGATTAATTCGGTGAACCTAAACATGCAAGATATATGAACTAAATGGAATCAAACAAACCATAACTGGAGATATGAGGGAAAACCCCTTCTGGGAAAAAACCTTTTTTAGCACTGTTACAACTAAGGTATTACAAATGACACGGACCGACTTATAAACTTAGACTTCACTTATCATTATACTTAAGTGCCCTTCCTTGTGGATAACATTAAGCAGTGCGGATCATGCATCGCTCTACAGCAAGCTTCTCTTACCTTAGTGTCCACCGATCAGACTCAAGAACGTCCTTTCCTATCTTCAATTGTGAAGAATCAACTCCATAAGGATCTGAATAATAAATATATTCTTCAATGTTTGATAAAGTAATCATAAAACATCCCAGGGGGTTGGATATGAAAAATAAAAGTGTTTGTGTATAAAAATAAATACCATGACTCCTAATGGAAACATGCAACACAATATTAAAATAATTAGCCATGAGTCATTGAATCATGTCATATAAAATAAGAATGGAATTATGTCTAATGTCACACACAAGTGTGTTGGTGTATCACTACTTGTTAATATCCATTTTCAATTCATTTTATCATATTGGCCTACAATAAATTTAAACAATAAACATATCATAAACTCTCAACTCATGATCTTCCTTAGACTCCATGTGTGGGAAGTCTCTCATAAATGAAATCCAAATAAGGAAACCCCCCAATGCACTTATGTCTAGATCGGACAGTTGTTAAGAATCTATCATCACGTCTTAAATAGTCACTATTTAAACCATAACTTAATTTATACCTCGTATATATCTTTAACTTTAAAACTATTTAATACGACATACTTAACTCACACAGATTCCAACTTAATAAATTTGTCACATTTCCCTTGTATTCTAATTTACTCTTAAAATTATCGTTTACTTAAAACCCATATTCCTGTTAGTACAACTCGATCATTTTAGATGATGAATACTTTATAGTCTCAAGTCACTTCCTTACGTTAATACAATTTTCCTTAACATAACATTTATTCCCACCTCACGTGTACATATCCCTTATACTATAATTTTGTAGGATGGACTTATAGATAAAACTTATTTACTTAGAGATAAACCTCCTCATTAAGAAACTAGAGAAATATTCATCAAAGATTAATGACATCACAAAGGTGTGTGAGGAGTAAACCAATATGATTCAAGATTAAGGAAAAGTGAAGCTCAATTAAAGATTAAGGAAGACTTTAAGAAGAATCTAGTTGAGGAACCATGAATTTTGTCTATTTATTTATTCAATTATGCGTTTTACAAGTTCTATTGTAATTGAGATGAGTTTATTCGGTACCAGTGGTGAATCGGGTCTAGCAGGACCTAGGAGAACTTTCACGCTCTATCAGACAACCTTACTTGGGAACTTCTAATGGAACTGGTTTCGAGTATAAAAAGCAATGCATCATTAAATCATGATTTTACCATTTTAGATATACTAGGTAAATCACCTAGTATTCGTCGGATTGAACATAATCGAGCAACCATGTGTCATTAACCATGACATTACTCAGCCATAGAGTTTTAGTTCCAAAAAGAATATCTTTCCATAAAATATCTTATGATGTCACGCTATATCTACACATGTAAAATCAACTGACCTCAAACAGTAATGGTTTGGTGAGCAGTTAGTTGGCATAGTGCTAACACATTGTCGTCCCACTTAACACAATGGCTGGTCACTCTAGATTTCACTTAGCATTTAATGCTAATAACATGTTAGGTATGGTAGTCTGACCCAGCATTTAACTCGCATGAGGTTCCATGTGTGTGACTTAAGCCTATATATACCCCATTTGTTTTTTTTTTATGAACTACGAGACCTTTGAGCCAAAAGACCTATTTGAGTTATTTATTTACAAAGTAGAGGTTTTATTCCCCTCATTAATACACTTGTCCAATTTTTCCTAATAACACTAGAATTTATTGATTTCTAAGCATTCTCTCTTCATACTTTGGTGGCTATGGGTGTATTTAAAGTTCTTGTTTCTCCCTCTCTCGAATTAACTTCCAACGGAAGTTCAATTATTATATCGAACAGTTCTATTTATTACCTTGTCTTGAAATATATACTTGAGTTCATACCCTGTCATTAAGAGTACGTTTACTATTTTGCTATCACAATTAATACGTGTGATGCCTCAATTTATCTCTAAACACCCTAGCAAAGAGAGACATTCTCTTATGTTTGGCTATTTTGTTGGGAAGGTATTCTCTTAGAAATATTGAATGATAACATCAATCATGCACTTAAATTCATTGATATTCAATGTGAGGAATAATGGAATAATACTCCTTCTGTGGAGGTTCCTCTAGTTTCTTTTATCATAGAAAATGCCCCACATGGGTCAAGCTTATACAAGCACTGTGGTGGGGCCCAACCAAATCCTTAACCTCATGGCCAAGTATATGGAGTGTTTACATACACAATCTGGAATGGAAGTGTTTGGTTTAGTGATCAACCCAAAGCTCTTTTGTTAATCCAGTAGAACCACCTTTTATTCCTTTTAAGAGAGTTTTGGTTCCACTTAGAAGACATGTTGGTTCCTTTGTGATCAATCTTGATGTTACGCCAATCGTTGAAGCAAGTGTTATTGTCAATATCTCACCTATGGTTGCTCTACCAAAATCCAAGGAAGTAGAGGCAACTATCTCGCCTTCCTTAACCATTGAAGAGTTTAACAAAGAGATGATAAAAATGTTGACATCATCCTCATAAACCCCTAGTGAGGTTGCATCAATTTATGAAGATTTTTCGTACTCCTTACCTAGAGGAGTATAAAAATGAACCTTAACCTAAGGAGTATATGACGCGACCAGAAATTTGTATCCATTATGCGTCCTATATAGGTTCAAGTACAAGCCTCTCACTCAAGTAATAATCTGATAAGTCGGGATCGTCTCCACTGGGAACTAGGATGAAAATACATGACGATGAAGGAATAGAAAATTAATCCTAAATTGATTCGAGAAAATAAACTAAAAAGATGATTAATTATGAATTGAATGACTACTAACTAAATGTGAAGGGAATTTAAACTACTAACAAACTAAGTGTACAAAAATAAACTACTGCAGTGAAGTGAATGTGAATAAGGGAAGGAGAGGTTAGGATACAATCCCCTAAACCCTAGTACATTTACCGGATAGAATACTAGCTTTTGAATTAGAAAGTTGATTGCACCAGTCTTTATTAATCCTAAGCATTATATTTTTTAGGGTACTATCCTACATCATACGTAATCAAAGGTAAGAATAAAGCAGTGTCGCATAACTAACACGCGCATCGCATCCTAAAATACCCCGGTTAGGTTAAAAGTCATATAATGGTTATAACGACTCAATAACACGATTCATTCACATTTCAATTCAAAACCTATTTTCTACATAGATAAATTACATCGGGTCGAGTTCATGCATTCCAACCCTTAAAAACTTAGCTGGAAATGATTAAAGTAAATACTACCTCATAATCAAATTTGCAGAAATTGATAGCTATGTGAGAAATTGAGAAGAAATTTGGAATTAGGAATTGCAAGTAAAATTGAATATCTAATTAAACTAAACTATGAAAGCAATTAAAAGCATAAATTAAATAATACTTGTAATGAAGGAATCTGGAATTAAAGCTAGAATCTTGAATTAATGTTGTAAGACTTAAAACCTAGGGTTCTTGAATGCAAGAGCCCTTCAAAATTAAGAATAATCGAACCTCCTAATGTCTGGAATTAAGCTAAATTAAATACCCTATGAAAATTAAAAGAGTTTGAGCAAGATAAAACTCTTAATTTGGAAAAGAAAATTCAGAAAAATCTCATCTGAACCGGTCCGGCTGGGGTCTTCAGTTCAGTCTGGCATCATCCGAATCAGTTCATTTTCCTTTTATAAGGGATCGGTCCGATCTCTAATTTTATGCAACGATCCTCAAGGCATCGTACCGGTTCGTTTTTAACTATAATCGGATCGGTCCGGTGTTGAATTTTATTCAGAGTCTGCCTTTGTCCCGGATCGGTTTGTTATTGAACAACCCCGGTCTGGTCCAGTGGTGAAATTTATTCATACTATGGATCTCCTCTGGATCGTTTCGTTGTTGGCACTGACCAGTTCGGTCCGGTTTTGGAATTCTTTCTTTTCTTGCTTTCTCTTGATTTTCTCTCATTTTTGAAGCTCAACAACTTCTGACTCGGTGCTCAGATTGGGGTACCGTTTCTTCCTATGTTCTTGTGGACACGAGGTATTCAATTTTCATATTGTTCCCTTGTCCTAAATCCAGATGTACAGTGACTATTTTTCCCTTTGCCTTTCATTTCATTCCTAATTTCTGGGTCTTGAATTCTTCTTCTCCTTACTTGTATAGAATACCTGTAAAAAGCACGAAAAATACACAAAACTTGAGGCACTATGATAAGCACCCAGAAGAGTACATTTTATACCCCCTAATACACGTATTTTAGTTGCTAATTCTCGACAATTTGGGTCTTATATGCGTAAATATTTAATGTGCAGGCTTGATCGCTGTTTGCGGATTTCAAACGCTTATTTCAGGGCAAATGTGCGATTTATGCAGTTAATTCCCCAGTCCCGTATCAAACTCGAGCCTAAACCTAGCCCAAACCTTCACCCGAGCCTGTGTGTGTTGAGTTTGTACCTTTATTATTTTTTTTAGATTTTTAGTTTGAGTCGTTTTTATTTTTAGGATTTATTTTATATTTATTTAGAATTTTCTAGAATTTATTTTATATTTATTTTTCTTTTTTATTTTTATTAGTTTTTAATTGTAGTCTTTATTTTTAGTTTTTCGAGATTTTATATTTTTAGGACTTTAGGTTTCATTTTTACTTCTTTTGTAGTTTTTATTTTTATTTTTTTAAAGGATATATTTTAGTGTGTCGAGTGTTTGTTTTCCTTTATTTTTGTTTGTTTTTTAGTTAGTTTATTATTATTTTTAATTTTATTTTGTTTTATTAATTTTTATTTGAGTCGTGTTTAGTTTTTAGAGTTTGTATTATATGTCGCATTATTTTTTTCTCGTTTTTTTTATTAAGTTTTATTTTGAGTAGATTTTTATTTTTTAGTTTAGTTTAATTTTTACTTTTATTTTACTTTTTTTTATTTTATTAGGTTTATTTTTATTTTATTATATTATTTTATTTAGGGTACAAATTAAATACACACACATCCTAAACCCCTACACTCACCTACACACATACCACTTACCAACACCCACTCACACCTAAACTAGCCTACACCCTCACCACACTCAAACACCCCCTAAGGCACACACACTACCATACTCCCTACCTCACCCAATTACTCTTCATCATCTTCCACACACACACACACCCCACGTTCTCTCTCTCCTCTATGGCTAAACCAATTTACCTCCATTAACCAACACACCCACACACCCACACACGCCCCTCCTAACCACCTTAGACCACCCATACCATATACCCTTATACCACCATCCACCACCCGACTTGCCCAAACCTGCAAATCGAGACTCAAAGCCCAAATTGGAACCCCCTTACCCCCTGCCATGGTCGGCCCCTGCTGGCCCGACCCGTGTAAACCCATAAACCGGACCAAAATCGATCGATCCCCTTCCAACCCGGGCTGCGACCTCACCAACCCATAATCTGAATTCAAACCCGTGATTTGCCACCTGCCAAAACAAATACCAAAGCCAAAATAAAAATTAAAAAAAAGCAACCCAACTACTAAGCCTCTAATATCTCGATCCCCCACCAACCCACCTCTAGTCCTCCATCGTGTCCCATCAACCCCATTACCTACAGAAATCCTGCCAAGACCCATTATTAAGACCATGTCTCAATTTAAAAGGAGCAGAGAAGTAGATAGTATAAAAAACGAACAGTGCAGTACATAATAGACACACTAGGAAGTTTTTTTTAGTTTTGAGCTCCATTTTTTGAGCTCATTTTTTTTATGTAATTTTTAGGAGTAGTGTTGTAATTTTTTTATTTCTTCTTTGATCATTTTTTTTAGTGACTTGAGTGAGGCAGATTATTTTTGTGAGATACAAATTGTGAGTTGAGTGATATTTTTGTGTGTTGTGAAACTCAGATTTGTGGGTGAAATTAATTGTTTATTTTTGGGAAGATAATATTAAACTCAAGGAGACTTGGTTTATTTATTTATTCTCACTCTATTTTATTTATCATGCCTCTTTTTGTGTCATTATTACATTTTGTATGTAGTAACACCAAAATGAGAGGCTAAATACTCCATTCAAGGGGTAAGATAGAACCCTTAACTTAGGGGTCCTTTGTTTTTACCTCTTAAGTCTGAATCTGAACCGTTCAGACTTAAGAGGTATCAAAAAGTGTTTGTTTTTTTAAATGATTAAGAGGTTAACGGTCATATTTGCCTCTTAATGATTAAGAGGTAGAGTTAGGTCTGAAGTCTGAATCTGAAGTCTGAATCAGTCTAAATACATTCATTCAGAAGTATATTCAGACGTAAAAACAAACACATTTTTCAGATTCAGATTTCAGACTTCAGATTCAGTCTTCAGATTTCAGATTCAAACTTCAGATTCAGATAAAAAAACAAACACAACCTTAATTATTTTTATTTTTTTTGTTTGTTTATTTATTATGCCCCTTTGAATATTAATATTAAAATTTTACAATTTATATGTACGCCTCGAGAGAGGGTGAATTATTTTCGAGAGAAAATCGTAAATTTAAATTATAATATTTATTCACTAATTAAACTAGAGATAGGCAATTTTTTAATGGTATTATAGTGTGAATTTCTCTACTCTAAAAATATTTTTTTAATGATTTAAAATACTTTTAGTGAATATTCCCTAGCGGGTGATTTATTAGAAAATGTTTAAATCTAATTTTTGTGGATATGTGAGATTTACATATTAATCTTCGAAAAGGATTATATGTAAATTAACATATGCAACGAGAGTTGATTTGTGAATTTATATATGTTTTGGGGTATTTCAAATAGACAAATTAGTTAATGAAAATAAATAGGTTAAGCGGTGAAGTTTAATCCCTTGAATTCTCTCATAATTATTTTCTCCTCATATTTAACTCACTTTATCATTTTCTTTATTTATTAGTGTAGTTTTAATTTTAGTTCATAATTAGTAGCATAAATATCCCTTCAAGATTGTTTTAAAAATCATACTTGTTTTTATCTTGTTATTGTCCACATTAAAGAGCGTGGATTGACCCCTTACTTGCCAATATACAATTTTAGTGTATTAGTAGGTACCAAAAGGTATTTTTGATTGACCGTCTTTTACTCTACAATGACATATACGCAAAAGGCGTGTTATCACACTACGTAGGAATTGTCAGTAGCACATAAATGAGATAGATCGACAAAATTTACATTGTCCGAGGTGTTAAAGTCTCCAAATTAAGGGGATAAATTCGAAAGAATTTATGCCTAATTAGTATATTCCACCAATCTTTGAGAATTTCAATGGGAAGGGATAAACCAAAAGGAACACATCAAGAGATTTTTTTAGAATCTTGGAGCTGATTACAACAGTAAAAAGCTTCATCTAAGGGAGTTTTTTAAATCCCTTGCAAACAAAGCTTACACGTGGTACTCCCATTTATCCCGATGTTGTAGTGTGGAAATGTGGGACGACATACACGTTCAATTTCTCTAGAATTTTTTTCTTGAAGGAGATAAGTTCACGATGGGCCTGCTCGCTCTGTAGAGGTAAGGGCCAGAGGAAAAGTGATGAGTTATATCACGAGGTTTAGATAAAGATATCTAGATGTGAGAGAAGTTTCCACTGAGAGAAAGATTCTTCAAATTTATTCTGAGGGCTTATTAATGAAGTATGTATGTCATTTGATAAATGAAACTTGAGAAGTAACATTTAAATCTCTCATGAGGGCCTCCCAAAAAATCTCTTTAGTTGTTCTCCCTAATCCTATTATGGAAAACGCCACGTGGAAGAAGCAGGGAAGCCAAGTAGGTAAAGGAGGCCAAGCATCGCGAGTAAACTATACTGATGGTGGAAGGAATCTGAAGATGGTGATGTGGCCAAGAAGAAAAATAACAAGAGAGAGTTTGATAGAGAATATCCACCCCCATTGCCTTTCTCGATTGAGGAGGCCAGCATTTGTTACAACACCATGTTGACAGATGGTTTGGTTTTTCCTCTAAATAATTCTACACTTTATGCTCCGGGAAAAGACGTGCAAAATGACTTTAAATATTTCCATATTCACTAGCGTGTTTGTCATCCAACGATTTCCTACTTCACCTTGAGAAGGATTATTAATAAGCACGTGTTGGTTGGAACCTTACACATTACTTAAGTCCATGTCAACAACAACAATCCTTTGCCATCACATAAGGAACCTATGATGATTGAGTTTGATGAGGATGCAAAAGCACAAACGAGAATAGAGAGAAGATAGGATGAAGAATTTCAGAGATTTTATGATAGTTGTTTAATAGGAATGGCCAGTGTGGGCATTGTCTACGATGAACCAAGCGTCAAAGATAGTGAGTAGGTTTATCAAACGGAGGAGTATGGGGTGTGTCCAAGCCTGTATTATCATATTGTTTCGAAGTTACCAAAATTTTTGTGGTTCTATGATCAGGTTAGAATGCCCTCAGAAAGCAGGTTAGAGATAACGCAAGCGACTTTGGACATAGCGAGGTAAAAAATTGTTCCTTCGCTAAGATGGAAGGGGCCTATGGCCATATTGGTATGTAAGTTTATGTTTGAGATAACTTTACCATGTGAATACTGATCGATCAGGTTCCCTCACAACAGGACTTTGTGTGTGATGATAAGTATAAATGGAAATAGATTTTCTACAGCTTAATGGATGGAGGTGCTTTACTTAATATTATGCCAATTAGTTCATCCTACGTAACTAATATTTTTTAGAATGGTTTATTCGCGATGTCACTTTCAAGATTAGCCTATGATAAATAAATTTCCATGTCCATGCACGAGAAGCGGGAGTCATCCTGTACAGATTAATGGAAGAGATTATTATGTCTTCTAAGTTCATTTTTCATTAATCAAATAATGAAGCAGAGTACGAAGAATTGATCTTAGGGTTGCTTGAAGTGCAGCGAAGAGGCGCCCATTCATTTTGCATTAAAGGAAATTCCAACTTGGTCGTTAAATAAATGAACGGTGGATACACGTTAAAGCATCTCAGTTTCTCTCCTTACAGAACCATCATTTAGAGTTTGATTGAATAATTTTATGAGGCCTAAGTGGAGAGGCACCTAAGGACAATGAACTATTATGTTGATGCCCATGCCACAATTGCATTTAAAATGATCAAGGATGGTGAGTCTGCAACTGTGGTGATTCCTCAAAGAATAACTCCATCATTTGCGCTCCAATCTTTCCCTAGTTACGATGACTCGGATCGAAGAGGATAAAAAAGGAAGAAGTTGGAGGCAGGAGATGGAAAGATGAAGCTCACTAAATTAGTACAAAATATTTCTTTCTTAAAGGATGTTTGTACTATAAAAATCAAGGAGGTGTGTTGTCTAGATTTACAGGTCCAGAGGAAGCACAAAACATTTGAAGAAAACTCATGACGAAAATTGTGAAAACAATTAGACTAACCTATATAGAAGAATTCAATGGGAGGGGTATTTTGGGCTAAAATTAAGCAAGATGCAATAGCAATACAAAAGGAATGTGATAAGTGTCAAGATTTATTTCAACTAGATGAGTGTAACTTCTTGGAAGCTCAAATGGACTGGAGGCAACCTTACATTGATTTTATCAGAGATGGTGTTGTTCCAAGTGAGAAATTTGATGCCATAAGAATAAGAAAAAGTGATCAAAGGTTCTACCTACTGGTGGAAAAGTTTTATCGCATGGGATACTTCAACAAGCCATTGCGATACATTACAAGAATCCTCAAGCAAACCCACGATACATTTCATATTAGAGGAGACAACTATATGAACAACTCATGACACTTGGATATTATTGTCCAATGATGGAAAAAGATTCATCTGACTTTGTTTGAAAGTGTAAGGTTTGCCAACTTCATGGAAACCGCATTCATGCTCCATCGTTAGAACTCCATTCATAAGAAACTCTCTATCCTTTCTATACTTAGGCTTATGACCTAGTAGCTGAAATCAAACCTCCTTGTAGAGGCAAAATATGGATTCACGTGGAAAATGAGTGTTTTACAAAATGGGTTGAGGAAGTACCTTTGAAAAAGGCAATAGCAATTGTGGTGGCATAGTTCATTGAAGAGTACATCATTTATCGATTTGGCATTCCCAAGGTTATTAAACCAGAAAACTTAAAGAACATAATGGTGAGGGAATTTCATGTAAGTAATATAAAATGTCAGATGGAGGTAGGGCATTTTTTGTAAAAAAAACAAAAGAAAAAATCATTTTAGGAGGACATCGAGTTTTCCACATAGTAATCCATGGAAGATGTGGCATATGTTGTGAAAGGGTGTATTTATTAAGCCAATTATATTTTGATTTAATAGTAAATTGGATTGATTCATTCGGAATCCAAAATAGAGAGTGTCCGTATACATGTTTTTCCGATATAGAGTGTCCAAAATAATCGATAAAACATTTATTTTTCCACATTGCCTCATTCGCCACGACAAATGTGACTTATCAAATGGATCCTTATTTCTTGAATAATATCAATTCGATGTAAAAAGGTGTGACACCCCACATATTTTAATCCTAGGTGATCAGTCCATTATTAAATTAAGTAGGAATCATTAATGATTTCATTCTTAGCATCATTATCGAAAACTTTTTAATTACAATCACCTATGTCAAATTAAGCTAGTGTTAAATTGATCTTTTATTATGAACACATGCAGAAATAAATTAAATGAATTAAACTAGGGGTGGAAGCGGTACGGGTTTGTATCGTACCGTACTATATTGGTCCGAAAAAAAATGATTTTGGTTTCATATATTAAAATACCAGAAACCAGTCTTACTGAAACCGAAATTACCGCAAAAAAGTTGGTTGGTTTTGGTTTTAATATTTAAAAAACCGATTTATCAAAATTACCATACCGAATTTACCAAAACCATAAAAAATTGTACCGAACTTACCATACCGTAACGAATTTACCGAAACCAGAAAAATTGTACCGAAATTACCGTACCGTACCGAATGTACCAAAATTACCGTACCGAATTTATCGAAACCAGAAAAAAGTTGGTTTTGGTTTTGGCTTTGGTTTTAATATTTTAAAAAGTTGGTTGGTTTTGTTTTTGATTTTTTGGGGCTTTTAGTGCTGTTTACCGAAACCAGAAAAAACCAAAATTTACCGAAACCAGAAGAAGCCAGAAAAAACCAGAATTTATCGAAATCAGAAAAAACCAAAATACCGGCCGGTTTGGTTTTGGTATTGATTTTGGTGTACCGGGTGGTAAACTGATACGATTTGGTTTTACCATCCAGAGTTTGGTTTTGGTATTGGTATCTACTATTTGTCGACCAAACCGTACCGCTTACACCCCTAAATTAAACCATTCACATATAAATATAGTCTGAACAATCACACGACATATATATAAATAAATGAGACCGAATAAACCATCGGTTCTCTAAGTATAAAATCCAACCACAATCTGAAATAAGTAAACAAAATCGGAATACATTCTGATGCATAACTGAATAAAAGAAATAGTTTGAAGGCAACACGCCCAGATGAACTGTTAAGAACATCTAATCTCCTGCAAGCCTCCCCACTGCTGCAGTTACTCATCTCTGGATAGGATCTCTAAGTTGGACGTCCCTGTGGCTGGACACCTAAAAGGTTTTGAAAATATTTTTGGCACAGATCAGAACCCAAGTAAAGCATTTTGAAAATATTTTACAAGTATATAAATCACAATTTAAATTAGTTATTTATTTCACATGTAATATTCACGTACACTCACTTGAGATCCTCATGTTTCAACTAATGTGCACACCTAATGTATTCTACCTAACTAGTATTCCATGTCCAATTAGATTAGATATATGACTACTCTCAATAAGTCTAGTTCTCCTATATATCTCCATACAACATGATACTACGGTCTCAATAATAAATTATTTATTCTCATTTTATTATTTATTTAAGTTTCACTACTTAAAGTATTTTAGATATCCATCATTTATTAATTATACTGTCTCACATAAGTAGATATATCATATCGATATATATTCATCACACATATAATATAAACCATGATAGCATCCCCGGAATGGCTCTCGTGATGCTGGCATACTCTGTTATTAAGTCCATATACCTCTCGTATTCAATCAAGGACTATTGGTTCGGCATGTCTCCTCGAACCCAAAATCAATCAACACAACGGTGGACGCGAACATGGTTCTAAACAATTGGGATACGCACATACCTAACATACCCAAATGACCTGTCAGTCTCACTAATTCACGGCACATAGTGGACCGCCCTAAGTTCCATGTTTTGGAGCATAAATCCAGACCTTACTAGCATCGTCAAGGTGGGATTTCCCTCAACGCGAAAACCTCCTGATAGCAGGCAGTGTAGGTATATTCACACACATAATCACATCATATCTATAGGTATTCACACAACTTATATATATATTCTATTCAGTAGGTATACATAAAAGCCAATTTTATCAACCTGTACGTATTATATTACTCACATATTTGACGTACCATTCATTTCAATTAAAATTCTAAGTTATATCATTTCGAGTATCACTCACTACTCTAAGGTCCTACTTACCCCTTAATTAATATGTAGTTATTTCCATCGTCAACTACTGGTCATAGACATAGGTTCACTCATCACTACATAACCCGTCTCGAATTTCATTCATTTATTAATTTCGAAAATTTTCTCAATTATCCCAATACTTAACTCGTTTCAATTTATGTAAACGTAATCTCCACTTTAGGCCTACTTCATTTTTATATTTCCCTCTATATTTTAAAAATATTCCAAAAGTCCCCTCACGAATTATCTAAAATATCAGGACTCAAAAAAGAAAATTTATAATTCTGGGCAAAATCAAATCGATTCGCCCAATGGCCGAATCGATTCGAAAAGTGTCATGGGTCTTTTTCTTCATTTCACTGTTACAAATTTTTCTACTATCAAATTCCTCAAATTTTCATATTCCGATCTCAAACTCCCAATTAACATATCTAAAAATCAAATATACATAAAGGGATGATTTCTAACGTAAATCATGTATGAATTCTATACAATTTCACCCAATATCAAATTAAAATCTTCATTAACCATTAAACCCTACAATTTTATGTTATTCACATGAATTCATCCAAAAACTCAGATTTATCTCATGATCTAAATTTATGAAGTCTTGATTTCATTTTATCTATATAATTGGGTTCATTCTACATTCAATCGTATTCCCAATTATGAGTTATATTCATCAAATCACAAAATAATCATCAATTTTCCTAAATTCAAAGGCCTTACTCTATATGGGTATTATAAATCATAAAAAATTTCAAGATAAATACTTGCCTTGTATGAAAATGATCTGCTTTGGTTCACTTGATGACTCTTCTCTTCTAATCCACACTCCACCAATGGTTGTGATGCAAAAACAAGGGTAGTTTCTCCACAAATCCTCTCCTAAGCCCCAAGAAAGCTCTTTCTCTTCTTTCTGCTGGCCTCCAAATGTTTTCAATTCTCTCTAATCTAACTTCACAGAACTACAAGTATATATAATATTTGGAAATTCTTAAATCCCTTAACCTTGGGTTACCAAATGACTAAAATTCCCTCTTGGGGTGTCGGTTTGGTCTAAAACTGTCCTAAGACCTAAACTATACACCCGGATATACTATTTTAACTGTTTCGACCTTTTCGGACTCAACCGTAACCTCAAAATCATCATCTGATTTACTCACAAATAATTTCATATCTCGGCCTCATTTATTCCACACATGACACCCGGCTGAGATAAAATATCGTTTCGTCATTAGTACTCGTTATGACGTCAAATACGTAGTTACTATTCACTTAGTAATTTTATTCGATAGCATTAATCATTTCTATCCACTTAATAATTTAATCAACCCATAATAGTTAATTTCCATTAAATTACTTCACACATGTAATTTAAATTTAATCAGATTAATTCATTTTTTTATTCTTCAAATGTACGGGTTGTTACAAAAGGATAAGAATGAAATATTCCAATTGTTAGAGTTAAGTTTAAAATGTAATGATTGTGTCCAGAGCATATCAGGAGAGAGATTATTATATAAGTTGGCAAGAGGAGTGAATACAAGTATTATAACCAATTGAGAGGTCACCATTGCCAATAATTATAACACCTCACACGATCTGGCAAGCAAGGTGGTCAGTCGCTGCCACCAAACTACGTCGGACGTTACTAAATAAGTTATTATTCTTATCATATGACAGATATGAGACATATAAAAAAATTTCACAAGATATAATTAAATTTATCTAGCAAATATAACCATTCATGCAATATTAAATTCATCACCATGCTAATCTCCAAAATAAATTCAACTCCAAATAAATATAAATTCCAAATAAAATAATCCGACTATAAATATCTGACAGAAATCGTAAATAAACTGTGGAACCGATTGGCCTACCAAATTCATAAATAAAAGAGACATAAAGGAAAGTAAACCTAAACTACTAAAGTATCTAAAATAAATCTCCAATTGCATCTCCAAAAATATCTCCAATCACTCTTATGCAGCTACTCCAGCGCTATACCTGAAATGTTAGTCAATGCAATGGGTCAGAGCCCACCGCATAAATACGATCTACTCTCCCCAATTAGGGTTCGTGAACCCAGACAGTAACATTTTACATGATAAACACCACAATAAAGTATTTTAATTCAAAGACATAAATTAACATGTGAATAAAAATAACTACCACTAACTACCCATATAACTAAGTCACCTCTTTATTTAGATCCAATTATCATGTGACAATATTCAACAAACTTTTATAACTTAATTTAATTAATTCTTCTCATTTTAATTTATGCGACACCAGTATAGCTAGTTCACCCTCTCCCGAGTCCTGCACATATTGCTAGCACGCCCAAAGTTTTACACCACACACAATCCCCTCACTATAGTCAGTTCACCCGTATTCTGTCAGCGTTGCACATATTGGTGAGGTTCCACACATGACACGTCACTATAGCCAGTTCGCCTGTATTTAGTCAGCCTTGCCATATTGGTGACGCCAACACATACCCATGTCGATATAACCAGTTCGCTCCTTATTATTAGGCCTGCACATATTGATAACGCCAAATCATTTTAATACCTGTTTATTATCTTAGGCATTAATTCTCAATTTTTCATTATTTTATATCAGCCCCACCCAATTATAGAGCATAAATCCTCAAATCTACCCCTAGTCCCATATATGCGTACTCGTAGAATATCACAATTGGGCACCCATACACCTAATCCCACACGCACTTATCTCGTGAACAAAATAAAATATATATCTCAACTATATATATTAATATATCTTAAAATAACGGCGTACTACGCTCTCCCACGTATCACCACTCGATTCTCGTTCTATTTACAAAAGCCATCGAACACTGAAGTCCTTAAATCAAATCACATCATCAAATTGATACTTGCGATACCTAACATTTGTACTGACTATCTCCAAAATAAATATCGTCTCTAAAAATCAACTCTAAAGATACTCACATTACTACTTCTAACCTCAATACTTACAATGGCCTTAACACAAAACGACATATCTCTAAGAAATACAGCTAACACGTATGCTATACCCAATACCTTAAGGAGTACGAATCAACAAAGGGGATCAAACACCCCGCACGATCTGACAAGCGAGGTGGCCAGCCGCCTCCGTCAAACTACGTCGTACGTCACTAAATAAGTTATCATTCTTAGCATGTGACAGATATATGAGAAATATAAAAAATTTCCACAAGATATAATTAAATTTATCCAAAAAATATAACCATTCATGCAATATTAAATCTATCACCATGCTAATCTCCAAAATAAATTCAACTCCAAATAAATACAAATCCCAAATGAAATAATCCGACTATAAATATCTGATGGAAACCATAAATAACTGTGGAACCGATTGGCCCACAAATCCATAAATAAAAGTCTCATAATAAAAGCGACAGAATGGAAAGTAAATCTGAACTACTAAAGCATCTAAAATAAATTTTCAACTGCATCTCCAAAAATATCTCCAATCACTCCTATGCGGCTACTCCAACGCTATACCTGAAATGTTAGTCAACGTAACGGGTCAGAGTCCACCGCATGAATACTACTTGCTCTCTCCAATTAAGGTCCGTGAATCCAGACAGTAGCATTTTACATGATAAACACCACAATAGAGTATTTTGATTCAAATAAGATATAAATTAACATGCGAATAAAAATAACTATCACTATCTACCCATATAACTAAGTCACCCATTTATTTAGATCCAATTATCATGTGGCAATACTCAACTAACTTTTACAATTCAATTTAATTCATTCTTCTCATTTTAATTTATGCGACACCAGTATAGCCAGTTCACCCTCTCCCGGGTCCTGCACATGTTGCTGGCATGCCCAAAGTTTTACACCACACACAATCCCCTCACTATAGCCAGTTCGCCCATATTCTATTAGCGCTGCACATATAGTGAGGTTCCACACACGACACGTCACTATAGCCAGCTCGCTTGTATTCTGTCAGCGTTGCACATATTGGTAACACCAACACACACACGTCGCTGTAGGCAGTTCACCCTTTATTGTTAGCCCTACACATATTGGCGACGCCAAATCATTTTAATACCCGTTTATTATCTTGGGCATTAATTCTCAATTTCTCATTATTTTATATTGGCGCCACCCTATTACAGAGCATAAATCTTCAAATCTACCCCTAGTGCCATATCTTAAGGTCTCCAACACAAGTACATAATATCCTATCATATAGGATGAATTTCTATCTTTAATTTCCTTCTAGTCTCACTCCTAGACTATCGAATCAACGAAACGACACAAAAATCAGCCTTACCCCGAAATATCTCATCCGTAAAAATCTGTACTAACTACTTTCATACCTAGAAAGTGTTAACCACAACTAAGACATACTTACTAATCTCATACCTAGCAAGTACTGCTAAAATTAAGGTGAGAGCATAACTACCCAAAAATCTCACCGTTCCCGTGATGTCAAATATAATTAAAATAATAAATTGCATGAAACATTTTATCACAATTCTACCAATACCTCATAAGATCACGAGTAAATCTAATTTCATCCATTCAATCAATTTTCGTAATTAAACAACATATTTTATGCAACTAATATAATTTTAACATCATGTAAGTTTATGGTGCACACAACAAAATTTCCCTTTTATTACACTTACGTAATTTTATGTGATTTTACAAGTCATTTTTAATTAAATAAAGCTACAATGATTTCTAGATACAAATCTACATGCATATTAACAAAAATCCAAATTCTACCCTAAGCACACAAGGGTTATGAGTCTTAATTCATATTAAGATTTTTCATAAAAATAGTTCCAATATAGATTTCACTTTCCCTAGTTAAGGTTTCTAGTTTATTTTAAGAAAAACATGTAATTTAATGTTTAGGGAATATTTAAAACACATAATACTAAAGAGAAAGAATAGAAGTATTCATGCTTGTAGAAAAGTTGGTTGAAAATTCTGATTGGATGGCAGCTTTCCTCTCAAAAAATCAGTAAAGACTCGTTCTTGAATGATCTTGAGAAAACACGATTTGAGCCTTCAAAACTTGGGTTGAATCTTGATTTTAAATGGCAAGGGTTTGTAGATGAGAGAGAATGAAATTATGGAAGGCTACTGATTTTTGAGAAAACTAAAATGTATTTTAAAAGTCCAAAATCCGCCACTTTTTGTTTATATACCTAAAGGAATTTGAGTTCTAATCAAACACAAATACTGAAAAAATATTTTGGACGATTGGACCATCAGAATTGGCTGAAATTTTGATATGTTGTTGTTGAAAGCAAGACCAAAGTGCTCAAAAAAATTCAGCTCAAACGGACGATCGAAGATTTTCATTTACTTTTTTCTCCTTAGATCGGATCCTCCTCCGATTTTTATAACAAAAGTTCTAATTTCTAAATTTAATCTCGATTTAAATTTCACTCAAAACCTTATTTATATATATATATATATATATATATATATATATATATATATATACCAATATTTTTTTTACATACCAAAACTAAAGAGATTCAAAAAAACTTATTTTTCAAAAAAAAAATTATCTAACAAAGACTTTTATGGCTCAAAAATCAGAGTGTGTCACAATAATTCATTTGATTCTATATAAAAATTTGGAAATAAGAGGATGAAATATTTTCAAAGCCAGGAGGAGTTTAGAGAATATTGAGATTCAAAAAGGTGTTGGTGATATAAATATTTGAGTTTTAATTATTTGACACCAGGGATTTTGAGGTTGTGTAAAAAGTTTTCAAAGAAGTCTATGCATAAAAGCCTCATTCAGAGTGCAATTGTCTAAAACGTAGTCCCCTTAGATGTTTTGAAAGAGTTATAAGGGAACAATACAACTTTTGTCGGCATGTGCTGAAGAATTCCAGTAGAAGAAAAAAGTTAATTTTTTGTTGAAGTTTATCAAATATTTGTTTAGGTATTGGGACATAACATAAAATTTGTTTAGAGTATTTCTCGTTTCACTTGTCTACGTAGCATTACTCCAGGATTAGGAACTTTTTATACATTTCTTTTAGTTTTGAGATGCCAAAATTATCCATTTCTTCGTGTCATTGGAAAATGTATAAAGTTGACATATCAATTGGTTCATTCTTGCATTGAAAAATGTATAAAGTTGAGACATTAATTGGTTCATTCTTGCATTGAAAAATGTATAAAGTTGACGCATCAATTCATTCATTCTTGTATCGAGGGCATTTCCAAAAATGTTTAACACGATACGTTTGAGTTGCCCCTTGGGCCAGGAGGAGCAGTGCTATTTAGAAACCCATTATCTAATGGCAAGCAGCTATGAAGATACATGCAGTTCATTTTATACGAGGGAAAAATTAAACTTCTTTCCAAGAAACTCCTCTGAAACTATTATTAATCCCAAAAAACTCTCAACCATAAATAATGTTTTGAAAAAGTTGGGGACTTATTTTGCATCAGACGACTTTTTTACATTAAATATATTTCATGGGGTTTCTTACAAAAACTGCATATTTCAGTAGGGGGCCTTTTTTTGCACTCCACACTTCATATGACAATTTCCATTTTCAATGTGGCTAAAACCCATTTCGAAGTGCGATATGGCTCCACAGAAAAGTTCCTTATAAGATGGAATTACATGTAATAGTACACTTCCATCCAAAATTTTCTTAAACTATTATAGTATAAATTTTAGACCAAACTTCCAAACGTACAGCCAAAAGAAAATTTTGTAAAAAATGAAGAAAATAGGTGATATGCCACATGAGAAGCAACATCAAAACACACCAAATGGCTAAAAATTTCATGCTGAGTGTGATCTGGCTATAAGAGAATCATTACAACAGGAACCATCCACCTACTAATCAATGGCAATGATGAGAAAGCCGACTGATACGTACATAAGTAGGACAGGGTAAAGTGCGAGTGCTTTTCTTCTAGGGTTGACAGCCGTGCTCATGAAAGGGTAAGCAGCCCAAGAGCTCCAGGCCAATGTCACACACACCACCACCACCTTCACTATCACATTGTCCTTTAACATGCATATAATCGCACCAACGTCCAGAGGGAATAGACAGTAACCCAAGAGACTCAGACTTTGGAAGAAGATTATGTGACCACCCTGAAACCATGAACAATTCAAAAGTCAAAATCAGCATTTTGGGCAGTTCATGGAATTACAAGATCTGTAAAGAAAAGATTTCAAGTGCCCTTTTCTTTATGGGACATTTGACCATAACCGATTTTGTCCCCCAAGTTGTCACTCATTATACATTCATACACTGGTGGCCTATATTTCAAGTACCTTTGGTTGAATGACCTAAATAACTAACAATGCCTAATTATAGTCCAAATCTGATTATATAAACTAATGGGGGCTAAAGTCTAATGTATGTAAAACAGTGGGTGCTACACAGAATATTTTAGTCATCTGCTATTACTGTATTGTTCAACAAATGCCCAGTCAAAATGGGGACCAAGGTACCAGAGGGAACAGACACAGCATTCCAATTTTTCTTCTTTTTGGAACATTGCCTTTTGAAGCCCCGTGTTTAGACCAACAGAGTTTACGCCCCAAAAAAATTTCATTAATTAGAGGGCAAATTACAAGAAATTCCCTGAACTATCACGCTAATTGCAAATACCTCCCTGAGCTACTGAAATTTGCAAAAAAAGCTCCTTGATTTCTTTACAAATTTCAATTTACCCATCACTAAAAAGGTTATTAGTGTTACAAGAACAATCGGGTGTGGAAGGCACTCCGTCTTCCGGGATTACAAAGCCGCCGAATGTATTGGCAATTTTTTCGGTGTAGGAGTTTATTTGCAATATTGGGGGATTATTTGTAATCTGAGCAATAGTTTAGGGTTTTTTGCATTTTACCTCTAACTAAACCTTGCCTTGACTGTCTTTTGTTACGGTTTCGTTAGTTAACCGTGACTAATCATAACAAATGACCAAAATATCCTTGATTGATGTGTAATTATATTTAAAACATTGGGGCCCAAACAGAGAATATCTTAGTTATTTGTTATGATCTCCACTGTCAATCAACAGATAGTAAAAAATGGGTGCTAAAGTCTTTGCGATGAAAACTTCCAAATAAAGTCAGTTGTGACCTAAAATTGGGGGCCATAAGAAAAATAATTTACAGTTTCTTATTATATCCAAAATACCAATTTTCGACAAAGCCAATTTCAATATCCATCACTTGTGTGTGTGTGTGTGTGTGTGTGTGTGTGTGTGTGTGAGAGAGAGAGAGAGAGAGAGAGAGAACCAGCAGTAAGACATTCAATGTCAGAATTATAGCACCAGCTGCAAGTAGTGCAAATGCAACAGCAAAAACCTCAGACTGGAAGAAAATTCAAAGCACCAAGGAGAAAAGAACACCATTAGAACAGAGCTACATCAATGAATGTTGTAAGTAATAAACTTAAACTACAAAGGAGCACAATTCGAAAAGGTGCAAGGGAACAGTCCTCAATGAGAAAGCAAATTACTTGGATAAACATTAAACAATTCAACAAAAATGGAATGATAGCAGCTAAAGGACAAGAAATATTTTGATAATACAACTACAAGCTACATATGCAAAAAGATGAAAATACTTATAAGAAAGAACAAAATGATAACCAACAAATAAGGAATTTCAAATGTCTAGTCCAAATAACTCAAATAAATACTCAGTGGGCATCTCAAGCTGGGACTTCAGGCTTACAAAAATCTCCATGTCACCATCTCATTATCAAAAAGAAGGGAAAAAAAATAAGAAAAAGAAAAAGACACGAAAAGGAATTTTTGTTCAATAGCAGGCCTATGATGCCCACCAATTCATGATGCCTATTTTAATTTAAATAAACCGTGCATGTATCTATGTACAAATGGAAACCCAGATAATAAATCTCAGAGCTCGTTTTGCATTTTTTTTTCCACAGTAAATACTTCTTATCACTCATTTCTTTTTTTGTGGTGCTTCATTGCAAGAACTCCATATTTTTTTTCCACAGTAAATACTTCTTATCACTCATTTGTTAATAGACGTAACAAAAACTCCATGTTTTTGTCATTTTAAATGAAAAGCATTCATACTCACCCCTAATGAATTGGATTTTATGGAAAAGCGGAAAAGATAACATCATTCATCACTTTTTTTGTTATTTTTCCAACTTCTCATAAAAATTAACATCATTCTTACTAACCCCTTCAGTTCAAGGAATATTTGTAAAAATAAGAATTTAGGAAGTACTAGCAAGTTACAACTGAAGAGAATAGTATGGAAAAATAGAATTCATATAGCCGACCCTAAATAATTGGGAAAAAACTTTGTTGAGCTGAGTTAAGTTTGCTTTGCAAAGTTACAGCTGATATGATAGTTTATGGGGGTTCTTGCAATTTACCCTAAATCTTGTTCCTTGAATACTTATTCATCTTACCTGGTGGTAGATGGCTCAAATCAAAAGACTTGAAAAAAAGAAGAAATGCATTTGAACTGAACCTAAATCTAAATCACACTAATCAGAAACATTCGGAAGCACAGGCATTCTCTGTACATGGAGCACCTATGGAGACACTCTTGACGTGTTCGAAACTAGTCAAACAAGTCTTCTACCTGCCACCTGAGATGTCGGAATCGTTTGACATTTTAAAGAAGGAGAACACTTTGCAAACACAGCGGGATCAAGTATTACAAAATTTTAAGAAGTTCTAGCGTCATCATGTAATATTAAATCTTTCAGGGCTCTTGAATAATGAAAAGAAACGTCAAAAGAATGAAGTCATTCTCTTGCTCAATTTCAATCTAGACCTCTAATTTACAAGTTAAGTATTTGGGGGGGTAATAGTTACAAAGTCTCATTCACTTGGTTAATGAAGCAAAAGATTTTTTTACCGGGTCAATGGTGTCAAATGCCCTATTTTACCAACTCAGCACATTAAAATGACAAATGCACCTCCAAAATATCTTTAACAGCTGTTACCTCATTTTTTGCCAAAAAAAACCATCAAATCTTTAAAAGTCCATAACTTCAAATCTACAAATCCAAAATTCACAAAATTTTATATATTTGGAACTTACTCGTCAAAATCTATAAAACTACACCCATATTCGATATTTTTTGACGAAAAAATCGAAACAGATAAATTTATTGTTTCTGTAAAACTTTCATTTTTTTCCGATGAAAACTCCTCTTCTCCAGCTCAAGCGATGATGTCGTTGGTGCGGAGCAGAAAAAATAAAGAAATAAACGAAGAGATAGAGAGAGAAACAAGGAGAGAGAAGCACTCTGACGAGAATTCTGACGCTCTTCGGCTATGAAGCACGAACATGTAATACGTGTTTCGACATGTGATACGCGACACGTGATTGATCCAAAAATTAAGATACGACACGTTATGATACGTATAATATATAATATATATTTAAATATATATTAATGAAATAAAACAGATTTTATATTAATGAAATAAAACAGATTTTCTCCATAAAATACATTATTTGAGCATTCTTAACATGAAATTAAGAAAATGGACCATACAAAATAAAATTCAAACACACTTTGACCTTATGAATCATAAATAAAGCACAATCGCCATCACTTGAATCAAAACTGACTCATGGCTTCCGGGAGAATGTTAATGCTTCATAGGTGTCGGACACGTTGTCGGACACGACACGTTGACTTCCGAGAGAGTGTCCGTGCTTCATAGCTCTCCGGTGACCCGACGGGGGCGTGGGGGTACTAGAGAGAGAGGGGGGTGGTTATGTGTTGATTTATTGAGAGAGAGAGTAAGTGAGTTTAAAATGGATATATATGTGAGGAAACATTTGTCTAAATATATGTAGTTTATAATGAAAAAGAACTTGGTGCATTTAAAAAAACTCAATGGAATTTGATGCATTTTTTACTAGCCTCCAATTATCCCATGTTTTTTTGAAATATTTGACTATGCTAATTTTGATACATTAGGTTGACTACAAATTTTTGTTCTGAAGTGCTAAGTAAATGAAAAATTGAATAAAAAAAAGGTTGCACCCAGTACATAAGGCTCCCGCTGCAGGGTCTAGGAGGGGCGGATGTCGACTGATCTTACCCCCATATATGGAAAAGCTACACCTACGTCTCGAACCCGAGACAAACCGTAACTTGGGCGAGGGCACTTGCCAACGCACCACGATACAACCTCTAAATGAAACACTAAATATATATACAATTAAAAATTTAGAGTTTTTTTGTACTTAATACGTTCATAATTGCCTCCATTTAACCTCTGTATTTTTTACCAATTGACTTTGAGTCCCTTTTCGTCAAGGGTTATTGGTAAAGAAAGGAATTAAAGAAACAAGAAAACGTTAAAAAAATACTAAAGAACAAAAAAATAGAAAAAATAAGAAGACAAAATAATCCACCCCCATTTTAAGTAGGGGTGGCAATTCGGATCACTCGTGTTATTTTCGGGTTGCGTTGATTTCTATTTGCGTATAAGTTTTGGGAACTCTTAAATCTATACAAGCTAATCGTGTCAAGTTCGGGTCATTTCGAGTTACTACCATAAACGGGTTATCGTGTCAAAAATTGTCGGCTCTTTTAAGTCCCCATACACTCCCCCCAGACCACCCCTTATGTCGGAAAGTGTTGCTCGCACTGGCAACCACCACACAACTCATCAGCGACCACTAATTCCTCTTTTATCCACCCCCAACAACACATATCTCCCCATTCTCTTCACACACACACACACACACACATATATATATGTATATATATATATAGAGAGAGAGAGAGACTCTCATACATACCAAGTTTCTATGCCGATTTTTTTTAAATTAGTAAAAAATTATTTTTGAGTAGAATTTTTTTGTGATATTTAAACATTTCAATGGACCCATATTAAAAGTTGTGAAAGGTTGACCGATTAATCGGTTAACCTTTCACAACTTTTAATATGGGTCCCTTGAAATGTTTAAATATCACATAAAAAAATTCACCTCAAAAATATATTTTTTAATATTTTATTAAAATAGGTTTGCGCCAGCAATTATGTAAACTTGGTATGTATGAGTCTCTCTCTCTCTCTCTCTCTCTCTCTCTCTCTCTCTCTCTCTCTCTCTCTCTCTATATATATATATATATATATATATATATATATAACTGATTTGAAATTTCATATTCTCTTTCTACTGGGTTGTATAGGAAGTTGATGAGGGAAATTGATTTTTAGTTCTGATTATGTTTGTTTGGAGCTCTCAATTGCCATTGGAGGGTTTTGGAGCTCCCATTTTTTAATTGAGTTTTGCTCATTGATTTGAGTAGAATGGTGGTGGTGGTGGTGGTGGTCGCAGGGGGAGGTGATGGATATGGATGGTTGGTGGAGGAGGGGGTGGAGAAGATCAAGGGTCATGGGTTCTAGGACGGGGTGGGCCAGTGGGAGTGGGAATCGAGGGTCGGGAAAAGAGGGGTGGGTGTTTTTTTCCTTCTTTCTTTATTATAGTTTTTAATTGTTTTTTACCTTTTCTTGTTTTTTAATTCATTTATTTAGTAACAAGTCATGTGCCTTGCACATGACAAATACATTTAACAAACCCGTAATGGAAAGGGTACCAAACTCAAAGTGATGAAAACACCAAAAATCGGATCCAAAAAAGAGAGAGAAACACAATCACAAATCTGAATTTTATACGAGGCCAAAGATATCTTCTCTATGGGAAATGATTTCATTTATAGGCTTTGGGAGAGACTTCTAAATGGTGTTAGCTAAGTATGAATTTTCATGAAATGAGTTGCCATGAATCATTAATGGAACCTTCTAAACCCTAAACCCTACGTTCTAGAAGTTTCTAACCTAACTATAATATTTAAGTACTAAAATAGGACAAGTTGACAAAAGACAAAAGAAGAAAAATTACAAACAACCCCCACCCCCACCCCCCAATTATTACTTGCATCACTCTCCCTCTTTTGAAAAAGTTCATCTTCGAATTTTAAATGACGAATTGGAGCACTCTGGGTCGCACGAACAATTCTTGCCAAAATTGTGCCTAACCCACACGTACAAATATTTAAAAAAATATTTTCTCCTTCTTTAATAGGGGGGCTCAGAATAAATTTCTTCCAATTGTCGGTGCCTAATTGCATTATCTTCCAACGCCTTAAAATCAACTTGATTTAAACCCAAAAGATTATGATGTAAAATACGGTGCGGAAGTGTAAGGAAATATTAATCTACACAATAACAACAACAACAAAAATAAACAAATAACAAATAAAATAAAATAAAATAAGGGAATTCATGAAAGGGTCTCAAATGCTCTCTCTAAGCTCTTGCTATCAAAATGTCAAAAGTGATACAAATGGGATCCTTTGGGCTATTTATATTAAAGATACAAAAAAGGTAAAAAGGCCAAAATAAAATAAATGACAAAAAGGATGCTTGTCCCTATGCTCCTGCATCATCCCCCCACACACACGAAAAGGCTCCATGTACTCCGTATATTGTCGATATGCTGCAGGGTGGCATCTATGTTCCATGAATCCTCGGTCTGGGGCCGACCAACCCAACGAACCAAATAACGCGTGTAATCTCCCGATGATGACGAGACACGCTCGGAGTCTAGAATGCCCACAATGCGGTCAACATGTGAGTGGACCGGGTGGGTCATGGCCGTGGGAATGGAAATGGGCGAGGCATGGGTGCCTCGAAATGGAGAAAGATCCGCCACATTGAACGTGCGGTGCATGCAAAACTTAGTAGGAAGGTCAACCTCGCAGGCATTAGGCCCACAAGCTCGGACAATCGAAAAAGGGCCAAATCATCACATAAAAAACTTGTTTCCCTTGCCCTGCCGCCACGCCTTCTGGAGGTATACCATGACTAGATCGTCCGGATGGAAAGAGACAAAGCGACGGTGCTCACCGGCGACCTCTTTATAAGAGGCATAAGTGGTTTGTAATCGATCACAGACATCAGTCTTGATGAAAGTAAGGCGAGCAGCAAACTCCTCAGCTGAGGGGCATGTAGGCACTGTCGAGGGAAACTCGACAAGATCTATGGGAATAGTGGGTAACCGTCCTACTACAATTTGGAACGAAATGAGACCAATAGAACGGTTGACGACGTTGTTAAAGGAGAACTCGATCTGGACTATCACTATATCCCACCTGTGGGGATGCTCCGAAGACAGACACCTCAATAGATCACCAACACTCCGGTTAACCACCTTAGTCTAGCCATCCGTCTGGGGTGAAAAGCGTCGAGAACTGCAACTTTATCCGCAGAAGTGGCCACAATGTATGCCAAAAATGTCCCGTAAATCGTACGTTCCTGTCAAAGATGATGCTACATGGAACTCCTGTAGAAAGACAATCTCACCGAAATATAATGAAGCAACATGGGACACATTCGTCGTGCGCGTACAAGGGATGAAGTGCGACATCTCGGAGAACCTATCCATCACGACCAAGATAGAATCATGACCACCAAAAGTACGGGGCAGCCAAACGATAAAGTCCATCGACACGTACTGACATGGTCTCTCCGGGATTGGCAATGGAGTATACAGGCTCGCATTGATATGCTGACCCTTGGTCGTCTAGCAAGTGTAATAACACCAAATGAAGGCGTTGGCATCCCTCTTCATCGTCCGCCAGTAAATACAGTCCCTCAGCATCGCGTGAGTACGCGCTTGTCCCAAATGACCTGACAATCCTCCTCAGTAAATCTCAAAAATGATCTTCTCCCGCAAAAAGGAAGATGGAATACATAAAGCCGTCCCTCGATGTAGGAACCCATCCTACAACGGATACTCACCTGCAACGCCATTACCCTGCTGGCAAGCGGAAAAGATCGGCCCGAACTCTACATCAATCGGATAAAGACCCCGAACCTCATCAAACCCAAACACTTGACTCTCACCAACGCATGCCCCCTCTTGCAAAGGGCATCTGCCACCTAATTCTCCTTTCCCGACTTGTTCTACAAATGAAATGTATAGGGCTGGAGGTACACGGTCCATTTGGCATGCCAGTCATTAACATACCGTTGGAGGAAACGCAAGGCCTTGTGATCTGACCTGATGACGAACTCCTTATGACAAAGATAGGAGGATCAAAACTTCATTGCCTTTACAACTGCATAAAACTCAAGGTCATAAGTCGAATAATTGAGCACAGTCCCTATCAGTTTCCGACTAAAGAAAGCGACTAGTTTCCCATATTGGCTCAGAACAACACCCGCTCTCTTCTTGCAAGCATCGCAAGACAACACGAACAACTAATCAAAATCGAGCAGAGCTAAGATGGGTGTTGTCGTCATCGACTCCTTAACACGCGTGAAGGCTCTATCTGTCTCTGCAATCCACCAAAACTCGGCGCTCTAAGAAGTACTCATCAAGTCCATGATAGGTGTCATGACAGTGCTGAACCCGACTATAAAGCGCCGATAAAGCCCTCCTAAGCTATAAAAGCTGCAGACCTGAGATACCGATGTGGGTGGAGGCCAGTAACCTTGGTATCATCTACCCTGACACCATCACCGAAAACCACATAACTCAAGAAAGTCACTGATGGCACCATAAAGGCGCACTTCTTCAACGTGCGGAAGAAGCGCTCGGCTCGTAAGACCTTCAATACCCGAACCACATGATCAAGGTGCTCCACCTCTGATCGATTGTAAATCAAGATATCATCGAAGTAAACCACCATAAATTTATCCAAGAAAAGGCGCAGGATTTGTGTCATCCCTCTCATAAAGGTGGATGGGGCATTGGAGAGGCCGAAAGGCATCACCGTCCACTCAAAAAGTCCATCATTTGTCTTGAATGCAGTTTTTCACTCATCCCCCGGTTTCATGCAAATCTGGTGATAGTCGCTCTTCAATTCTAGTTTGGTGAGAACCCTCGCACCATGCAGTTGGTCTAGCGTATCCTCTAATCTAGGGATAGGGAACTTGTACTTCATGGTGATCTTGTTAATAGCTCAGCTATCAGCACACATACGCAAACTCCCATCCTTCTTTGGCGCTAACAGGGCAAGTACCGTACAAGGAGACATGCTCTCCCGAATAGAGCTCTAGTCACACAGTTCCATGACCTGTTTTTGTAACTTTGCATGCTCCGTGAGTGACATGCGATAATGGGAAAGGTTGGGGAGTTGCGCCCCGAGAACAAAATCTATAGCATGTTGTATATCCTGGAGAGGGGGAAGATCATCTGGGGGCGTAAACACGTCGACATAAGAATCCAAAAAGCTCTAAACGCGTGGGGGAACGGACGCCTCTGGCGTAGTAATGGGACTGATAAGAGCATAGCATAACCCCATCTCCACGGTCTCTGTGGCTAACTCCTCGTGCGAGACTACTAAGGCGGAGGGTCGTGCTATCGGGAATGTTCGCATGGAACGGAGGAGAAAGTCTCTACCCTCGTGCATAAACGAGTAAGTGTTAGCTCGACCATCATGCATGCTAAGATGATCAGACTGCACTGTCTCCCCAAAAGTAGGTGGCACACCCGCATGTCCATCACGATGCACAAGGGAAGAGGCCACTCGACGCTATCGGCTAGGGATAAGTGTAGCCCCACTAGCCAACCATCCAATACGGCATGGGGTAGTCAATAATTCTGTGGGAAGCTTCAATTTATCCACCATCTCTTGCGCCACCAATTATCATTAGCTCCGCCGTCGATAATCAACGTGCATAGCCTCCCTCTCGCAGTACAACGAGTAAAGAAAATACTTGTGCGGATCCATGTATCATCACTAGGAGAAGATGATTGGGGATCCACAGTGGTCGTTATCATGACGGTGTTCATATAGGCGGTAGAAATATCCGCAAACCTCGCTTGGATATGGCAAAAGGAGGATTGACGCCGGCAAATAGATTGGGCGGAAGATATGGGTACATGGGATAGGATAAGAAGGATGCCTAAGGAGGGGCACCCTTTGTAGATAGGGTTGGGTTAGGGGTTTGATTCTCCAGTCGCTGGTTTAGGTTTTTTTTTGTTTTGGTAAGAAATTTGAATGGAGGGGAAAGGGTTTGAGTTAGGATTTTGGAGGGAGCTAGAATTTAGGATTTCTTGTGATGAAAATTTAGTTGGAGGGAGTTTTGTAGGTTATTCGGGGGGTTTGGCCAGCAAATACTGCTATTCGGAAGCCCGGAGTGGTTTCGGGCTTGATCGGTGGGTGGAACCTCGACTAGGCCATTTACGGCCTTAAGTTGGAGGTTGTTGGCACCTCTGGCCAACTCGAACGAAGCTGGCGTAAGGTTGTCAGTGGCGGGGTGGCCCAGGAGGTCGGGGCGATGCTGGTAAACGATGCGCAACCCGTGTCTGGGCATCGCCGGTGGTTGCGGAGGATGCTGGCAAGGGGCGGGTTGCTGTTTGGATGGCTTGGCCCTAGGAGACCTATTGGTGATTTTGTGGTGGTTTCCGGCAGTAATAGGGTCGAAAAGGGTTTGGGTTAGGGTTTCGGTGACTTGTCTGAGGAGACACTGCATCTCATTCGGGTGAATCCAACCCGATTCCCAATCTTCTATAATCATCTTCAACCCCAAAGCAAACTAGATCTGATACCAACTTGATGTAAAATACGGTGCGGAAGCATAAGGAAATATTAATCTACATAACAACAATAACAAATAAACGAATTCATGAAAGGGGCTCAAATTCTCTCTCTAATCTTTCATTACCAAAATGTCAAAAGTGATATAAATGGGATCCTTTGCGCTATTTATACTAAAGATAATAAAAAATTAAAAAAAAAGGTAAAAAGGCCCAAAATAAAAAATAAAAATAAATGGCAAAAAAAGATGCTTATGTCCCTATGCTCCTGCATCACTTTCTTCAATTTTATTACAAGAGTTGCTTCCAAATGATGGCCACAGCCCAAGTACACAATTCCCCTAATAAATTAGTTTCAACAAATAATCACAAGTAAGCCCGCAAACCAAACAGGCACACTCCACCTTTCGGATGTTATGATGTCACTCGATGGCGTAATAGGCTCAAGACACCAAAGATTAATTAAAACTGAATAAACAGAATCTTTTTTTCCAAA
This sequence comes from Sambucus nigra, assembly GCA_949130495.1. NCBI lineage: Eukaryota > Viridiplantae > Streptophyta > Magnoliopsida > Dipsacales > Adoxaceae > Sambucus > Sambucus nigra. The sequence goes on from OX422223.1 coordinate 293,920,638, forward strand.
CATGGGGATTTTGAATCTTCATTAGTACAATCAGCAAATTCTACAAGCAACTTACAACGAACTTTCCCAATAATCCATACTAGTTAAATATTCAATTCTGAAATTCTCAACTTTCAATTATTGCAAATTTGGCTAAAAGTGTAAAACTAAAACCAGTGAAAGCTTATCTACAATCCAAACATACACTACCCTTCAATTTATATTCAAGCCAAACTCCACAAATTACATGCATGATTTATAATTTCTAATCATCAACATATAATGGGTGATCATTAAACTCGGCAACCCCAAATTAAAGCAACAAATTAGACACGCACACACACAAAAAAATCTATGTATGGTGACAGATCACTACAAACAACAGAGAGAGATATTTCCTTTTGGGTAGGAAACAAGCCAATGAAACTACAAATTATCTTTCAGCCAAAAAAAACCTCCACATCCTCACAAAACCCTCTAATATACAAATGTAACAAAGCCCACTAACCGACCCATGCTCATACTAATTAGCAAGTGATGATCTAGACTCCTATCTACAATTACACGACGCTACACTAGGTACCCGTGCTCACCAATATTTATATGACACAAACCCGAACACCAACATGGATATAAGTTATAACTGCCCACTCATGGTTCAAAGTCTCGAAATCAGTCCAGGTATCAGACAATCAATTTTCAGCTCGGTAGCAATATCGGGCAATATGCAAAAATACACTATTTAGAAAGCGCAAAAAATTCAGAAAAAAATATTAAAAATTTTAAAAAATAAGATCAACAATGTGGACCAATCGGATACGTTCAAACTATCATTTAATATGCATTGCATTATGCAATTGGTTATATAGAAGCGCCCTTGAGGAGGATAATGAACCTAGCGTAGGATAATCGATCAAATATCCTACTATCCCACTCTCGATCCAACTCTAAATAATTACTAATGTACAAATTTTTATTTTTAGTTACTTAAAATCTCTAAATAATTACGTATTAGTGATTGATTGTTGATTTTAATTTATGCAAGTGAAAGAGAATTTTGATCATCATGGACGAGACTGGACTCAATGGAAATTCTTTTTTCCTCCAATCTGTCTTTTGTATTTTTTGACATCATTATACGACATTATATTTTGATAAGATATTTTGTTCAAAGTTGAAATATTTATATGCATGGTGAATGTTATTAGTTTTATACTAGTGATATTTTAATTTTATTGCAATTGTTTAATTTGATCTTAGTGTGTAAAATTGTTTTGCATATATATGTTTATGTGTACCAACTTATATAGGTGGTGCTTATGTAAGTATTACAATTTATTTTCAACAACAAAGAAATATGGTAAAAGATTAAAATTCTATCAAAAAAATAAAAGAAAATGTCACAATCGCAAAATTATTTCCATCCTACTCAGGCAAAAGTGTATTAAAAAATGTGTCATTTGAAACGGTTGTCTTGGCCGATATCTAGGCAAGACGCCTCTCATCGGTTGTGTTGGTCGATATATCGACGAGACAACGAGATTCAATGCTTTTTCTTAAACATCTCTCGGTATTGTATTGTCACCCTTACTACAGGTATGGTTGACAGCCTCAATTTCCAGCTTTAGAATTCGAAATAGGGCATTAAATTTTAATTTCATTGTTTGGTGAGCTTGGAGTTGTCATAAATTTACAAAGTAAAAGTAGATAATTAATATAATCATATTTTTATGAAAGTGATTATAGACAAATCCACACAAACACATTGCAAAAACAGTCTCACACGCACACACTACATATGGAGTTTCGCACACACAATACACACAATACATGATACATCACACACATGAGTTCATAATTCTAGTCAAATTCCGCTAAATTCCACTGGGAAGCAAACATTTGAATTCTAAGGCCAATAATTTGGAATCGAATGGACTGAATTCCAATTTCACATAATCCCAATTCCAATTCTAGGTCGAAACATACGCTTGGCGAAGTGAAGTGAAGTAAGCATTTCAATATGTAAATTTTAATTTTAGAATTGAAGAAAATAGTTAATTGAGTTACCTTCTTGACAGAGGCAGACCAGGACAAAGTGAGACCGAGGAAAACAATGAAGAAAAAAGGACCCCAAAGATCCCAATCCCTCAAAGCCTTTCCGGGATCCTCCCTATAGGGGTTAGGAAAAACTACCAGCTTCAAATTACTAACAATCCTCGACAGATCTCTCTTCACCGTGTCCCAAACAGGCTCCGTCAGCGTATTGGGGGCCGGGCCGAAGCCAGTCCGGTTGGAAGATGAGGCGGGCGGAGGCGGAGGAGGTGCTTGAGGGACAGGTGTGGGGGGTTTGTGAGTGGGGGGAGGGAGATTGGAGGGGATGAAGGGCGATGAGGAGATGGGGATGGAAGCTCGAGGTGGGCTTGGAGGACGGGCCGGGAGGACGGATTGGTGGGGTGCGGCGTAGATGAGATTTTCGATCTCGTCGATGTCGGATTGGGAAGAAGGGTGGAGAGGTACGGTGTCGCTGTTTGAGTGTGACATTATGGTTGTGGAGATCTGAGTCTCACTGATGGGAGAATTAGAGGAAGGTGTTAAAACTGAATCAAAGTGGAGGGAGAGGAATGGTGATCGGAGAGGAAGAGCATTGCCTTTGCTAGGATGGTTGGGGTTGGGGTTGGGATTGGGATGGAATACAGAAACCTTGCCGGTACGATTATAACCAAGGGTAAACGCGTCAAACGGCACCCCGATCCCAATTCAATTCGGGTTCAATGTTGGATGCGGGTACACCTACGCTTCCAAATAAACCCAAATCAAGCGCCAAAAAAATAACAATCATCCCCAACTCAACAAATTCATTCCTACTAATAATCCAGGTTTTACGATGAACCAACACGACTCATATATAAGACAACGATTACAACCATGAAGTCTCTTCTTTACTGTGGCCATCCTTTCGGTTTCTTCCGTCTCACGGTCGGCGCTCACAAGAGCGGTGGAGATGGAGAGACGGTATCGCGCCCTTTCTAGGAACGCTTCGGCCAACGTCGATCTGGGGTGATGCAAAGAGATAGAGTCGACAGCCTCATTTGCACAAAACAAGCAAAAGAACATGATGTCGCCTCGAGAGAACGACATCGAAGACAAACGGATGCTTGCGAAGCTAATAAGATTAGAGGTTCGAGTCTAAGTTATGGAATGGGAAGGTGTTAGGCACTCATCCCACCCTTTCGGTCTTTCATGGTCTTATGTTACTATTTTCCTTAATTTCTGAATGAAGTGTGTGTGCGTGTATATATAAGTGTAGATTGAAATCGCTCGACTCGCATCATGGGAAAAGACGGAGTGAGGTCATCCGTAGGAATGTTTCCAAAATAATAATTTAAAATGTGACATGTGCGCTTATTATGATATTGATCGTTATGATGAAACGATAATATGTGTTATAAGGTGCAAATATGAATCACAAATATGATATATGTAAATAATATATGGATAAAACAGGAAAAAGAAAAAAATAGGAAAATGCGACTCGAGTCTCGGGTTTTTGCCCGAGATACTTACGTAGCCTATAAAGGCATCAAAGTCCACATAGTTTTCATGCGACACGAGGATGGAATTTATCCCATAAATTCATATGGGAATTTTATTGTATGTGTTTGTAAGAAAAATGTATTTTTAGTTTTGAAAAAATGTGATGAAAAATCCCTTTCGAATTTATAAGTGTAGCTCTCTTTTTCTTGTTTTGGGTTTTTTTATAAAAAAATATATTATTTGCAATATTACTAATAAAGGATTGGAAATTAATATGTGTATGATCTAAAGTAAAAGCTAAATTAAGAACTTATACAATTAATGCAATAATAAAGAAATTTAAAGAGAGAGAAGAATGTTCAGACATTCTTTGGAGACTTGGAGATTGATCTTGATTGTTGATGAGCTTCCCTACAAGTGGGTGGTTTCAAATAAGGAAACCTCGTTGACTTTAGAAAAATGTTGATGAGATCATCGAAGTTGATGTTTCTGAGGTGCCTTTCAAAGTGAGCTCATGCTCTCCTTATATAGGGTCAGGGGACTTTCTGATTGGCATTGTCCTTGCCCTTCCTATCGGTAGGTAACACTAGGCACACTACTGATAGGCAGCCGATACGCACGGAAATGGATCTATCAATTGGCAATCTTGTACAGATTTTTATGAAAAATGGTCGTAAAATGTAATTCGTAAGTCCAAATCGCGCATGGGGCATACAGTTGGAAATGTTATTCAGAGACCTTTGAGAATCCTTGGGGTCTCGCTCCCGGGTCCGAGAGTTGACTTTAGGTCAAACGGGGCTCGAAAGCTCCCATCGGTCCTTTGGATAGGAGATCGTCGGACAACGATGCATCGTTCGTCCAAATCGTAAGTCCGAATCGTGCACGAAGCGGACCATTGTAAAGGTTATGTGAGGCACTTCGATGTTCCAAAGAGATTCGCCCAGTTGGGAGAGCTAACTTTGGTTAAATGGGGCACAAAAGTGTCCGGTGGCTCTTCAAAGTAAAACGGGTCGTTCGTCCGTACCGTAAGGCTGATTCGCGCACGGAGTGAACCGTTAGAAAGGGTATTTGAAGCCCTTATAAGATTCATTCAGTCTCGTTCGAGATGAAGAGTTGATTTTGGTCAAACGGATCTCAGGAGCGCCCGGTGGCCTCCGGATCAGTTTTCGGGAAAAAATGGATCGTTCGTTTAAAGGCTATGTCATTTTGCTCACGGGGCAGACCGTTGGAAAGGAGATTCATTTAATTGGAAGAGGGATTCATTTTGTGCACGGGGCAGATCGTTCGTTTGAAGTTTATGTTTCCTAATCCTTGCGAGACAGGCTCGATACATTGTATGACTTTTTTATTAACAGTAGCATCAACATCACGGGACTTGTAAGTCCATCACACTTAAGCATATAGCTCATGACCTACAAATGATGCAAGAGAGTAATAAATTAAATGGGAATTTAAAGTTATAGTGCATGCACTAAACTAAACCATTAATAATTGATCCTCCTAAATCCAAAATTTCTCCCCCTTTTTACCTGGAATATAAAAAAGAAAGAAACATGCAACATATATCACAAAATAATAAAAACCTAAGCATGTTAATGATACGTGAAGGTATGTGCTCAAATGAGATAAATGACATATAAAAAACATGGAAATGTGGATAATCATAACCTAGAAACATGATCGAAATAAAAATCATCTAAACTAATGAGTACTAATACGTAATGTGTCAAAATAGAGATAAAATATTACTAAAATAAGAATGTACCAAAACCATCGCATAATGACATAAATAAAATGTATCATACATAATATGTCAATAAAGTTACAATAATTAAGATTACAATAGAATAAATAAGCACATGAACTCTCTCCCTCTCCATCTCTCTCTAATAATATATAAAAATAAAATAAAAGTGTATAATCTTCTGAGCATCAAGCCCTCCCCCCCCCCCCCCCCATCACTATCACCATCATCTACTCCATCACACTCTCGATTAGATCCACTTACACCACCAGATTTGTAAGTTCCTCTACTCAGCTCTCGGACTCATATCTCTCTCAACCACTCCAGGTAGAACGCATCCTCCATTTTAGATATATATTGGGAAAAACAACTCGGGATTTACTAAAACGCGAAAAAACTTAGCCTAAAAGATCTTTGATTAGTCATCACTGCATCAAAAGAGAAGAATTATCACCCTTTTTCCAATCAGGTATTGTCACAGCCCTTGACTGTGATAAAAAAGCATGCACCTGTTACCACGGTCAAGGATCGTGGAAACATAAAGACAAGTTTTGTCACGAACTTATCACATTCCTTGAGCATGACAATGGTGAGACAAATTATTTTGTCACGATCAAGGTCCCTAACAAAAAATGTCAGAATTACAGCCACTAAAAGCCTTTTTCCCACCAAAACATTACAATTTCCCTCCCCTCTCTCATCAATCATATTCCCTCTCTCTCCTAAGTAAAAAATCTATGATATATATATATTGTAAAATCGCTATAGCGAAAATATTGCGACTTCTCAAATAAAATCCAATTCTAATAATCCCGAATTTTAGTTAAACCCTAAAACATGCATCTAGATGATTTATCAAATAAAATAAAGCATGCAGGATAAAAGAAACAATTTCGGGAAAAATCTCCCAAAGGGGCAAAACCTTTTTATTTTCACTATAATTTGTAAGATACGGTTACACGGATTACAATGAAAATAAGTGTGACACAGAAATACCCGCAGGTATCGGTTATGATGTTGTCGGCTGGAATCTCCCGCAGGAACTCCAGGTGAGAAGCAATGAAGAAGATAATGGCTTCTCCACAAATTCGTCGGCTGGAACTTTCCCTTTCCAGGAGGGCAGCAATGAAGAAGAGAGCGGCTTCTCCACAAGTATGAACAAAAGCAAAGTAGTGTTCTTAGGTTTTAAAAGGATTCACAAAAGTATGAGAATGACGTGTGAATCAAAATATGAGTTTTCGAACTCAAAAATATGAAGACTTGAGTTAATAGAACTCTCAAAACGTCTCTCCAAGTCTTGAAAAATAACTCCCCCGAAGTTGGATTTTATAGGAAAACCAAAAGAGTTTTGAGTTGATGGGACTTTTGCTGTGTGTACCCCGAACCGGTTCACCCCTCGAACCGGTTCGCCCTTCGATTTGCGAAACTTCGCTGGTTTTGGGGCTAAAATCACACAACATTCTTCCAAGGATTTTTTTCTCAGAATTTTCTCGATTTTCAAAGGGCCATAACTTCTTCATCGTAGCTTGGATTGAGGAGTCGTTTCTTCCAGTATCTTCATGGTGCCGAGCTCTTCAAATTTCCAGTTGACCAAACCTCCGTACGGTGGCTGTAAAATTACCAAAATGCCTTTAAACTTTCCTTTATAGTCTTCTTTCATTGTTTTGACTTCTCTTGCGTACCACTTGCATAAACTCCCTAAAATCTTGGAACGTGAAGTCGTTGAGGCAGATGGGGAACACTTGATGGAGATGTTGAATGCTTGATTCCCGAAATTCGGATAGAGGCAATCATGTGAGATCGTGAAGTGACGTGCCTTTTGTAGCGGCGTACGACATACATAAATATAAGATATCGAACATGAGAAAAATGTCCTTACAAATCTCCCCTTATGTCTATGCCGGTACAAAATAAAAAAATCTGAATTATTACCATTCAACTGACCAATACAAATCTACCCTCCCATGAACCCAAAAGTGGAAAGATAAATGAGTAAGTCTTCATCGTTTGTTCTTTCAGATTTTCAAAATCTCAAATCTTTTCTCATCAGGGTGTGCAATCCAATGATCATCAATGTAGTACCTACACACATGAGATAAAGAAAAATATCAAGTGACGTATCGAGTTTGAAATGAGATAAACACAGATACCAATGTATGAGAAAAGCATAAGTCAAATCTCAAAAACTCCCCCATAAAATGATAATTCTTTCTCCCCCTTTTTATTATGTCCCCTGGTAAACGAAAATGTATTTAACCCTTTAATTAATAGTTAATTAGTCTATTTGTAATTAATGTACATTTTAGTTTAAAATAATATATTGATTTTGATGATTCCAAACATATAGTTATTAAGTTATTATGTAAATATTTCTTAGTTTATAATATTTATAATATAATTTTTTTTATATAATCATTTTTTTTATTCATAAACCATTAAATATATTTAGTGTGTTTTTTGTCATATTATATATATATATTTTTCTATAACATGCATACTTTATATAACTCTATTATGTGTTTTTGTCAGTTACATACATGATGTCACGTGTTATATTTTTTTTGTCACATATTCACGTTTTTATATATATATATATATATATATTATAAATCTGTTTATATATATATATACTATTACTATTATATATTTGGATGTTACTAGACTTCAATATAATAATAGGTCCTATTCTTTTTCTTGTTGTAACTTTTACATAATAATGCCACATATACTCTTTTACTCCTTTAGTGATTTATATTGTTGATCCATGAGAAAGCAAAAATCTGAATATGGAAGCCTTTGTTTCCTTTCTCATATATGTTGTCGTACTCTATATAATATTTTATTAAGAGACAACTCATGATAGTGTACATTCTTAAGCCATCTCCAAAGGGTAATGCAAATGTGTACATTTGCATTGTCTCCCTTCACACTGGGTAAGAAATTGTGCACATTTAGGTGAGAGAAAGGCTAAGCGATGTGTAAACTTACACGTCCAGAAGACATTGTGTTAGAGGGGGGCCCACATTTGGGCGGCTAAAACTTGCCCGCCCAGAATGTGGGCGGCTAACACTCACCTGCCCAAAATTTTATCAGCCTCTGCGCGGTAACCTTTCATCCGCCCAGAATTTTACCAGGAATAAAAAAAAAAATTAATTAGGCAAACGATTTCAGTATAACGGTAATAAAATTACAACGGTAACAAAAAATAAAATGGTAACATTTATTTTTGTATATATACATTATGCTCCCCTAGAATCTTTAACATCAACACTTTGATATTTTATTTTACTTATCACCAATTCAAAAAATATTTCTATGGATACTCCTTCACAAAATACTCCGCCAAGTTCTAGTCGGTTACCAAATTTCACCCCACACGACGAGGTGTTACTTTGTCTGGCATACGTTAAATATTCTATAGATAGTCGTATGGGGACTAACCAACCACGAGCAACCTTGTGGGAAAAAATTACCAATTAATATAACACAAGCGAGGGTGTTATTTACAAACGAATCGAGAATGCGTTGCAGGGAAAATACCGAAAAATTAATGCTGAATGTTTGTTGTATATGTCGACTTTGTCCAAAGCTTACGGAAACGGGAAAGATAGCGGCACGACGGAGGTTACGTGGGTAATTACAATTAAATTCAAGTTTTTTATTTATTTATTAGTAAATTCTTAAATTGTCATCACTAATGCGGGAATTTTTAATATAGATCGAACGAGCTAGAGATAACTTTTTAAGCAAAGCAGGTCATAAATTCAATTACGACCACTGCTACGAGGTGCTCAATGACTTGCCAAAGTATTCCATGTTAACCACCGGTTCACAATATACGGATGAAGAAAATAATGAGAGCCCGCTTCATTCGAACGACAACGAATCAAGGGAATTCAATAATGCTCTTAGAAGACCGGAAGGACGTAAAATGGCAAAACATAAAGGAAGGAAACGAGCGGCCGCCAACAGTGCGGCTACAAACACATCCCTTTTATAGAACTCCGAAGAATTCAACACACTTTATGACAAAAATTCTGCAGAATCACAAGCAATCAGGAGAACTCTAAATGAAAAGATTGATGGTTTAATTTCAATCCGCACCAAAGAGTTTGAAGCTCAACTCCAACGTGACGAAGATCAGATTATTTACATGGATACAACTAAATTCACTCCCCAACAAAATGCCTTTCACGAGATGCGAATGAATCAGATAATGCAGCGTCGGTCTCAAGCATATCGTAACTTCTTAGATTAGATAATTAGATTTGGCCGGGTTCTTTATGTAATCCAAATTTATTAGTTATTAAATTTTGTACCAGTGTTTATGAATGACTATTATTATCAAACCAAATTTTATTTATCACGAAGATAATTGTTATAATTGCCCAAAATGGATAAAAATGAAATTACAATCAAGTTGATGATTCTTCATGACGAATCCAAATGTGTTCCTTAAGATCGTCACGTAACTGGTTATGAGCTTCCTTGTTCCACATCTTTGCCTGACGCACCTGGTACTGATAATGGCCAGCGAGGCTCTGCCTGCTTAAGCATGGGGGTGGGTCACGTAAGGGCAGGTCAGCTCGCTATGTCCCGTCACGCAACTCCTCCTCGACAATCATATTATGTAATATGACACAAGCCTTCATAATTACATGTAAGTCTTTATATTCCCAAAAATTTGTCGAGTTCCGGATAAAGTGGAACTGTTGTTGTAAGATCCCAAATGCCCTTTCCACATCCTTTCGGGCTCCTTCCTGAGCTCGGGTAAACACCTTTTGTTTTTGAGTGACTGGTCTCTTGAAACTCTTGACGATAGTTGCGATAGGCGGATATATGCCATCTGCAAGGTAGTGACCTGTGTCATATGTGTTTCCGTTTACTTCGAAGTGCATAGGGGTGCGATTTCCTTCTAGAAGTTCTTCAAACACGTGAGATTTGGCAAGAACATTCAGATCATTACATGCACCAGGCATCCCAAAGAACGAATGCCAAATCCAAGTATCATAAGATGTCACTGCCTCTAAAATAATAGTGGCAGCATGACAATGTCCTTGATATTGTCCTTTCCATGCATGTGGACAGTTATTCCATTCCCAATGCATGCAGTCAATGCTCCCAATCATCCCGGGGAAACCGCGTCGTTCATTTTTGGGCTGCATGCGGGCAATATCTTCGACTGTAGGTGTGCGATAATACTTCGAGCTAAACACCTTCACTATAGCCCTGCAGAACCGTTTTAAAGTCTCAATCGCTGTCGTCTCGGCTATTTTTAAATATTCGTCCTGCAAATCCCCGCATCCACCGTACGCCAACATACGAAGTGCACAAACAATCTTCTGATGAGAGCTTAATCCCATTCGTCCAACACAATCGGCTCTCTGTATGAAATATGAATCTTTTTCACAGCATGCTTCTAGAATACGATTGAAGCTCGCCCTGTTCATCCTGAACCTACGTCTGAACATTTCTTCAGGATAAGTGGGGTTCTCTTGGAAATAATCTTTCCATAAATTACGATGACCCATCTCTCTATCCCTATACACCGTTCTTCTCTCATGTATTTCCCTACCACTGTGTAGTAAGGACGATTGATATATTGCACTCTGCAATCTGTTGTGGATCGCGGCGGCTTCATCATCTGAGTCAAGATCATAAGATTGGGCGATCTGCGCTAATATCATCTCCTCTAGATCGTTGTTAGATATTTTTTTTATGGACTTGGGAAAAAATATTATATGAGTAGAAATATCGTTATGCTCAATATCTATCTAAATCAATTATTTATAGTATTGAACGGTACTTGAAAAGAACCGACCAAAATTGAATGGTAAATAATGCTCTTCTGACTTGTTCATAGACCACTCGTACTTGGACGGTAAAAAAAGAATCGCCAAAAATTGAACTGTAAATAACGCTCCTCTGACATGTTCATAGTCACTTTCAACTGACATATGATGTGACCACTCGGACTTGGACGGTAAATAAAGAACCGCCCAAAATTGAACGGTAAATAACGCTCCTCTGACATGTTCATAGTCACTTCAACTAACATATGATGTGACCACTCGAACTTGGACGGTAAAAAAAGAACCGCCCAAAATTACACGGTAAATAACGCTCCTCTGCGTTGTTCATAGTCACTTTCAACTGACATATGATGTGACCACTCGGACTTGGACGGTAAAAAAAGAACCGCCCAAAATTACACAGTAAATAACGCTCCTCTGCGTTGTTCATAGTCACTTTCAACTGAAATATGATGTGACCACTCGGACTTGGACGGTAAAAAAAGAACCGCCCAAAATTACACGGTAAAAAAAGAACCGCCCAAAATTGAACGGACTTGGACGGTAAAAAAAGAACCACCCAAAATTGTACGGTAAACATTTATTCATCCATTTTCTTCCGTTTAAGTAGATCGTCTCGTTATTAGTTATAGCGTCAGTAAGTTATAGCTATACTAACTTCAGATCATAAACTACAAAATGCATAACCAAGTGTACATGCCTGATGAAGATTCACCCTCCTTAGCCCATGTTCCCCTGAAAACTATGTCAGGGCAAAAACTTCCGTACTATAACTGGTCACCGCCAAAAAAAGTTATGCGAAATGAATTCCTCTCAAGTGGGGGGATAAGAAGGATGCAACAGGTCAAGAAGAAAAAGTGTAAGTCTAAAGCGTCAACATCATTTGGAGATGACCATGATGAGGCGGCCCGCAACAATGTTGCACAAGTGTTGACTAACCCAGGGATCTACCAAGATCCCCATGGAGGTGGTTGGTTTGGTGAGAAAAGGGTGTTTGAAAACATCCCTATATGTACACTCCATTCCTTAGGGTGATGAAATGGTTAACGCCGACGAAAGGAAATATTCCATGGGATGATCATTTGAAATGGCCTAGGTTATTTGATAGACGTTATGATTTGGAGTGCTATTGTCAGTGGCATGGTTTACCCGTGCCACAGGAAAAATCGACAACATATTGCAAAGATGTAAAGAAAGATAATGAAAAATGCATTCGTTTATTGGAACGCGAAATTGCACAGATGGAGAAAAGGCTAGAGTGGTGGCATTCTAAACATTTGATAAATACTGAACTCGACGATCCAATTTATGAATCGGATTCGGAACTCCCTGATTACAAAGGTCTAGATTCGGACTTGGATTTCGTACATCATCTACCTAACATGTTGATGGGGGATGGGAATGCCTTATGTTGTGTTCCGTGGTTGAATAGGAAATAAAAAAGATAAGATTATGTAACTTTTTTATGTTTTTATATGTTAGTATTAATAAATTATAGTTGGTATTAATGTCACATGTTAGTATTAATAAATTATAGTTGGTATTAATGTCACATGTTAGTATTAATAAATTATAGTTGGTATTAATGTCCATGATTGTAACATAAAATAGTTCATGGAAAATACACTGGAAAATTCCATCGTATGGAAAATACACTAGAAAATTACATATGGAAAATACACTGAAAAATGCAATTTACATTGGACCTCCTCCCTCATATTGGTCATAAGGAAATGTGTTGAAAATCCCAAAAACGTCATCGGCAAGAGATGGTTGAGAAGACGATCCTAAAGGATCTTGGGAGGGTGGATGGGAAATATTGGGAGAAGCACTTCGATATTCATCTCAATATATATATGGCGGTGTACGTTGCGGAATGGGGTAGTGTTCCGGGGCCGAACTCGGTCCCGCCCCACGTAGATTTGCAATTTCTTGATCTTTCTCACGAATTTGCCTCTGCAACATAGTCTCTCGTTCTAACGTTAAGGACCTTGTTTTTCGGATGAAGTCCTCTCTATAATAAACCATATCACGCCATTGTTCGCGTGAGTAAAATTCAGCCGGAGCCAAGTCATTCGGCGTACTTGGTGGATCTACCTGAATAAATGTTGTGCCAATTCCACTCATATGTGTCACCTCAAGTTCCCGTGATAACGGTATCAAACTCGAGGAAGAAGGTTGACCCTGTGTGTGGTGGTGGAGGTGGGTTTTCATTTGGTTTGGCCTTTTTGCCACACCATTTTCTTTGAATGTGAAACATTTTGATGACTAAATAAATTGTTTTACGGAAATGCTATTTTGAATGAAAGATATATTGTGGGTATGATAAATAATGAAGGTAGATGTGTGATTTATATAGGGGCTTTTTTATAATAACGGATAGATTTTTATAACGGTTGAATTATAACGGCTGGATTATAACGGGCAGAAGTGGTTGGAAGTTGGGCGGTTAAATGTCTCACGCCCAGACCTTGGGCGGACAAAAGTCCCCCGCCCAGCCCTTGGGCGGACAAAAGTCTCCTGCCCAGATTAATTTTACACACTCCCCACTGTGGCAACCGCACTCCACAATCAACCCAAAAAATCTAAATTTGCATTGTTTGTGCATCTCCCATTGGAGATGGCCTTATATATTTACATATATATTATGATGCAAATATCTAAGCGGGATTTATCTTCTTAACAAATGAGATCTTTTGATTTTACTTTATATCCAATCCTATCTTTATTGTTGACTCGGACAGCCTTGATAAGTGACCGATGCAGATTTTAATAATAATAAAAAAAAACTGTTCTACTAACTTTGTACCTAACATAAGATTTTTTTTAACGTTTTCTTCTGTTTTTTTTACGTTTTTGTTTTATGTTTTCTGTTTATATAAGTTAGTCTAAACATGCGTCTATATATATTTTTTTTAACGTTTTTAAAACTGTCTATATAATTATTTCTTAAAAAAAAAAAACACGTGTAATATGCAAAACTATGTGAGATTGTGGTCCAAATTTCTTTTCTCTGGTTATCTATTGTTTTGGTCAAGATTTGTATCTTTCCTTTTAGACCCAATGATGACATCAAATGTCAGGAGATTTTTTTTCCTCTCTTGTCTTTCACATCCGGAAAAGTGAAGTCCCATTTGAAAATTTGGAAATCTTTTCATATCAGTCCAAGCACGCAAGACTGATTCCTTTTTTTTCGTAAACTGTGATGAAAAGTTTTGACATTTTTTTAATGATTAATATATATTTTTTTGGCCTAAAATTATCTCGTCACTATTTATTAGTGTCTAACATATTTATTATATTAAAAAATATTTGGGTTGTTCCATCAATTTATTCTAAAAACACAAATGTGTTGTTTATTAGCAAAGTTGTCCCATACTCCTTTTATATATATAAGTTTTTTATATATAACGTTTAAATGTTGGAGATTGCTTTAAGTTTTTTTAACGTTAAAAAGGTATCCATTCATTTTATATATATCTGCTTATACATATACCTACTTGCTTTGGCAATGATAATATTAGTCTAAGTCTATCTTAAAAAAAATTTGAAATCTTATAGCCATTGTCAGTCAGCTACTCGGTCCGTTCGATTGTGCCCATGCGTGTAGTGATATATAATTTTTTTTAGTAAAACACATGTCTAATAATTGTCATTTAGTTGCCAAATGCTAGAGACCACCTTTTACTATCTCACGCCTAGCTTAGCCTTCTAATAGCTATTTTTATAGTTTGAGTAGTTGATTTTGTTAAGTGTCAGCTCCTTAGGCCACACACTAATGTCCACTCATTTTTATCTTGGCCACACAATGTTTTGTTTTGGCTGTCAGCATTTTTTTAAGTCAGCCACTGTTTATGTGATATAATATACAATACTTATGTGCTATCATTGAACAATGTATATATTTGAGCCTCACGCATTTGCAGACTTCAAATCATATCAATTGTGATTTGAAAAGAGACACATTTTATATTTTATTCACTCTCTATCTACTAATCTCTCTCTCAGTCTACATTTTATTTTTAGACAGAAAGTAATGGTTGATCAGATACAATTTCATTACAAGATATTGAGCATTTAATGCTCTCCGAGTTGATCCAGCTTTTCTTCCAACGGTTATTTTTTTTTTGGGCTATAAAAGAAGACCACATTCAGTTGGAAAAGTGTAGACATGAAAAATTAGAGAGCAACTAAAAATTTATTCAGCTCACATACAATCAAGAGAGCAACCAGAAATATTTTTACTCAGCTCATACACTCAGTTCAAGAGAGTAACATAAGATTTATTCAGCTCTACATATTTGAGACAGCAACAATCAATATACTTAGTTATTTGTTGAAGAAGAAATTTGAAGAGCACAAGAATCATTATTCTGCTACAAAAATTTCAAGAAGAAGACCAGTGCCAAAAATCAGATTTATCGTGAAGTCTCACTCACGAAGAAACTCAGATTAATTTGTATTTTAGAGAGTTTCAACATTCAAACTTTGTACTCAAAACTCAAGTTTTATTTTGAAGCTTGGTTATTAGCTTCGGTTGTACTTGGAGCCGGTATTTGCTTCAAGTGTCTGTAAATGGTGGTTTGATCCTACCGTACAAGTGGATCAGGACTAGTGAAGCGCGAGAGACGGAAGCTTGCTCTTGACGCGTGGACGTAGGCCGGGTTTTGGCCGAACCACGTTAAAAATATGGTGTCATTTATTTTCAGCATTTAAATTTATTTATATGCTTGTGATTGATTAATTTTATTTTTAAGCCCTTTACTTGCAAGATATTTAAATCTGAAAATTTGGTAACTTTATTTTAAGATTAAAATAATTATTTTCGTAATAATTATTAATTCCAGAATATTAATTTTTATTAACTACGAAAATTATTTACAAATTTATTTGGATCTTATAATCATAAAATATAACTTGTTTAATTTATTGAGAGTATTTAATTGATATTCTTGTGTGAATCACTTTAGATTAAATCCAGAATATAAGGTACGGAAATTGATTATTTATTTATTGGATGTTGTAATCTCTTGTTTAATCAATTGAAAGTATTTATTTGATAATTTATTTATTGTGTGTTTCAATCTCTGATTTAAATTGTTTAAATTTATTGGTAACTTTTATTTAATCATTATTGGTTTAATCATTTAAGATTTATTTAATCTGAAATTTGTATTAAGTGTTTTAAATTAAATATTTTCTGAAATTTTAATTTAACCCGAAAAGTTTGTAAAATCTCAATTCACCTCCCCTCTTGAGTGTTTTTCTGGGCAACATCCCCAAATAGAAAAATGAGAAGAATAAATCAAACAAGCAAAGTCGGGGTGTCATGATAAAAATGCATAGCAAATAAGGATCAAACTACGCGCATGCAAAGGAGTATCTCAAAAATTTCACAAACTATTTTTTATTTTTCAATTTTTTTTTTATACAAAAATAAAATACCAAAAAAATCACGTCATGGATTTAAACTAAAACAACCAAGTCATGGAAATGGAATGTATGGGTGTGAACACATTCGATAGGAAAATCAACTCAATCAATCATATGTGCACGATGAATATCGGATACTCCTAACAAATAAACTCAGCATCTTCCTTAGATGTAAAAAGATGGAAATATGAGACATTGACTCAATCAAATCAACAAATCAAAGCTCAAAATGATTTCCACACCAATAACGTCCAAAACGATTTAATGCTTTTTCAGGACTTTCAAGGAAGTGCAAACCCGTTTAAATTCTCCAACCAAACTCCCTCAGATTTATATTTTGAATAGAGGTGATCTAAATTCTCAAACTTTGAAGAATTGATGGTGAAACCTAAATGGCCCATATTTGGCATGTATTGCTTTTTATTGCCTTTAAATTTTTTCGGACACTTTTAACCTCTTGGACCCCGAATAATAAAAGACAATAACTTTTTAGGTCCGATTTAACGGTGGCTTATTCGCAAAGGCTATATAATTACCTTTCGTAGCCCTTCACCGTTTTAAAATAAAACACAATCTCACCAAACATTTTTTTTACATGCATTCCAATCTTATCAAGTGTTATCGCATATGGTCCGTTGTATAGACAGAATTGAGATGGAAACACTCAAGCCAATATGTGATAAACAAGTACAATAATCAAATAAAACCGTGCATGTGTGCAATAAAGGAGATAATGAGCCAAACATGTAGAAAGATATCACTAATCACATCTCAAAGACTCCAAACAATGTAAAGCACATGGATGCAATGATGTAGCATCTCAAATCACTATCAAACAGTCACGTGGATAAATGAAATGAAATTTGTCACTCGGCTATCTTAAATGCTTATCCATAAATGGTGCAAACAAAATACAAAAATCTTTTTGGATTTTCAAAAATTTATCAAAATAAAATCTTTTTGTATTTTTCAAAATTTTTCAAATAGAAAAAAATATAACTACAAAATGATACAACCAACAGTAGGCATATATATCGATATGAGCAACATCCTATGCTACTAAATAGCAATCACACAAGAGAATCCACAATGAAAGCAGATGTGATAAATGAGCAATGCAGTGTTATCAATTAAGCATGGATACCAAGAATAACTGCATATGTTACCAGAAGCAACCCATCAGTACCAAGAACCTAAGCATATGAACACTGGGTACTAAAATCAGAAGGGAAGCAAAAATAGAATTTCCAGACAGGTCGCTCAAACGACTTAGCTTTGTCTCTCGAACGACAAGGGCATGTCGCGAGATGTGACTTCGTGTGAGACAGATCTGTCGCTCAAACGACATATAGATATCACTCGAATGAGAAAATAAAAAATTCCCAAAATGCCCAGAAAATCACACAGTTTTGCCCAGTGCAAAAATTTCGTGAAAATAGTACCTGTAAGGGGCAAACAGATCCAAAACAGTGCTGAAACGGTAGCGAAACACACAAATGCAACGAATAAATCAATGTGCGCTACGTCAAAGTGAGTCATAACACTAGAAAGAATATAACATGATGCATAGATAGTGTATGACAAAGCATCCAATACAATTAACCAAACGATTTCACACGGGGTGAATCACGTGCAAGCAAACGAGAGTTGTGAACAAAAAGACCATATGCCTCTAAATCCGATTTTCTAACCCAAATAGATTTGTAACGACACGTGGGGGTTTGGGAAATCAAATTTATTCTTTTATTAACCTTCCTAGGTCCATTTAAAAGCTTGTAACAAAAGCGCCTAAGATGACCTTGCCTACCGCAATGTGTGCAAGTGTAAATCGGGCGGTGCCCTCTCCTCATTTTTTTCGATTTCTCTCTCCGAATTTCCCTAGGTGGGTCTCTCCTAATGATCCTAGGAGGTTCTCTCACGATGTTCCTATGGGGCTCTTTCCTAACAAAATTAGGTGCCTCTTTCTTAACAATCATAGGAGGCTCTCTCACACGTGTGGAAATGGGTGCAGCATATTTTTCAAGACCAATCCCACCCCTATCCTTTTTTATCTCGACGGTGCCTAAAATCTTATCAAGTTTTTCAGACCTAAACCGCAAATAAAATTTCACCTTACTTGAATCTTTCAATTTCACCTCAAGTTCACCTATCCTAGATTCAAGTACACGTCTAGAATCCTCAAACTCTAAAAGTTTTTTTTTCATAGTCTCCATCAACCCTCTAAGACTATCTCTCTCACCCTCGACGTACTCAAGCTTCCCTTTCAAAATTTTCTCATGTGCCCTAAGTTCTTCAACTAAAAAATCATTATTTTTTAAGGCACACTCTTTCAATTGAACTTTCAATTTCAAATTTTCTCTCTTCGTTTTCAAAGATTCAACATAAAGTTCATTGAAAGCAGTTTGCAAGTCACGCTCATCTACACTTTCATCCTCACTCCCATCAACCTCACTATCATCACTAATCACACGGGTGGGAAGCTCTCGCCTAAAAGCATAAAAAACTTCTTCTTCTGAACCACTATCACTAAGGGTAGAAACACGAGAAATCGGTTTGTTTAATTTTTTCTTTAAATTTGTGGTACACTAATCTAACGTGTGACCAACACCCTCACAACAAGGACACCTCTCATATTCGTTTTCAACAGACAGTGTGAATTTTCCAATTAATTTTTTCAAAAACTTGACACCGAAGATCATCAAAACCACCAAAAGCCATTTTTGTGAAAAAATCAGGATCCAAACACAATAACTTAGTGCAACAGACTCTGATACCAATTTGTAAACGTGAGTAGACAAATTGTATCAGAAAGTAAATCCTCGAAAAATCAGGATCACGCGATAAATTAGCGTAACTCGCTCTAATACCAATTTGTAAAATCGTTATAGCGGAAATATTGCGGCTTATCAAATAAAATCCAATTATAATAATCCTAAATTTTAGTTAAACCCTAAAACATGCATCTAGATGATTTATCAAATAAAATAAAGCATGCAGGATAAAACAAACAATTTTAGAAAAAATCCCCTAAAGGGGCAAAACCTTTATATTTTCACTATAATTTGTAAGATACGGTTACACGAATTACAATGAAAATAAGTGTGACACAGAAATACCCGCAGGTGTCGATTCTGATGTCTTCGGCTGGAATCTCCCACAGGAACTCCAAGTGAGCAGCAATGAAGAAAAGAACGGCTTCTCCACAAATTCGTCGGCTGGAACTTTCCCTTTTCAGGAGGGCGGCAATGAAGAAGAGAGCGACTTCTCCACAAGTATGAACAAAAGCAAAGCAGTGTTCTTGGGTTTCAAAAGGATTCACAAAAGTATAAGAATGATGTGTGAATCAAAACATGAGTTTTGGGACTCAAACTTGAGCTAATAAAACTCTCAAAAACGTCTCTCCAAGTCTTAAA
Source organism: Sambucus nigra (assembly GCA_949130495.1). Classification (NCBI taxonomy): domain Eukaryota; kingdom Viridiplantae; phylum Streptophyta; class Magnoliopsida; order Dipsacales; family Adoxaceae; genus Sambucus; species Sambucus nigra. The sequence goes on from OX422223.1 coordinate 293,940,554, forward strand.
AAATAATTCCCCCGAAGTTGGCTTTTATAGGAAAACCAAAAGAGAGTTTTGAGTCGGTGGGACTTTTGCTGTGAGTGTACCCCGAACCGATTTTGGTGTACCCCAAACCGGTTCACCCCCTGAACCAGTTCGCCCTTCGGTTCGCGAAACTTCGCTGGTTTTGGGGCTAAAATCACACAACATTCTTCCAAGGATTTTTTCTTGAAATTTTCTCCATTTTCAAAGGGCCATAACTTCTTCACCGTAGCTCGGATTGAGGTGTCGTTTCTTCCAGTATCTTTGTGGTATCGAGCTCTTAAAATTTCCAGTTGACCAAACCTCTGGATGGTGGATATAAAATTACCAAAATGCTCTTAAACTTTCCTATCTAACCTTATTTCATTGTTTTGACTTCTCTTACGTACCACTTGCATAAACTCCCTAAAATAGTGGAACGTGAAGTCGTTGAGGCAGATGAGGAATACTTGATGGAGATGTTGAATGCTTGATTCCCAAAATTCGAATAGAGGCTGTCATGTGAGATCGTGAAGTGACGTTCCTTTTGTAGCGGCGTACGACATACACAAATGTAAGATATCGAACATGAAAAAAATGTCCTTACATATATATATATATATATATATATATATATATATATATATATATATAATAAATTTATATTTTAGACCATAAAAATTTAAGAAAGTAGAGATAACCGAACTTTGGTATCAGAGCCAAGACGCTCCTTTCAGACCGGTTATTTTATTTCAGGAGAAGGGGAGTGGCCCTGGGGGTAGGCCATATTGGCTTGATACATATGCGACAATTCGGACGAAAAAGGGCAAGGACAAGGAGGTGACCCCGAGCGTCGCATCCGCCATTGTAAGTTTAATATGTTTAATTATTTTAATTTTGTTATAATTTTTTATTTAATTAATTAACTAATCGTGTAATTTTTTATTTTTTTGGTCATTTTGGGCAAAGCTTAAGGAAGTGCATGAGTCGCAGTCTGATGCCGACAGAGCATTTTTAGCTACGGATGCACTCAACCAAGTGCTCAAGGCGGATCGCAAGGGGAGGACTAGGGGTGAGCTCACGGGTGGGGAAGTCTAAGATCATCGATGAGCAACACCGGGTTGGCTCATCAGGTGGACACCTATGACAATCATCTATCAAGGTTAGAGGTGATGGTCAATGACATGTACGCCTTCATGAAGTGTCAGTTGGGCAAGGGCAAGGGCAAAGGGAAGGATAAGGAGGCGGAGGATGAGGATGATGACGAGGACAAGGACGAGAACGCCACTGATTCATTGCCGATACGCACGAGCTTGGTGTCATATGATGATCCATTTCCCATTATGACCCCGTCGAGCAGCCTATATCAACATTGGGTTAGGAAAGCGTGTATCTACTTGACATATTTTGTGGGGCGCCGATAGCGAGGGGGTTGAGGGACCCGAACTTCTGCCCGGGTATGTTGCTTCATGGACGTCCCCTCCAAGACATTGAGTCAAAAGTGCGCGTGACGCATGTGGTGGAGGGAAAGGAGAACTCACCTTTGTGGTTACACGATCAATGCGGCATTCAACATATCGAGTGGTGTCTCAATTCATATATCGTGTGGCCAACACACCTCCTCTGACCTGCTCCTTCTGCATGACATTATTTCTATCTTTTTTATTTGGATATTTGATTGTAATTGTATTTTTTTTATTTTGGTACATGTTGGTTTGGATATGGATATTTGCATTTATATTTTATTTGGATATAGATTATATATGCCATGATTTGGTACATTATTTCAATTTTATTTGTATATATGTTGTTTGGACATGTACAATTTTGCTATAACGGGTACAAATATACTACTAGGCAGTGGCAGTGGCCATACTGCCCAACATATTTTTTTTTTAAATTATACCCAAAATTATCACGGTCTTTGACCATGAAAAATCTTGTCAAAGTCAAAGACCGTGTCAGAACCATGACAAATTTTATGAACTTGTCATGGTCTTTGACCGTGACAAGTCCGTGACAAAATAAGTTGTCACCCTCAGACTTGTCACGATCTTTGACCGTGACAAGTTTGACTTGTCAAGGTTTTTAACAGTGACAAGTCAGTTGTTTTGGTGTAGTGTATATGGCAAAGATTGTTAATTCTATTGCTAAGCATAATGAAGATATTGATAAAAATGCAAGAAGAGAAAATAAGTTATCTAAAGAAGAAATTCTTAGTCAGATAAAAGGATAAAAGGATTATTCAGACTCTATGGGGAGAATTCAAAAAAGACTTGAACAAAATAGGTAATAACCTTTAAATTTAGATAATCTCCTTATATAGAGAATAAGGAAGGAAAACCCATAACAGGAAGAATTATAAATGATGGATTAGATAAGACTAGTAAGATAGTTAGCCATATCCCAAATATTGGACATAATACTTTTATGATCCATAGACTTAAAGACTCATCCTCCAATGCTAGAACATGGTGGAAAGAAAGAAATTTCACCAACCCTCTTAAATGGAAAGAATGGGGTGAAATTGACTGGAAAATTATAGAAGATTCTATACATAATGGACAACTTTCAGCAGTTAGATACATAGACTTATTTAAATAAGGAGCTACTCCCAAGACTCCTAATTATAACATGACTTATCATTGTAGAAATCATGTGTTAAACAAGTCCTAAAATGAGCTTCAAGTTTTTGACTCAGAATGGCTAAGGTCAAGAGGAACAGATAGAAAATTTCAGTTCCTAACCTTTGGATCTTTCAACCAAGAATCCAACGTTTACATAGACCTCAAAATAATATCAACATATTATGTTGTTTAATAGATAAAAGATGGAAAGATTTTAAGAAAAGCCTTATTGGGATAACCTAATTAGTATTGTCAAACAATATAGGATACTTTAATGGCATTCTGTCATTTACGGTAACCGTAAACAAAACCAAACAATTTAAGTCAATACTATATGCAAGTGACTATGAAGACTATATTATCCCAGATGCTAGTATCAATATAGAATTCCAAAGTTATGTAAAATTTTCCCAATTTACCTATGAAGAGGAGCAACCTGGAATTTTAATGGTAGACTTAATGAAGAAATATTGGTTAGAACCAATAATTTAGACTACAGCCATACTTACAATATTAGAAATAGTAGACTAGTGAAAGAAAAAGCCAAGACTCTTTGGCAATTTCCAGAATTTCAAGAAACTAAGACTATACAAAATAAACCCTTGTTTATTAATAAAGACGATGTCACTGGAAACGTTACTATCCAGTTTGTTCCTCTCAAGACTACTAGCAAAAGTCTCCATACAGAAGAAACTAGATTTAGAAATATGGGAGAAGCAATACTTAGTGATCCCTCATAAGGAGAATGTAGTAGTAAAGTTAGTTTTAGCTTATTAAGACAAGCTCCAGTAATTAGACCTAGAATATCATTTGAACAAAAAGTCTTAGTTAGAGAAAAGTCTAGAATCCAAAACTTTGGGCATGGACCCTAAGAATTGGACATGAAGACATTTAAAGAACATCTTAATAAAAGTCATTCTGTCAGATTACAAGACAATAATAGATTTAATATGATATCCTAAGAACATATATTAAAAATAAAAGAATTTAAGAATACCAAAGAACTTCTTAGAAACCTTAGACTAATAGAAGGAGGAGAAGAGAGATTAATGCCAGCTACACAGGTAGGTCCAGCTAAGTAGGAAATTAGAACTAGTAGTAGGCTGAACGATGCTCCTAGACTCTTTAGTAAACCAATAGAAATAAATATTCCTATTTATTCAAATACTTTGGTAAAGACCAAACCTGATTATATAAAAGATTTTTCAACTAGTGACAAGAGTTTTACTCCCATTAAGGCCATAGCAAGTAAAGCCATAAACCCAATAGGAATATACCTTAATTTAGATAATGCTCAAGATAGAAAGAGAGCCTTAGATGAATGGCATAATCAATTGAATATGAGTTTTGCATCTAATGAACAATTGGATGCAAGTTTATGTAAACAATACGTTGAGCAATGCATTAAAGTAATTGCTAAAAATTATTTAGATAGTCTAAGACAAGCTACAGATGCAGAATCCATAGCTGAAGTTGAAAAAAATGAAAGAACATCAAGAAGAAAGATCAATTGGAGAATATATTCAATTATTTACAATAGAATTCATTGGAGTTGGACATTTAGCTCAAATTAATTAACAAGACTTAGCAAAAACTAAGCTGGTATTTTTCTAAAATATTCATCTTTTAAGGTTTCACTAAATTCTTTGATTTGATAATATAGTTATTTGTAATTATTGTTATATTCATTGATCTTATCTAATTTGCAAATACTAAGAAGAGCTAGCTTATTAGAGAAATCCTAATTAATCAATACAGGAATTGTCTAAGAATTGTTGGAATCAAGAATAACTCCCTTGGTGAGAGAATTAATTTTGCCAAAGACTATATTATATCTAAAAGATGAAACATAACTCAAGGAAAGTTAATTAAAGAAACTTTTAAACAGATTCCTCCAATTAAAGACTAAAGAGACATTGATCTAATCCAATGGGGATGTGGTAATGAATTTGATGAAAGTAAATTAAAAAAGAATAAACAAGATTGGAAACAAAAGTCTAGGCCTTTAGGTTTTCCAAAGAAATATAAATTCATACCATCTACTACCTTTAAGGAAAGGAATTTTGAAGCCAAGAAAAATAGATTTAACTAAAGACGGTATTTTAAGAAGAACATCAACAAACATAAGAAAGTTCCTAATTACAGGAAAGAAAAAAAAAGTAGCTCAATCTAAGACTTCTACCAAAGAATGTTGGACTTGTGGCAAAAAAGGACACTTTATTAAAGATTGTCCTAACAAGAAAGATAAAGAGAGTATTAAGATTATTAATACACTATTTGATTTTACAGATCAAGAAGAATTAGGTATTTTATATGCTATTGAAATATCAGACATAGAAAATAATGATAATACTAGTATATATTAGGGGTGTGCAAAAAAACCGACCAAACCGACAAACCGACAAAACCGAGCCGAACCGAAAATTTTCGGGCCGGGTTTTTTTGAGGGTCGGTTCGGTTCGGTTTATCAGGTATAAAACCGACAGGGTCGGTTCGGTTTTCGGTTTTGGCATAAAAAAACCGATTTTGAACCGAACCGAACCGATTTAATTTTTATACTTTTTAATTTTATATTTTATATTATATTTATATTAGTCTTGACATATTATATTATATTTTTTAATTTTATATTTATATTAGGTATTAAAAAAAAATATTTTTTATAAAAATAAAGGAAAAAACCGAACCGGCCCTGTATAAAACCGGCCCTGTCAAAAACCGACGGGCAAACCGAACCGGCCCTGTCAAAAACCGACCCGATTCGGTTCGGTTCGGTTCGGTTTTTCAGCATTTTCGGTTCGGTTCGGTTCGGTTCGGTTCTCCTCCTCCAAAAACCGACATGGTCGGTTCGGCCCAAAAAACCCGGTCAAAACCGAACCGACCGACCCGTGAACACCCCTAGTATCTATAGTACAGATAGTGATTCAGAAGACTTTAGCAGTGATACTGATGAGTATGAAGCCTCCCAAGATACTCTAGACTTATATATGATGCAGGCTGATCAAGAAGATGATTATATAGAATTTAAATAAGCTTGGTATAAATGTATATTAAGCCCTTTTTTTAAAGAAAAGATGGACAATTAGTAATCCTGAGTTACTAACATATATACCTAGATGTTACTATGATAAAGAACATTATTGTACATTAGAAATGAAATGTAGAAAGAAAGACTTTAGTTGTGTAGAATGTTTTGAAACTATACAAATAAAATTATTTATGGTTTGTGTTATTTGTCAATTAGACCTACCATGAAGGTTGTTGGAGAACTAAATTTTGAGCAAACTATACTAGCTAGTATGATGCTCAAATAGATCAGGATATTAAACTTTATTATCAAGACATTGATAAAAAAATATAGCCAAAAAATTACAAAAAAAAATAAAGACCTAAAAGGAAAGAATATTTCCTATGATCTAGAAGAAATGTACTCAGAAAGCAATACAAAAGACTTAACACCAATAGATTTTATAAATAAACCTAAAAAATAAATATTTGTTTTAGAAAATAATAATTTAGGAATTTATACTAAATTGAATGAATGTTTTGTAGAATTATTTATGCAACACAAATATATTAAAGGACTTTCAACTTTTATAGATGCAAGATGCTCGTAGAGTATTTGTAAGCATAATGCCTTCCCTAAAGAATATTTTCAAGACACTAAGCATGAGATCCGTGGTAAGGTAGATAATGGAGAACCATTTACCTTATATTTGAGATTATTCCTATTTTCTTCAAAATAGGAAATCAGACAAACAAAACTGTAAATCATCAGTTTTGGATTATGGATCCCCGACCTAATTTCACAAGAAATATTATTTTAGGCCAAGACTTTATTAGTAAATATCATCCTTATACCCAGAATAATGATAAGATATTACTTAGCAATAAAGAGGAGTTTAATATTATTGCCCCTTTAATTGATCACAAGACTGCTTTCGACCATATGCAGGTCAAACCCAATTATAGACCAATAACCCATCAAAGTTCTTCAGCTGAGCATGGTGGACCTAGACATACAAACCAACAAGAAGCCCAAGAAATAACTAAACCCTTACAAAAAGAATGTAAGTGTCCATACTAAAAGTGTTATAAACAAATAACGTGTATCCAATAACAAATTCTAGATCAAGACCAACAAGCCTTATTAAAGGCTCGGGCTATATCCAAACAAAAGAAAATGGATATAGAAGTAGAAAAAAAAAAGATTAGGCTATTAGCAGAGTGCTTTAGGAGAAAAATCCATTACTAACTAGGACAAAGACCAAAGTTATTGTGAAATAATTCCTATTAACCCATATGACACTATTAATGGTGAAACTTATAAGAAAAGATATTCCCAAGAAGATAGAGAAGAATTAAAAAAAGAGATATGATATGCTTAAATTAGGCATTGTTAGAGAAAGAAAAAGTAAACATAATAGCCTTGCCTTCTACGTTCAAAATGAGTATGAACGAAAAAGAGGAAAAAGATGTATGGTCATAGACTATAGACACCTTAATAAGAATTGTGAATTTAATTATTATAAAATACCAGACAAGAATAATCTAATTAATCTGATTGAAGATATAATTATATTTAGTAAGTTTGATTGCAAGTCAGGCTTCTAGCAAATTAAAATGCGCCCAGACAATATTGCTTGGACGTCCATTAGTGTGCCCCAAGGAAAGTATGAATGGTTAGTTATGCCATTTGGATGCTTGAATGCCCCTCAAGTATTTCAAAGACGAATGAATAATATCTTTAGACCCTACTCAGAATTTTATCTTATTTACATAGATGATATTCTTGTAACTAGTAAGAGTGAAGTAGATTATGTATACCATCTTAAGCAGATTATTTTAGAATTAGATAAACATGGAATTATTATTTCTAAAAATAAAATGCATTTATTCCAAACCAAAATAGACTTTGTGGGAAGTCATATTAACAAATGAAAGTTATCCTTAGAAAAACACAAAACCAAGAAGATTCTTGAAATTCCAGACCAACTTAGAGATAAAAATAATTACAATCATTTTTAGGATTGTTTAATTGTGCCGTAGACTTTATTAAGAACCTTGCTTCAAAAAGACAAAGCTTAACATCCAAATTAAAAGGAATGGATAAGACTAATCCTTTTAAATGGATTAAATATAATTTTGAAGTCGTAAAATAGATCAAAGAAGTAGTCAAGAATATTCCTCTACTTGAACTGCCTAATGCTGAATATCAATTTATAGTAGAAACAGATGTTTAAGACAAGCAATGGGGAGCAGTGTACTTTGGAATTGATGATTAGACTAAAAGGAAGAAACTTCATAAATACAATTCTGGAACTTTAACTGATCCAGAAATAAGATATACTGCCCATGAAAAAGAAGTTTAGCTATAGTTCACGCTATAGAAAAATATATGCCTTTTCTTATACCTACGTATTTTTCTGTTTTTACTGATTCATCTTATGTAGTAGAATTCAGAGACATAGACTTATCAAAACTAAAAGCCAATAGATTAATTAGATGGCAACAATTTCTTGGCGGATATGACTTATCTATTATGCATATTAAAGGAAGTAAAAACACCATTCCAGACATCATATTTAGAGAACTCATGTTTGTTAACACTAATGTTATTTCTTGTTTTATGATGCAAATAGATTTAGACACCATGAGTTCATCTGGAACAAGTAGACTGAACAAAAAAGACGTTAAAGACTATCTTAGACGCGTAAAACCAAATGCTTATAAAACGTAAAAATAGACACAGACCCATATCCAAGACAATCAAGAAAGACCAATTATACAAAACTTTGATGATATTCTAGTTCCTCCTGGAAAATTAAAAAATAAAATTGTTGCCCAAAATAGACTCATCAGGAAAATGTATTTTCTCCAATATAGTCCAGATCAAAGATACACGGATTTAATAAAATATGGATGAGAATTTTCAGGTGATGAAAATACTCTCATAGACGTTTTATGGTAGAATGTAAAGAATAAACTATGGGTATAATTCAAGCAGAATTTAGTGGATGCTGCTAGATTTATGAGAAATCAGAGACTTGTAGTTACTCAACTCAGTAGTACTGCTATTCCTAGACCTCAAACTCAGACATATGCAGAGTTTCTTAGAGAAACCTCCAAAGCTAGACCTGTTGATAATTTTTATTATCAGCAAAAGACTTTTAAGACTAAGATTGTTATATCATTTGGTAATAATAATCTTCCATTTTCAGAAGACTGTTAAAAATAGGGTGATAGCATTATTGATCATTTCAAAATGTTATTATCTAAGATTAATGGAGGTGTCTTAATAATTAGTGGCTTCTTCAAAGAAGTTATAAAAATTTATCTTTTTAGAGAAGCAGAAATGACACATATAACTCCTGCAAACTATGGTTTCATTGGACTGATCCATATACAGACCGTAAAAGACTCTATTACTCTTGGAAAGACGATCTATGATTATGCCAAGTAAATAGAAGAATTGTTTCCTTTGTTTGCTAGAATTTATCAGATTCCTCCAAGTTCTTGAAAGGGAAAAAAAGTTGAAGGTTGTAGACTTATTAAATTTTCCCCCATTACGTTTGAAGACATTGAAATCTTTTATAAAAACGAAACTAAAGACTTATCTATCGACAAGTCCAAATTCTAGATTGCCCAAGTAAGGGAAACAATCCATATTATGGAGCTGTTGACAAGCCAAGAAAGATGGTATACTATATACCATAAGGTAGACTTAATTATCCAAGCTGATGAGCCATTCAATGGAAGGCTCAAGAAATAATCCAAAGATTCAGACTTAATTAGAGTGGTGGGTCTCATTAATGAATACTTCTGTAACAATAATGCTCCACCAAAGAATAAAGACAAATCAGAAAAATAAGAAGATGACATGGATGAGACAAAGATGGGCCCAATGAAAAAAGAAAAAAAATCCTCTTTATTTGAGGAATCATTGAATACGAAAGACGCGTGACACAAGACGCCTAGATATTTTAAAATATGCCAAAGCTACTTTATGAAAAGAAAGACTTTAATAATTGAGTTTTTTTTCATCTGTTAGATTTTTGCAGCCGCTTATCAGTCATTTATAGTTCCGTTATGTTATAAAAGGGAGTGTCAGTCATTAAGAGATGGGCAGAGGAAAGGGACGAGGCAAAATAAGAAGTGAGAGACATAAAATAATTTGTAGAAATTAGATTATGCTAATGAGTGAGTAAACCTCTCATAGCTAGGGGAGAGATGAGAGTTGTATGTACTTGTGTTATGTAATAAAAGTACTTTCTTTGCCAAAATCTCTTATGTTACGTTGTTATTATACTCCAAACATATCCAACTTTATATTTATAGAGGACTATTGTGTGGAACCTCGAGTGTAGCACGTAGGTATTATGCTGCTGAACCGTCGTCAGGAACCGATTTACCGTGAGCCATTAGCTAGGTCGGCATTGGGCATGGTGGCGTACAGGCAGGAATGGATCCAGCACCAACAGAGGATTGAGGTGCGACACATAAAAAGAGATTTGTAGGACGTATAAATCGGAGAAGGTTAATAACAAACTGAAAAGGCAAATGGAAGAAGATAAAGTAATTGCAGACTAGAAGGTAGGTATAAACTCAAATTAAACCCCTATCTATTTCAGACATTATTGTAAAATTTAAAAGCAATTGTATGAGCCTTTAAATAACTACAGACTTTTTTAGCATTTGTTAATCAAACAAACCCTGACATAACAAGAGGAATCCACGAGTGGACCCTCTCAAACCCCTCAGAAAGACTACTTATTTGAAACTGCTTTAATATATGGAGGAGGTACTTAACAAATACATAAACCATATTATTTAGTGGTTAACATGCGAAGTACCTAGAATAGAAATAATTATAATAGATATCCGTGATCTCTTCAAGAAAGACTTATAAATTGAAGAATTTATAGAAGAACTTTCAGAACCAGAAAAATATCAAGAATATACTAGAATACTTAGAGATACTATAGACGTATTGAGATATATTAGAAGAAAAATATTAGCCGAAACAATAACTATCTTGATTAAATTAGGAGGAGTTTGTGCACTCCTTAAATACATATAAACAACTTCACCTAGAACTTATAGAAGATTTTTGTCATCCTACAGTGATAGTGATTTAGAGGAATTCATGGAAGACAACCTAATTTATATTATTTACCAAATATATAAAGACATTAGACGGATAAACCTCAATATTGCATAAGGTGTTTAAAACTAGATTATTTTCGTTCAAAACCACTTGAAATTTCTAGACATCCTAAGGAAAATATTTGGATAGATAATCCTCACTTTAAAAATACAGTACAATGGTGACGGAGAAAGCTTAAGAGATAGCCCTGAACCTTCTACACTTAGGCTTCAAGATTAAATTAGATTTAAAAAAAAGCTTAATAGCTTTCAGAATCTATTGGGGTAGAAATTTCTATTCCAAGAAACCTTAGAGAGAGAAGGTGGCCCATAAAAGACAAAGTGGTCCCAAGACCTTTTGGAAGATAGTTAAATCCACATTCTATCCGCATACTTAAACCGCATATGAGCCTAACTGTACATATATATATATATATATATATATATATATATATATATATATATATATATATATATATATATATATATATATATATATAAACCAATTTTTATTACAATAGGAATATTTGACTTTTATATTTTTTTTGGTCTTGAATAAATGTGTTTATTTGTTGTAATATAGTTATATTTACATGTATGACGTTGATATTGTCAGAAACAATTTGTGCAAAACCTAGGTTTAAACATTCAAACCAATCTTTATTACAATTTGAATATTTTACTTTGATATTTGTTTGGGCTTGAATATATGTGTTTGTTTATTGTAACTGTAATCATTTTGGTTAAAAAATAGTTTGTGGGTTTACTTGAAAATGTGAAGGATTTTGGCATTTTGGTTGAAAATGAAAAATAACACATTGATTTTGGCATAATTTTGGCATTTTGGGCTTGAATATACGTTCTACCATAATTTATAATTTGGTATATATACACGTCTTAGGGTTTCAACCAAAGTTATGAAATCAGGATACACATCGTGTATTGAAAACCCTATGTATTGTGACTCATATCGAGATACACATTGTGAGATAAGATGCAAAAAATAAAAAAAATGCAAAGACTAAAAAAATTCGTTGAAAACACTTTACAAATAATTACACATCATAGTATGGTTTTGAACCAACTACATGACATGAATAAATTATCTCATGGTAAAAAAAAAATTATTTTCATGGTAATGGGATTCAGAAAAGTGAAAAAAATGGGGGTGGGGATGTTTCACACAAGGAGTTTTGAAAATTAGATTCATATCGTATTGGGATACGTATCGCATATCGTAAGATACTAATAAGATTTTTCAAACCAGGTTTTGAAAATTGAATTTGATTAGGTTATAAAGTATAATTAAAACCAATTTAGTATGTACAATAGGTTTTGAAAATTGGATTCGATTAGGTTATAAAGTATAATTAAAACCAAATTGGTATGTATATATGGTTTAGGGTTTCAACATGATATAGTGTTTCAATATTATTATTTAAATATGATAGGTTTGTTAGTTAGATCATGCTTGTATCTGAGTTATCTAATGATTTAACTACCCCACATGGATAAGCTAACTTGTAGAAACACTGTCAGTCACGTGACTACATTGGTTGTTTTTATAAGTTAGTTTATTCTCGTGATGTATAGAACTCTTCTTACCCCATTTTTACACATGGTAGGTAATGATTCCTACAAAATGTTATGGGATATCCTCTATACAAATAATGGATGGGTGAGGGAACTGGACTCGGGGACGTGTATCGTAGATGTGTTAACGAGTTTGTAAAATTGGTAAAGAGGTGTCTCAATGATGAAGAGTTCTTTGTAGAAATGGTAAAGTGTTTAAGTGGAAAATAATTGAATTGCATATTCTTATATGGGTTATGAAAGACGATTATCGGGTGTGGGGTTTTCAAGGGGATTTGCATTGTCCCTTTATCCCCGAACAACCTTTACTATAACCGTCAAGTAGGATAGAAGTGGAAGGACATAAGGATCCCTTAAAGCATATTATGTTAGATGAACCAATAGACAATGCATACGGAGTTTACGTTGTGGAAGACAATGAAGATTCTGATAAGGAAGAAAATGAATCTTATGGTGGATATTCTGATAAAGAAGACAATGAGGATTCTAGAACCTGCACACCCACTATTTTGGGAAGGATCGAGAGTCCATAATGTGGTGTAGAGACACCGTCTCGAAGAAGAAGCCAATCACGTAGGCCAGCTGATAGAGGTTTATGGATAGCGACACATTTAAGAGAAATTTGTACACCCGTGGCTCGGTGAGGACTAACCAGTCAAAGAAGGTGGATATGCACTACTCTGGGCGGACATCTTACGTAGAGGTGGAACATAGGATGGTAAGTGAATTGCTTCAAATTACATGTTATTTAGTGGAAAGTAAATTAATTTAATTTAGTCACATTTTATAGGAGCCTAGGAGTGTACCGAGGGGAAGACCACATATGATTGACTCTTATATGAACATTCGAATGAAGATGGACGAGGCTGCTAAGCTGTAGGTCACCAAGACCATCGTAAGTTATAATTGAAATTACATTGTTAATTTCATATTATTTATTAATATTCATTTTCAAAGTTTTATACTATTTCAGGGGAATACACAGAGTGATGCCGACAAGGCATCTCTGAGTACAGATGCACTAAGACAAGTGGTGTGTTAAGATTGAAAAGGCCATATTCAGGGTTCATCTCCTAGATAATAAAGTCAAAACTGATGGTCGTTGCTTTCAGTAACAGTGTTATCCTCCAAGGTCGACCCATATAAAGTAGACACAGACTACAAATTAGAAAATCTCATACAAACGATGAACCACATGTTTGAATGGGTCAAACGCATAGTCACATATATAGGGAAGGGGAATAGGAAGATGAAAGATGAAGGAAAGGAACTGGATAAATTATCATCCTGGTACGACATATAATCTACCCCCAATGCAACTATTTCGACTCCATTTGAGCCATCTAAGGAGAGAGTAGATATTTGTGACACATGTGGAGGTGATCGAATAGCCAAGCGAGTGAAGATTATTGATATTTTTTTCGGGAAAGATGACGAGGAATTGTGGTTGGAATAGCAAGATGATGTTCGACATATTGACGACATAATAGAGGCATACGTTGTTGGCCAAATTTTCTTCTCGAGTGTTATTAATCTTGTATAGGAATTTACATTTGATAAAACTTGGTTTCCGTAATTAAACTTGTGATGTTTTGATGTAATCGACTTGAAACATATTTAATTTGGTTTAATATATGGAATTGGTGTATTTTGGTTTTGATTTCATTGATATGTCGTATTATATTATTGATTGTGTTGATGTTGGTTTGAACAAAAACATGATATTTTTTTAAAACAGGTTTACTGTTGGGCAGTAGCTACTCGGTAGCAATAATTTTTTTCATGTTCTACAGTTTTGTCATGGTCAAGGACCGTGACAAAGCCATGACAATCCAAATCTTGTCATAGTCCAAAACCATAACAAGAGAGTGAAAAAAATAAGGGACTGTTCTCTCGACCATAATTTGGACCGCGCATACGGATGCCCACACATTTCACCATTGACTAAAATTATGCGCACGGTAAAAAGTGACCCGGGTGCACGATAAAGTTTGAACAATGAAAAAAAATCCTTGTCTTAGTTGTTACACAACAAATCTGTAATGCGGAATGGATCAGTGGTATCGTGACACCTATCATCAGAAAATGCTCATCTTATTCATTGAACATGGTCAACACGTCATCTCCTTGGTCGGCTCAGTATTATCCTTAGTTATTTGGATGGACGACTAAGATGAAGTAAGGTTAATACTCAGTAAACACACATGGGCCACATGTAGAAATATGTACAACTCCCATTACCCACATGTGCGTTAGTCCTTTCAGCTAGTCGTGGTTAGCTCATCTGTAATACCCTGTAATTCTGAATATCCTGTTTAATTCAATTCGAGAATTAAATGGGAAAAGACGGTTTAATTTAAATTACGTTAGAGAAGTAATTTAATGAGATTTATTAAAAATTGTGATTTTGGAATATTAATCGAGAGATAGATACCGAATTATATTGCCTCATTATATTTACTTAGTGCGAGTAGTAAATAGTTACTTAACGCGTGTAGACCGTTTTGGGGTGCGAATGAGTAATATTTTTTTAGTGACTCAAATGATAATTTAGAGGTCACAGATGAGTCCGGAAGGGTCAAATTAGTCAAAATAGTATACCCGGGGGTACTAGTTGAGTCTCGGGGTAATTTTGGACTAAATCGAGACCGTTCGGGGGCGTTTTGGCCTTTTAACATAAGAGGGTATGGAGACCTACGAATTTGAGAGCCTTTTATCAGCCGTATGAAAGAGGGGTTAGGGTTTGAAAACCCATGTAAACACCTATATTATTAGAGAGAAGGAGAAAACCATTCTCAAGTCTTAGAAGATGCTTTTGAGGAGGGTGGGTTTGGATCTTGCACCCTAGGAGCCAAGGAGGAAGGATTGAAGAAGAGAAGCATCAATCCATCATCAACTCCGCGAAATCAGACTCCCTTTGTCAAGGCAAGTTGTTTATTGAAAAAAAATCATAAAGTTATAATACCCATGTGTAGGGTTTTTGATTAGTTTTGTTAAATCAATGTCTTGATAGGAGAATAATGATAATTATACATGTTGGGATAGGAATATCATGTAGAATGATTTAACATATGTAGATGATTAATATTCAGAGTAGACTTGTTGATTATTTCGGAATAAAATCTGGGTTTTGAATGAATATATGGGAAGAACACCATAACTAGGGTTTTAAGAAATTCTGGGTTTAATTCACTATTTCTTTAAAGGAATTGAGGTTTTGATGTATTTAAAACGTCAGAAATTGTCCTAGTATATGTGAAAATATGTTAGGATCATTGGGTTGAATTTTGGTGCACTATAATGAAGTTTGGAGAGGAAGAGGTTAACGAAGAAGATGAACTGCGTCTGTCCCTGTTCGATCGATCGATCGATCGATCGATCGAACCCAGTAGTCGATAGATCAACGTAAGCTGTTTTTCTAGAATTTTTCGTGTTTAAGGTTTCATTGATTTTCGAGAATGAATGGGTATCCTAGGATTTATATTATACTTATATGGGAGTGAGAATAATACCAGTAGGTATATTGTTGAGGTCCGATAAGGCCATTAGGTGTAGGGCTTGGATTATGGGCCGACGAGAATAATCCGATTTAGTAGAGTATCGGGGAATTTCGGAATTGAGTTACGAGACGAGGTAAGGTCAATTCAAGTAATAGACCAGTGGAGTATGTAATAACTACGAAAATTATATGTGAGGGGTAACTAGGACCCTTAGAGTTGTGTGAATACTCAAACAAATGCGATTAATGGGATAAATCGTAAAGCGAATATTGTACGGTATATATAAGAGATTTAAAATATTACGTACGAACATAATTAATGGGTCGGGCGTGTACCTATTGAATTATATGATCTTTTAGGGCGAGAGAAGTATACCTAAACTACCTATGTTAGGGTCGATGAGATATTTCGAACTAACATAGGGTTATTTTAGGTTTGGGGTTGATGTAAAATGCCGAACCAAACCTTTAAACTGGTGGCGTGATGAAAGAGTCCGGGCCAGAATTTGTGTATATAAATAATTGGGGTCGATGTATCATTCTGAACCAATTCTTACTTGGGGTCGATGAATCATTCCGAACCAGGAGTCCTTTACGTGTGTAAAAAGGACAAAATCGTAATGACTGATATTTAGTGTATATTGTGTATGAACTATATACTTAATGATATTCTACTTCTGTGTATTAGTAGATTGATAGTTATTATGTATTTAAAGATATATATCAAACTGGTAAGTTAAGTAGTGAAACTTAATTACGAAACGTAACGTTAGATAGAGAAGGTCTATCTAGTAATGTAAGTAGTGAAACTAAATTACAAAAGTGGTAAGATAGAAATTGTGATAATTGTAGAAATTTAGTAGTGAAACTAAATGAGAAGCTTTGAAGCATAAAACAGGTGAAATGTTATTTGAGTACTAAATAACCTTCGAGAGATGTTAATGAAATGGATGTATTGTGCGGGTGATACGAGAACTTAAGTATAGATAAGTTCAGATGATTACTTAGTCCTTGTTAGCTTGAGAGACATGGCTAGGTAGGCTAAGTGTAAAACGTTAGGTGTGCACAATAGATGAGGGGTGAGTAAACTCAAGAGAGTGTACGAGAACCTAACATGTGTAATCAATAACCGCATTTTATATTGTGATAAACACTTGCTAAATATTTTCAAAATGTTTTGAGTACTCTCTTGCTATAAAATATTTTCAAAACCTTTTAGGTGTCCAGTCACAGGGACGCCATGGATAGTGATTCTATTCCAGAGACTCGAAGTTGTAGCACAGTGGATGTTTACAGGATTTTGACTAGACGATATCTCTCATTCAGATCTAGTACATGATCTCACACTATTCTATGTATGGACTTATAGTTCGGTATCAGTCTGAGATGTCAGTTTCAGACTAGTAGCTGTTCTATTGTTGTTTGGAATTTTTAGCCGATGGTTTATTCGGTAATACTTTTGTTCTATTGTACTCATACTTTGTTGGTTTGGGTTTTAGTACATGGTAATTATTGTACTATTTTCCGCATGGTTAATTTTTCTGTTTAAGAAAGATAAAATTTTGGCACCGGTCTAATTTTCACTTAGGTGATTAGTAATTAAAAGTTTTCGATAGTGATGCTAACAATGAACCATTTGAGAAACCTGTTTTAATTTACTAAAGGCCTGATCAACCGATGTTTAATTAGGTGGGGTGTCACAGATGGTATGAGAGCATCAGGTTCTAGTGTCCATAGGATCTGTATGGCTTACTACGTTTTCAGCGTATCGTTTGATTGATATAGAGCCATATCTTAGGATTTTTGTACTCCTCTACGTACGTAGTTTACGTTCTCCTGCTATTTAGTAGATGTAGTGTTATATATATGATTTCGATTGGGCATGGTACGTCGAACATGGCGGTAGGACCAGCATTAGCATTGGAAGGACTGCAGGAGGGAGGAGCTCGGCATAAAGCATGGAGTGTTCGAGGATGGTAATCATGGGAGAGATGACCGTTGTCGAGGTCACTCCTAGTGTGTAATGGAAGTAGATGCTGCAAGGACTGTTGGGGCATATCAGACATTTTTCTAAGTACCGCGACGGCAAAGGGTGAGGCTAATCTAAACCCGCCCAACGCAGTGATAATGGGAGAAGGTCTGAAAGATCTTGGAAGAGAACGACCCGTGAAAAATTTGATAAAATGGCGACTGTGCATGTTAACCAATGGAAGTAGAATGTACAGAGGTTTTGGCATTAAGGATAGAGTATAAATACTCAGAAGGGAAAATTTGAGTAAATTTTTATAGAGGCAACGTGGTGGGGATACCAGTCACCACATCCGGGCCGAGGGTCAGTCTACAAATAGAGGGACCTTATGTATAGTAACAACAAATTTCTCCAATGATGGTTTAGAAGCGAAGTGAATGAAAATTTCTGAACCCATCACGTGAAATCCTGGTAGAGGCCAACAGTGAGAAATAAATTTATCTGTTGAAGTGAACTTGTACCCAATGAGATGGGTACAAGGGAAAAAGATCCCTTGAGAGAATGGACTCTCGAGTTGTCGTTCGTAATTTTAGTAAAACTTTGCTTGGACGACTTATGTGTATGAAGGCAGTATGGTGCTTCTTACAAGGTTGAGGTAAATGCTCCTAGGTGGGCGAAAGTAAACGAGTTTAAGGATTTAGTCAAAGAGTAAGACTGAATGTAATGGGGCTAGTGCAAGCCATAAGTGGAAACCCACTAAGGGATTCATTGATTTGATCCTAAGTCGGGACTGTTAAGTCTAATAGTGCGTTCCTTGGTCAGGGAAACTAAAGGAACCATGATGATAGTGTTAAAAATCAAGGCTACCAAGTCCAAGAGGAGGAATACCCTAAACCAGCCGGTGTGGCCTGGAATAAGGGGATTTATGAAAAGATGTCTTATATGGGACGTAAGACCATGTGTGTTGATCTTGCCCGAAGTTATTTAAGGGAATAATAACTCCGATAAGTTTTTCATTTCTGTAAGGACAATCGTATTATGTCCGGGAACCATTTGAACCACCAATGCGATGGGCAAGAAAGTACATGAGTTTTAGCCTCAAGTGAATGAGGTATTTGATGATGCCTCACCCGAAAGAGGGTCGAGCTCGCATTATTCATCAGTATGTTGGAGACTTAAGAGATTATGGATGTCTCATAGTGATTGCTACCGGTGTATAGGGACTTTAATGATGTGATTCAAGGTATATCGTATGACCGCTGAGCGAAGAGATCGAGCTCGTTGTTATGATTAGTGCTAAGGACTTAGTGATAGTATAAGTGCAGTACCACTTGACTCCTTCAGAGATATTGGGGTATGGTTGCACATATTATCGAGGAATGGAATTTGAGTATCTCGACTATGTGTTGTTCCGATAATGCTCAGTAAGAATGCATGGGGAGAAGTCCCTTGTTTAAGTTCGGTTGCGAAAAGGGGATATGACTGAATTTTTATGCACGTCGGGAGAAGGGACGTTGTTAGATACTAGGGCATCAATGGAATCAGTAGTGTTGTGGAGAAACACTGAAAGGCTTATTTCACCACGAAGGGATATGTGGGACTTTGTGGGAAAGAATTTGATTCTTGGTCTATAGGGGATTGAGAATGCCCGCAAGATTGTAGTCACGCCGTGAAGACAAGGTGAGAGTAGAGGAAAAGCGTGTTACGAGAGCGATAGTTGCAATGTTTTTGCAAATGTTCACGGAGAAAAGGGTGTATGGGCACCCTAGTCAATTGGCTTTCTTAGTCATCCGAGATATAGGGATGCGGAAAATTATTTTGATAAGTACGCCGGTGGGGAAGTTATGAGGCAAGTCGTATTGATGAAATGGATTGAACGTCATGGGAAATAGACGCTAATCCACGCTTATATGTGCTGAGAGTGCCAGCACACACTATGGGATAAAAGTCGGTGGGAAGCCGTTCAAAAGTGATCTCTTGATATGGGAGGCCTAACTATTGTGAAGAAGTAACACAGGGTGATACTTGACTGAGTGTTGAGAGCGACTTACGTGTTACTAAAATATTGATTCTTACAAGGTAACCAACCCAAAAGGTGCGCCAATTACGAAGAGCGCACAGATTGTCAAGTATAAAATACTCGGAGAGAAAAGGGAAAAGAGTACCACTTGAGGAAAGATGACGTAAGTGGGAAGCGAGAGTGCGAAAGAGATATAGTGAGATTGTCTCCAGACGCACCACTAGTTGATAGAGAAAGATGGTCTCGAAATGAACAACCGGAATTCGGTGGTGAACCTACGTTTCCAGTGATGGAATGCGTAGGCAGACTTATAATTTATAGATGGGCTGTGAACATCTTAACTAAGTCAACATTCCATTGGGTTAGCGAAATGGGTTGACCGTGATGGACTAATGTGTTGTTAAAAAGGTAGAGTGCACAAGTACAGGGTGTCCCTCTATATTGTTGTGAATCAGGATGAAATCCTAAAATCCCACCCTGTGAAAGATGGTCAGGGAGGAATGGAGAAAACGTTTTATTTTGGGTATGGTGTGTCGCCTATGACCCAGTAATTGTGAGAAAGGAAGATACTACGTCCTAACGATAGTGAAATTTTGGAAGAAACCACTGATCAATTCATAGGTTGAATGTATAACCGTATGAGCATATTTATAGGTAGTGTGGATGCCTATATGGACTGTACATAAGGATTAGGTTATTAGGTATCTATTATTAACTTATATGTACTTTGAGGTGTGGTTCAAGGAGACATTTCGAACTCTAAGTCCTTAACGCGTGAGGTGAGGACATTTTATTGGAGTATGACATTTTAAGATATATGAAGTGTGAAATATATGGCTCATAAATTATCTATTCATGTGCGATGAGATATATTTGCATATATTAGTTCTCGAAGTGTGATTCCGAGACAATATAACCAATCATTATTGGTGATCGAGGTGAGATTCCGAGCCAATAACCCCAAAAGTGTTATAGAGGGGGGGGGGGGAGATTATAATATTAGTGTTGATAGTATATGTTATGTGTGAGAAATATACACCTTATGGTTTTCCTACTTATGTGTGATAATAAGTATGCTTAATTCTGTATTGGGGTTGATGATATTCCGGACCAATACAAGAAGGATCGATTTGGGGTTGATGATTTTTCTGACCAAATCGATGATAAATATTAGGATCGACGGAAGGTCTGAACCAACATATGCATTACATTTACCTTGGAGTCGAGGGATTTCCAGACCAATCTAAATGATAGGATTATTGGGGCCGATGATTTTGCCAGACCAATTTCCTTTATAGTATATATTGTGTGTGAAATATATACCATATAATATTCTACTTATGAGTGATAGTAGACACATAGATGTTATATATAGAGATATACATCAAAAGGGTAAATTAAGTAGGGAGAAACTTAATTTCAAGAGTTAACATTAGATTGGGAAAAATCTATGGAGAAATTAAGTAGTGAGACTTAATTATGATATATGCGACATGGGTAACATGTGAAAAGAGTTTATAATAAAGCAAGGCATGTACTTGGGGCGACCGTTAGGATGATATGATTTGATTTTTGGGTATTAGAGGATGTAGTGATGTTAAGGTCCCTAATCTTAATACCAACCTTATCCTAATTTCGAGGATGAAATTCCTTTGTAAGGGGGGAAGTATGTAATACCCCATAATTCTGAATATTCTATTTAATTAAATGGGAAAAGAAGGTTTAATTTAAATTAAGTAATATAAGTAATTTAATGAGATTTATTAAAAATTGTGATTTTGGAATATTAATCGAGAGATAGATACCGAATTATATTTCCTCATTATATTTACTTAGTGCGAGTAGTAAATAGTTACTTAACGCGTGTAGACCGTTTTGGGGTGCGAACGAGTAATATTTTTTTAGTGACTCAAATGATAATTTAGAGGTCACAGATGTGTCTGGAAGGGTCAAATTAGTCAAAATAGTATATCCGGGGGTACTAGTTGAGTCTCTGAAAAATTTTGGACTAAACCGAGACCGTTCGGGGGCGTTTTGGCCTTTTAACATAAGAGGGTATGGAGACCTACGAATTTGAGAGCCTTTTATCAGCCGTATGAAAGAGGGGTTTGGGTTCTAAAACCCATGTAAACACCTATACTATTAGAGAGAAGGAAAAAGCCATTCTCAAGTCTTAGAAGATGCTTTTGAGGAGGGTGGGTTTGGATCTTGCACCCTAGGATCCAAAGGAGGAAGGATTGAAGAAGAGAAGCATAACTCCATCATCAACTCCACGAAATCAGAGTCCCTTTGTCAAGGCAAGTTGTTTATTGCAAAAAAATTATAAAGTTATAATACCCATGTGTAGCGTTTTTGATTAGTTTTGTTAAATCAATATCTTGATAGGAGAATAATGATAATTATACATGTTGGGATAGGAATCGCATGTAGAATGATTTAAAATATGTAGAGGATTAATATTCAGAGTAGACTTGATGATTATTTCGGAATAAAATCTGGGTTTTGAATGAATATATGGGAAGAACACCATAACTAGGGTTTTAAGAAATTCTGGGTTTAATTCACTATTTCTTTAAAGGATTGAGGTTTTGATGTATTTAAAACGTTAGAAATTGTCCTAGTATATGTGGAAATATGTTAGGATCATTGGGTTGAAGTTTGGAGATTTGTTAATGGAGGAAGAGGTTAACGAAGAAGACGAACTGCGTCTGTTCCTGTTCGATCGATCGATCGATCTCGAATGTCGATCGATCGACTAGGTCGATCGATCGAACCCAGTAGTCGATAGATCGACGTAAGTTGTTTTTCTAGAATTTTTCATTGATTTTCGAGAATGAATGGGTATCCTAGGATTTATATTATACTTATATGGGAGTGAGAATAATACCAGTAGGTATATTGTTGAGGTCCGATAAGGCCATTGGGTGTAGGGCTTGGATTATGGACCGATGAGAATAATCCTATTTAGTAGAGTATTGAGGAATTTCGGAATTGAGTTATGAGACGAGGTAAGGTCAATTCAAGTAATAGACTAGTGGAGTATGTAATAACTACGAAAATTATATGTTAGGGGTAACTAGGACCCTTAGAGTTGTGTGAATACTCAAATAAATGCGATTAATAAGATAAATCATAAAGCGAATATTGTACGGTATATATAAGAGATTTAAAATATTACGTACGAACATAATTAATGGGTCGGGCGTGTACCTACTGAATTATATGATCTTTTAGGGCGAGAGAAGTATACCTAAACTACCTATGCTAGGGTCGATGAGATATTCCGAACTAACATAGGGTTATTTTAGGTTTGGTGTCGATGTAAAATGACGAACCAAACCTTTGAACTGGTCGCGTGATGAAAGAGTTCGAGCGAGAATTTGTGTATATAAATAAATAATTGGGGTCGATGTATCATTCCTAACCAATTCTTACTTGGGGTCGATGAATCATTCCGAACCAAGAGTCCTTTACGTGTGTAAAAAGGACAAAATAGTAATAACTGATATTTAGTGTATATTGTGTGTGAAATATATACTTAATGATATTCTACTTCTGTGTATTAGTAGATTGATAGTTATTATGTATTTAAAGATACATATCAAACTGGTAAGTTAAGTAGTGAAACTTAATTACGAAACGTAACGTTAGATAGAGAAGGTAAATCTATTAATGTAAGTAGTGAAACTAAATTACAAAAGTGGTGAGATAGAAATTGTGATAATTGTAGAAATTTAGTAGTGAAACTAAATGAGAAGCTTTGAAGCATAACATAGGTGAAATGTTATTTGAGTATTAATTAACCTTCGAGAGATGTTAATGAAATGGATGTATTGTGCGGGTGATACGAGAACTTAAGTATAGATAAGTTCAGATGATTACTTAGTCCTTGTTAGCTTGAGAGACATGGCTAGGTAGGCTAAGTGTAAAACGTTAGGTGTGCACAATAGATGAGGGGTGAGTAAACTCAAGAGAGTGTACGAGAACCTAACATGTGTAATCAATAACCGCATTTTATATTGTGATAAACGCTTGCTAAATATTTTCAAAATGTTTTGAGTACTAACTCTTGCTATAAAATATTTTCAAAACCTTTTAGGTGTCCAGCCACAGGGACGCCATGCATGGGGATTCTATTCCAGGGACTCGAAGCTGTAGCACAGTGGATGTTTACAGGATTTTGCTGGACGATATCTCTCATTCAGATCTAGTACAGGATCTCACACTATTCTATGTATGGACTTATAGTTCGGTATCAGTCTAAGATGTCAGTTTCAGACTAGTAGTTGTTCTATTGTTGTTTGGGATTTTTAGCTGATGGTTTATTCGGTAATACTTTTGTTCTATTGTACTCATACTTTGTTGGTTTGGGTTTTAGTACATGGTAATTGTTTTACTATTTTTCGCATGGTTGATTTTCTGTTTAAGAAAGATAAAATTTTGGCACCGGTCTAATTTTCACTTAGGTGATTAGTAATTAAAAGTTTTCGATAGTGATGCTAACAATGAACCATTTGAGAAACCTGTTTTAATTTAATAAAGGCCTGATCAACCGATGTTTAATTAGGAGGGTTGTCACATCATCATTAGTTGTCTCCTAGAATGTAGAAAGATATAACTTCCTAATTTATAAAGTCATCCCACCCCTTCCACTTCTCTCTCTCTATCTCTCTTAAATCAACCTATAAATAGCACTTAATGACACGTAATAAAGGTATCTGAAAAGATTCAATCTAACGACAATGCACAAAATTCTAGAGAGATTCTTGAGAAAACATATTCATTCTTCCATGATTAATACAAATAACACCGTACCTGTGGATGTAGGTACCTTATTGCGCTGAACTACATTAGTCTCCTATTTCCTTCTCTATCTCTCATCTCTCTTTAATCTAAGCATTTAATCTTTATATTTGTTATGGTTTATTTTTGGTATTTATAAGCTAAAAATCATAAAATACGTATACCACTTTTAGATGATAACAAATTGGCGTCATCTGTGCGAACGACCAGCCATTTGCTGCTTCCTACTACCTCATATCCATAAAGTCTTGAGCTGTGACTAGTCATGTACCATCTGCTTTTCTTAAAAATGGTAGAAGATTCGGAGGGAAGTCATGCAAATGAAACCATTACACCTTTGACCCCTGTTGGAATGGGAGACATATAAGGAATTCTAATGAGCTTGGTTAGAGGTCAAGAGGTAATGCAAGAGAGTGTTAGATAACTGAAACTAGCACTTCATGCTGGACAAGGTAGACTTGGAGGGGAATCCGCCAGCCCAAGAGGAGTCGAACGTACAAGTAGAAGAATGGAAATGCCATTATTAGCTCCTTACCGAGGGGGACGCACTCGGGCATTAAAGAATCCAAGGAGGCTAAGTACGAGATCACAAGAAGAAGAAAGTGGATCTAGATATTCTGGATCTCAAAGCGACAAATCGTACCACCTAGGAGCCACCTCATCCCTAAAAAAAAATGGTTTTAATGATGAAAAATCCTTTTTTGAAGAAAGGCCTAGCATACTGGACAAGTTGAGTAGAGGGTCTGCATATTTAATCGTCTGGGTCCATGAACAACAAATAATCAACACCATCAAGATCCCAATAGACGAAACGTATTAGACTCAAGGTATACTGTAAGGAGGACAGAGTGTTTGATCATACCTAGGGCTACCGCACGTGGGTCGGTGTATACCGAATAGAATTATCAAAAGAAAAGTTTGGTAAAAAGTCACGGTCGACCAGGTAAATTCGCCATAGTTGTAGCCGAACAAGATAACCAACCCTGGAAAGGATTAATTAAACGTTTGGAAGATCACATGGGGGAGATTGTTAAATCAAATAACCCTTTGAACAGAGGGTTTGTGAAAGGATATCTATTCACCCCCATCAATCGTCGGTTATCCTATACCAGCAAAATTTAAACCATCAATGATGAAAAACCGCTAACACTAGTGATTTTCTGAGAGATATTTAATTTATATAATTAATAACTAGTTTATTTCTCTTCTATTTTTCTATCTCCCATTTATCTATTCTATTTAGTTATTCATTAGAGTAATTATCATCTAGAAGTCGATTCGGGACAAGTGTTCACCAAGTATGATGGAAAGACTTACCTAATATTGCACGTATAACAGTACCAGGTTGTCACTAATATTTTATTGTATCCCAGATGAGACAAGATGTCATGCATTGTCTAGTACAATCACGGGGTTTGTGCAAATCTGGTATAATGGTTTGCCACGAGGAAAAATTTTAGGCTTTTAACAACTGGATTATCTCTTCACCAGTAATCTTTGCTTTGGAACCAAGCTCGGTAAGATAATGGCTCATTTGTTGAACATTTGGTAGAATATAGACGAGATAACTCGAGAATTCATCACTCATTTTAATAGAGAGAAGCTGGATGTGATCAATTATGATGAGAAGATAACTATCACAACCCTAATGAGTGGTTTGCAGTCATGAAAGTTGTACCGAGCGTTAGCTAAGGAGCCACCCAAGATGATTATTGAGTTATTAGCTAAATCCAAGAATATTATAGATGTCTAAGAAGCTATGACTGCTAAAGAGGTTAGTAGTTCCAAAACCAACACCAACACCAACAAAAGCTCAGAGAAGAAATAGCAGAAAGACAAAAATTCTTACAAACCAAAGATATATGAAGAATATACCCTTTGACCATCAATATCCATTATATCCTTGAGGAAATTTGTGGAAGAAAAGATCTGAAGTGACCCGATAAGTTGAAAGACCCAACCAATAGAAGGGACAAAAGCAAATACTATGATTTCCACGGGGATTACTATCATAATACAAATAATTGTATAGTGATAAAGAACGAAATAGAAAATCTATTCAGGAGGGGAAATTATCAAATTATTTGGAAAAAGATGGATAAACAGATCAAAAGGATGATCAGAAGCCCAGAAGATGATTAAAATCTTCATGCAAATGACCTGACGAGAAGAAAAGAGGCAGAGACAATGATTTCGGGGATGATTCAGATCTACCCAAGAGGCCTAAGAAACCTATACATGAGGTAAAAAAGATCTCTTTTAGATGTAACTTCATTGCAGGAGGATATGTCGAAGGAGGCGATGAACCTACATAAAGGAAAGCCTATCTTAATAAGGAAAAGGCCTACATCCATATCAGACAGATCAACCTAACCAATAATGTGGATACCCAGCCTAGAAAGGTAAACAAAGATTATCTTATGGTCAGCTTCTCTAAAGATGAATTTTTCGGTGTGTTATATCATCATGACAATCCATTAGTCGTCTCTATGATGGTACAGAAAGCAAGGCCGTAAGAATTATGGCCGATAATGGTAGTTCTGCTGATGTTTTATTATATAACTACTTCTAGGGTTTGAGATTAAAGGATAATAAGCTTGAAGCTTATCACCGACCACTTATCAACTTCTCGAGAGAAAAGGTATATCCTTTGGGCACAATTGAGCTGGAAGTTGTGATCGACACATGGACCACTTACGAAATAAAGAATATTTATTTTTTCATCCTAGATAAGAACATCCAATCAACACATAATCTTATCTTCGACAGAACAGGGCTGGAGAAATTTGAAGTAGTCCCCTCCATCGTGCACCAGTGCATGAAGTTCCCCACTCATTATGTGTAAGGACATTTTTGTCCATTAATATTGTATATGTCATACGCCGTTACACCGTTGAGGAAGTTCAAGAATCATATGCTCATCAACGAATCCGAATATCAAAAGGAGAAACAGGAATCAAGGGAAACTGACCTTACCGGACCGATCCGGCCCAGATAAAAGAACCGATCCGGTTCATCCGGACTGATCCGACTAAAGGAACCGGACCGATCCGCCTGCTGAGGTGAGGCCAGTATACCCCGGATCCATAGCGAACCGATGAAGCCAAAAAACCGAACCGATCCGATGCCAACCGGACGGATCCGTCTTCAGAAAAAGAACCGATCCGAGTTCACCGGACCGATCCGCCTAAAGGGACCGGACCGATCCGACGAGGATAATCTCAACCAGATCGTGTTCAGATCATGTTCCGAAATTTAGGGCTAAAGTTCTCCTACTTAATCCCACTACGGGAAGTGGTTTTTCTAAGACTTTCCCACGATTTTCAGAGCATATCAACTCTAAAGTCTTCACCTATTGAGTCCTATGATTCTAGGTTTTTAGATTCACACATCTTCCATATCTATGTGAATTAAATTTGGTAACCCAAGAACACCATTGCTGTTGTTCAACCTTTGTGAAGTGGACCGTTTCTTCCTCTTCATTGCTGCCCTACTGGACAGGGATAATTCCAGCCACCAACCCTACTGGAAAGGGATATTCCAGCCGCGACTACAGAATCCGACACCTGAGGGTAATTCTTAGTCAACCTGTATTTCATTGTAATCCGATTGTAAACCGTCTTTTACAAATTATAGTGAATATACAAATGGTTTTGCCCCTGTGGGGATTTTTCCTTAAACTTTGTGTGTTGAATATCTTGTGCATGATCTCATATTGTTTCAATCACACCTAGTTGCATGCTTAGGGTTAATTTGGGTTAAAAATGGTATTTATTATATTATTTCTTAATTGAACGAAAGCGCCAACTCTTTCAAATTGGTATCAGAGCAGGTTATGCTAATTTATCGCGTGATCCTATTTTCCGTAAAATCGTGTGATATTGATTTTTTTTGAAAATTCGCATTTTTCACCTATATAATCAGATGCCTATTTTTGACGGGTCTAATTATGCCTATTGGAAAGCTCGTATGAAATCGATTTTAAAATCTATTGATGAGCGTGTTTGGTTGCTTTGCGAAAATGGTTGGACTCCTCCCACGGTCACTGTTAATAACATCACCTCTTTAAAACCCGTGTCAGCCTGGACTGAAGATGATTATAAATTGTCCAATTTTAATTCTCGTGGTCTGAGTGCTATTTCTGGAGCTGTCTCTCCTGATGAGTTTCGCCGAATTATGACGTGCGCCACGTCTAAAGAGGCTTGGGATGTTTTGAAATTGACACATGAGGGTACGAACGCGGTTAAAGAATCAAAATTACAAAATTTGGCTACCCAATTTGAGACTATCACCATGTCTGACTCCGAATGCTTTGATGATTTTTATGCACGTTTGTCGGACATTGTTAACACATGTTTTAATTTGGGTGAGGCGATTGATAACACGCGTGTCGTTAAAAAGATTTTGAGATCTCTCCCAAAACGCTTTATTCCTAAAGTCACTGTTTGGAACTCTTTGGGAAATTTGAAATCACTTAAGTTGGAAGAACTTGTAGGAGATCTTCAAACCTATGAGATTGATATGTTTCCCAAAACCATTAAGGCTAAGGATAATGGCATTGCTTTAAAGACTCATTTTAAGAAAAAGAAAGAAAAAGTTTGTGAGTCCGATTCTGAGGGAGATTTTGATTTTAATGATATGGCCTTGTTTGTGAAAAATTTTAAAAAATTTCTCAACATGAACAAAAATAATTCTTCCAATAAAAGGAATTTTTTTGAGAAAAATAAAAAGAAAGGAAAGGCCAAAGAAAGTGGTGAGAGGGAAAAAGAGAATAAATCCGATGAGGAGTGTGAGGAAGTTTTTGAGAACATCACTTGTTTTGAATGTGGGGGTAATGGACATAAGTCGTTTGACTGTCCTACGTGGCTTAGAAAGAAAGGAAAGAAAGTAGCTATGCCCGCCACACTTAGTGATAGTAGTGAAGGTGAGGGTGATGAGACTAGTGGTGAGAAGTTTGTAGCTTTTTCTAGTCGTGTGAGCACACACACCTTGTCCCACAATATTGCACACGAAAGTGATAGTGATGGTTTGAGCGCTTCAAGTGAGGGAGAAAGTGAGAGTGAAAGTGAGCTCCAAAAAGCTTTTAGAGATTTGTACACCGAGACCTTGAAAACAAAGAAGTATAATAGGGATTTAGGTCGTCGGGTTTTAGATTTGGAGAAAGAGAAGGAGGTTTTGAGAAAGGAGAAGTGTGATTTGACCGACACGTTGTCTAGTCTGACGACACTTGTATCCCAACTCGAGAGTGATCTCGAACGTGCCAGGGTGGTCAAAGTCAAGTTTGAGAACGCACCTAAGAAGGTTGAAAAGGTGGTTCTTAAGGGTAAAGGTGAGAAGTTAGGAATAAGTCATGACGGTGCTTCTGCTTCCCAATTAGCACCCGAGCCGGTTCCCACTTTAGTGACAGTTTCACATGTGTCTCACCCTAACCCACCTAGGTGTCCCATTCCTATTAGGAAAGTGCGTACTAGAGTTTTTGAGAGAGGTGTTCCTAGGCCTATTTATGTTTGCTCCCATTGCAAGAGGAGAGGACACCTTAGGGAATTTTGCTTTAAGTTGGGGTTTGTGTCACGTTTTGCTTCTAGACGTGTTTCTGGCACACATGCACCCACACATGATACTTTACATGCTCCCGGAGACTACATGAGAGAGTTTGCACATTTAGGTGAGCAAGTTAAGTTTTTAGTCAAAACTTCACAAGAATTGATGGAGGTTTTTCATAAGTTGTCACCATCTTTGGAAAACCCCTCCGCACCTAATGATTGAGGTCTGACTTGTTTACTAGCATAGGGTGATTTTCATGATGTCATTGTTTGCCTATTGCTAGTATGTATCATTTTTGTATATATTTTTGTTTTAAAAAAAAAAATTGAAAAATACAAAAAGATTTTATTTTGATAAATTTTTTTTGAAAAATCCAAAAAGATTTTTTGTATTTTGTTTGCACCGTTTATGGATGAACACTTTGGATGACCAAGTCACAACATCATTCCATATATCCATGTAACTGCTTGATAGAGATTTGAGAGGCTACATCATTTCATCCATGTGCTTAACATTGATTGGAGTCCTTGAGATGTAATTAGTGATATCTTCCTACATGTTTGACTCCTATATCCTTTACTGCACACATGCACGGCTTTATTTGATTATTGCACTTGTCTATCACATATTCGCTTGAGTGTTTCTATCTCAATTCTGTCTATACAATGTACAATATGCGATAAAACTTGACAAGATTGGATTGCATGTAAAAACCGTTTTGGTGAGACTGTGTGATTATTTGCATAACGGGGAGGGTCTGCGAAAGTTGATTCTTTATACTTTGCGCAAAAGCCACCGTTAAAAAGGACCTAAAAAATGAAGGTATTGTAATATCCGAGGTCCTAAGAGGTTAAAAGAGCCCGAAAAAATTTAAAGGCAATAAAAAGCAATTCATGCCAAATATGGGCCATTGTAGGTTTCACCATCAATTCTCCAAAGTTTGAGAATTTAGTATACCTCTATTCAAAATATAAATCTGAGGGAGTTTGGTTGGAGAATGATAACGGGTTTGTACTTCCTTGAAAGTCCTGAAAAAGCATGAAAAACATTTTGGACGTTATTGGTGTAGAAATCACTTTGAGCTTTGATTTGTTGATGTGATTTAGTCAATATCTTATATTTTCCCTCTTTTACACCAAAGGAAGCATTTGAGTTCATTCGTTAGGAATATCCAATATTCATCGTGCACATATGTCATGTTTGTATGCATTGATTTTCCTATCGAATTTTGATCACACCCATTCATTTACGCCATCACCGACTTGGTTGTTTTTATGTTCATTCATGGTGTGATATTTGCCTTGTGACACCCCAGTTTTGCTTGTTTATTTCATTTCTCTCATTTTGTCTATTTGGGGACATCATAAAAAGGGGGAGAATGAATTATCTGATTATGGGGGAGGGGTTTGAATCTTAAATTGATATATATGCTTATGTTTATCTCATTTCAAACTCGATACGTCACTTGCTATTTGCTTTGTCTCATGTGTGTAGGTACATCTGTTGATAATCCCATGTTGCACACCCTGATGAGAAAAGAGCTGAGATTCCTGAAAATTTAAAGAACAAACGATGCAGTCTTATTCACTTGTACTCTTTCAGTTTTGGGTTCATGGAAGGGTAGATTTGTATAAGCATGTTCATTTCTTTGATAATTCGGATGTTTATTTTTATGTATATACCGACATAGACATAGGGGGAGATTTGTAAGGACATTTTTGTCCATTAATATTGTATATGTCGTACGCCGTTACACCGTTGAGGAAGTTCAAGAATCATATGCTCATCAACGGATCCGAATATCAAAAGGAGAAACAGGAATCAAGGGAAACTGACCTTACCGGACCGATCCAGCCCAGATAAAAGAACCGATCCGGTTCATCCGGACCGATCCGACTAAAGGAATCGAACCGATCCGCCTACTGAGGTGAGGCCAGTATACCCCGGATCCATAGCGAACCGATGAAGCCAAAAAACCGAACCGATCCGATGCCAACCGGATGGATCCGTCTTCAGAAAAAGAACCGATCCGAGTTCAACGGACCGATCCGCCTAAAGGGACCGGACCGATCCGAGGAGGATAATCTCAACCAGATCGTGTTCAGATCATGTTTCGAAATTTAGGGCTACGGTTCTCCTACTTAATCCCACTACGGGAAGTGGTTTTTCTAAGACTTTCCCACGATTTTCAGAGCATATCAACTCTAAAGTCTTCACCTATTGAGTCCTATGATTCTAGGTTTTTAGATTCACACATCTTCCATATCTATGTGAATCAAATTTGGTAACCCAAGAACACCATTGCTGTTGTTCAACCTTTGTGAAGTGGACCGCTTCTTCCTCTTCATTGCTGCCCTACTGGACAGGGATAGTTCCAGCCACCAACCCTACTAGAAAGGGATATTCCAGCCGCGACTACAGAATCCGACACCTGAGGGTAATTCTTAGTCAACTTGTATTTCATTGTAATCCGATTGTAAACCGTCTTTTACAAATTATAGTGAATATACAAATGGTTTTGCCCCTGTGGGGATTTTTCCTTAAACTTTGTGTGTTGAATATCTTGTGCATGATCTCATATTGTTTCAATCACACCTAGTTGCATGCTTAGGGTTAATTTGGGTTAAAAATGGTATTTATTATATTATTTCTTAATTGAACGAAAGTGCCAACTCTTTCATTATGAAAGTCAAGTGAAGGCCAGGGAGTGTTATTATACCTCGTCCAACCAGGTTGAATAGAAGAAACTGACACCAACTTACCAAATCGAAACATTGGATCCCTGAGAAGAGGAAGATCTAGTCAATGGGCTGGTCGTAGAAGATATACAATTAATTATCTTGGATGAAGAACACCCAGAGAAGACGACCCAGATAGGCTCATCACTACATCCTACCCTCAAGAAAGAGTTGGTTAATATTCTCAGGTGGCGAAAGAGCTTATTTTCTTAGAGTTAAAGAGATATGTTGGGGATTGACCATAAATTCATCTCCTATGAGCTAAATATAGTAAAAAATTCCAAGTCGATTAAACAAAAATGACATGTCTTTAGTGGGAGAAGAACATGGTTGTACAAGAAGAAGTGGAGAAACTACAAAAAGTAAACTTCATTGAAGACGTCAAGTATCCAAAGTGTGTCTCTAATATAGTGATGCTTAAGAAAAAGAATACCAAGTGGTGTATGTATGTGGACTTCATCGACCTGAATAAAGCATGCCCGAAGGATCACTATCCTTTGCCCATAATTGATCAGTTGGTTGAAACTACTTTAGAGCACGAGCTTCTCAGTTTTATGGATGCGTACTTAGGATATAACAAGATAAAGATGAATCCAGAAGATCGAGAGATAACTTATTTTATCAAGAACCGAGGTACCTATTACTATAATGTTATGACTTTGGGGCTCAAAAATGCTGGAGCAATGTACCAAAGACTAGTCAACAAGGTATTTGAAGAACAAATCAGTAAAAATACAGAGGTATACGTTGATAAAATTCTGACGAAGAGCAAAGCAGTCGCTGACAACATCAGAGATCTAGGATAGACATTTGGCCAGAGAGAAAAACATAAAATGAAGCCCAACCCAATAAAACGTGTCTTCGGAGTAAGAGAAGGGATGTTCCTACGCTTCATAGTGAATCAGAGAGGCATTGAGGCTAATCCAGATAAAATTTAGGCATTAATCAACATGTAGTCCCCAACGAACAAAAATGAAATACAAAGATTAATAGGGCGCATGGTTGGGTTGAACTGGTTTATTTTGTGAGATACTGACAAGTGCTTACCATTCTTCAAAGTATTGCGAAAAACATTCGAATGGAATGATGAGTGTGAGCTAGCATTCTTCGAGTTAAAGAAATATTTGGGTCACGGCCTGCCATAGGAGATAAACTTTACTTGTACTTGGACATATCCGAGTCAATGATTAGGTAGGCATTGGTCTGGGAAGAAAATGGGGTATAAAAAATATTTTACTATACCGGCAAAGCATATTGAGGAGCAAAAATTTGATATCCAAGGCTAGAAAAATTGGCACTAGACCTAATTGAGGCTTTCTAAAGGATAAAGATATACCTTCAGACCCATACTATTGTTGTCTACATATACCTACCTCTACGATAAGCTGTCCATAAACCTGAGAAATCAGGTAGACTGATGGCTTGGGCTATAGAACTAGGAGAGTATGACATCCAATACAAACCTAGAATAGCTATCAAGGGCCAAGTTATGTCAGATTTTATAATTGAATTCACTTACGAAGAAAAACCTAACGATAAGACTTCATCAGAAGATACCTTAACAATAGTAGTATAAACTTCCATTGAAGCAAGTTTAGCGCCAAAGCAGACTCAGCAGACTTCTTTGAAAGAGAACTCATCAGTCTAACCAAATGGGCAGACTCTAATGGGAGATGGCCCAACCCTTAACCCAATCAACTAAGGTACTAAGGTTCCAAGGTCATCGGCCAAGTAGGCAGAAAATACTCTTTACTTGGTGCAAATGAAAAAAAAATTAATTACAGGAACTTGATCGAAGGAGATTTTAAAGAAGACTCTCCTGTTTTGTTAATGTTCGTAGATGATTCATCTTGTGCAATTAGCAGTGGAGCAGGTTTAATCACCACAATGCTATATAACATTAATGTAGAATATGACCTTAGATTTTAATTTGAGGGCTCCAACAATGAGGTAGACTATAAAGTGCTCAGAGAAGGGTTTAGATTGGGGTCCTTTCTTGGTGCCGAACAGGTATTGGGACACATTGACTCTCAACTCATAATAAACCAAATTATAAGAATCCATGAGGTGAGAGAAGAGTCTATGGAAAAATACTTGGCCAAGGAAAATGTGTGGTTAGCAGAACCCGAAGGGATGCACTTGCCCGATTAACGTCCGCTACAAGGACAAAGTTAAGAAGAACAATTCTAGTAGAGGCACTCACGCATCAGAGTACAGATGAAGAAATTGTCAATATAATGGAATTAGATTTAGGGCCATTATGGATGGATAATATGAGCATACCCAAAGATCGAAATTCTCTCAACAGTCCCCAAAGAAGCTAGGAGACTTATATACAAAGTGACGATATGTATTCTTGAGAGGGGAATCCTATTTAGAGGACGGTTCGTTATTGCTTTACTCAAATGTGTCCATCTAACTGAAGTTTATGACTTTATTAAATAAGTACATGAAGGCTCTTGCGGAGCACATTCAATCGGATGATCATTATTAAAGCGAGTAGCCATGCAAGGCAACTACTAGCCTACCATAAAGGCAGATTGCACAGATTATGCAAGGAGATGTGATAAGTGCTAGAACTATGCCATAATATATAAGAGACTGGGGGTTTCTCTCATTTCGATCATATCCCCTTAGCCATTTTTCATGTGGGGTATATACCTATTTGGCCCTCTGCCAAAAACACATGGAAGGTTCAAATACCTAGTCATTATAGTGGATATTTCACCAAGTGGTTAAAGGCTGAACCCATGGTGGAAATACCATACGAGAAGGTCTTCCATTTCATCTGGAAGGACATTATTTGCCATTATGGAATGCCATATGACTTCATCACCGACCACGGTACACAGTTTGACAATCAGGAATTTGAAGACTACTATGTTCGATCTAAAATCCAGAAGCTACATTCTGCAGTTGGTAATCCACAATACAATAGGCAAATAAAGGTAACAAATAAAACTCTGCTCGACAGGATAAAAAGAGACCAGACGATGCTAAAGACAACTGGATCAATGGACTCCAAAGTATCCTTTGGGCATACTATACAATGCCGAGAATAACAATAGGTGAGACTCCTTATCTTTCAAAACAGAAGCAGTGGTCCCAACAGAAATTGGTAAACCAAGTCACCCCATTCTCAATTTTGACTTGCCAAAAAGAGACCTAATGAGAAGTATAAATTTAAACCTAGTAGAGGATACTGCATTTTGGGTCGCAACATACCAACAACACGATGCTCGATTTTACTATAAAAGAGTAAAGCCGAGCACTCTGAAGGAGGGAGACTATGCATTGAACAAAGTCATTCAAAAAAAGAATAAGTCGGAGCCTAACTGGCATGGTCCATATAGAGTTTTTGCTGTTGTCTGACCAGGGACATATAGAATTGAAACCTTGGAAGGAGATCAATTCAAGAATCCTTGAAATATTGACCACCTAAGGAAATATTATCAATAACCATGTAATGCCTTTTCATTTCAAACTCTTTCATTTCTTGTAAATCGCTTCCAATGACAAATAAAATTTAGTCTATTAATGAATGAATGATGTCGTTTTGTTTATATTTTTTTGAAATGAGGATATGTGCACCTTGCCAAGAGTTAAAGTCAAAGACATATGAGCAACACATTAGAACTCAAACAAAAAAACATGACATATCAAATTACTTCATGTATGATCTCGCCTTTAGGGTAGACCAAGAACAAGAAGTTTATCAAATTACTTCATGTATGATCTCGCCTTTAGGGCAAACCAAGAATAAAAAGTTCACCAAATTTAAGAAATCCATTGCAGTTATAGGAATGATAAGATTCAACCATAACATACTAAATGCATGGATAGTTCTTAACAAATTTGGTCATCTAAGGCAACTAATACAAATATTCGGTTAGTATAGTCTAATACTAAACAATTCAGGTTTGTCTGACCATGGTAACTAGTAAGGCAGATCATTTAGGCGATAGATGACCATGTGATCATAAGACTAAACTGCTACTAGAACCATTTTAACTCATCGAGATAATGTGACTTAAAGTTAAGACAATTTATTTACATCCACTTATGAAAAAAGTCAAAACAATGAAAGAGACATGAATAAAACATTTTATTATAAATTGAAGGTTATTATGAGACATTATAAAGACAGACCTCAACATAATCTTTAGTCATGAGAAGCAGTTAACTTGCTTGATAAACCTTTTAAACCAAAAGGGGAACCTCTAAACCATAAAGGATATTGGTCGTCTGGAGATCTCTGGTCCTAGGTTGACTATCAGAATTGACCCTGTCTACTAAATGAAGAGGTCGGATTAAATCGTCATCCCTAGCAAGATCATAATCCCCAAGATATTTTCTTATTAAACTCACGTGAATGTCATCTGGAGGAATCCATGATGCATTAATCTTGAAAGGAGGTTCAGGCATATCCAAACATCCTGTATTATGCTAGTACCATAGTTTATTTTCTTTTAGAAGCTTCATTACTGCCAGAGTATCAAGTTAACCATGCTTATAACTAAATTTCTTTGCCTGCTTAAGCATTTGCCGCATATGAACAATGGCCTCATCATAACCATTCATCCAAACAATATTATGTTGCTTATGAAATTGATATATGAGGCAATTTTCCTTCTCATTCAACCTCTTGACGGTGGATAATTGATTCCTCATGGTCGCAGCTTGGTTTGACAGAGTTTTCTTAGTTCACTCTTACTCCATAGATTGTAAAATCCTACCCTATTACAAAGAAGACTGGCCCTTAGATTTCTTTCTTTGCTCCAACTCCTCCCTCAGGCGAGAATTCTCTTCTTCTAAAAAGGAAATACCCTCATTTTGGCTTCTTAACACCTTCAAGCTCACCACGTAAGGCATTATTTTCTTGATTAAGCATTATGGTGACCTCTCTGTCACCTTTCAATTCTATATTAAGAAAGAACTCTTTCTTAAATAAGTTAAGGTTAGAGAAAGAAACTTTTGGTAAAAACCACTACTCTTTTATAGGTTGGTCAACTTCTTCTCATAGTTGGAATGAAAATTTTCCACTGATTCTTTATGTCCCTTTAGGAGATCAGAAATCATGCCATGATAGGCAATGTTGTCCATTACTGCCCTACAAAAGAGACTGCGTAGACTTAAGTACGAGAATTTGGCCGAGGAAGAAGCATTACTGCCGAATAACTGCCCAAGCTCATCTTCGTCAATCTCGTTATGACCTGCGCCGAATAGACGATTATGTCTTTCTTGGAAGTCACTTTAAACAATAACCAGATATTCCATTCTTATATTGAACTGTAAAATAAGTGGTCGAATGTAAGGATTTACCGAGAAAAAGAACTTTAATCGGGGCAACAATGTGTGGAATAATTTTTTTATTTCATTGTAAAATGATGGTTTATATTAGGTCAAGATTCGTACACCAAAGGAACGAAGTAAAGCATAAATAAAGCTCTTAGAAAGACTACAAGGGTTTATTTCCACCACAATCTTTTGTCGGCAATAATATGACCCTCTACCTGCCCAATGACCACCAATTGATCATTATTAGTGAACTCCCTAATCTCTTCTTCATCATATATATCTTCATCAATATAAGGGAGGGGGAGAGTGCCAGGGTGGTTCAATTGGAAGAAGTCGAATTCTTCAACAGTGCTAACCTTTCCCAAGATATCATCCCAACCACTTTTGTAGGCAGCCTTCTTCAAATAATCTACTTGTATGGAGGCATTGGCGAATGCCTTTTCCCAACCCCTTGTGAAGGCATCCCCTTTATCGTTGGTAGCCTTGGCTTTCATCTTCGCCATTTGAGTTATGACCTGGTCGAAAACTATCTTGACATCCTCAACCTATTTTTTGGCAGGAGTCATGGCGGTATCCACCACTATTTTCTCTTACTCCAAGGTATAGACCTTCTCTTTCAACTTTCTTCTGGCACATGCCTCATTAGCGTGATCAATAGTTTCCAATGATTAACGGAGCTCATTAAAGACGACCTTAACATTAATAGAGGAATCATTCATCTCGTCATTCCTCGTCATGAGCTGGTCTTAGTCAATCAATAGTTGCAAGATAAATGTTTAGAGAAAGATGTTAGAAGAGATAATCGAATAAGTATGAACAATAATTATATAATAAATTCCCAACTTACACGGACCAAGATATGATTTGCACAATTAAGTAATCTCGAATGTGGAAGAGAAGATGTAGCTGCTGCATTGGTAAGAAAGACTTCAATACTGATAAAATCTCGAGAAAACTCAGTACACATTACAACAAATTGGGCATCACTCTTGCCCTTGTAAATAATTTTCCTTCCAGCAATCTCAACTGGAGGAGGTAGATCATTTCTCACCCTCTTAGATAAAGGATCATGTTCGTTGGCCAAAGACTTATCCCCAACGAGGGAGTTCTTAGAACCTCCAACTTCAGGCTTCTTGCTCCCATGAGGAGGCTACCTAGCCTCAACAAGGAGGTTGGGATCTTTCATTTCACCATTACGTTTTAAGGGATGTTGGATAGTACTAGTGCGACGTCGAGAGGAGCAAATGAAGATGATGTACTTTTGATAAAAAAATAATTATCCCCTGCTCTATGAGAATATCTGAATTAGAGTTTGAGGATTCAAAAGTAGAGGCATTCGAGTCGTCTAAAGGGATGGGAGAAAGTGGTATCTCCTTAGTTGGTCTGGACACAAAAGAATTTATGGTGCTCTTATATCTGAGAAAATATGAGGCCAACCTAGGATAGTCCTCAGTGCCAATCCTTTGTTCATGGAACATACGATTTCTAAATCATCAAAATTATTCTCAGAAGTACGAGGACTCTTTTTTTACTCTTCTCTACAAAAAAAAGCAAAAATACAAAAATCAGTAAAGGAAAAGAAAGTGCAAATCAGACATAAATATCTTAAGTGCGTCCTAACCTATTCCCGACCCTCCTGAGGTCATCTTGGGCAATGATACTCAGTACTCTCACAAAGAGGAGAAAATTGCTAATTCTTCCCAATCAAGCCATGATCCCAATAATCCTTATTGGAATCAGGTAAATTCATAACCAAAGGCCTGTTTGATTGCCTTGTCTTCATATAATAAATGTTCTCATTAGTGGTGCCATAATTGTAATAGTACATTAACTCTGTAATCCCAATATGAGTCCCATAACCCCATTAACAATTCTCCAAGGATTTAGGGCAACTTGAGCAGGGACAACATTGAAGTATTGGCATAATTCCAAAAGTAAATAATTGGGAGGAAAAGTGACCCCATTATCAGTAATAATTATGGAGGGTAACCAATGACCCTCAGCTAAAGCACAAAGGTCACAAGCCCCATTCAACAATTCAATGTTTACCTATAAAACTCTATGTGTAACCCTAAATGTCTCTATCAAACTCTCATCAACAACATAAACCATATTTTAGCAAAATAGGAAAGAATTAAGAAGGAATGAGAAGAAGAAAGAAGGAATCCTTATAGTGAAAATAAAGAATATGACAAGCTCTCACAAACAGTAGCAAAACTTGGAGATGAAGAAAGAGATTTATGAATGAAGAGTTAAGTGAACGAAGGGGGAAAAAGACACTTTATAAGCCTAAATGACGTCTACACAGTTTTCCAGAAATGATGTGATTAAAAGTATCTACCACTTTATTTCGACGGTGGTTCGCCACCCAATGCGTGTTATTACTAACATATCCTTGAAGCTCTTCACTTCTCAAAAGTTGCTTCTATTTACAAAGCTACCACTATATTAGGAGGATAAAATCTCTCAAAAAATACCAACTCTTAGAGATTACCTGCCGACCACGCTTCTCTACCAACCAAATTACAAAGACTTGTGACCAGGTTTCTACGAAGCCAATCAACTATTACCAGTTGATATTACATCCATTCATTTTACATGCACAACCATTTTGAAGATTTATGCTCCAATCATGAATGAAGTCTTGGGGGCTTTTGTTACACGATAAATATGAAATGCGACATGGACAGTGGTATTATGACATCTGTCATTAGAAAATGCTCATCTTATTCATTGAACATCGTCAACACATCATTTTCTTGGTCAGCTGGATGGACAACTAAGATAAAGTAAGGTTATTATTCACTAAACATACGTGGGCCACATGTAGGGATATGTATAAATTCCATTACCCACACGTGGGTTAATCCTTCCATCTAATCGTGGTTATCTCATCATTAGTTTGTCTCCAGGAATGTATAAAGTGTAACTGCCTGATTTATAAAGACTTTCCACCCCTTCCACTTCTCTCTCTCTCTCTCTCTGTCTTACATCAACCTATAAATTTCACTCAATGACAAACAACAAAGATATCTGAAAAGATTCAATTTAATGGCTATAGACAAAACCATAGAGAGATTCTTAAGAGAACATATTCATTCTTCCATAGTTAATATAACCAACACCATACCTGTGGATGTAGGCACCTCATTGAACCAAACTACATTAATGTCTAGTTTCATTCTCAGTCTCTCATCTCTCTCTAATCTAGGTCATCAATCTTTTTATATGTTATAGTTTATTTTTGGAATTTATAAGCTAAAAATCATAAAATCCATATATAACTTTTTGATGATAACAATAGCCATATATCGTAACAAAACATGAAAATTAAAGGGTTGTCACGGTCCTTGACCGTGGCAAGGATCGATCAACCCACTTTTTTATCAGATAACTTAGTGTAAAAAGATCGTGACAAAAGGAAGATGTCACGATCAAAGATCGTTACACATAAATTTGTCAGACCCAAAATCGTCACGGTCCTTGACCGTGACAACTCCTTTTTTACCATGACAACTCCATCACAGATGGTGTAGTGAATGAATTTAAAATAAATCAAGAACTAGGTGTTATCGCCTAAAATTAGTATTCTAATTTTCTTAGCTTGAATATACTAATTATTAGAAAATAATAAATAAGAGATCTAAATTATGAAATACAAAAACGATTAAAAATAGTAGGGAGATGAGAAAAAGATAATAAGAATCAGATTTACGTAGCTCGACCCAAAATAGTGCCTACACCCACGGGTGTAGTGTTGATTGTATTGATTTGCAGGGAAAAATCCATAGACTAGTACAATAGTTAAGTTCTTAAGTTATCCCTAGTTTCGGGCAACATAACAGTAAGGAAAATCTCTAATCGATAACACTAGGTTTAAAGATCAAACTTAGGGTTCAACAACATAGAGAATCATATTGCGATTTTATGAGGAGATAAAGGTTAAAGAAAATGAAATTCTTATTTCCCTCCGAGGTATATAAAAACATTATTAGAAAGCTATGAACGTCTTGAATCTTCTAGCACATGATCTACCCAAAGTAAGCCTTGTGTGTTAGAATTTTGGAGATAACACCTTGGGGAAATATGAGAAAATGGACCTTCTCTCCCCTCACCCATCACAAAAATGTGAATATTTAACCCCGGATAATGGGCCCTCTTGGCCTAAAACCATATCTCACACCAATATATATAGGTATGGGTTATGGCCTTAAGTCATACTAGGCTTCCAGAGAGTTTCAAGCCTACTACTTGGGTATTGGACTATATTAGGGACCCAAGATAAATAATTAAATTAGCTTTAAATAAATGGTAGGAAATCCCAAATTACAACCCCGTAATTTATTTCCTTTATTTATTTAATTACGATCATCTACGCTAAATAATCACGATTGCACTCTAATTGAATTATTTCTGAAATCACTCGGATATAAAGCGGCCTTATATGCAAAGTTGATTGTGGTGCATAATATGATTCCCCACGTTAGGTTTTTGATATCCGTTTGGTCAAATAAATTTGATCCTGATCTGTTTTAACCAATATCCACTCCTTTCACTTGATTCTCAGACTTAAGAATCTATGCACCCCTTGCAAGTGGTGTGCAATTACCCGAGTCTAATAAACATATCCCTTTAGACTGAAATCTCATGGGTTGTCCTATTCAATACATTTTTGGGATGTACACATAACAATCTTCTGTCGAA
Organism: Sambucus nigra; assembly: GCA_949130495.1. Taxonomy (NCBI): domain Eukaryota; kingdom Viridiplantae; phylum Streptophyta; class Magnoliopsida; order Dipsacales; family Adoxaceae; genus Sambucus; species Sambucus nigra. The sequence goes on from OX422223.1 coordinate 293,983,488, forward strand.
CTATCGAATATGTTCTCAAACCATGAAACATGTTCTCTCTATTTGAGATAAATTACTATATTGTATCAAAACTATTATGATAGGATGTCAACTTCCTATTTAGGTTGTGAACATTTTAATTTCAATAGTGTTAGAACTGGAACTTCGATCTCCTTGTGATCAATCTAAATCTAACTTAACAAAATTCCTACTGAGATCTATTGACCGATAAGTCTACAATATATTTAAACCTAATATAAGATATTTATCGCAACGATGATTCTTATTTAAAAATGAACTCACACACCTTTACTTAAATGCAAACATCATACATGGTTTTAAGAATAAAACCCTAATAATCCCTTAATTATTTTCAAATCCATGTATACAACCCCAATCCATATATACGGCAGTTTGTTGCATATTGGTGAAAGGACTAACCAAGTTTCATTTGATAAAACCTTGGTTAAAATCTTATCGCCTATTCCATTTAATCTCTCAAACTAGGTGAAACCCAAGCTCAATCATTTTAAGCCTTTTATGGGTTACGAGTTCTCTCAAACTTGCAATCATACAGCTATAAGAACTAACATTGTAACCACACCCTTATGTAACTTGAAGGAATGCTAACCAAGTTACTTAGGAAGTAATCAAGACATATTGCTTCTTTAGTTACCAGCAAAATGGCAATAACTTCAGCCTCCTTGGTGTAGTCAGCAATCACAATCCTCCAACTTGTAACTTGACCTAAACACATATTTCGAGGTAGAAAACTTGGAATCCTTATTAGAATAAAAATCTAGTCTTTGTGCCTAAAAGGTATAAGACTATTGGGCTAAAATCTATTAACCATGTCGAAGACATAACAAATTTTGATCTTTGAACACAATATATAACATTCATGAGGCTGCCCACCATTGAAGCATTATGTATATTCCCCATATTTTCCCATCTAATCAATTATCATAAGAAATTGATTCCCAGAGGGATTCCATACTTGAAAAGAAACTCTTTTCATGGAATCTCGATACTAAACATGTAAATAATATATCGATATAATTGACTTGGGATAAGCCCAACATCCTTTTTATCCGATCTAGAAAATGTTTGATTACAACCACACCCTTATGTAAGAAAATACTCTCACCTCGTTCCCGATTAAGCAAATATTATCCACAAATTGTATTTACAAATACCAATACGTTTTTGTTATGATTCTTATACTAATAAGAATTATTCGGATTTAGATCCAAATCAAAACTTTATTACATGGTCAAACTGAATAACCCAAGACCTTAATGTTAGCTTAAATCCATAAATGGATGTCACAATCTTACATAATTTCGCTTTTCCTAACTTCTTACTATATACGTGCTAAGATGATCGTTCAAGAACGTTGTCTTGACATTAAAAGAATCCCGACAGACTTTAGCATGACTACCGCAAGAAGGTTTATTCATAGTTAAAATAAAACTCGAAGATCAAAATTTAATTTATACCTTAAACCTAATTACCCCGATTTAATTCAATTTAGAAAAGAATAAATAAAATGGATTTGTTAGAAGAATGGTGATCTAGGTTGGTCTCAATATAAATCAATGTTGTCCATAAAACGGGTGTTCCTAATTGGCCCAATTAGCACACCAAATTATACAACATAATAATAAAGAGACAAACATGAAAATAAACAAGGGATGTTTATACTTTGGGGTACAGTCGTTCTTTATATTTTCTCATTGGGGGTCCATTTTCACCTTTAGCGACGATTTTTTGAAATAATCGTCAGTTAAAATCTTATAAACCATCGCTAAAAGTGAAAATGGACCCCAATAAGTAAATACGAAAACTAGTGTAACCCCAGTGAGAAAATATGAAGAACTAATGCACCCAAATGAGTAAATGTCCCAATAAACAAATAAATACAACATAAAATAAAAAGATAAAAATGCCCCTTTCCATCTTGGCCTAAACTTCCCCTTGAACTAAAATACTTCAAGCTAAGAGTCCTTGGTGAGGAAGACTTTCTCATAACGTAGCTTGAATTAGACTTCAATGCAAACGGGAGTTCTTAATGATCTTGCTTTCTGGAAATAATCTATTATGGCTTGGGAAGAGAGATGGGAATGAGACACCATGAAAAGCTAATGAAAAACACCACAAAAATCTAACCAAGAAAGATGATTGCCACTCATCGGATTGATCTGACCTCCCTTTGGATTGATATGCCACATCGAATCAATTTGGCCTCCTTTCGAATTGATCCGGGCCTACTGTGTTACCTTCGTCTTCCATACAAGATATGCATTCAAAATCGGACATTACTCATTTGAAACTTCATGAAACATCATCCAACACCTAAAACCTCATAAATATATGATTCTTAGTGAAAATAAAAATTACAAACCTCTTCCAACTCCTCCAAATACATTGATAAATTAATAATTATAAAAACCTAATTATTATAACTATATCGAATCTAGGAGCAAAAAATAAGTGTGGAAAAATCACTATAGGATCCAGTCACACAAAATAAATATATGTGACCATGATAGAAGGGATTTAAACATAAAATATATACAAAACCTTGATAGTGAGATATATACACAAGATTATACAATAATGCAACATCCAAAAAATAAGGGTTTCGGGTAGATAACATGGACCTGTATAAAACATGATTAATATCCACCGGAGCTCTGATACCAATTATTGGAAAAAATAAATTGGAATTGACATTTAAGAGACGAAAAAATTTCATCCCTAAAGATCTTTAATAAATCATGTACTGAAAAAAAATCAAGAACTATGTTTAAAGATTAAACCTAGGGTTTAAGAATACAATACGATCAAGAATTGTGGTGTGATTCGTATGAGGAGAGAAAGGTTAAAGAAGATCAAATTATTACCACCCTCTAAGGTCTCCATGTTAGAAAAGGTTTGAAATCCTTGAATCTTCTAGCATACAATCCACCCCAAGTAAGCCTTGTATGTGGGCACTCTTGGATATGACACCTCGGTGAAATATGATGGAATTGACCTTCTATCCCTTTACCCCTTCACAAAAATTGTGAATAGTGTTTTTCTCTCCCTCTCTAACCATATATAATGGACTTTCTTGTCTTAAAACCCAAGCTTACACCAATATATATAGGTATAGACTATGGGCTTAAGTCCAACTCGGCTTCTAGTGAGTTTCAGGCCTACTAATTGGGTATTGGACTTTAGTAAGGACCCAAGATAAATAATTAAATTGGTTTCAAATAGAAAATCCCAAATTATAACCCCACAATTTATTTCCTTTCTTTATCTAATCCCAATTAACTCCATTAAATAGTCATGACTACACTCTAATTTAATTATCTCTAAAATCACTAGGATATAAAGGAGGTCTTATTTGCGAATGTGATTATATTACATAATATGATTCCCCATGTTATGTTGTCGATACCCGCTTGGTCAAATCAATTTGTACGAACATCTAATCAATTTCCTTTATTCTCAGACTTAGATATCTATGCACCCTGTAAGGACACAAATTTCCAATTGAGTCCATATATAGTTTTGGCTCAATTCCGGACAAAAACATTTATTCATAGGATAGTATTTATTTGTAATATTCTCAAGCCTATGAAGTATGTATTGAAGACGTAGCGGCAAAGAATTTAAAGCTTCATCAAAATGCCGGTTTGCGTGCCTCGTTTCTACGTCATCAACTAAGGTTCCATGCTCCCAAGGTATGAATGTAATTATATTTTTATAGGAGCTTGGAACAATATGTATTGGCTGTTAGGTATAATAAAAACTACATTTTATTTTCAGAAAGAATCAATTAGAACTTTAAAATTAGTATAAAAAAGTTTCTGGGCCAAAATCGAATTTCACAAACTTTCTGGTCGTTCGTTAGAAATGTCGTTCGAACGAGTTTTTTCGTTCGAACCAGATTTCGTTCGAACGAGTTTTGTCGTTCGAACCAGTTTCGTTCGAACGAGTTTGCCAATGACCCTAAACTAGTCAGTCGTTCGATATGTCGTTCGAACGAGTTTTTCGTTCTAACGAGGTATCTAACGAGATTCTAACGAGCCCAGGCTGGTCGCTCGTTAGAAGTCTCGTTCGAACGAGACGCCAGGCGGGAACGGTTTTGAGCAGTTTTTTGGCAGTTTTCACCCCATTATCCCACTTGTTTCTTAACTGATTTTTTAAGGCTTTATCAAGGACGGGAATCATTTTTCAAGGGGTATCTTTTTCATACCATACAAACTCCTACAGAGTATTTTGAGACAAAATTTGTTTAAAGAAAAAGATCATGTTTTGAGTGTTATTCTTTCAAAGAAAAATTCATACACACTCTAGTTTACACCCAATTGTGTTTATCCAAGTTTCTATATTTATATCAATTGCTTGGAGTTTTTGGCACCGGTTTTCTCTACCGAATTCAAGAGACGTTTCGGGTTTGCTTCTACACCCCATCACAAAGAAGACTTTTGTTGAGATTCTACCCACACGGAGAAAGGCTCCATGCTTGGGTGGCGGTGACCATATAAAGTCCCATCGGTGGATTCCGAGACCGCGGTGGTGTTCCGAGGTTGTCCGCTAGGAAGAGGTTTCTACGAGAAGGAGCGTCGAGGCTTGAGAGGGATCGAGTCAGTCGTTGTAAGTCTACCTGTCTTGTAATTGTAATTCCATATCTAGTGGACTTGGGGCTAGGGCCGTCCGAGGTTGTTTCCCGTCTTGGGTTTTTCCTCGTACATCTCGGCGTAGTGTGACATTGTTTATTTTATCTTGCACAATAATTTAGAATCCATGCTTAGGATAATTTCAAGATCAAATTTGGTTTAATTATCACACTCATTTGATTTGGGACTTAAATTAAATATTGGGTAAAATTGGTTTATTCAAGTCATTTGCTAAAATTGGTTTCGCCTAACTTTGGATAATTGTTAATTATGACTTAGGCAAATTCTAGGACTTGAATTTTGTTTTAATTTGTTTTGAGAAATTAAAATTCGGCCTTGTTTATTTTGTTGAAACCATCTCAATGCTTTCGTATTTATTGAAAAGGAAATTATTAAAACCCCCGGGGATTATCCTCTTCACACCCTTTGCAACTTGTTTAAGATTACCCGAGTCTAATCAAGATAACTCCTATACTCAAATTGCACCAGTGGTCCTATTCAATACATTCCTGGAATGTACTGATCACAATAATATGTCTAACTATTGAACAAGTTATCAAACCATCAAACATGTTCCCGCATTTTGAGATAAACTACTAAGATTGAATTGTAACCATTAAGATAGGATGTCAACTCCTTATCGAGGTTGCGAATGTTTCAATAATGCTAGAACTGGAACTCTGATCTCCTTGTGATCAACCCGAAGCGGACTCACTAGAATTCCTATTGAGCTCTATCGATCGATATATCTGTAAAATATTTAAACAAAATATAAAGCATTCTTGCAACCATAATTCTTGTTCCAAAATTAATCAACACACCATTACTTAAAAGTAAACGTCATATATGGTTTTAATAATAAAACCCCAACAAGATCTAAACTGATTTTTCTCTAGTACTGCGACCAATTAGTCCTTCATCTCAGCTGATTATCTTTTTTGCAACATCATCATCTCACTTAGTTATTGCTGCATGGCTTGTTGGAAGGTGATGAAATAAATGACAGCTCCAACTACTATTATTATTATTGTTAGGTTGGTGTTGGAGGGGATTATCTAGTTGCATACGTATTAGTGGTCGGGACATAATATGACTCAACCTAGAAAGCATCATTGTCCTCATATTCTCCTAGAGGGAAAATTTTTTCCCTCGATAAATGTAAGTCGAAGTGGTGTACAGTAGCAGAATCAACATGAGATAGATAACTCACAGTACGCTCACCTGATATGAGTGGAACATCGATAATGACAAAGATGATGGTCAAGAACATCCCATAAGAAAGGGAAAACGTAATCGGGTATCTCCATCATTACTGAAGGAGGCCATACGATATTGAATAACCAAAGCAAGATCAATTGACATGTAGGAACCGATAATGTGATGAAACCTAATATGATCCACACCATAGGAATTATGGTGTGCAATGAGTTTAAATTTTTAGGTAAAAATCTTATTTAGACGGCATTAGTCGGAGTAAAGATGGCAACTCTATAACACCACTTATTTTCCCATGCATGAGGTGGCCAACCTACTACGTTGAAGATAGGGGCGTTAAACAATTTATATCATTCTAAGAAATAATGAATAGGTGAAAAAAACTAAAACCATCCAGGATAGTATATTAAAGATGAGAATAAAGCAAGATAATATATATATATATATATATATATATATAACAACTCTAGGATCCATTGTGGCCCATAAAATTCTTTGAAAAATAAAATGAAATAATTGGAGGTTCTAATACAAATGAAATACTAAAAGGAAATAAATATCCTACGTCTTTAGGACAAATGAATTCAATGATCGGAACACTACAAGTCTGCACGTCAAATCCTATTGCTCCAGCTTAAGAAAATCTGAAAAGCTTTTCATAAAATTATCACAGTTTAGACCACACAATTTTTAAAAAATAGCTTATTTTACTTAAATAATATTATATGTGACACATTTATGTCTCGTTCCATCCCCACTTCCACTCACTCGAATGGTATCTCCCCCACTTCTAACTAAGGTAATTCTATCAATAGAAGCCTATTCTACTCTAGGCATGACTAATAACGTAAGCACCTAATTACCAAGACTAAATGAGTAGCCTACATAACTCTTAATTCATACTACAGTATAACATTATAACTCGTAATCATATATTAAGGATAATACTAACTCGTAGTGTCCTCACATCCTATAATATCCAATTAGATCAATCCATCACTAAGGAGTAGCTACTATCCCACACGACACCCATATAAGATATACTTTTTGCTAGGCTAATTACAGAATTACCCAATATCATCGTACATCGTACCTATCACTGGTCTAACTATTATGATATATGATATCTCATTAATCATTCATTGAGTGTCACACCTATGTAGTACCTGTATACCCCATTGTACCCTATAAACTATAATAAGACAATCTTATATCATCATATAAATATGTCGATATCCGAATCAACTATACATATGAGCACAATACGAAGGCAACAAGCTTTTGGGGACCCCTTGTGCCTCTATAGGGTCAATCCATAGGAGACCCCACTCCAAATGGAATGCAATAAACACTGAAATTGTTCGATTATATGCCTTAGGTCTAAATCTTCACTACAAGATACAATCACACAACACATGTTACAACTACAACTAGGTCAATAGTTTGTTACTTTCCAATTTTTAGTACTTATTACTAAATTTTAAGTGAGCATGCAGGGTTTTCTTTGTAAATAGAAAGAACATAACCATAACACCACGATGTATGAGGAAAACCCAAATGGAAAAAACCTCGGATGGCCAAGCCTAGAAAAAATCCACTACGAATATGATTTTACAAGAAGACACAAAAGACTTACAGATTTGAGCCTACAAGTGTCAATAATGTCTTATTCAACACATCCATCTGTAGTACGTGTTGCTCCAACACGTTGTACGACACCTCTCGTGTCTCGATATCCATCGAAAGCCTTGACCGTCTCTAATCGTATGGAAATCCACCTTAAAAAATGATGATAATGGTAGGATGATGATTTCTGGGTTTAAGCTCTTGGAAAATGATCCACAAAGATCATGTAAAAGTTAAACAGTATTTGTAAAAGTTTCTTTAGCTTTCCTCAAGTCACAAAAGAGGTTCCCTTTGGTTTTCTCACGACCCCCTTATGTATAAGACAAAGTAAAAGTAGTGGAGCATGAGGTTGCATGGGAAAAATACATAAAATGAGAAAGCAACGAGGCCTTCAAATGAGATCTCAAAACAAATCAAAAGGGAACTCGTTACATTCTCGTTGGAATTCATTCGAACGACATATATGAATCTGATTCAAACATGCAAATAACGAGGGTATCTAACGACAAGATAGTAGAGGTTAAAACATATCTTGTGAGAAGTGTCGTTTGAATGACCTCATTCGAACAAGGTATCAAACCTCATTTGAACGACCTTAAAAAATGTAAAACAATAAATTAAGGTTAAAAAAGATTTTTTACATATAAAGAAGTCAATTAAAAGAATTCCCCAACAAGTTAAAAAACGGGTCATATACCTTTGGGAAATGAGAGTGATCAGATTATATCTTGATATGACATGTAATTTTGGTAGCTCTAATTCTTCAATGCCGATTTTGATATGACACCCTAAACCGTCTAAATATTTTATCTGATGAAAATAGCCAATACTAAAAATTGGCTCAATGTTGAAATTTGTCCTTAAAAACACATCAAAGTTGGGGACATCAATATGTCATCACACCACTGTGTAATCACATACCAATATTACATGGTATATCAAGCCTCCTATGTCTCCCTTTCCTTATAAAATTGACCAACTTCATATAGGATCGGGATATAGACCTATATGCAACCTGCTGTTTACACCATATAATTATCATCCAATAAGATAATGCCACATATTATTATTAAACAAAAATTACATCCAATTAAAATGCATGGGATTAATGATAAAATAAACTTAAATGATTGGCATATTTCAAAACTTTGGACGTGGATTAATCACTAAGCAATGTTTATAGGATCACTAATGCACCTAGGTGGGAAAAAATCAATTGGGATGAATAACCGCCCGAGAGTTACAAAGGCAGTTATGTCGCATGGAAAGAAACTCTATAAATAAGCAATGAGAAGATAAAGGAAAAGATGACTCCTTAAAAAAACTACTTTTACTCGTTTGATCATTTCTTTTCTTTTCTTTCCTTTATTGCACTTCTTTAATTTCGAAGTAGATTGTAACTTTCTTTCCAGTTTATTAAAAGTTTCTTGCCTTTACATTTTGTTTCTTTTACTTTCTTGCTTTAAATTTTGCAGTGTAATCCTTTACTTTCAAACAACTACTTATCTTTTATTTCACAACTTCACTTTTCTTTAGTTTATTCACTTTACAACTTCTTTTGTTTTAGTTAATTTTAACAATTTAGCACTCACATTAAAGTCTTACCTAAGAGAAGCATAAGGCTTCTTAATTAAAGCATCGAACGGTACACAATAGTCTAATAGTATGAGAAGGCTAAGATCTTATGGTTGACAAGACCATAACCTTACCTTGCATGCTCGCAATTAAAATTAAACCTATTAACCAAGCCAAGTTAAGACCACACAAGCATTTGTGTCATCAACCAAGTCTTTAGTACTTGGTCTTGTGAAACAATGTCATCAAACCCCCAACGATAGATTCCTCACGATCCAACACACACAAACACACACTGGTAGGCCCAGTCAAAACATATAGAGAATATAACAACCAATACATATGTACACTTATTGTATTTCACCCTAACCATGTAAATCGGGCTAAACATTCTCGAAGCTAATCGTACTCACCTATACATAACATCCATGTAATAACATATAAGATCAAAAACCTTATAACCCAACTAAAACCCTATGATTTAATTTCCTAATTTAAATTAATTATAACTCCAAATCAAGAATTTAATAATTAACATAATCGACCCTACACACAAGAAAATTTAAAATTATAATTAAATAACCATTTATTTAATCTATAAAAAATATGGGGTATTACATTGTTCCCCCTTATAATAGAATTATTTCCTCAAAAGTTTACTCATTCCCAAATCAAAAAGTCGTTAATAAACCTCTCACACGATTTTCTTTCCCACGTAGCTCGCATCGTGGTAAAATACGACATTGCTCAACTTGATATACTGATACATCTTGTCATCACCATGGAACCTCAAATGATCATACCCACTCAATCAAGTATCCTAGTTACTCCTCACATCCAATAAATGAGGATATGACAAGTCCAACCATACAATACCTCAATGGGCTCCATGCCAAAAAGTACAATATAACATCTCATTTTGGTGGCCACAAATAATGTTTCGTCATGTCTACCACCAATATTGGTACCTTATATCTTTATATGTCCTATCCCCCTCTGAAATATATCGTGAATATGAACTCACATTCCTCCCTCAAAATGACTCACGAAAACTAATACCAATTACCAATTTATCTCTAGCCAACCATACCTATCAAGGTATTAACAATGACCATTCATTGCCAATACATCATATCACCTCATCATATCCCATCTTCCAATAAAAATTAGACTCAATGTGTGGGGCATGAAAATCAAAACAAGGAACCCCCCAATACATATCTATCTAGCCCTATCGACCGTCGAGGTCTAACAGGTAGGGGTGGCTATGGGCCTGGCCTAGGCAGGCCCGGTCGGGCTAGGGCCGAGCTTATAAAATTACGAGCTATCTCAAGCTTGCTCGGGCCCAAATCGAGCCTTATTATGTAATCCCAAGCCCGCCCAGATTTGAAAGCTCTTTACCCAGGCCCGCCCAATTACAATATTGGATTCCTGAAAATAAGAACTATTACATACCGTCATAAACTCCTTCATATACATCAATTTTTGCAATAATTAAAATAATCTAATTATTAAAACCAAATCAAATATAGAAAAAATAACTATGACAAACCATTGTAGGGTCCATACACATAACATAAATATATGACTATGATGGAGGGAGTAATAAGAATCCTAATAAATTGTGTTAGTACAAAAGATACGCATCTATGCATATATCTTCTGACATGTAAACTAAGGGTTTTAATGGTATACAATATTAATCTTTCTAAAACATGATCAATATATAACTAAGGCTCTGATACAAATTGATGGGAATTAAACTATAATAAAAACGACTTCTCTGAGAACTTCGAATGCTCATGTTTCAGAAAGTAAGCATAAAGAACTAGATCTAAAGAATAGTTATAGGGTTCAAATCACGATTTCTTTGTAGATCTTGTAGGTGATCTGAGGTAGAAGAAAGATTTAATGAAGAAGATGACGTGGCTGAAATTTCTTCCACCTGCAAATCCTTTCTTAGATGCGATGTAGGCTTTAGATCTTCTAGAATGTCATCCACTCAATGCAATCCATGTGTTTGGGAACTTATGAAATTGAAATCTTAGTGAAATATGATACAAATCACTTTCTCTTTGTAATATCCTGTATTTTTGTAGTAGTAAATTAATTGTTAAATTTATTTTATTTGCATTTTAAATTGAATTTATTTGCATGTGACATGTGGTATGTCAGTAATTATACTTTATGAATGTTTGTACTTGACTCTTATATGTGGTTGTATCTGTGTTTCGCTTTATTTGGATTGTCCCCTTGGTATCGGGTCCCACTAATTGTGAAGTAATTTCTTATAATACCAAATCGCACGTAATTAATTAATAATTAAATTCTATTAATTTGACTTGTTACGGCTTATAATTTAAATTAGCGAGATAATTAAATTAATTGAGATTGCTATATTTTGTGTTGACCTTTAGAATGTTGGGAAAATCTGTTTTGACTTAAAATGGTCGGATTTAGGTTAATTGATTTGGTACATAACTTGGGAAGAGTTTTGGATCAATTGAAAGGTTATTTGGGTTCATTAGGTTGGGATTTAAGTGAGTACCAGGCCTAATTTCATGGGAATCTTACTTCTTAGGTTAATTAGTCTAAATAAAAACATAATTGAAACACAGGAGAAACTCTAAAAGGCTTAGGAGGTAAGAGACAATCAAGGAGAAAAAGATTTGGGGATTTAAGTCTTATATTATCACATTAGGACTAAGGCAATTTTGCATTATTAAATAATCTAATTGGGATTATGTTATGGTAGTAGTAATTCATTGGATTATGAAGTAATATGTTGGTAATCTGATTTTTATATTACAAAACTAATTTTTGAAATTGTTTAATTGATAAATTAAAAATTAATATCATGATATTGCATTACAATAGGTTAATGTCAAATCCTATGAATTAAACCATGAAATCTGAATAAAGTTGTTATATTTAGAATCATGTTAATGACTTATGTTACAACCATTGTTTAATTCATAAATTAATACAAATCTGAGTTTTATTGGGTACATTTATGAACCTAGGTCTCTTAGATTTATAATCTTAAAATTTATGCCTAAATCCTTATGTTAATTACCTAAAACTTGTAGTTATAGGTTGGATGTTGATCTAATATTGTTTAAAGATCATTGTAGGGTGTTATTGAGGTATCCGTACCATAGGGTTTGTCATCCATGGCAGACTAGGATTTTAAGTTCGTATTTTGTGGTTAGAGGTGGAAGAAACTCGTAACATCTAGAAATCTATTTTACATCATCCATGTGCATGCCTTAGTATCCTTGTGTGCACAACCGTGCACACGACATGAATTAGACCTGTGTGCATGGAAAGGGAAAAAAGCCTAATTTTATTGGATGTTTTAGAGTAATTTTGTCTAGGGGTTAGGGAATGATCCTAAGAGAGATGTTAGGAAACTATTTAGGGTGAGCATATAGAGTTTTAGTTCGATCAATGTGCATAAAGTTTGGAGATTAGTTCTCAATTAATAAGAGATCTTTAATTTAGAACATAAGATCATTCTAGGAATCTGTGAGTAGAAGGGATTTCCATTTACTCATTTGAGGACCTTGAGATAGGGCCAAGTATTGGTATATAATATGATATTGATAGATGCTTAGTGACTGTGTGCATCAACCGTTAATTTCAAATGTTCTTATGAACCCTTAAGTAAGGTAGTTATAATTATTCAGATGAGTGTTATAAAAAGTTAGGCGTGAGATGATGCCTAGATTTGGATAGCCTTGGGAGTTCGGGCGTGCATTATATATAACTAATTAGAGTTAATGTACGTATTAACTAATAATGATAAAAGACTTGATGTGTAACCCAATTGAATAGGGTATGTATTTTATTTGTTGACCCGGTTGCAGAGGGCCTCACATAGTTGCTTGATTTATGTGCAATCATATCAAGTTGGTGTGTGTGCTTGTGGGGAACGTACTAGGAGGGATTTTATGGGGCGTGTACGATGTGATAATTTTTTAGTGATGTGATGAGCTTTACCTAGGTCTTATTTTACCCCGATCCTACGTGATAAAGTATCTATATCCCGAGTGAGACTAACATGAGGATCCTCTCATATGACCTTGGGTATGGGCCCCATATGTTTGGTGTAAAAGCATAGTGATTTCCCCATGCGATGATGATGTTATGATGTCATAAGGTTGGGACACCCTATAACTATACCTAGTACACACGAGTGATCTCTGAAGATAATATGGATTGGACTTCATAGTTTTATTTGCGGGCTCAAGCGTAGTTCATTGTCTTGTATGTGTTGGGGACCATACTTCTGTGGATATTAGACTTTAAGATTCCTTATATGCAGGCGCGAGTGTAGCCCATGCGATTTGATATAAACTGTGTACACCCATGTATATTCTGAATTATGTGATTTTGTATTGCGGTACTTGATTTGGTTGTACCGATTTATGTTTATACTAGAGATGTATAATTAATATCTCATAACTCGGGAATTATGTAACGAATATAATAGAGACATATATCCTAAATCAATGTCCTATGACTAATTGAGAATATTATACTGAAGACACTCTTTTAGAAACCATAACTAGAGACAGTTATTGCTATTATGAATAATAAGTGAGTTAATTTTAATGTAAGGGATTTCAGTAGAGTATATGACTCTTAAACTAAAAGATGAATTCAAGAACATGAAAGAAAGGAATACCTAATCAAGAGATATACATATATTATATGGGACTCATGGGGTTTGGGAGTAGAGCCGCAAGTTCATTTTAGGTTGTTTGTGTTGGGTAAAGTAAATAACTTAAAGCCACTTAACGCAGGAGGAAGATGCATTATTATTATTTTGTGTCAAATTCTGTTAAATTCTTACCCCTTGTAGGCTTGTATAACATTGGTTGTTGAACTATTTTACAGGTATTAGGCCGTTTTGTTGTTGTAGAAATGGGTTGAAATATTGGAAGAGTATTTCTAGTGCCCTTCTATTAATTATTGCTAGAATGTAGGAGTCGAGAAATGTATCTCATCCACTTCTTGTATTTATTTATGTTTCAGGAGGCCATTGTATTTATTTTAGTTTATCTCGAATTAGTGATTGTAAACTTGGTACTGGTATTCAAAATGACTTACGTATCATTGAGATTTATTCCAGAGTTATGTATTTATTTTAGCTCTTAATGTCATCGCATTATGTTTAGTTATTTATTTTATTAAACTTCGTTATGCTAAGAATGCTTCCAAAAGATTTTATTCTCATAATTTTTGTACTGACATGATCAATCTATTTATAGGTTTTACGAGGCATCACACTCTCACTTTACCACTTCATAAGACATGTATAATATTTTTCTATCCAAATCTAACCCTTGAGAATGTCTCATCTAACTTAAACCACTTTCCTTTTCCCATATAAATAGCTACATGAAGTGGGCTTGGGCTAATTTGGGGGGGGGGGGGGGTAAAGTGTTTTGGGCATGTTACATGGTAAATGGAATATATTGGGGACCCAAGGCTGATAATGAAATTGACTTCCAAATGGAAATATGAAAATCCCATATTACAGAAAATAATATATTTCCTTTTGCATTTAATTATAATTAATTCCACTAAATAATTACATTTTCACTCTGATTTAATTATTTCAGAATCACATGAATAATGAGGCCTTATTTACAAAGTTGGATAACACATAATATGACTCCACATGTAAAAAAATTCAGTACCCACTTGGTGAAATTTTGTTTGTTGCTAATCGATTCTTACCAACATCTTATTTGTTAGTTGATCTGAGAGTTAAACGATACTCTACCTAATTATGAAATCAGTTGATCAGGTTTACAGTAGAATTAAAACTTATAAGTTTATTAAGGGGTAATCAATATCCACTGAAAACGCGAAGCTTTTCTCAATCAATGCTCTGATACCACTTGTTGGAACACGAGGCTCCCAATTTTAAAAACTTTAATACAAATGGAAAATTTCCTTTTAAAGATATGCGGAAGCGAGAGATGGTTCAACTTAAACAAATTTTAATTTCTTTTAAAATTAAAATAAAACCAAGTGAAATTTGAAGAAACACACACACAATTTTAATTTTACTTAAACCAACTCATTCAACCCAAGTCCTAGAAATTTGCCTAAGTCATATTTTCAATATTACCAAATTAGTCCAAACCAATTTTATCTAATTAAGCGACGACTTGAATTAAATTAACAAAACATTACCCAAATTAAATTTGCACCAATTTAATTATGTAGTGATTAAAACCAAATTTTATCTTGAATTACCTAAGCATGCGTTCTAGGTGATTTTTCAAAAGATAAAATAAACAATAAATCACTATGCCGCGATGTTCGAGGAAAAACCCACAACGGGAAAAAACCTCGGACGACCCTAGCCTTAAGTCCACTAACCATGGTTTTACAATTACAAGACAAATGACTTACTTCCTCGACTCGACCCCTTTCAAGCCTTGACGCGTCTTCTTGTAAACACCTCCGTCTAGTCGATAACCCCGGAGCTCCACCGGAAGCTTGGAATCACCAATGAGACATAGGTACACCGTCAACCACACATGGTGCCTTTCACCATGAGAGAATGCCACAACAAAACAAACTCTTCTTCTTTGAGGGATTTAGATGTAAACCCAAACAATCTCTTCAATGCGGTAGAGAAAAACCCGGTGCCAAACACTCCAAGCAATGATATATATATATATATATATATATATATATATATATATATATATATATATATATATATATATATATATATATTGAAACTTGGAATAAAAAATATGGGTGAAAACAAGAGTGTTAAATGATTTTTCTCTACAAAATAGACACTCAAACATGAACTTTTTCCTTTTTGAAATTTTGCTTTCAAACTCTCTCTTGGAGATGGAAAGATGTGAAAAAGTTGGTTCCCGCATATATTAAGTCTGCCCAAAAAGTTAGTAGGAAAAGAAGTGGAAAACATGGAAAAACTGCTCAAAACTGCCAACTAAACTGTTCCGCCAAATCTCATTCGAACGAGATTTTCGTTCGAACGAAGTCTCGTTCGAACGAGCCTTCTAACGAAGTTCTAGTGTATAAAAGTTGAACTCGTTAGAAATATCGTTAGAATTCTCGTTCGAACAACCATCTTGTTCGAACGATGTTCCAGTGGCCAATATGGGAACTCGTTGGCAAACCTCGTTCGAACGACATTCTCATTCAAATGAAAAACTCGTTCGAACGACAACTTCGAAGGAACTTCCAGAAAGCTGAAAAATTAAGTTTTAGCCCAGAAAACTTTATATACTTTATTTTAAAGTTTTAATTAAATCTTTCTGAAAATAAACAACAGTTTAAAATAATTTTACAATAAAAATTCACCCAATGAAAAATGTTCCAAGCTCCTATATATATATTCAAAATGCATTCATACCTTAAGAGCAATGAAACCAATGTTGTTGACGTAGAAACGAGGCACATTAAACTTGGCATTTGATGAAGCTTTAATATCTTGATCTCTATGTCTTCAACTTTAGTATGTTATAGGCCTGAAGGATGGTCAATAACTCTATCCTATGACTCAAACATTTTTGTCCGGAATTAGCCAAAACTACAAAGGACTCAATTGGAAATTTGTGTTCTTACAAATCTCCCCCTTTGGCTATTCCGGGACAAAAACTAAACAAAAATCCTATAGGGCCGTCAAGCTCTACTAGACTCAAACATCCCACCCAAACTTGACTCAAGACCCAAGGATCACTATCTTTGTCGATGAAGAAAGTTGCCATATATAGAAGAATTCCTGCACACTTAAGCAAACACATCAAACACATAGGGAATATGAAAATATTAAATGCAATATAAATAAAGACCCCCCCTTAATTAATTATCCCCTTTATCAACTATGATCTACCTAAGAAGATAGCGCTCTCCCCCTGAGTTAAATCTCCCAAACTAAGATACGATTATAATAGGATTAGATACCATTTCTCCCCCTATCATTCTCCCCCTTTTTGTTAAGTAATAGACAAAGGATAAAACTAATTTAAACATGATGCGTAAAGTGATAAGAACATGAAGTCATATAGTCAGCAAAAGCAAAAATTAATCCATACGAGAATAAAGGGTACCAACTAAGATGCAAGAAACATATACCAATATGGTACATAAGTATTAAGCATGTGATATCAATAAAGAATGCAACAAGAGAGATACCAAGTATGAAGTAGAAGCATAGATGGACTAGAAAGCAAGGCAAAGAACAATTAAAAATATGATATATATACATACTTTAGATATACCAAAGATGCACACGCACGTATATATAGATGTAAACACACAAATGACACAAAATAAGATAAGCTTTTCACACTCGTATGGCAAGAATGTGTCATATGGAAACGAAAGTGTTGGGGTGTGAACTAGTAAAAATTAAATTTAGACACTTAAAACATGTTCACGGAGTTCTCAATTGATTACAAACTTCATCACATTTGAATATAACCTCATGTGACAATATAAATTGAACTCAATGAACAAACATACACAATGCATACAAGCCTAGACTTTTGATGATTCTACAAACCAATAGAGTCATGACATTGAAAGTACAACTAGGATAAACGGACATTGTGCAAACCGTTGATATACCATCCAAACTCCCTCAATAAGCATATATTAATTTTGAATGAATATATCAATAAAAAATAGGCATTGGCAATGATTTTTTTCTTTTTAATGCCATATTTTATTTTAGGCCTTTGGACCACGTATTTCTTTTAGGTCCAAATAAACTGTGGCTTACTATTCGCAAAGGATAATAATTCCTTTCGGAGCCCTTCCCCGTGCACATTTATATATAACATTTTTATTTCTCACAAATCTCACGTGCAACGGATTTTGACATGTACTAGCCCTCTTAGGTCTCAAATATGTAGATGACACAATTGATAGGAGAAGACCTCACAAAGCTCAAATATAACAAGTGATGAATAAATTTCAAAAGAGCCCGTGCATGTGTGAATTGAGGCATATAAAAATAGAATCCATTATATCAATACAAAATCCAACTACTCCATGTAAGCATGGTAAAGAAAATAATAAGGATTGACAATCTAAACCAAAAGTTCTATCCACATGAGTGCGAAAAAGATGGGATTCTAACACAAGTGTATGCCACATAAAGTGTGTCAAACTAAATACACACAAAAAAAATCTTTTGAGTTTTTGAAATTTTTAACCAAAAATAACAATATATACTCAAAAGACACACAAAAATCATTTATATTTTTCATTAAGTTCAAATTACTAGCGAGGTAAAACACAAATGATAAACAACAATCTCTTTGTATTTTATATTTAATGCAAATCAAAAGAAATATAATACAAAAGATAAACAAGTCATGATTTCTAGCATGAGATATGAAATAAAGCAATGAATAGAAAATGACTAAACATGCATACACCTATTAGAAATGATATATAATATGAAGCACAAAAAGCTAGAGTATGCAAACAATACTAACACATTCAACCTTTAGATTTAGAAAGAGAGGTTTCATGTGAAAACAAATGAGAATCAACAAATCTAATATCTATCGCGTCTAAGAATGATTTTCGAACCCATATAGATGTATATTTAAAATGATGGGATTTGGAAACTAATGAAATGCTAGACATAGACTTCCTAGGGCTTATTTTAAGATCAAAAAAAAATGACCTATGGTGACCTTTCCTACCACAATGCAAGCATGTGTAAACACGAGGAATGTTACCTAAGGTGTGACCTTTTCTAAAGTAATTGGATAAAGTTGACCCTCTAAAACAAATAATGGTTTTAGCTTTAGCAACGAAAATATTTGAACTAGATGAGCTATAACCATTACAACTACTACTCGAGTCTTGTAAGTCATTTTTCATTTTTAAAATTTGGGACTCAAGAAATAAATTAGACTCCTCAATTTTACGGGACTCCTTCTTTAAATTTTCTATAACTCCTAGAAGGTTATCACGCTCTCCCTCAATGTGAGCAAACTTGTCCCTAAGAGTCTTTTCTCGACAATCACTCTCTTTCTTGGACTTTTCTAAAATATTAAAATTGTGATTTATGTCCATGAGTTTTTCACGAAAAATATCTTTTTGGGATAGCGAGGTTTGCAAAAATTCAACTTTAGCTTTAAAATAAGAATTTTCATTTTCAAGAAATTTAATTCTTTTTACAAATCTCAAATTTAAGTCTCTCAATTTTTCATTACACTTACTAAGCCCATTAAATTCCTCTCGAATAGAAAAAACTTCATTATCATTAGAAATGTACAAACTTTCATTAAGACGTCCCATCAAGAGATACAAAAAAAATGAGAGTGAGACAAAATGAACCACCTAAAAATGCAAGGAGCACAAAACTTGTAAAAGCCAAAAAAGGGATCTTTGACGCGATAAATTAGCGCTCCGTCTCTGATACCAATTTGATGACGCGAAACTTTTCTCAATCAATGCTTTGATACCACTTGTTGGAACACGAGGCCTCCAATTTTAAAAACTTTAATACAAATGGAAAATTTCCTTTTAAAGATATGCGGAAGCTAGAGATGGTTCAACTTAAACAAATTTTAAGTTCTTTTAAAATTAAAATAAAACCAAGTGAAATATGATGAAACACACACACAATTTTAATTTCACTTAAACCAACTTATTCAACCCAAGTCCTAGAAATTTACCTAAGTCATATTTTCAATATTACTAAATTAGGCTAAACCAATTTTATCAAATTAAGCGACGACTTGAATTAAATTAACAAAACATTACCCAAATTAAATTTGCACCAATTTAATTAAGTAGTGATTAAAACCAAATTTTATCTTAAATTACCTAAGCATGCGTTCTAGGTGATTTTGTAAAAGATAAAATAAATAATAAATCTCTACGCCGCGATGTACGAGGAAAAACCCACAGCGGGAAAAAATCTCGGACGGCCCTAGCCTTAAGTCCACTAAGTATGGTTTTACAATTACAAGATAGATGACTTACTTCCTCGACTCGACCCCTTTCAAGCCTTGACGCGTCTTCTTGTAAACACCTTCGCCTAGTCGATAACCCCTGAGCTCCGCCGGAATCTTGGAATCACCAATGAGACATAGGTACACCGTCAACCGCACATGGTGCCTTTCACCATGTGAGAATGCCGTAGCAAAACAAACTCTTCTTCTTTGAGGGATTTAGAAGTAAATCCAAACAATCTCTTCAATGCGGTAGAGAAAAACCCGGTGCCAAACACTCCAAGCAATGATATATATATATATATATATAAACTTGGAATAAACAATATGGGTGAAAACCAGAGTGTTAAATGATTTTTCTCTGAAAAATAGACGCTCAAACATGAACTTTTTCCTTTTTGAATTTTTGCTCTCAAACTATATCTTGAAGATGGAAAGATGTGAAAAAGTTGGTTGGAAAAAGTTGGTTGCCGCACTTATTAAGTCTGCCCAAAAAGTTAGTGGGAAAAGAAGAGGAAAACATGGAAAAAATTCTTGAAACTGCCAACTAAACTGTTCCCGCCAAATCTCATTCGAACGAGATTTTCGTTCGAATGAAGTCTCGTTCGAACGAGCCTTCTAACGAAGTTCCAGTGTATAAAAGTTGAGCTCATTAGAAATCTCATTGGAATTCTCGTTCGAACAGCCATCTCGTTCGAACGACAATTCGAACGATGTTCCAGTGGCCAATATGGGAACTCGTTGGCAAACCTCATTCGAATGACATTCTTGTTCGAATGAAAAACTCGTTCGAACGAAAACTTCGAACGAACTTCTAGAAAGCTGAAAAATTGAGTTTTAGCCCAGAAAACTTTATATAATTTATTTTAAAGTTTTAATTAAATCTTTCTGAAAATAAACAACAGTTTAAAATAATTTTACAATAAAAATTCACCCAATGAAAAATGTTCCAAGCTCCTATATATATATATTCTAAATGCATTCATACCTTAGGAGCAATGGAACCAATGTTGTTGACGTAGAAACGAGGCACATTAAACTCGGCATTTGATGAAGCTTTAATATCTTGGCCGCTACGTCTTCAACTTTAGTATGCCATAGGCATGAAGGATGGTCAATAAATCTATACTATGACTCAAACGTTTTTGTCCGTCATTGAGCCAAAATTACAAAGGACTCAATTGGAAATTTGTGTCCTTACATCCACAATATCTACTAGGCGTGGATTCCTCCAAAATATGATCTCAGATATAATCACACAATGATGGTCAAACTCGTGAAGATTTAAACCTAATAAATTATATTAAACCCTTAAAAATAAAAGAAATAATTGTGTGAACATTACAATTATCATAGTCCCCGGGATTGAGAATCTATGTACCCTTTGCAAACATTGCTGGATTATGCAAGTCTAATATAGTCAACACTTAGACTTGATGTAATGCCCCGGATTTTATTTAGGTATATTTATTATTAATCGTGAATAGAAGAATTAATATTGCTTGTGTGATATAATAATAATTTTTGCATAAAATCATTCTTGAAGTCAACACGACATAAGGCACTTAAAATATTTGTGCCTACGAAAATATCTAAAGTACAACTCTTTCTTCAATCACGACAATTTATGTACTCATCATTATAATTGTGGAAATAACCCATATCACACCACTCAAATTATCCTCACCTACTTACTCATAATGGTCTTCTCTATCTAGACCACTCTATGGTCCATTACTCCTCGAGTCTATAAAACTCCCCAAAAGCAAAGAATGCTTCCTATACACAATTAATCATGACATAAGAGTACATAAGCCTATCACTACACCAATACAATAGACTTGCCACAGTCCTTGACCATGACAACAAGGTCTTGTCATGATCAAGGATCGTGACATCCTATAACGCAAAAATAATCATTGTCACGGTCCTTAATCGTACAAGTACTTGTTATCACAATCCTCTTAATCTTAGGTTTTTTATTGTACTAAGGGGTGACCTGATTCTTGTCACAATTCATGATCATAAAAATAGAGGAATTATCATGGTCTTGTCACGATCAAGGACCATAAAAATAACTTTGACGATGTCATGGTCTTATCAAGTTCCTTGACCGTGACAAGCTTTAAAAAAATTGTGAGGGTCTTATCTCAGTCAAGGACTGTGACAAAATTAGAACCAATAAAAATAAATGTTTGGTAGTAGCTACTGCGTAGCCGAAAACCTTCTTTAATACAATAATAAAAACTTGATTTTGGTCTATCAAAATAGCAGCATTCATTATACAATAACTAATCAAACCAAATAAGATCAAAATGACTCATACGTCATAAGTCAAAATGGCTCATAAGTTATAAGTCATAAGTCAAAATGTCTCATTGACAACACAATACAAAATTAATCAAGCCAATTAAATTACACCAAAACATAAGTTTAATTACAATATAACATATGTCAAATGATAAAACATCCCACCATGCTGTCGATTTGTCGAACACTGCCTTGATCGTTCAACCATAAGACTTCATACACGTTCTTGAATAACACATGAATCACTCTGACCAGGGACTCAGAGGCTGCAGTGGGTGACCATACACTAAGTTACCCAAACTGGCATTCGAATCCTTATCTCCCTTTATAATTTTTGCTCCTCCACATGTTTCACGGATATAGACTCTCTGACCAACTGGCTCAAATGTCGTCAAGATAGTGGGGTTGGGAGTAGAGTATATATCGTAAGGTGATGATGAGTTGGCCTCCATTGGTGAGGGGGATGAGGTAGCAGTCTCCTCACCTTATCTTTACCCCTTTCCTTTATCTTTATCCTTTGCCTTCCCCTTATCTTTGCTCCCACATTCGAGCCCCCGTTTGACCCATTCAAACATATGATTTATGGTGTGTTGGAGATTATCCAACTTTGAGTCTGTCTCCAATTTGTACATGTTGACCTTCGAAGATAGGGTGCTTTTGTCGCAAGCAAGGCTCATTAGCTACGAATATCCTATTCGCCAGTTGACACCCCGAGTACAACCTTTTTTATCCCGGTCTAACACTTGGCTCAGTGCATCCATACTCAGATATGCTTTGTCAGCATCACTCTGGCTATTGTGCAACTTGTAGACACTCCTTACTAATACCCTCTAAATACCTCCTTAGGTCCCTGACACTTCTCCTCCCACCATAAAAGACCCCAGGTCCTACTCCAAAGCCTGACTTAGAGGCCACCGGGTGCTCATGAGACACATTTTAGTTTGGTCAAATCTCTAACCAGATCGAAGTTTATTGTTCACTCATAGATATTTGAATTCTCTTTCCACAGGTTCGTACTGTGCGCGAATCAACCATACGATTTGTGCTTTTAATCACCTTTTTACTCTAAATGCTGATCTAGAGGTACTAAGAACCCATGAGCCCCGTTTAACCTTGGTAAACTCTCTAACCCGAGTTAATTTCATTTCACTCACAGAGATATCAGAATCCCCATTCGAACAGTCCATACCGTGCATGAATCAGCCACATAGTTCACGCGTACTCACTTTTTTACACTAAACCTTGATCTAGAGGCCACTAGGAGCTCTCAAGGCCCATTTGACTTTGGCTAACTCTCCAACTTGAGATAAGATCATTGCAATCTTATAGGTGCGATACCCCGCCTATTAAAATAATGGTGGCACCCCCTACCAAAATAAACAAGAGTCTCATATAGCTCATTCCTAGCATCACTGTCGAAATTCAATTAATTACTCACCACCTATTAATTTAACAAGCATAGTCAAATTTTGATCTTTAATTAACATGTAACAATATGAACCAATCAATAATAAACCCACACATAGTGACTGATATACATGGAACCATAATGTAAAGTCTGAAGCTGAGATAAAAATAAAGTCCCCGAATAAACCATCGAGTAAAAAATTAATATATCCAATCCAACATCTGAAATAGTTTGAAATACATAAGTCTAAATAAAAAGGGCAACACACCCAACCAATACAGGAATAGAGAACCTAATATAGAATATCAATAATAGAATCGGCTACTCGAAAATCCTTCAAGCCTCCACATCAGCTGCAGCTATGTGTCCCTAGAAAGAACAATCATCCTTAGCGTCCCTGTGGCTGGACACCTAAAAGTTTTGAAGACTGATTTTATACGTGTCAGGTCCCAAAATATTTGAAAAATATTTGCAAGCATTTAAAATGCAGTATGAACAGTAATTATATACACCCACACTCCCTTGAGTTCCTCACCTCTCAACTATAATGCATACTTAACATGTCCTACTGAACCCACCTAGTTATGCTACCCGACCTAACTAGTCACAATAAGCATATACCTAATCTCTAATACTCTTAGCCCACCCGTATACCCCAAACGATATGGTACCTTAAAACCATAATCATTAGCCGAATATTATTGCTGAACAATTATTTAAGTTTATCTTACTTAGGTTACTTTAGATATACACTATCTATATCTTCTACTACCACACAAGTGTAGAAAAATCACATGTATATATATATATATATATATATGTGTGTGTGTGTGTGTGTGTTGGGGGGGACCCATTTATTCTCAGCTCACGAGAGTAGCCGATCAAGCCCAACCCATCCAAAGGGCTGCCAAACCCAAATCATGGAATTAAGAAACATGCATCTATTATCTAAACCAAGTCATTCCCCAATAATCTCGTGCAGATATTCAAGGGATTCATGGTTCATCCTATCATGAACATCGTAGAGTTACTTTCAGAACAAGGATTCTATGTCTATAAATTATAAAATAGTAGACCTCTCCGTGGACGCGGGGCATATAACCAAGCATATTGAGAGATACTTAATAAAATAGTAGACCTCTCCGTGGACGTCGGCAAGTTGTACATAGTTGTATTATGTGTGATTTTATGTTTTCTTGATTCAATTGTAATTATCTTTCATAATTACTTTATTGTGATATTTTTTGATACCACAATTGGTGCCGTATGTGGGAATCAATTATTATTCCTATGAAAGCACTCACCAACTGAAAGCCTGTAATGTCTCACCATAGTAGCAACACCCCCAAGCCGACGACATTCAAGAAGAGCCTGCCCCACCGAGGGTTAAGTTTGAAATATGCCAAATAAATCTAAGGCTTCGCCAAGAAGTGCCGCCTTCTGAGGAAAGTTAAGGACCGCCTAGGTCCACGAAGATTTCCAGATTGATAGATGCCTACGAGGCCAGACTTCAAGACCAAGAAGAGCCACACATTGCCAAGAAGATGAAAATGCTCGCCTGAAAAGGTGGCTGGAAAGAATGGAGAGGGATCTCCACAGGAATACAAGGTGACACCATGCTCGAAATCTTAGACCTTAGGTGAGCAGATCTCACAGCCGAGGAAGTGCTATTTCAAGCCCGATACCACAGGAGTCCTGATCGACAGAATGATGAAATTGGGAGTTTGGTCCGAAGGGAGATGAACCTTCCAGATCCAAAAGAGAGCTATCTAGAAGAGCTCTTAACACCCAAATTAAGTCCCCTTTTTCAATGGCAATAGAGGAAGAAGAGCCCCCCCCCCCAAGAAATTCGCATTCTCTAGATTCAAGATCTACGATGAGAAAACTGATCTTATCAACCACGTCCGACAGTACAAATATGCCATGCCTTTGTGGACTCATAACGATGAGTTGATGTGTTGCATCTTTCCATACAGTCTACAAGATGTGGCACATAAATGGTTTGAGAGGCTGTCACACAGGTCCATCAGAAGCTTCAAAGATCTAGCTGAATTATTCATAGCTCGCTTAATAATACTGGGAGGTTTTTAATAAGATCGAGGACTGATGGGAGCAGGTTGCCATAGCATCCTTTAAGATTAGTCTGCCAAACACTTCTCTATTGCACCAATCCCTAACTAAGAAAGAGGCTAATTCCATTAGCGATATAATGGAATGAATTATGAAATACGCCAAGGTCAAAGATGTAACTCATCTTAATGTAGGGGACAATGGTCACTCGAAGTCAAATAAAGGAACAAAGAAGAACAATTCTTAGAAGAAAGGAAATAAGAATGGGAGCAAGAATGACTCTAAAAATGAAAACAAAAATGACTCCTCGAAAGCGTTCTAAGCTGTTAACACAATCTTCAAGGAATCGATATACAAAATCCTCGCTAAGATCAAAGATGAGCCATTTATCAAGTGGCCCAAGAATATGGGAGGAGATATAACAAAGCGGAATAACGCGCTGAGATGTGCATTCCACAAAGAGGTCAGACACATGACTTAACACTACAAAACACTCAAGTATCATTTAGAGGAGATGGAACAGGTTGGCCATCTCAATGAATTCATAAATAAGAAGATAGAGAATATCACGACGAATAAATATCCAAAGCCGGATAATGTCCTTAAGGAGGATATGGGGCACGAGTTTAAAGTAATTCTTGGGGATTCAGACCTCAAATAGGTACAAGGAAACACTGTTCGAATGGAGGTAAAAAGCTTACTATTGTTATGCAACCTTTTCAAATAGATCCCGCTAAGACTCAGGATGGGAAGTGTCGGAAGTTAGAAGAGGTCGACTACAACAAACATATTATGTTTAATGAAGATTATCTGGTTGGGGTAAGAACCCCACATCATAATGCATTGGTCATCACACTCAGGATAGCTCATTAGGACATCGACAAATTGTTCGTTGATCAGGGTAACTCTTCCTAAGTGATGTACCTGGAACTATTCCACAAGTTGAAGTTGAATATATCCAACCTCAAGTAGGACACTGTCTCATTAGTCGACTTTACAGGGAATATAACCATGCCGCTGGGAAAGATAGTCCTTCTAGTCAGGGTAGGGAGTATTTCAAAGATTATCGAGTTTCTTACGGTAGATATTGAGTCCCCTTATCAAGCTATCCGAGAAAAGGCTGGGTCCATGCCATGAAGGATGTACCATCCTCATACCATCAGAGACTTAAGTGCATCACAAATTAAGGGGTGGTCGAGATTCACAGCGACCAATGCATGGCTAGGAAATGCTTCATTATAGCCATCCGCCCCAAACAAGAGAAGAAGAAAGAAGAGAATAAAGTTTTGGAAGAAGCATATGATGGAGGACTCCCCTTCAAATATCAATTACAGTACGATCGAACAGGGGTGAAAGAAACCAGTATCCACCCTGCACAAAGCGTCATTGAAGACCTGGAAAAAGTTATAGCTAAAAGCAACTCAACTGAAAGAAAGTTTTTGGTCAGCGCCACTCTCACCGATCGCGAGAAGAAAAAGCTAGCTATATTCCTTCGAAGTAATCTTGATATCTTCACTTGGGAACTGTATGACCTCTTGGGGATAGATCCCACTATTGCATGCCATCGATTACACGTTGACTCATCTTTCAAACTAGTAGCCGAAAAGGCGCACCGAATATCCCTAGAAAAGGCAAAAGCAGTGGAGAAAGAGGTTGGAAAACTACTAGACACGGGTTCCATTCAAGAAGTTCAGTTCCCCAAATGGCTATCCAACCCAGTCGTAGTTCCCAAAAGCAACGAAAGCTAGAGGGTATGTATTGATTTTACTGAACTTAACAGGGCTTGTTTGAAAGAGAGTTTCCCCTTTCCAAAGATATATCATCTAGTCGATGCCACAATAACACATGAAATGATGAGCTTTCTAGATGCTTACTCTGGATACTACCAGATCCCACGTTATGAGCCAAACCTAGACAAGAACTCCTTTATAACCCCTATCTGGTTATACTGTTATAAAGTCATGCTGTTTGGCCTCAAGAATATAGGACCGATTTATCCGCGGCTGGTGATCAGAATGTTCAAAAAACTTATGGGAGAGATAATGGAAGTTTATATTGATTATATGCTCGTCACAATAAAACACAAGGGCAACCACCTCTTAGACATAGTAGGAACCTTTGAGATCCTCAGGAAGTACCAGATGAAACTTAACGCTAGCAAGTGATCATTCGGTGTCTAGTCAGGAAAGTTCCTAGGATATTTGGTCAGCAAGAGAGGGATTGAACCCAACCCTGATCAGATCTATGCCATCATAAAGGTTTATCCCCCTCAGACTATAAGGGATGTTCAAAAGCTCACCGTAATGCTCGCTGAACTCAATCGCTTCATCTCCAAGTCTTCGAAGCACTGCCGACCATTCTTCAAAATGTTAAAGAAAGATAAGGGCCTAGTATGGAACGATGAATACTCTAAAGCCCTCAAAGAACTCAAGTCTTACCTTAGCAAACCACCCTTACTGGTGATTCCAAGCAAAGGTGATCCCTTGTATCCTTATCTTACCGTATCAGACCATGCTATGAGCTTCGCCTTAGTATGCGAGAAGGAAGGAGGCCAACACCTAATGTGACTAAGGTA
This sequence comes from Sambucus nigra, assembly GCA_949130495.1. Classification (NCBI taxonomy): domain Eukaryota; kingdom Viridiplantae; phylum Streptophyta; class Magnoliopsida; order Dipsacales; family Adoxaceae; genus Sambucus; species Sambucus nigra. The sequence goes on from OX422223.1 coordinate 294,011,898, forward strand.
TATTGGACTGGGAGAATGTTCAAACACGAAATAACAAAAATTCAACATCATTTAGTCGGTTATAGAGCCCAAAATGATTAAAACTTTGTGCTATTCATTCACACTATATTCTACAAAGTACTTTTTTGGTCAAGTAATAATAGTGAGCAATCAATAAATGAGGTTAAATATATGTTTAGTCATCACATGCTCAAAACATAAATAACCAGTTGCCTCCTTTATTGAAAATCATATGAATGTAATTACATCAACAAACCAAAAAATACTTAGGACCTATGATGGTCCAACATGATGAGAAAGGTAGTCTGCCACTCGAGCTCTCCGACCATCATCAGGATGGGAATTAAGTCTTCTTTGGTAACCTCCAGGCATGGACCCAGAAGCTGCACAAGAATGTCATCTATTGGGATCCAACGGTCATTCCTTGAGAATGGATTCTGCCTACTAGATGAGTGAACAATTTTGTACTTATACCACAAAGCAGATTCTTTAGGAACTCTCAGTTCCTTAAGGGCACTCAGCCACCCTCGAGAAAATTCTAAGCCTTCGACTTCTCTTAGTCTCACCGGGGCATCTGTCCAGCCTTGGTCATAACCATCAACCCAGACCTGCTGAGGACCCTTTTTGAAAAAATGTCTCAATCGTGTGACATCCCTCTGAAGACCAACAACGATTACATAAGCTCATCGAACATCCTCTTTTAACTTGGTAATCTCCTTTCGAGAAGATTGGTTGTCAGCTTGAGCGATTTTAACAATTAATGAAAAAGATCCTCACAGCACAATAGGGAGACCAGGCGGAGTGTTTTCCTTAAGGGGAGCGATTTACCTTCTGAGATAATCATTCTCTCTCTACAACAACTCCCCCACCTGGTTCACTTCAGACGTATCTAGAAGCTTTGCCTTAAAGGCGTCCATTTCCTCCTGCACGGAGGCACTAATTTCCTCCATCTTCTCGAGCCTATCTTTAAGCTTGGCAACCACCTCAAATTGATATTTATAATCCTTATTTCTCACTCTGATGGATTTATAGATCTTTATAAAAGGTCGGTGTGCTTAAGCACTTATGTTCGAGCTAAGAATCTGGCCTAGGCGAGAGTTAGCAGGAATGTACTCAGCTAAATTGATGGGCTACAATCAACAGAACAATCAATAAAAACAATAAAAATGAGTAATTATACAAAGTCTACTTTCCATTTAATAAACAGAAAGGCACAAGCCAGTACAAAGGAAAAGGGAAAGACAAAGATAAAACAATTTGATAGAATAAAAGGGAGCCTAAGTTTCTATGCGGGGTTTTAGGAGGCCTTAACCTGGTCGATCATCATGGGCTCCTTTCCTTTATCATCAACTTGGTCGGTAATGGCCTCACCTTTGCCAGCACCTCGGGAAACTCATGGATCAGAAACAATAGGCTCCACATCAGTCAGAGCATTGGTGGGTTCCTCAGTCTCCACGTGATTACGACTCGAATGATATTGGGAGAACAAGTGGGATTCAGGGGTAACTCCAGCAGGGCAAGGCTTGATCCCAACCCTTCTCAAAACCAGCTCGACGAACATAGGCAATTTGGTGCTCAACATCGTAATACGTTGCCTCCCAACCTTCGTTATACCCGCTCTCTCGAATGGTCATCACCTCCTCTTCCAACTTGCCCACCTTGGTGACCAACTCCTTTTTTGCCTCTACCACTGCCAATTTGTCTACAATTACCGCATTGTAGGATTCTCGAAGCTTAGATAGCTTTTGGTGAAAGGAAGCCTTAGTTCTAGCCTGATCCTTCTCATATGATTTTAGATCTTCATATAGCTCAGCATTCTTCAGCAACAAGTCAATCCAATTTTAGAGCAGTATACTATAATTGGTAATGAACTACAAGATAAAAGAGACACAGGTTAGCATGAGATATTTTAAGAAAATAAGGAAAAAAGGATTATAGAGAAAAATACTTACCAAAGCAAGCCCTTGAGAAGATTTGAGGGCTAACTGGTCTGCCCCCATACTCACCGAGCACTCGCGATCAACAGCGAGCACTGCCTTTTCCAACATCAAAAGGGCAAGATAAGGCATAACATCCACTAAGTCCCCCTCAACAGCAACAACATAAGGCATCATCGAGGCCTTCAAGGCTTGTTCCCTTCTCTTCTCTTATCTTTTTCTCTCTTCTTCCTTCTTCCTCTCGCTCTCTCTCTCTCACTCTCACTTATCCTCCTCTTCTCTCTTCTTTTCCACCACCCTGGATTCACCAATAGAGTCCCCATATTTATGTTTCAAAAACTTTGCCTGGTTGGATAATAGGTCATCATCATCGTCATCCTGAATTAAGTTCCTTCTCCTAGGAGGGGACATTTGTCCCTCACTGGACTCTTTTTCATTGGAATCTTCCTCGTCGCTCTCACCTTCACCACCTTCTTCACCGCCTTCTTCCAAATCCTCCTCCGAGTTGCTCTCTTCATCGTCCTCTAACTAAATGGGTTCAAAAGTGCCACCAACTTCCTCTAGAATGTCTAAATGAGGAATCGTGTTCATTTGTCGAGCAATGAAACTAGGTATTGCTCTTGTACTTCAATAGAAACGTAGAAGATCAAGGATGTTCACCCTCAGCTACAACCTCTCTTATCCTCCAAGCTTTTAAAAGCTCAACAACTCGGATCTCGTGAAGAGTAAGTTCTTGATTTTTGTCTTTTGCTGAAAAAGGAAAACATAACATATCAGAAGAAGGCATACAAAGTCAGGAAAATAAACAAAAAAAGGGAGATAATGGTAACAACCTATGTTCTCCTCCCTAAAAGTGGGGATTCGAGGTCCCCTGTGCCTTACGCACTCTGATTGGGGAGGATACTGCCAATTTCTGGCAAATAAGCCCTCATACCAATACTCTTTATGGGAATCAGGTAGATTAACTACCAATACCCTATCATGACTCCTTTCTTTCAAATAAAGAAGACCCCCACTTGTGTGGGAAAAATAATAACAGTAGCAAATCTCAGCTAATCCTACATGAGTATTGTACAACTGATTTATCCTTTGCAAGCCATTAATAATCTTCCATATATTATGAGAACATTGGGCAGGAACAATCTCAAAGTATTTAAAAAAGTGTAAAAATAGAGGACTGGGAGGAAATGTTAAACCCCCTTGAGAAATCAAGAGCACATGAATCCAGTGACCATCTTCCAAATCAGGAATGTTCTTGGGTATCAATGTACACTCTACGCCTACCCAATTAGGAATATTATAACATTTTCTAAATTCGGCCAGAGATTCATTATCAATCATCACCATGAGAAAATACAAAAATGTTAGCTACAGTAGAAGAGAAATTCACAGAAGGCGGAAACTAGAAAGGGGAAAGATGAAACTTACGAGATGGAAATGGAACTTAGGAAGAAAAAAGAGCCCCGATTGTGAAGAATGAAAGTAAGAAGTAAGACTTGAGAACATAATGCGCGCAAGAATGACCAATATTGATGAACTGACAGTTGAATTTTACCCAGAAGCCAATTTCAAACACACCAATGATTTCGTACAGTTCTCGAGAAAGATTTGGCACTCAAAATTCCTATCAAATGATGAGCATACCCCTCTTGCATCAATAGAGCATTACAAATGGTTCTAAGTTTTGGACTTATACAAAATCTATTGGCCCATGTAATGGCCCAAAGATTTTTAGGGGGAAATTATGGAAACCCATTTATTCTCAGCCCACGGGAGTAGCTGATCAAGCCCAACCGATCCAAAAGGCTGCTCGACCCAAATCGTGGAATTACGATACGTGCATTTGTTATCTAAACCAAGTCAATCTCCAATAATCTCATGGAGATATTCAAGGGATTCATGGTTCATCCTATCATGAACATCGTAGAGTTACTTTCAGAATACGGATTCTACGTCTATAAATTGTAACCACTGTCCTGGGGTATAGGGACATGTAACCAAGCATATTAAGAGATACTTAATAAAATATTAGACCTCTTCGTGGACGTAGGCAAGTTGCCGAACCACGTACATAGTTGTGTCGTGTGTGATTGTATATTTTCTTGATTCAATTGTGATTGTCTTTCATAATTACTTTATTGTGATATTTTTTGATACCATAATATATATATATATATATATATATATATATATATATATATAGAGAGAGAGAGAGAGAGAGAGAGAGAGAGTCTGGCTCCTATGTGAATTTGCTAACGTCCAAATAAGTCCTAGGACCGCGTTTGTCTTTTATGGACCACCTAGGGACCACATTCTCTTTCCAAGATTTTTGGGAATATTAATTTCTACCCCAATGATTTCTATGGTCTTTTAAGTTTAATTTAAAGCCTAATTAATCTGGGAGTCTAAGTGTAGAAGTTTTAGGACTACTGCTACTTCTCAAGGTTCTTTCGTCACTATCATACTAGAATTTTGAATAGCGAGGATCGTCTATATAAACAGTTTCTTCAGGGAGTCTAGAAATTGCTAGCAGTTTTGCAGGGAAATATTCTACTCTTAAATACCTTATACGGTATTGCAATTTTATCAGTCTAGTTTCTTTATATATTTGATTAACAATATCAATTATATCATTATTTATAAATTCATTTAAATTATTATCACCATAGGATGACAAAAATCTACGATATGTTTTAGGGGCAGATGTTTCTACATTTTTAAGGGGAGGGAGGATTCCTCCGGCTCTAAATAAAATAGCTCTTATTTCAGCTAACCCTTTATGTCTAATATATTTTAATACATCTATACTATCTTCAAGTATTCTAGTGTATTCTTGATATTTTTAAAGTCTTGAAAGTTCTTCTGCGAGTTTTACAATTCTTATCTTTTGTCTAAAGAGATCTCTGATCCCTGTTCTAATTATTTCTATTCTAGGTACTTCACGTACTAATCACTCAATAACCTGGTCTATATATTTAAAAGTACCACCTGCGTATGTTAAATCAGTTTCTATAAGTTCTTTATCTTTAGGGTCTGTAAGAGTCCAATCTTGGATTTCTCTAGTTAAGTCTAAATTTGTTTGATTAACAAATGCTAAAAAGTCTTCAGTGATTTGTAGGCTCATAAAAATTTCTTTTTAAAATAATAATATATAGAATAATTAAGGGTTTGGTTCGAGTTATACCTTCCTTCTGGTATGAAATATCTTTATCTTCCTTCCTTATTCTCTTTAGCCTTGCTACTATTCTTCTCCAGTCTCGGCCTCCTACAACTCTCTCTTTATGTGTCGCACCTCAATCCACTATTTTGGTGTTGTACCCGTTTCCTTCCTGTACGCCTTCATGCCTAACGCCCACCTGGCTAACGGCTCACGGCTAATCGACACTTGATGGGGGTTCAACAGTATAACACCTTGTGTGCTACACCAGAGGTTCCACACAATAGTCCTCTATGAACAGAAAGTTGGAGACAATTTGGAAAATAATAACAACTCAACATAAGAGATTTCTGGAAGAGAAAATACTTTTATTACATTGCATAAGTAAATACAACTCTCACCATTCCCCTAACTATATGGGAATTACTCACTCACATACATATTGCTTTCTATAAGCTTACACACTCTTTCTAACTTCTAAACTTCGATATCTATCCCTACTCCCTACCTCTCCTTTTATAGCATAAAGAGGCTTACAAATGACTGGTAACCGGTTACAAAAAGTGATCCGGGTGAAAGCACACAATTATTAAAGAGAAATACAATAATTAAAAGTCTAAAGTTTTGGAATCTTTTGAGTCTTCCTTTTTCAAAAGAAATATTGGCATCTTGCGCTTATTGCGCACCCAACGTCTTCAGCTGTCTCTTTTATCTTTATGAAAGGAGGTTGTCTGGGGCCCATATGGGTCGGGTCTGAGATGTCTTCATCTTTATACAATAAGGGAATCATCCATCTATATAATGGAGTCTTCGGTCTTTAATAATTCATTGAGTAGGGCGGGGCCCTTCTCTGTTATATCTTCGTCTTCTTTTACCTCGTCTTTATCTTCACCTGGTAGAGCATTATTGTTGAAGAACTCATCGATGAGGCCTACCACTCTAAGGATGGCTGGCAAAGCAATCTCTACCATTTTCTTAGATTCTTTCTTGAGTCTTCCATTAAATGGCTCCTCAGCCTGGATAATGAGGTATTCTTTATGGTATGCAGTATACCATCGATCTTCTCCTGTTAATAGTTCCATTATTTTTATTGTCTCCATAGCTTGGGCAATCTCGAGCTTGGAATTATTAACAATTAAGTCTTTAGTTTTATCTTCGACTAGAATCTCTACATCTTCAAAAGAATAATTAGAAAATCTAATAAGTCTAAACCCCTCAACTCTCATTCCTCTGCAAGGACTTGGAGCAATCTGGTAGATTCTGGCGAACAGGGGAAGGAAATCTTCTACCTTTTTAACATACTCATGGACTATTTTTCCAAGATCAATAGCGTCTTCTACCGTCTTGATCTGGATGAGTCCAATGAACCCGTAGTCTGCAAAGGTGATGTGGGATAGGTCTGCATTTCCAAAAAGATAAATTTTTGGAATGTCTTTGAAGAAACCTTTAAATATTAAGGCATCTCCATTAATTTTTTATAATAACATTTTAAAATGTTCAATAATGTTATTAACGTCTTTCTGATAGTCTTTTGATATGAGAAGATTATTATGACCAAAAGGTATAACAATCTTATTCTTAAAAGTCTTTTTCTGATAATAAAAATCAGCAGGTCTAGTTTTGGATGATTCTCCAAGAGTCTGAGCATAAGTCTGCGTCTATGGTTTAGGCATAGAAGTACCACTGAATTGGGTAACTGCAAGTCTTTGAGTCCTCATGAATCTGGCAATGGCTACCAAATTTTGTTTTAACTCAATCCATAGTTAATTCTTCGTATTCCACCATATAGCGTCTATAAGAGTATTTTCGTCATCTGAAAATTCTCGTATAAATTTTATTAAGTTTGGATATCTTTGATCAGGTCTATATTGGGGGAAATACATCTTCCCGATGAGTCTATTTTAAGAAACAATCTCATGTCTAGATTTTCAGGAGGAACTAAGATATCATCAAAGTTCTCTAGGATTGGTCTTTCTTGAGAGTCTTGAATATGAGTCTGTCTTTACGTTACACCAGCATTTGGCCTTACACATCTAAAATAGTCTGGAACGTCTTCTTTGTTCAGTCTATTTGTTCCAGAGGAACTCATGCTGTCTAGGTTTTCTGTTTGCAACATAAAACATGAAATCATATTAGTGTTAGCAAACATTGGCTCTCTTGATATAAAGTCTGGAATGGTATTTTTACTTTCCTTAATATGTATAACGGAGAAGTCATAACCATTAAGAAATTTTTTCCATCAAATAAGTCTATTAGTCCTTGATTTAGACAAGTCTAAGTTTATGAATTTTACTGTATAAGAAGAGTCAGTATAAATAGTAAAATGTTTAGTCCTAAGAAAAAGCATATATTTTTTTATTGCCTTTACTATAGCTAGAACTTATTTTTGATGGGCAGTGTATCTTATTTCTGGGTCTGTAAAGGTTCCCGAACTATATTTACAAAGTTTATTCTTTTTTGTCTGATGATCAATGGCAAAGTATATTTCTCCCCATCGTTTATCAGATGCATCTGTTTCTACTATAGACTGGTCTTCTGCATTAGGTAGTTCAAGTAAAGGAATATTCTTGATTGCATCTTTAATTTGTTTTATGACTTCAAAATCATCTTTAGTCCAATAAAAAGGATTAGTTTTGTCTGTTCCTTTTAATTTGGTAGTTAAGCTTTGTCTTTTAGAGGCAAGGTCTGTAATAAAGTCTGCATCATAATTAAGCAATCCTAAAAATGATGGTAATTATTTTCCATGTTTAAGTTGGTCTGGAAACTCAAGAATCTTTTTGGTTGTGTGTTCCGCCAAGGATAATTTTCTTTTATTAATATGCATTCCCACAAAGTCTATCTGAGTCTGAAATAATTGCATTTTTCTTTCGAAAATAACAATACCATGTTTGTCTAATTCTAAAATAATCTTTTTAAGATCGTATACATGCTCTATCTCAGTCTTATTGGCTACAAGAATATCATCTATGTAAACAAGACAAAATTCTGAATAAGGTCTAAATATGTTAATCATTCTTCTTTTGAATACTTGAGGAGCATTCAAGTATCCAAATGACATTACTAGCCATTTGTATTTTCCTTGGGGAACACTAAAGGATGTCCAAGTAATACTGTTTGGATGCATCTTAATTTGTCAAAAGCCTGATTTGCAATCCAACTTACTAAATATAATTCTATCTTCAATCAAATTGGTTAAATTATTCTTGTCTGGTATCTTATAAGAATCAAATTCACAATTCTTATTAATTGTCTATAATCTGTAACCACACGTCTTTTTCCTCTTTTACGTTCAGATTCATTTTGAACATAGAACGCAAGGCTATTATGTCTACTTTTACTTTCTCTAATAATTCCTAACTTAAGCATTTTATCTATGTCTTTTTTTAAATTCTTCACTATCTTCTTGTGAATATCCTTTCTTATAGGTTCCACCATTAATAGTGGCGTTTGGGTTAATAGGGACAATTTCACAGTAACTTTGGTCTTTATTCCTCTTAGCAATGGGATTTTATACTAAGGTAGATTCTGCTAATTGCCTAATCTTTTCTTTTTCTACTTCTATATCCCTTTTCTTCTGTTTGGATACGGCTTGAACCTGTAATAAGGTATGCTGGGCTTGATTTAAAATGTCTTGTTGTATAAGCACTATTTGCTTATAACACTTTTGGTATGGACACTTACATTTTTTTTGTAAGGGTTTAGTAATGTCTAGGGATTCTTGTTGGGTTGTAGGTCTAGGTCCACTATGCTCAACTGAAGAACTATGATGTTTTATGGGTCTATAGTTGGGTTTGACCTGCATAAGGTCAAAGGCAGTCTTGTGATCTATTAGAGGGGCTTTAATATTAAATTCCTCTCTATCACTAATTAATATCTTATCGTTATACTGAGTATAAGGTTGATATTTACTAATAAAGTCTTGTCCTAAAATAATATTTCCTGTGAAACTACGATGAGGATCCATTATCCAAAATCGATGATTAGCGGTTTTGTTGGTCTGATTTCCTAATTTAAAATAAATAGGAATAATCTGGAAATATAAGGTAAATGGATCTCCATTAGCCACTTTACCATAGATTTCTTGAGTACTTTCTAAAAAATAGTCTTTAGGAAAGGCATTAGCCTTGCAAATACTCTGAGAGCATCCTGTATCTATAAAAGCTGAAAGTTTTTTAGGATAGTCTTTGTGTTAAACGAATAATTCTACAAAATAAGCATGTGGTTTAGTAGAAATTCCTAAATTGTTCTTTTCTAAAATAGATATTCCTTTCTGAGGTTTATCTATAAAATCTAAGGGTATTAGGTCTTCTGAATTACTATAAGAATGGTATCCTTCTAAATCATAGGAAATTCCCTTTCCTTTGAAGTCTTCTTTTTCTTGCAATCTTTTGGCTATATTTCTATCAATGTCTTGATAATATATTTTAATATCTAAGTCTATTTGAGCATCATATTGGCAAGTATAAATTGCTCTAAATATAGTTCTTCAACAATTTTCATGGTAGTGTAATTGACAAATAACACAAACCATAAATAATTATGTTTGTATAATCTCAAAGCATTCTACGTATATAAAGTCTTTCTTGCCACAATTCATTTCAAATGCGCAATAATGTCTTTCATCAAAGTAACATCTAGGTATATATGTTAGTGACTCGAGATTACTAACAGTCCATCTCTTCTTTAAAAAGGGGCTCAATTTATATTTATACTAAGCTTCTTCAAAGTCTATATATTCATCATCAAAATTGTCTTGATTAACTTGCATCATATATAAATCTAAAGTATCTTGAGAGTCTTCATACTCTTCAGTATCACTATTATAGTCTTCCGAATCACTATACTATAGATACTAGTATTATCATCATCTTCTATGTCTTATATTTCTATAACATATAGGATATCTAATTCTTCTTGATCTGCATAGTATAATATTGTATTAATAATCTTAATACCTTCTTTATCTTTCTTGTTAGGGCAAGTCCAACATTCTTTGATGGCAGTCTTAGATTGAGATACATCTTTTTCTTTCCTATAATTAGGAACTTTCTTATACTTACTAGTGTTCTTCTTAAAATATCTTCTTTGGTTAAATTTATTTTTCTTAGTATTAAAGTTATTTTCTCTAAAGGTAGTAGATGGTCTAAATCTATACTTTGGAAATCCTAAAGGTCTAGTCTTAAACTTCTTATGTTTTCATTTTAATTTCTTTTTGAATTTCTTAAATTTACTACCACATCCCCATTGGATTGGAGCGATGTCTCTTTCGTCTTTGATTGGAGGGATCTGCTTGAAAGTTTCTTCTATTAACTTTCCTTGAGTTATATCACGTCTCTTAGATATGATATAGTCTTTGGCAAAATTGATTCTTTCACCAAGGGAGTTATTCTTAACTCCAGCTACTCCTGGACAATTCCTATATTCATTAATTAGGATTTTTCCTATAGCTGGTATCTTTCTAAAGTATTCATCTTTTAAGGTCTCTTCAAATTCTTTAATTTGGTAATATAGATGCTCATAATTATTATTATATTCATTTATCTTATCTAGTTTGCAGATGCTAAGGAGGGATAGCTTAGTTTTTTCTAGGTCTTGTTCATTGATTTGAGATAAATGTCCATCTCCAATGAATTCTAATGTAAACAATTGAATGTATTCTTCAATTTATCTTTCTTCTAGGCTTTCTTTCATTTTCTCGATCTTAGCTAAGGATTCTTCATCTGTAGCCTTTCTTAATCTATCTAAATAATCTTTTGCAATACCTTTAATGGATTGCTCAGTGTATTATTTACATGAACTTGCATCCCATTGTTCATTAGATGTAAAACACATGTTTATCTGATTAATCCATTCATTTAAGGCCTTCTTCCTATCTTGGACATTGTCTAAGTTAAGGTGTATCCCAACTAGATTTATGGCTTGACTTGCCATGGTCTTAACAGGAGTGAAAGTCTTATCGCTAGTTGGAAAGTCTTTTATATAGTCTGGTTTAGTCTTGACTATAGTGCTAGAGTATATAAGAATGCTTATTCCTATTGGGTTACCAAAAAGTCTAGGAGCATCTTCCAGCCTACTACTACATTCTATCTCTTGTTTATTAGGATTTACTTGTGTAGCTGGCATTAGTATTTCTTCTCCTTCTTCTATTAGTCTTAAGTTTCTAAGAAGTTCTTTAGTATTCTTAGATTCTTTTAATTTTAATATACGGTATTGAGCTATCATATTAAATCTTTCTCTTTCTTGAAATCTAACAGAATGACTTTTCTTATGGTGATCTTTAAATGTCTTCATGTCCAATTCTGAGCGTTGATGCCCAAAGTTTTGGATCCTAACTTTTTATCTAACAAAGTATTTTTTTTCAAATGATCTTCTAGGTCTAATTCCAGGGGTTTGTCTTAGTAAACTAGAGCTAGTCTTACTACTATATTCTCCTTCTGACGGATCATTAATTATGGATTCTTACATATTCCTAAATCTAACTTCTGCTGTCTGGATATTCTTATTGATAATCTTAGGAGGGCCAAACTAGATAGTAATATTGCCAGTGACATTGTCTTGATTAATAAACAAAGGTTTATTCTGTATAGTCTTAGTTTCTTGGAATTCTGGCAATTGCCAAAGGGTCTTAGGTTTATCTTTCCTAGGTCCAGTAATTCTAATACTATAAGTATGATTTTAGTCTGAAACATTGGTTCTAACTAAGATTTCTTCATTAAGTCTACCGCTAGGAATTCCCGATTACATTCCTTCATAAGGAAATTGGGAGAACTTCGCATAGCTTTGAAATTTTATATTTATATTAGAGTCTGGGATAATATAGTCTTCATAGCCACTAGCATATAAGATTAACTTAAAATGTTTGGCTGCATCTACGGTTACTGTGAATGCCGGAATGACATTAAAGTATCCAATGTTGTATGACATTTCTAATTGGTCTATCCCAACAAGGCTTTTATCAAAATCTTTCCATCTTTTATCAACTAAACAACACAATATGTTGATATTATTCTGAGGTCTATGTAATCCTTGGATTCTTACTTGAAAGAGTCCGAAGGTTAGGAATTGGAACTTCCTATCAGTTCCTCTAGATCTAAGCCATTCTGAGTCAAACACTTGGAGCTCAGTATAGGATTTGTCTAACACATGATTGATCGGGCATAAATATTACATCTTTATCCCCTTAATTTCGGTACCTTTGTAAACCCTAGTAGTGCAATTGATATGGATTTAACTCGTAATCATGTTACTAACCTTCGTTGGCAAGTATTTCGTGTTTTGTGTTTCTCTTATGTGTTTTACAGGTAAAGTATGCAAGCGGTGCGAAAGAGAAATCAAAACAATGAAAGAAAGGCTAGGGAGGCAAGTTCAAGGGCATTTTCGTAATTCTGCAACCTGATCCCGGAGGTGGGGCCAACTGGAAAGTTGAAGAGCTCAGAAAAACAAGAATATTGGAAAAAAAATGGAACCCAAATTCGAGCTACGGTGAAGGAGTTACGATCCCTTGAAGTTGCGGAAAAATCATAGAAGAAAGGCTAGGAAGGCAAGTTCAAGGGAATTTTCATAATTCTGTAGCCCGATCCCAGAGGTAGGGCCTTCTGGAAAGTTTAAGAGCTCGAAACAATAAGAATACTAGAAAAAACGACACCCCAATTCGAGCTACGGTGAAGGAGTTATGATCATTTGAAGTTGAGAAAAAATCCAAGAAAGAAAAAAAGAAAGCCTGAAAATTTTCTAAGTGTTGAATTTCCAGCAAATTTCCCTGAACCACAGCCCGAACCGGTTCGTCCATTTGTCACGCACCAGATCCGTTACAAAATAAGTCACGCTTTCCAAGTGTGACAAATTGTCGGAATTTTTATTTTGTCCTTATCTTTTAGCCAAAAGAGTTTTGTGTTTTGGGGACTCTTCTAAACGACCTCTAGCATATATATTTAGTGATCAGGACTCTTTTTATTCAGATTTCATTCATGTAAAAGCTCCATAACAAGTAGGAACATCTAAGAGAAGAATCTATATATTTTGCACCTTTAATTCAAGAGTTTTTCGATTTTTTCTTCAGTTTTTGATTTCTTCTTGCATGGTCTTGTTCTTCAATCTTGGTAACTTTTATTTCCAGCACTTTTATTATTATTTTTCATGTTTAATCTCCCTTTCCACCCAATTATGAATTCATGCAACGTAGTTAATTCATGCATAGTTAGGTTCAATATGTCTAGCTAAATTCTTTATGGTTGGGATGCATGAACTCAACCCGATGTGGTAGTTGCATGTGTATAAAATTAATCCTCTAAATTTAAGAATTTATTATGACCGTATTGCGTAGCGAAAACTATCGTTGTAGATCTTTGGATCTCGTTTGTTCCAGGGTAACCGGGATGCTTTAGAATGCAATGCGAGTGTCGCTATCGTGTATCGCTTTACTCATCCTCTGATTTCGTATGGTGCGAGATTGAACCTCATATACGTAATGCTTGGGAGTACTAAAGTCTGGGTCTGATTTATCACTTAAATTTACGATTAGTTTTATACCAGCAATACACTAGGGTTGAGGGATTGTATTCCCCATCTATTTTTCTCATCATATAGTTCAAGTTTTAGTTCAATCATCATTAATCATCTAGGTAATTTAGAGTAATTGTATTTAGTTGTAGTTGTTTCACCATTCAAATCACCTTTTCCTTCTTCTTAGAGTTGAATTTAGGTTAACCATCTGTCCTTTCATCGTCACGATTTTCTCGTCCTATTTTCCTGTGGAGATGATCCCGACTTACCAGGTTTATTACTAACGCGGCAGGTATGCACTTGAGCCTAAAGAGAACGCACATATTCTTAGTCGCGTCGATCCATGATTTCTACAATGATAGGCCATGTTATAATTAGGGATCTTGGGAGTGGCACCTTCTTTAAATAAGTCTATGTATCTAACGGCTGGAAGTTGTCCATTATGAATGAAATCTTCAACAATCTTCCAGTCAACTTCAGCCCATTCTTTCCATTAGAGAGGATTGGTGAAATTTCTCTCCTTTCACCATGTTCTAACATTAGAGGACGAGTTTTTAAGTCTTTGGATCATACAATTACTCTGTCCAATATTTGAGATAGAGCTAACTATCTTACTAGTCTTATCTAATCCATTATTTATGATTCTTTTACCTATGGTCTTCCTTTCTTTAGTTTCTCTAGGAGGAGGTTCTCTAAATTTACAGGTGGTTACCTGTTTTTGTTCAAGTCTTTTTTCAATTCTTCCTAAGAAGTTTGAATAATCTTTTTTGTCTTTTTATCTGACTAAGGATTTCTTCTTTAAAAATCTTATTCTCTTTTCTTGTCTTATCAGAGATTTCTTCACTATGTCTAGCTAGAGAATTAACAAGGTATTTTGCAACATTTGTAATATAGTATTTTACTTCATTATCCTTTTCTTGTTGTTGCATAGATCTAATTTCTATAGATTCTACAGTTTTTTCTATTTTATCTAAACAAGTTAGAATAAAAGGCGAGTCTATTTCTGCTTGGTAAGGCTTATTATATATAGTCTTAATTCTATTTATAATTTCTTCGTATTTTTCTTCTACTTGGGCCATGTCTAGTCTAAGTTCATTAATAATACTATCCTTTTTGGATAGGTTATGACTTTTCATATTATTAAGATAATTTGTTAAATTTTATTGGAATTTATCAAATCTGTGTAGAAGGTGGTTAATCCTTCTATCTTAGCCTTTAAATCTAAATGTAAGTCTTTAACAAAGCTACTGTTATAGTCTTGGGTAGCTGCTACGGATGTAGAAATTAAATTTAATCTTTCTAATATAAGTCTATTTGCTTTAGCAGCGTTGGAAATCTCATTTTCATTTATCTTTTAATAAAACCTATCATTATTTATCTTTTCTAAAATTCTTTGGTAAAAGTCTGCTAAGGTCTGAATAGAGAGGTCTCTTGGTACCTCATTCCAGTCTGATCTAACTATCTCCATTAGGAAGATAACTATCTAATCTAGGGATAAGCTTAGCTTGTTCTTTAGTAAGTTTAATTAACTCACTGTCTTGATTTTTTGTTAAGGTTTTAATTTCTAAAATGTCTTTGTTAAGGAATTCTATATGATTAGTCTTAATATTTATTTCTTGTACAACTTGTACTAAGTCTATTGGGATTTGATTATCTATTTCTAATAGTCTTTTAGAGATATTTTTGATCTCTGTTTCTAGGGTTTGAGTGTCTTTTAGTAACTGTCTTAATATAAGGAGTATATACTTATTTTGGTCTATTATATTGTTAATAGAACCAGCAGTAACTTGTCTACTATCTGCGTGTTTAGCTGTGATGTGTTCAGTGTGTGAATAGCCGTCTATGTGTGAGGTTAAGCAACCTACTAAGTCTAAATCGGTTATGGGTAAGGGATGGTATTCTGGGTTGGTTCCAAAAATATCTTTGTAAATGCGAGGGATAAATCCTAAGGGCATTAAAGTCTTTTTACTATAAGTCTAAAAGGAGCGTCTTATGGCTCTGATACCAGAATTAGGGTTTTGGTCGGAATTTAATGAGTCTGTAAGGTCTTGATACCAATTTGGATTTAAACTATAAATATTTTAAATATATAGTCTTAAAATAAGGTTTTAATATAAGACAAGAGGGGGACCATCTAAGGAAAATAACAAAATGTCTTTAGGGACCACGAGGGGACCACGTGAGGAAGATGACAAAGTCCGCACTGAGTGCGCACGGTTTGGTACGCACCAGAGATTATCTCTCTCTCTTTCTCTCTCTCTCTCTCTCTCTCTATATATATATATATATATACACACACACACACACACACACACACACACACACACACACATGACTACAACATCCCTGGGATGAGCATCACGATGCATGCATACTCTGCTATCGAGTCCATGTGCCTCACATACTAAATCAAGGACTACCAGTTCGGAATCACCCTCGAACCATAATTCAAAGCACTAAGTGCTTAACCACTTAGCACTTTAGGATTGAGAGAATACTAGTAAGAGGACCCTAGGAGTCACTTAGGATCACACATAGCTCACACTTAGTCACAAGAGATGTGAGCAGCCAAAGGGATGCTCACAAGAAATGAACTTTTACTAAAATGATTTCTAGAGGAGAGGGTACTCAAGGCCCCTCTCAAGAAAAATGGTTTTAGAGGTGAGGGATCCTCTAGGTCCCCCCTCAAGAATAATAGTTTTAGAGGAAGTGGTCCTTGAGGCCTTCTCTCTCAAGTTTACAAAGTTTGTACCACAAGTTACCGTTTCAAAAGATATTCACCACATCAGATATTTTGTCTCCATTGGTAGACATATTTTCTTTTTGACTTTGGTTTGCACCAGGTGATACCTATCAGAGGGGACACGCAGCTGCACACAGGTATGGAGAAATGGTACATTTCAGACTTTATCCCTCACCAACCCTCTCAATTTTAATGCCCAAAAGTGCCAACTCAGCCCTAGTGCCTAAGTATAAATAGGACCCTTAGGCAAGGTCAAAAGAGAATCATAACTCAAGTTTCACTGTTACTCTATCAAAATCACACCAGAACCTTCTAGTATTCTCTCCCTTCTCTCTCTCTAGTGGTAAGTGCCTTGTTCTTTCACTCCTCACTGACAACCATCATTCTCAGGAGTTTCTCTTGGGAAAAGTTACTATTCTTGTTGTGAAGTTCATCTTCTTGTAGGGAGTGAGTTCCAGCTAGAGTTCCATTTTTAGCAAAGGAGATGGTTTTATCAGAAGCTGCTCCAGAAGTTCTTGAGAACCTTGAAGACAGTGTCCATTAGAGTGGGTCATGCCTCACCTTTTCTTGTTATTCATAGACCCCAGTCTCACTACGCTCCTACATTTGACGACTCCGCTGGGAGGTATCCTCACTTTCATGGAAAAATAAGCTTTCAACATTTATAAGAAGCTAGTTTTTGATGACATTCCACCCGGGAATATAACTCTAAGTGACAAGACCACTCAGGAGGACGTGGTGTCCACCGTAGCAAAGACACCTGTTCCTCAGGCAGGGCAGACCAGCTCACCGACAGAAGCTCCAATGACAGGTATGAGTCTTATGAGCATGTTTTTTGACTTCTTGAAGCAAAATAATATAGACCTATCAAGTTTGGGTCAAGGTTGTGTAATACCAGCAGCTGCCCCCTCTGGTGGGCCAACCACTCCAGCAGCAATTCCGACAGAGATGATTCCGCCACGAAAGGTGGTGCCAGAGCAGGTTGCGGCACCATCAAGCTCACCAGTAGCCAAGGGCATGAGTTTGGAGGAATCACCCTCTAAAGTTGTTATTGTGGAGGAGGTGAGGAAGTTTCTCTCCTCTTCTTAGAGGGAGGGTCCTCGTCTGTATGAGGAGTTTTAGGACTCCAACCCACGAGAGGTGAATGAGAAACCATACCCAGAGGGGTATATTCCACTAAAGTTTATTAAGTTCAGCAGTAAAAGGGAGAACCCAAGAGAGCACGTCGATAGAGGCCAAAGTCTCTTTCCTGACGAGTGTGCATATAATCTTCCCAAGCTTGAGAAGGATGAAGTGGTTGAGTAACTACCAATAGCTACGGGTTCAAGTGAGGAACCCACTAAGACGGAAGCTCCAAGAGAGGAACCAATAATGGTGGCAGAAGTTATGGCTGGCGAGTAACCCCCATGATCAAAACCCCAAGATGAGGCACCCCCCTTTTGTCTACTACAGAAAACGACGAGGAACCCATAGAGGTCCTCGTCAGAAAATGCGATCCGCTATCACCAAATCCTCTAACGAGGGACCTCTGTCATTTACTTGTAGTTGTGAGGAACCCCCAATAAATTCCAATCCAAATGAGGGACCCCTGTGTGAGGAGCCCTCCCCTATTTTAGTTAATAGCAAGAAACCCTTAGGGGGCCTCGTCCCAAACATCAATCCATCACCAACAGACATGTTCACTTTTCCAACAGACATCTTTGAAGACACTCCATCTAGAAATGGAGTTCAAAATGACTAGACCACCTAGGAAGAGGTGGTTATGAACGGAGCTAGAGCACCTGCTCCTCAAGGAGGATAGATTGGTGCAACAACAGTTTCTCCATTAACAACACCAACCTCCTCTGGAGGGGCAACCATTGCAGCACCAACAAGAGTAGAGGTGGCTCCATTGCAGAAGGCGATGCTGGAGAAAATAATTGTAGCGGTTATGATTCCCATGGGAGAAAGAAGCAACGCCAGAGGTGGCACTGACAAAAAAAGTGGTGGTCGGATAACCCTCTAACAAAGAAAGTGGAGGTGGATGATTCATCCTCAAAGGGGCCTTAAAGGAGGCTCTACTCACTTGTAGAATATAGATGCCGAAGAAGAAGAAAATAGAGTGTTCAACAACCATGTTCAAACATTTTTTACTCTATATCAACTAAGTAAACTGTCTTATTTTATTACTTGTTGAATATGTTCATATCACAAGTCTTGGTCTACATTTTACTAGCATTTCATATACATGCTAAGTGATTTAGTTGATAAAGAAAATCACATGTAATTTCACAAAATAGTAAGTGATAAAAGATGAAAAATTATACTTACACCTTATTTTTTAGTTATTATTGCGTAGAAAAGTCATGTTACAGCTAGTGTTACTAGGCCTAATAACTCTTAAAGTGCTGCGCTCTTTAGGCCTTAGGAATCCACTTGCAATTTGTAATTTATTAACATCAACAAAAAGTACATTGCTATAATAGTTTTGACAAGTAGGAGCACCTCTATTTTTGAACATGATTTAATTTTTATGGATCTTATGTGGGGTTTCTCGTTGTTAGAACCCATAAATACATATTGACTCAGTAATATCATTAGATCCAAAAGATCAGAGGGTGATTTTCTCGAGCTATAACTGCTCAAATCAGTTTTGTTTCACATTAAAAAATAATCTTCCTCATAGTCATTTTATCACGTAGTTGATGAAAGGACCACCTCATCTTATATCAGAGGGGTTACTCGCCCTCAAATAAGAAAAAGGTGTCTGCTAACAGGATCTCTCAATTAAATATTAAAAAAAATATTTACACATAACATGAAGCAGACATGTGAATCTCCTCGTTTGAGAATTGTATACGCAAACAAAAAGAACTTCTTTGGTAGTCAGGTCAGCAATTAAATTAGACTTGTTAAAAAAATTATATTATTTACACCTCTATATCTGCTTTTCTCGAATCTAAATTTCCAAATATCTGTCCACTACATCTCAATCACCTCCTAACAGAAAAACGTAGTCCCTCATTTACATTTCATCGAACAGGTGACGACAAAAAAAGAATCTTTGTACTAGTCAGATCCCTCTTCTTCAAGGGATTACTCGCAAGCTATTCCTGAAAGTAATATAATGAAAACTTACGCCAAAAAAAAAATACATGAAATGGGGGATAAAAAATGTGAGCATCCTCAAACTCTTTATGTCAACATCCTCAAACTCTTTACATTCGGGCCGGTTCGGTTCGGTTTCGGTTCGGTCGATTTTTTTGCACACCCCTAATTGTTACTTATTGAGAAAAAATTGTGTAAATATTTTATTTAGTAGATTTTTATATTTCATTAATATATTTTTTGCATTTTCTCTTAATTAATTAGTCAGATTAGATTTTAATATTTTTTATAGGCTCATATTGTATCACTTTCTTTTAATTAAATAAAAAAAATATTTATCTCATTAGTATTTTCTTCTTAGTTAGTTTACTTTAAAAAAAATCTTAACACTTTGTTAAATAAAAGTTCTTTTAAAAAGTAAATATACCCAAAAAATAATAATAATAACATGAAAATGATTTTGCAAATATCTTCACATTTAGCTCTTCACACATGAAAGGTGGATTGGTACCCTTACTTATCGTATGCATATTGTTAGTGTGGTTGTAGGTTGAAGGAATTTTGATTGGAAAGGATTTGCAACACAAGAGGTTATGTCTGATGACTCTCACCCAAAGAAGACATTTTTGTATCGACAACTCACTCATTTATCATAAGAAGAAATAGTCGGTTTTTGTCCGCAAGAAGAACTATGATGTGTTCACTTGGAAACTCTACAATCTTCTTAGCATTGACCCCGAAGTAATGTGGCACAAGGTTAACGTGGACCCTATATTCTCACCGATTACAAAAAAGGCACGAGGAATAATGCTAGAAAAGGGAAGGATGTAGAATAAGAAGTAAGGAAACTTCTAGAGTCAAGGTCCATCAAAGAAGCTCAATTATCTATGTGGATCTAGAAATTGATCGTGGCTAGAATGAGTAGCATAAAATGTATAGTTTGTAGAGACTTCACTAAACTAAATAAAGCTCTTCCTAAAGATAACTTCTCCCTACCAAAGATCAATTGATTGGTTGATGCAACCACTAGGCATGAACGAATTAGCTTTTTAAATGCTTATTATATCTATTACCTAAACCTTCTATTCAGGCCTTGCTGAGAGAAAACATGTTTCAATACTACCCTTGGCCTCAACTCCTACATAGTCATGCCATTTGGACTAAAAAATGCAAGATCGACCTATCAATGACTCATAAATAAGATGTTTAAGCATCATTTAAGTGATTCCATTGATGTATACATAGACGAAATGTTTGTTAAACTTAAATAGAAAGTCGACCACCTTTCAGATCTGGCAAAGACCTTTGAAGTCCTTTGAAGTCCTTTGGTACTATAAAATGAAGTTTAATGAGACCTAATGTTACTTTGGAGTCCAGGCCAAAAAATTATTGGCTTACCTAGTTGTGCAGAGGATAATCATGGCATATCTCGACCAAATCTAAGCAATAAGCACTACACCAAAATAGTCTATTAGTAACGGTACTCTAGTGTTATAAAAATAATTACTAACACTAAATTATTATTAGAAAAAAGGCCTGGGAAAGAAAAATACTAACACTTTTTTACCGTTACTAAATTAGCTATTACTGACACTTCCTTAACATTACTAAAGTGTTACAAATTAGTTAAAATGCTAACGGGATTTTATCATTACCAACATTTCATAACATATTTTAACACAAAATTTATAACATTTTCCAATGGTATAGGTCCGTTACTAATATTAAATATTTTTAAAAAATAATATATATATATATATATATATATATATATATATTTTTTTTTTCTTCTTATAACTATATGAATGAGCAAAAGCTAACATATCTGACCATAAAAGATCAATATTAGTGGAAATCGTAGACTAAAATGAAGTTAATAGACAATAATCGTATCCAATGAGTGATGATAATACATCAAAATGAAAGGAAATAATATATATTTGGCTAAAGAATAACTAATCGACACGCGTTGTATTTTTACTAATTGTGACAAAATTCCTTAACATTACCAAATATTAAACAACAAAACAAAGTTCAAAAGTTCACAAAGATGGAAACAAACATATAAAACCCCACAGCAAGCAATAATACTAGGAAAAATTCAAAATTTCATTAAATCTTAAGCTGTTGCAATAGTCTCGATAGTTGGGTAGCAAATTGGAATGATTCCCAATTTCAATCTCTACATCGAAAAAAATAGATGTTAAGTATATATCATAATCAGTTTGGCTCGTATATGACTTATATAACATGTCCATTTTTCATGCTCACTTGTAAACATTATGTATAATTAATCAGCATGGCATGCCTTCGACATGTCCCCTTACCATTTGTACTCATTGAAATTTAATATTTATAAGAATATACTAACTAAAGTAGTAAACCATAGAAATTTATTACCACAACTACCAGAGTCATCACCATCAAGCACAATATTATATAGACTAATAAATAATACATACAATATTATAAACATTTACAATATTATTTGACATAAAAACATGAATAACATTGCAATATTATTGTGGTGACTTAAAGTCTGTCATATCTCTCCTCTATTGTAACAAAATGATCTTACCGCGTGAGACTAAATAAACCCCATTAAAAACAATCAAAATTTATTTTTAAAAGAAATTAGTTTAACAAACTATTTTTATGACATATGAAGACTGTATGAAGTTCATCTTATTGGTATGCAATGAAGAAAGAAATTTTTTTCATTGGCCCAAACAAATTCAATGAATATACAAATAAGAGAATATCTTAATATAATTGAAAATAAATCTTCAAATCGTAAAGGGAATTATCTTCCCAATATTTTAGTCAAATTAAATTAGATATCATTTAGATATGACCAATTTACCAATTGTTTGTAAAAAGGAAAATGCCCATTAATAATTTTAGTGAAATAATCAAATAAGAATTAAAACAAATTGAAATATATATTTTATATGGATAAGAGAATTAATTCAAAATAAGGGGGAACTATTGAGATGCCACTTAAGAAAACATTCGCTTATAAATAGGAAATGAATTTACCTTGAAGACTTATCCAAAATATAAAATAAGAAAGTGTGCTCAGATTCCCCAAGTGTAAGGTGTGTCCATGCTTAAGACACTGTGTTTCTCCTTAGGTGTCTACCGCGTTTCTTAATGTTTTGAAATAGTCCACAACGCACCACTGATCATTTCGTAATGTTTCAAAATAGTCTACAACGGGCCGATGATCATTTCATTGCATTTCATAAACTTAAAAGGAAGTATTAGAAACCAAACGAAAGTAAAATTTATCACAGGCTACATAAAAAATGGAATATATATAATTTAATTCTGCAATATTTATGCAGGAAAGAAAAATAATGCATACTTTTCTACGAGTTGCAAAATTTATAACTTTATTATCGGAGAGAACATACTTCCATCTAGTGTCTTCCTGTTGAAAACAAAGAACAAAAACACATCACCAGTGTTAATCACAGTTGTCCTTTAAACAAGCTAGTTAGATCACATGGTGACATTAATCTTTAAGTTTTATAATTCCCGATTTAGATGGGGTTGGTGCTTTTTACCTTAGCTGAAAAAATTATGGTTACTAGCAATCAAGGAAAAATAAAATTAGGACATGTAACATTCACAGGATAATAATTAACCTAGGCATATTGTGCATTATTTACACCTAAACTACACAAGGAAAGCTCATCTCCATTACCCATATCTTGCAAGGCATCAGAAGAGGAGCTCCATAGTCGCTTTGCTAAAGGAGCCTTTCCTTCAAAATCTACAATCTAAAAAAGAAAATATAATTACAAGAAGTTTGTACAATAAAATATAATTGAGCCTTATTTTGATTTTGGAAAAAATTACAAGAAGTTTGTACAATAAAGATGTAGTGGACTTCGAACAAATGTGATCATTTCAGGACAAGTCGTTGACAAAAAAAAATGGTTGTGGAAGCCGTAGTAAAGGGGTTCATTAGGGGTCCGTTTGGTTCGTGGTGAAATACTTTTCACCGTGTTAAAAGTAAAAGGTGAATTATTAGTGCGGTGATTTTGTTTTCACCATCTCCGTTTGGATGGTCGAGTGTTCAACAGGTGAAAATTTTAACTTTTTTACCATTTGTTGTTTGGATGGTCAAGATTAATATGGTGAAAAAATAAAATGACCATATTACCCTCATACTTAAAATGTACCTAACTATTTTGATTTTCATCACACAAGTGTCAATGGCCATTAAAAAATATGCATTTACCTCAAACTAAAATTTGACATAATCACCCCCCTCACACACACACAACTAATCATATTTGGCTACGCAAGACAAATAAGTAAAAAAACAGTACCAATTAAAAATAAAGTCCTTATTAAAAAAGAAAGCAGTCCCAATTTAAAAAAAAAAATTCCAACAATGAAAAAAAACTGTCATTTGTAAAAAAAACAATCACAATTAAAAAAAAAAAGAGTCAACTATAAAAACAGTAGTCCACAATAAAAAAAAAGTTCTCAACAATGAAAAAAGAGTCCCAATTAAAAGAAAAGTTTTCAATATTGAAAAAAAACAATCCCAATAAAAAAAAAGTCCCAACTATGAAAAAAAGTGTTCCAATTAAAAGAATTAAAAATAAAATAGTTCCCAACTATGAAACCGTCCCAATTAGTAATTAAATTCCCAACACATTACCATGCGCCAAACAAATATTCATTTTTTTATTTTTTTATTTTTTTTATTTTTTTTATTTTTTTTATTGGAATAGATATTCCCACATCCTCTATATGTTCCCCCACACCCTTTGAATAATAAATGACAATTGTGCCCTTAAATTTATAAATCTAAATGTCCAATTTTTTCACCTCCAACTAAAATAAATACATTTGATAAAAACAAAAAAATTATATTTTCAATAAAAAATTTGTGTTTTATAAGTAATAATAAAAAAAATGTTTATAAAACGTAAAATCTTATCTATTTGTTTTATTAAAAAACTGTATATAAAACGTAAAATTTATTTTTCTTAAGAAACTCTTTTCTTAAAAAGTGTTTTATTTTTTATTTATAAATTTTATTTTTGGTTAAAACTGTTTTTTTTTTGTACTATATTAAAAATAATCTTTTTACTATTTTTAAAAAATATTGTCTGCGGCAGCGGTATGTATAGGCGGTCCGACCACCTATACATACCGCTGGCGCGGAGCATTTTTGTCTAATATGTTGGTCCGCGCCAACGGTATGTATAAGTGGTCGAACTGCCTATACATACCGCTGACGCAGACCATTTTTTTGTATAGTAAAAAGATTATTTTGAAAATAGAAAAAAAAAACAGTTTTTAACTGAAAAAATAAATAACGAAATAATTTTTTTAAATAAATAAAAGAAACAGTTTTTTAACTAGAAATGATAAAAAGAGTGTCCATTTTTTAAAATAAATAACGAAACAGTTTTTTTATCAACGTCCATTTAAATAAAAAGTAATATGTTTTTTTATAAATAACATAATGATTTTTAAATGAAAAAATAACTTTTATAATTTTTATATTTTCAGAATATTAAAATTTTAATTTTCTAGAATATTAGGATTTTTATTTTCAAAATATTATGTTTTATTTTTTTTCATAATATTACCTTTTTTTTTTTTTTAAAGTAATAGATTTTTGGGCAAAAGATTATATTTGCTCAAATCATATATGCATAGAGGGTCTCTTGATCTTTTAGTATTTAAATATTAAAAAGGGTGTGGGGAAAGACATAGATGGTGTAGGAATAGCTATTCTATTTTTTATTTATTTTTAAAAAAATTTATTATTTATTTATTTATTTATTTTTATTTTTGTTAATAAAAAATAAAATTTAGAAAAAAATATTTTTTTAAATGAATATTAGATGATCGTATTAATTGAGAGGGAGAAATGAATGTGTGATAGTTGTAAGTGAAAATAAGAAAGGTTACTTTGGTAATAAGATAAATTTAATTGTTTTCACCTCTTAAATTATTCACTTTACCCATGGTTTAAAATGGTTAAAGTTTCACCTCACTTTTCACCATATTCATTTTATTTCACCGTGTTAAATGTCCAACCAAACACATATTTTACCTAGCTGAATTATATTTTAACGCGGTAAAAAATATTTCACCACGAACCAAACGGACCCTAGAAGTTTAAACAAGAAAAAGAAAAAGAAAAAGAAAAACAGAGTTACTCAGGACTTCCAAAACACCTCTTCCTTTACACTAGGAGGCAACATTAATGCTCCTACACCAAAAAGAATTACGACTTTTCGATTGTTATGAATCCCTATATGCCATCAGGAACCTAGTTAATAATTATGAAAATATAATAGAAAAGATACCCTTGGATATTCTAGAAACTGTAATGGCATGAAAGATTAAATATATGCAGCTGACCGAAGCAAGTAATGACGCTTTAGAATTCGAAAGATCAAGTTTCTACAGAACCCTATAGAAGAAAAATGGGTATATGAAATAGTAGGAAATATACTACAAAACTAAAGAGACAATAAGATGCCTCATAACACAATATGTACAACCAACTAAAAATTATAATCATTTTGTGTTATATTTTCAAATTTTGTTCTTGTGGCTAAATAGTGGGATCCAGGGGCGGATCTGGCACCAGGAGGGGCGGTGGCCCCTCCTGAGATCTAAAAAAAAAAATTTTTAGGGGTATAAAATGTGTAATTTTTTTTTTAGGGGTGCAATTTTTAAGGGACGCCCCTCCTGAAATCTTGTCTACACTGAGTTTTGATAAAAAATTTGTATAAAACTTGAATTAACCCAAAAAAAATTTGCCTCGGGGGCTCCCGCCCCCGAATCCCCGGCACCACTCGAAACTTTCGCCCCTCCTGACAAAAAATCCTGGATCCGCCACTGGTGGGATCGTATACATCCTAGTCAAATTTTACCAGTATTACTGGTTGAAATACAGCCCAAGGACACTCAATGCTTTATCCAATAAGAATTTATCAATTTAAAGTTGTATAATTCTATAAAGCAAAAATTCTTTAAAATCTTCAATGCACACATATATTTTTAAGTTGTATCATTCTGTCATTTTAAAGTTGTATCATAGTATACAAAATTAAGGATTAATAGAATATATTTTATATTATCATTGTAATGATCGGTGAACCTAAATCCTACTTTTATACTTTTAGAATTATTGCATTAGCAACACAAATTCATAGGTATCGTTAAAATTTGATTAATCAAATAAGCTTTTCAATTTTATCATCGTAGGTAAAAGTGTGATGTGATTCGAGGATAGGAAACTAAGTTTTCTTCTCTTTATCACTCATATTGTCAATGGCTATTATAAAAGGAGGAATGGAAATGTATTTATGGGATCAAATGAACTAGGAGCCCAAATAACCTAATAAACTACAAACTAAAATACTCCTCACTAAACCTAGAATATTCCTAGGGAATATTCATCATTCTACTAAGATAAATGGCCCGTTCAGCCTTCGCTCCCAGTTTTGGGTGCCAAACTTTCCATGTATTATTAATTAAGGTGCCATTTTTAACTTCTGCGAAACTTCTGTGAAAACAAATATTGAAAAAAATCACTAAAAATGAAAATGGTACTCACAGTGATATTAGATTGAAACTTATCACTCAAAGTGATATACGACATAACAAATGGGGGTAAAGGACCAAATGATCCTTAAAATTATGGGTTTCACAAACATTCTAACTAAGACAATATAAAAGTAACAAAATCCCAAGAGAACATATTAATGAACATCATATCATTAAATTATAGGAAAAGTGAAAATTATTTTAAGAAGCCAATCACTAGCATGGAAGAACAATTAATAGGTTACTAGCATAGAAGAACAATTAACAAGTCTTAATTTTTTTGCAATGAAAAAAAAAAGAAACGAATAGAAAATAAAGGTCACCCACCACCTATTGTAATCCAGTGTCAGTAATAGTAGCTCTCCTGTTTTGGTTGAGAGCGTGGCCACACCCTTGAATAACCAAGTGGCATTGGCAACGTCTAGCTCGACACTAAAACTTGATCTTAATGAATCTATTATGGAGGGATTATAACTCAAACAATATCTCTGATACCAAACATGGTGACATAATATTGATGGTATTGTAAGGTTAAGGTTACAATGGAGAAGAAGAGAATATCGTTGAATAATGGTTGTGCCTTTTTGACCACACATCTCGACCACTTTTATAATGTGGAAAATTATGTCACTCTCTCCCGAAGTCCTTGAGATCTGGTGAAATGATCTAACCTCATGTCATGCCCTCCCAACGTTCTTCAATAAGAATATCAACCTTCGATTCCAAGAACTCCCACCCTATTTTATTAAAATTAGTAATTTGATTTAACTTCTTAAGATTAGTCTTATTTAATCCTAACACACAAAAGTTGAAATATATGACAACCTACACGTTCGTTCCCACTAACATAACAAGCTTCAACAAGTGGAATAATTAACAAACATTAAAGATATTAACAGCAAAAAGATAAGCTTCTTGATTAAATACAACAAGATATATGATAACTTACAATGGCAGGAATAAAAGAAAGCCAGGAGTAAATTTTAAGACAAGCAACAAAAGGGAAAATTAGAATCTTAAACTGAAAAATACCAAATCTTTTCATTTTACATTCTAAAAAACACATTACTTTGAATGTTTACGAAGATTCATAGTATGGCATATCCCCAGAGTGTCCAATTGCAAAATCAAAACATTTGTCAGTCACAACCTCTTTACAATCAATATAAACCTTGTCTTAAGGGACACTAAAGATTCTTAATCTCAGTAGTGACTTTGACAATGACTGTACAATTCAATAATTATATGTGTCTATAGTTAAGCCCTAAAAAATTCGAGAGAAGTCTCCTAATAAGTTTTATTGTAAATTACAGTTGAAGCAGATAGTACCGATTCAAGATATCAAAGTGTGCATTATTTATTCAAGCAATATGCCGACTTCATGAAAACTAATTCAAACTCACAACCAAAATTAATCTTAAAGATATGTCATGAACTAAAATGTTTTAATAGTTATACCCTGATACCCATCATATCATTAAATATGCTAACACAAACCCTAGTTATTTCATAACATGGTAATTGCAATGTAATAACATCAATGTTTTCAAATAATAGAATATGAGGTTATTTTTATTAACTTGAAAGCATATACATATTCCAAACATTAATTTTATCAATCAAATAAATGAGTTACTTGGATCCATACTTTACTAGTTAGTTATGAGCCTAGAACATTAAGTGTGAGAAATATAGTTAATTTTGTCATTATACATACCAATTTTTGGTCCATACATAACAATATATACTAATTATATCATGAAGAAAATGGAAAATATAAAAGAAATCAAAATTCAGAATATAAATAAGATGATTCCCTTTTGAAATCCTGAAATGTTACAATACTAACCCTCAAATCAAAAGAAAACATACTAACAAGATCTTTCAAGAATAAAACTTAAATCATATTGAAAATTAAACTTATTAGGGAGAGAGAAAATGTATGAGTTGCAATTAACGACGAGAGAAAAAAGATAACATTCAGTGGGAAACATGTCAGGGAGATGAGAAACGTGAGACATGTTTGAGGATTAAGGTAAGAATGTCTAAAATGATAAGAAATTAGGTCTTTCATTTGGGAGATAAATACAGGGGAGGGAAAAATGTATACGGGTTCCTCATTCTTTTTGGGAAGTCTTAAAATAATTTATTCATAATTTCACTTTTTTTTAATTTGTAAACTTAAATTAAATTAGTAAAGGGAAAGTATTGTTAGAAATAGTAACGATAGAATACTATTAGTTATTAAGTAAATGTTACTAAAAGCCTATTTTGGTGTACTGAAGAACCATCCAACCACCCAAGAATGTTAGAGAAGTTGAAAAATTAATTAGGATGCTCGCAGCCCTTAATCACTTCATCTCCAAATCTTATGAGATGTGTTGCCCTTCTTCTAGCGATCGAGAAAAAAGAATAATGGAATGTGTGATGATAAATGTTCAAAGGCACTTAAAGAAATTAAACTCTACTTAAGACGACCTCCTCTACTAACGGTTATAAATTCTGGAAATCCAATGTATATGTCTCTTTTGGTAACCGACTATCCAATTAGTTTGGTCTTGATGTGCTAGAAGGAAGGTCATCAAGTCCTAATTTACTGCATCAGTAAGACATCGTTGGATGCTATGATGATCTGTCTCCTACTAGAAAAGGTACCTTACTCACCAGTGATTACCTCGCACAAGTTCAAGAACTAATTCCGGGCACACTCCATTATTGTCATAACTTCCTTTCCATTAAAGGTAGTCCTCAAAAAGGCCTAACTCTATGTATGGATTCCTAGGTGGTCGGTGGAACTAGGGAGGTTTGATATCCACTATCAACCCAAAAATTCACTTAAAGTTTTTGGGACTTCATTACTGAATTCACCGGAGTGCATTAACCTGAGAAAGGAATGGAACTTGACAATTAAGAGACTATAAAAGATCCCAACCAATATGATAAATGGACTCTTTATGTGGATGGAGCATATAATACCAAAGTGGAAGAGTAAGGATAGTACTCGTGACCCTAGATCATATCATCCTCGAATAGGAAATACAACTTGGTTTTAAGGCATCAAATAATGAAGCAGAATATGATTATCTCATCGGGGGATTGAGGAAAACTCTATCTCTTAGACCTAGTCGCATTGAGATGTTTTATAACTCATGGATGGTATGTAATAAGATATTAGGATACTAAAATACCAGAGAAAAATTCATATAATACTACCTCTAGGTCACCCATGAGTTGGTCATCAAGTTTTAACATGACCAAGTCTAGCAATTCCTTACCAAGAAAGAGTTATAGATGTAGAGTATTTATCTACATCGAGCATCTAAAAGAAATATGACATCGACCAAGGACTTTGCATACAGAGTGCTCCTAGCCGGAGGGACCCAATAGTCTGATACTTATGAGAATATGTGCTGCACTTGGATAAGATGGAATCCCACCAGATATAAGTGAAGACTTCTCAATTTTACTTATCCCCTAAGGGAAAACTATATTGGAGATTTTTCACTAAGCTATATTCGCAATGTGTGCATCCTAGTGACACTGACAAGTCCTTTGTAAGCTATGTGAGGGAATTTTTGAAAGTCATGACGATGGGAGATATCTAGCATTCAGAGCTATTAAAGAAGGATATCGGTGATTTATGTGCAAAAAGACGTTGTCTCAAGTCTTTAACCATCACATGGAATTTTACACAATGGGTATTAGATATTACAGACCCGACACCCACGATAACTGGAATTTGAATTACCTTTTGGTTGGCACATATTATTTCACTAAGTGGGTCGAGGTAAAATCTTGGACATTGACATGTTCAGATTTATTTGGAGGAATATTGTGGCATTTTTTGGTGTTCGAAGAATCCTTATCACCGATAATGGAATAAAATTTGAGTGTGTATCTTTCTAAGACTTTTGCAACAACCATAGAATTATACATTACTATAGTGAAGTGGCTTACATCAGAGAAATGGACATAGTGCTTTTAACAAAATAGTCCTTAATGGAATGACGAATAACTTAGAAAGAAAGAAAGGTGCATGGGTGGAGAAGATCCACCATGCCCTCTGTGCATACCAATCAACTCCCAAGAGGTCAATCGAGGAAACTCCCTTCGCCTTAGCTTATGGAATGGACACAATAATACCACTAGATATTGTTTTGCTGACCATGAGAACAATCATCATTGATCAAAATGTGAATAATGAGATCATCATAATTAACTTGATATGGAGAATGAGAAGAGGGAACAAGACTTCATAAGATTGTTATCCTACCAAAACTGGTTGGCATGGCTGTACAACAAGGGTGTTAATTTGAGGAATTTTTCAGTTTGGGGACTATGTCTTAAGGAAGGTCATCAGTGGCTTGAAGAAACCGTTAAAAGACATGCTAGGAGAAAACTAGGAAGAACCATTTAGGGCCATCAAAGATAATTTCTAGGTGGTATATCATCTAGAAACAATGGAGGTATGGGAGACACTTATGGCTTTGAATGCAGCTAACCTTAGAAAATTTTATTTTTAAGCCTTTAGCTTATTATCAACTCTTAGTTTGTCAATAGGTTTTTACATTTAGTATTTCATCTTTTTATAGAGTTTTCATTTATTATTTCAAATGGAAATCCATTGTTAATGCCAAGTCATATTATTTATGTCTGATCAAACTACTATTTTAACACCTTATTCATATGATTATTTAGTCTTGGTCTTAAGGTCACATGTTTTCATCATTGATAACATGAAAACATTATAAATTACCCATTAAAGATAAAGACCTAGGGGGAATCCAAGGCATTAAGTAATCCAACTAATACTAGTTGGATAAAATTATGAATGGGTGGCTGGTCCAGTGAACATGCACATTCTCTCCCTGATTTGGTATTAGGCTTAAGGTAGCGTGATGACAGAATCCTAAAAGGTAAGACCAATGAACATATGCTTGGCATAAATTGAAATGGGCGAATGAAAACAAGAATTAAGACAAAAGAATTTCATTTCATTAAAAATATTCATTAATTAAAAAGCTGATTATGGTCGACTAATTACAAAAAGAACAAAAATTACAAGATGTATCTACATCATCTTTGCCAATTCAACTCCTCCCTTATGATAGCTCGTTGACCAATATATGGGCTAGGTAAAAATTCATCAACAATATCAGGGTAGAAAAGGTATTCCTTTATTAATTATTTGATAATCACAATAATTGGTGTCCATGACTCCTCGCTCCGAGTAAGAGGAAGCCGAACAAAAGGAAAGTCCACCTAACTTTAGTACTCAAACTGATAATCCTTAGGAACTTTGAGGACCGCTAAAGTATTTAACCATCAATGTTTGTAGGACACTTTTTTGACCTCATTAAGATTTATTGGGCCATCCATCCAACCCTCATTATAGCCATGATACTAGAAAATGTGGGGATGCATCCTAAACTAATTCCTCAACCACATAATTTTCTAATGGAGCCTTTTTTTTATTATCTCATTCCACTCAAAAACCTTTTTAGTGTGACCACTATCCTACCTTAGATATACGTTCTAGTTCTGAAGGAGGCCAAAAATATTCCTTATCTATTACATATCGACATGGAGACTTGCAACTATTTTAACTCAGTCTTCGTAATGACTCGTCATTTTACGCTGTGTCTATTGAACAACAAAGTCTGCCCGAGCTTGATCAGAAGGATCATCTCCAAGGAAAAAGTCCAAATCTTCGTTATCTTTTACCACAAGCAGAAGGGCTAAACAATCATCAAATTGAAAGAATGAAAGAATCAAGTTCAAATTCTAAAGGGAATAATAACATAAGACGTACACAATAAAATCATTGAAGATAGAGGAACAAAATATAACTAAATCAAAATGACTTATCATTTCATTTGACGATAAGGGGGTAAACCCTTACAAGGATTGCATAAAAAGAAAATATATGAGTCCTTTTGATCTCTTCTATAACCGTGCGATGGTCAACGACTTCGTCTTTCTCTTTTTCTTAGTCCTCCGAGTTAGGAAGAGAATCAAGAGCATGTTGTTCGAATAATTCATAGTCATAAATAACTCTCAGTTCCCTTAACCTCGATAGCATTGAGATCTTTTTGGGCCTAGTTCAAGGCAAACCCATGTAGATGACCTATTCTTCTAGCTGGACCTTATATCAAGAATATTGACAAATTTCGCTATAAACTTCTGAACAAAGAAGAAAAGGACAAAGTTAGTATCATATATAAGAACATAAAATGAAATAAATCCATTGAAGAAGATTAGTACTTAGAAGGGAAAGTTCTTGGGAAGTATGAAGAGATAATTAGGAAAATATAATTTACCTATAGTCCTAGGAATACCACTACGTATTTGTCAAAGGTGAAATTGATCAATTATATGGGTTAGGTCATAACTCATGAAATATACTCCACAACATACACAAAAAACAAAATTAACTACAGAAATAAGCATGCATTCTTATTTTCCAATTTTAGTATAGTTTACTAGTAAATCCCATGCAAGCATGCAAGATTTTAAATTTGTAAAGAGAAAGTAGAGAACCACAATGCGCCGATGTTCGAGAAAAATCCAAATGTGAAAAACCTTAGACGACCAGGCCGGAGACAAATTGCAATACATATATGGTTTTATATGAAAACACAAAAGACTTATAAACTTTACTCTACAAGAACCACTGATAACATCTTCAATACCTTCGTACATATCTCCGTCTAGTTCCAACATGTTTCACTACACCTCCTTGTCTCGGTATCCACAAAAAACCTTCATCGTCTCCAACAGTGTAGAGTCTAATTCATTAAGTGATGATAAGAATGAATGATGAATTTATGGGTTTAATGCTCTTGAAAATGATGAAAACGATCACATAAATGTTGGAGAGAGTTTTCTTAAATGTTATGGCTTCTCTATACGTGCACAAAATGGACTCTCAATCAGTCTCTATGACCCCTTATATATGAGAATAAAATTGAGTAGTGGGGAATGGAGGTTACTTAAGAAATCTGCATGAATAAACTGACATTTTGAAAAACGTTCCCGATTGGTCGAACGAGGCAGAGTCTCATTCGAACAACATATACAAATATAATTTGAATGAGAAAGAAATGAGTCTTTTAACGAGATGCCAGTGCAGACCAAAAATGACTTCGTGAGAATCTTATTAGAAGTCATTTGAATGACATTTATAAATCTCGTTCGAACATGTAACTAATGAGGATATCTAACGAGATCTCGGTATAGGGTAAAACAAATCTCGTGAGAAGTTTCAGTTGAACGACGTCAATCGAACAAGGTGTTAAACTTCGTTAAAACAACCTTTATACTTTTAGAAAATTTAAATCAAGTCACAAAGAGATGAGCCATTAAAATGAACTATCCAACACGATAAAAACGAGTCGTATACCTTTGGGAAATGTGAGCAATCACATGACAACTTTGATGTGAAATGAAATGTCGGTAGCTCCAATTCTTCAACAACTAATATGATATGACGTCCTAACCAATCTAAATATTTTGTCCAACAAAAATGGCTAATACTACAAATTAACTCAATGTGGAAATTTGTCCTTACAAATCTCCCCCTGGCTATTTTGGGACAAAACATAAAAAATAAAAGTAGAAAAGACTCGGAATTCGCAAATCCAGACCGTCAAGTCGATCCTAATGCCAATACTGAAACCCAAAAGGAAAAGGAAACTAACCTACCTAACAACCTAGCAATCTTTGTAGGCATGATCCAACAATATGACAATATGGCCTACAAATATAAAATAACGAATACCGTGATGCATGTGGGGAAATAATAATAAATATTCCAATTAAATGCCAAATTAAAGGCTCTCCCCTTAACAATGTTCTCCCCCTTTTTGCTCAAGAAATAGTCAAAGGGATAGAACGAATACCTACAATGTCAGTGATATGAATCATTGAGCATAATACCACAAAGTGAAACACGACATGATTATAAAATCTAGCAAGCATAAGACACTAGATAAACCATACACCACAACAAGAATAGAGTTAAATGAAAATAAGTGGATAAATAATAAATAACCAATTACCCAAAGTACCTACCAACTGTTAGAAATATTCCAAGAAAATGCTAGAAATAGAGAATATCCAATATCTAAGTACAAATGAGAGAAATAAATATATAAACTCTAAAAACTCTGTTTCACAAGTACAAATGGAATAAATGAATATAAAACCATCAAGTCACTTGGCCGGATCTTCAACAACATCATCTGCATACGAAGGTTCGTAATTAGAAGGACCTCTCCCCGGTGCATCTCCTCATGACGAAGCTCCTCAAATAGCTGCATTAGCAAAGAATCCCTGTGGGCCTTAGCCTCCTCTCTGGGAGCCTGCGCCTCCTCAGCACGCTGCCTCTCCCCCTGCATCGATCTAAAAAACTCTTACATCATATACCGGTCTTGACGCCACTCCTCGGCCACCTGATTCATCTATAAGCTCATGAACCTAAGATTCTCCAACTCAACTAGGGGATCGTGATGAGAGCAATATAGTTTGCACTGAGTAGTAGTGGAGGTGGAAACTGAGTAGGATGGTTCAGAATGATATGGAGTGGTATGAGTCATTGGACGAACGAGATGACTCTGAGACCAACCAATAGAGGAAGTGCCAATGGACTGATATTAGGTTACGGTAATATTGGAGGAAATGAGTGGACAAAGGACATCGAGACAGTGCTAAGGCGAAAAAGGGCAGGGCGTATCTGACTGCAATAGAATGGGAGATCCTAACAGATTGGAGAACTCAGAAAATATGGTCGGGAAGGTCAATGGAGGCCCTAACACTAATAGCATATATCAGACGAATGTGAGCAGGCATGATCTGAGTATGGTTTGCGCATGGAATGAGGCATGCACAAACAATGCATTTAAGGATCCTAAAATTAACTTTAAGGTTACAATGGTAGATAATTGAGGTGCCTTACTATATGAGCTCAAAGGTGGCCTTATTGATAGCATTAACGTCGGCGGACTGGATAGTGGAGCAAGGGTAGATTGGATTGGGTTCTTGAGGTAAATCAGCTAAGCGGGCAATCGAGTTGGCAGTAATGAGGACCTCCTTACCCCTAACCCTAGAGACGAGACCACGAAGTTATCATAGGTTAAAAATGGGGTCCCACTCATGATGAGATAGCCAAATGAAAATAATGGCCCCTGAGAGAGAAACTAGGTCCACTATCTTTTCGCTAACTATAGACCTAGTGGGGAAACAAAGGGTGTGGAAGAGGGTGTAATTTTGGTGAGTCCTACAACGTGGTCATTGGTTGGGGACTGTTGAGTCATCATCCGAGGAGTGATCCTCTTCGGACTCCTTAACACGTCTTGCTCTCCTACCACATGCCATCTAGATAGAAAATGGGGTAAAAGGATTTAAAGTAGAAGACTTTCTAGAATATACACCCTACCCAATTACACCAGTCGAATCACCACAACACCCAAAACCAATAACAACAAACAAATGCCAATGTCCATAAGAACACAATAAGAATATATATATATATATATATATATATATATATATATACAGTCCTGCTCCTGTGAGGACTAGTCCGCATTTTAAGAATGCGGACCGGACATGTGTCACCTGGCGGTGAGCCCAGAAAAGAGAGAGAGTGTGCCTATAATTTAGGCGATAATTTCTAAGCGCACCGTTAGGTGACACATGTCCAGTCCGCATTCTTAAAATGCGGACTAGCCCGCACAGGAGCATTATTATATATATATTAAAGCCCCCTAGAATTAAGATAACATGTTCGAACAAGAAAAACTAATACAAAATATTTTTGATGTTTTTAAAAAAATGTAAATAAAAATAGCCCCAAAACAATAAATATTAGAGTTTTCATTTTAAATGGGTTTTGATATGAAAAATAAATACATCTCAAAAAGAAATTTGGAAGGATTAAAATGAACCTAGGACAAATAAAATCCTAAATGAAATGAATAGAATGACAGAGAAGATGAGAGGAGAGAATACCTCACTGGAAGAAGCTCAAATACCCAAAATACTTCTAAGTGAAAAGAAATGGGGGCAAATATGAATGGAGGATGGGAGAAGGAATGGAGGTTTTGGTTATGGAGGAGAGGAGGAATGTGTGGAGATATGGTTTGAGAAGTGAAGGAGGTGGGGATTTAGAGAGAGAGAGAAAGTAGAGTGCAATAAAATGGATTAGTTTGACCAAGTAGAAGAAAAATGAAACGTGAAAAAAAATAAAGAACCCAACCGCCCATTTAAACAACCGATTGTTCGAACGAGAACAGGGCTCGTACGAACGAGCCTGTTTAAATAGAAAAAATAAAGGTAAAAGAATAAAAGTAAAATAGATGAAATAAGACATAAAATAAGACGAAAAAATAAAGAAATATTACCTGGCATAAAAAGAGTCCTAGGGAAAATCTAAAATACTCGGATTGTGAAAATGGAATGAATGGATGTGAACGATGGAATAGGAGCATATGCCTAACATAATGTATAAGTGCAAAATGCCAAATAATATTCCTAATAGACAAGCATTCAAACTAGCATCGTGACAATAAATAGGATTCAAAATAAGTTATTTCACCTCAACTCAAATGCCTAGGAGTTTGTGTATTCTCCGGCCAATAGTGTCACATAAAAAGCAATATTTTGACTTATTGTGCAAATCCATTATTCTTCGACTTATATCTTCCTCAAGAATAATTTTGAACCTTAAATAATGGACAAAACATATAATTTATATTGTTTCTATTAAAGCATCAATGAGAAAGAAAAATAATTTTGTCCTTGGCAATTCAGTTTTTCTATGCCGTATAATATCTTAGGCTCTTTTCAATGGTGGCTTTTAATGCAAAAAAGTTTATTCATTTCTTAGACCCTTTCCATTGCTCACACATTTGACATAATCCATAAATATGGGAATTGTTTCTTACAGGCACAATATTTTGTCTACTGCATTTAACATTAAGTGAAAAAATTGATAGGACAATGTGACACCCCGATTAATTAAAAATCGGGTAACTACTCCTTTATTTAAATTAATACAAAATGTCAAGTTGGTTCAATTCATAGCATCACTGTCGAAAATATTTAATTAATTACTAACCACCTGATATTTAAAAAGTGAAGTGCCAAATTTTAATAATAATTATCCAACAACAAAATAATTTAAATAATCATCCAACCATCACATGAACAATCTCATAAGGTAATCAACAGAATGAAACAACTGATGTCGGGAGTAAACACTCCAATAATAGTAGCAATGTAAATAAACCAAGCACAATAGTCTAAATACATAAAATCCCAAGATTGAAATAAAAATGAAAGTCTAAAACTATTGTCTCTGAATGGAATGGGCAACCGGACCTAACTGGAATAAATGACTCCCAAAAGAAGCAATGATAGATGGGGATTATCTAGTACGAGATCCTGTAACTTCCACAGTAGCTACATCACGTCAATGTAATAGAACTCCTAAGCTTGGCATCCTTGTGGCTGGGCACCTAAAAAGCTTTTTACAAAAAAAGAGATTTGAAAGTAAATGGGTCAGAGCCTGAGGTGAAAATATTTTAAAAGCAGCAAGTGTTTAAATTACAAAATTAAATAACACATATCTTTAACATGTTAGTCACGTGCCCTCACTTTAGATCCTCACCCCTCAACTATCGTGCACGCCTAACGCATCTTTTAAATTCCACTTAGTTATACCAAAACCTGACTAATCTATTCTACCCCTATCCAGACGGTTCTTACTTTAGATGCCACCGATATTATTTCAAATAAAATATATTCATAAGTCACACATTCATTAATCAAATTATGTATATCAAGTATTCGTTAAGTTCACAACATTCTTAACGCCTTTTTAAATCCCTTAGTCATTAGCATTTACTAAGTAATAGTGAATCAGCCACAAGCACATATAAAAGTCACTCTCATTACATATATACATATATGGAACCCCTAGGATAAGTTGCGGTGCACGCATACTCTGCTATCGAATTTCGGTACATCACGTACATTAGGATCACGTGTTCCGAATCGCTCGGGAACCGTTTCAACACAAATCACACATATCGAAGGCGAACATAGTTCACATACCCATGGGCCACTCACATACCTACGCTCCCATGGTCAACTGACTTATCAACTCACAAATAAGTTATTCACAGTCCTATGTCCTTAAGGTACCAATCTAAATCCCCCCATAGGCACACAAAGAAAAGATGGTCCTTTTTTGAAAGCCAACCTCCCGTTATAGCAAGCAAAGTAGGTATATCATACACATATCATACATATACTAAGTATTCACACAACTTAGGTAATCATCATTTCAGTATAGGTGTATTCCTGCCCTATATCATAAGTCTCACACATATAATAACATCATCCCATTTATTCTACATAATAGGTTTAGCACGATAATTCTCGACATATAGATCCGAGTACATACCCTATCCAAAAAAGGTTACTAAGTCTCCCGCTAGTCTCTAAGGTTATCTCAGTAATTAAAGTTACCTTTTTTAGTCTTTAACCTCAAAATATAATTGGAGAAAAATATATTCAGGTTCTCACAACTTCCAATCGTTACCCACTAGTCGGATATTCGTAAGTTTACCACTTAACCTCAATTAAATTTAATAATTTTTCAGACTTCAAATACCATCCTACTAGTCTTCCCTATGTATCAATATGTTCAATCAATCATCACTAAAGAGTTCTAAAGGTTGGAAGTTACTCAATTATTTAAAGGAAAATATTTCACTTTTTCCAGAGGGGTCGATCGATCTAAGAAATGGGTCGATCGATCGATCAAGCAGTTGTTTACCCAGATTTCCTTTAACAGTTACGGGTTCTACCATTCTTACACCTCCAATTCACCATTACAACGCCCCAAACTCCCAAATGAGTATACTAAACATTAAACTAACATTACTACACTAGTTTTAAAGTTCAAGATTCATCAAAACATCGCAGATTATTAATTTCTTGGATCAAAAGTCATGAATAAAACTACAACCCTAGTTCTTCATCATCTGTTCAAATATCATCATGAGTCTAAATTAAATTTTGTCATTTCCTAACTCTTAATTCATAAATTCGTTCATTTAATATATCCAGAAGATCCACTACATGCAAGCCTATCCAAGATTCATAATTTAGTCTCCAATTTCACATTATTACAATTATTCAGAATTTATCTTCAAATCTAAACTATCATGTAGAACACATGCCTTAAATAATTGCAAGACAAATCACTTGCCTGGAAATTAAAGATTTTGATCCTTGAAGCAGATGGTATATGAGTGATCTTCTCTTTTCGATCTATCCGGTGGTGGTGACGGTGGTGCAAAAGACTCTAAAGGTGGTTTCTCCTTTGGGAATTTTCCTCTCTTTCTCTCTAACTGCCATTAGTGATTTTTGGTTGTGATAACCCTATGATTTCTAGTGTTGACTGATATATTAACTCTAAAATTCATGGGTTATAATTCCTCAAAAAATCAAAATGACTAAAATACCCTCCTGGGCTGCCGATTAGGCCTAAAATGTCCCGGGACCCAAACCAAACCCCCGACTAGTGTTTTCTGACTATCTCGACCCTTCTGGACATGTTGGCACACTCGAAATGACCATACAGATGATGTAAAAATAATTTACACTAAAATCCATTTAAATTGGTTCCTGACACGACTGACAAGCGTGTCCCAACTTAATTTTCGAAATTGCCACATTTATAACTCGTGACAATATTAATAAATTCAATAATCATATATTACCATATTCACTCAGTAATATTCAACATAATTAGCATAATCAAATACTAACTCTCGTCTCGCTAGTATTTAAATTCGAATTAATTATCCCATTTAATTGAATTAATCCCAATAAATAAAATCAGTAAAAATACGGGGTATTACAGACAACACCTTACACCATCAATAAATGTACCTCGAGTATCATCTTTTATAGTAATATTTATTGATTCTATGACTTTAGAGATAGTAAATTTGTAAACCCTATAAGCTCTACGGTTTGATGAAGAACACATAAATAAACCTACACCAGTCCTTGAGTTGAGTTTCCCAAGAAGCTCTCTATCCCTAAGGATGTAGCATGGACTCCTAAAGACTCAAATTAGATAGTTTGGAATTTTTACCTATCCATAATTCATAGGAGTATTATTAGTATGAGTACATAAGTATACCCTATTCATCGCGTGACGTGCAATACTTACCGATTCATTTCAAAACCACCGAGGTAATTTTCTATCCAGAAGCATGGACCTTGCCATTTCTTGGATCGTTCGATTCCCCCTCTCAACTATGCCATTTTTTTAGGAATGTGAACAACCAAAAACTTAATCTTAACACATACTTCATCACAAAAGGCATTCACTCCGGACTCATTAAATTTAGTGCCATGATCACTACAAATGCGATTTAT
Organism: Sambucus nigra; assembly: GCA_949130495.1. Classification (NCBI taxonomy): domain Eukaryota; kingdom Viridiplantae; phylum Streptophyta; class Magnoliopsida; order Dipsacales; family Adoxaceae; genus Sambucus; species Sambucus nigra. The sequence continues at coordinate 294,053,374 of OX422223.1, forward strand.
GGAGACACCATGTTGATTTTGTAGGACTCGATATTTAACCCTAAAAACTCAACAACATTCGACTTTTTCCTAAGAAATCCAATAATTGAATATATTGAAATTTTTTCTAACATTACTAGGATGTACCTCTTCCCACCTATGCTTTAGGTACGAGTGGGGCCCATATAATCCATGTGAATCAATTCAAAGACATGAGAGGTGATAATGGAGTTCAAATTCTTATAAGGACTATTGATTTTCTTTCCAAGTTGGTAAGGACCACAAACAAAAGAGGTTGGTTTTCCTAATAAAGAAAAATCAAAAACTAGGTCTTTCTTCACTACACGCTCGAGATCTCTAAAATTAACATGACCTAGTCGTTGATGCCAAAGGTCCACAGTGGAAACCCTCGCACTATTATAAATGAATGTACACTTTGGAGTGATAACATAACAATTGTCACTATTCCTCACACCTTGTAGTATAGTATTACCAGATATATTATAAAAACTACACTCCTTTGGCTAAAGTTAACCACTAGGTTTTTGTTACATAATTAACTAATTATTATCAAATCATCTTTTAGTCCATCAACATATGTAACAATTTTTAGTTTTAGAAAATCAAAAACTTAAATGGTTCCTCTTCCTATAATCCTATACTCACTCCTATTACCAAAGGTGATCTTACCATCCTTATGATCTTCAAGAGTGGTAAAGAGAGACATATCACCTGTCATATGTCTGGAGTACCCACTATCAAAATACCATTAAGATGTGCCTTGGTCCTTAAGAGAAACATGAACAAGTAATGCCTTCTTAGCCTTATCCTTTGCAGCTCAAGTATGAATTATGTTCTTAGTGTTTTTATTGTTGTTGTTTATGAAAATCTGTTACTAAAGCCTTTTAATATGAAATTAAACTATTTAAGTAACTCCGAACAGTTTTTTGAAGAAACTCTTTTCTTAAAACCAAATCAAATTAATCACAATATGTGTTTAACAAAAACATATACGAGATCTTTTCAACATTTGTTAACAGGTTTAATAAATCATTTTAAAAACTTTAAACTCATCACAACCAAGAATTAGATGAGGAGATGTAGAAAGATTAAGAATAAGGGATTTTTTACGTGGTAAAACCTCATCCAACTGAGGAAACATCCACGACTCCCTCTACGGAGTAAACCAAAAATTCCATTAAAACAAATTATAACAATTACAAACTATATAACACATATGAACACAAGTCAGACCTATACAAGTTTAGGAATGTACCCACTGGTGTCCTTATAACTTCTTTGCAGTTCTGTTTATTGATGTTGTTCTCCCAGTTTGCTAACTTCCAATTTGTTCAAGTTCTTTACGTCGACTCTTGTTCTTGAGATCTTATTACCAACACTTTTAGTGTGGTAGAGTGATAGTGTTTGTGAAGGTTCTTTCTAACACATGCATGCACACACACACACACACACACATACACACACACACACACACTTATTTTATACAAACACTCCTATCAAATTACATATAAGATCTATATGCATTGATTTTCTATTTCTCTCTTCTTAGAAAACTTAACCTTATTTGACCTTTATAATAATCCCAGAATCCACGGCTATCTTGCTCGGAAGACGTATCAAGATCTTAATCAATCTCAAGTTTTGAAAATATTTTTGAGATTGAAAATCACCAAGTGCGATTCCAACTAGGTCGAAGGTCTTGTTTCAAAAGAACTAGAAACAAAAAATGTTTTTGTTGATTTTGTAGATAAAAATATTTACAGAAACAAATCAACAAATATTTTCTCAAGATGAGAAATTAAAAAAGATCTATGTGTAATATAACATGCAATGACTTAGACCTAAGATTTCTATAAAAGAAGAAACACAGATCTAAACAGATGTTTAAGTCGATAACAAGATCTGGGAATGAAGAGGTTACAACAACAAAACTAACAAACCAATCACTCAAAAATCTCTTAAACACTCAAGGTTGTGTTTGGTATAAACTGGTTTTGAAATAGGTTATGGTTTGAATATAGTTTTGGACGATTTAGGGTTAGGGTTTCCTAACTCTGGTTTCTTTCTCTCTCTTCTTTCTTCTCTCTTCTCTCTTTCTCACTCGAATGAAAAAAGTGGAAAAAGTCCCATATGGCTGAGAGAAGGGTTCCTTTTATAGGAGGATGAAAAGATTCGAGATATCAGACCAAAATCAAGGGCTAGGATCTGGTCTTGGAGGATTGACCTTGATCCAATGGTTTAAATAGAGGCGGTGATTAAAACGCTTCTGATTGGCTGAAGTTGGTTTCACTAGGATTGTAAAAGGATGCATGAAGATCATCGATTAAAATTAATCCAAGGGTTGAAACAACACACAACAATCGTCTCACAGAGAAAACACAATTTGGTTCGATAATAGCTTGACATGTGTAGGCAATTGATTGGTTATTCCATGCGCGTTTAAAATAATTACAAAGCACACCCTATAGTCTCTAGCGCTTTCGGATTCTACCCAAGTGAACTTTTAGCCAATGAAACCAACAATCCAGAATAGCAGATTGACCCCAAAACTTTTAAAACCAAATTTTAATTTGTAAAAACCTTATTTTAAAAGTTTATAAAATTACCAAAAAATATTAAAAATCAATTTTAGAGATTTAAACACACTCAACATATATACACACACTTATATGCAATATGAAATGTATGAATGCAATTCTAATGTGTGTGAGTGTTGGTAAAAGTATCTAGATCAATCAATCAAGAGGAATAAAATGGTAAACCAATCTCTGAGGTTCTTTGGTTTCTAGGATTGACACAATTTTGTAACAATTTCCAAACTAGATGAACACTTATACAATACAGACTCAAGTGAGTCAAGAGTATAAGGTTCTTCAATCTCCCCCTTTGGAAATATGAGACAAAATCTCCTTTGAGTCATCTAGTACTCGTAGGGCAAAAAAAATAAGAAAAACTATTCCTATAAAAATTCTATCTACCCATTTCCTAGAAAACAAAAGTATATAACTCAACTAATTACAATTGAATACCCTATTACAACTGTTGAGACTAACTGTACAGAATCCTGCAATGAATCACTAATATCAAGCACTTTAGAATATGTAAGAAGATTTATTAGACTCAAATTTCTCCCCCATTTTGTCTCAAATAGACAAAGGGAAAAAACATATAGGGGCCAAAGAGATTAATCCGCACACACCATACCTATTGATTTACGCAAAGAAATAATCTATTGTAATCTAAATATTTGGTGAACATATCTGCGAGTTGCAAATTAGTAGGAAGATAATTAATTTCTAATTCCTTAATTTCAACCAATTCGCTTATAAAGTGATGTCTTATTTTTATGTGTTTTGTTCGAGAGTGTTGAACATGATTTTTAGAGATATTGATCGAACTTTGATTATCAAAATAGAGATGTAATTTCTTTTCTTGAATACCATAATCACTTAGCATTTGTTTAAGCCAAAGTAATTGAGCACAGCAGCTTCAGCGGCTATGTATTCAGATTCAGCTGTTGAGAGAGACGTGGAGTTTTGTTTCTTACTACTCCATCCTACAACATTATTACCTATATAATAACATGCTCCTGATGTACTTTTACTATCATCAGTACACCTAGCCCAATCAGCATCAGTGTACCCAATTATAGTGCTAGGTGTATCACTAGTGTACCAAAGTACTAGGTTCAGAGTGCCTTTTACATATTTAATAATTCTTTTAACGGAAGAAAGATGGCTCTCTTTAAGGTTGTTTTGATAACGAGCACATACACAAACATCATATATTATATCAGGACGTGAGGCAGTAAGGTATAGCAAGGTTCCTATCATACTACGATATAGAGTTGGATCTATAGATTTTTCCAGTTTCATCTTTAGATAGTTTGACCGTAGTACTCATAGGAGTTTTAGCATTTTTAGCACTCTTAAGGCCAAATTTTTTGACAATCTCTAATGCGTATTTAGGTTGCGAAACAAATAATCCTTCTGAATTTTGTTTGACTTGGAGACCTAAGAAAAATTGCAACTCCCCCATAAGAGACATTTGAAACTCTTTATGCATAATTTCAGAAAAGGATTTTACTTCTGAGGGCGAAGTTGATCCAAAGATGATATCGTCAATATATATTTTAACTATAATGATGTGTTTGTCAAAATGTTCGACAAATAGGGTTTGACCATTTCCACCTCTCTTAAAACCATTATATAGGAGAAAGCTGGAAAGACGTTCATACTAGGCTCTAGGTGCTTGTTTTAGGCCATACAAATCCTTCTTAAGACGAATTACATGATTTGGATATTGAGGGTCAATGAACCCTTTTGGTTATTCTACATAGGTCTCCTCAGTCAATATTCCATTAAGGAATGCAGATTTGACATCCATTTGGTAAAGGTAAAATGCAAGTGGCAAGCTATGGCAAAGAGAAGGCGAACAAATTCTAAATGAGTAATAGTAACAAATGTTTCGTTAAAATCTATTCCTTCAATTTGAGAATATCCTTGAGCAACTAATCTAGCTTTGTTTCTAATGATTATCCCACTTTCATCAGATTTATTTTTAAATATCCAACGTGTGCCAATAACCTTTTTGTGAGTAGGCCTAGGTACAAGATACCAAACATCATGAATGACAAATTGAAGAAGTTCTTCCTGCATAGAAGAAATCTAGTGAGAGTCATTCAACGCCAAATTTACATTCTTTGGTTCCACAATGGAAACAAAACATGCATAGTGAGCATAATTTCTTAATTGAGATCTTGTACGCATAGGTTCACTAGGATTACCAACAACGTTATGTATGGGATGATCTTTAGAAACCCAGTTAGGTACTTCAGGTATCTTAATTGGTAATGAATCATCTATTTCTGGAGAGTCATTTTCTAAAACATTTGTAGGCTCTTCCACAATAGTTGATTCACCAGTCTTACTCTCTACAGTAGTGTCACTTATAATCACATTTATGGATTCCATCATGGTTTTAGTGCGAAGATTATAAACACGGTAGGCTCTACTGTTAGGCGAGTATCCTAGAAAAATATCTTTATTTCCTCGACTCTCAAATTTGGAGAGGTGTTCTCTGTCTTTGCAGACATAAAAAGTACTACCAAAGGTTCTAAGGTACTTAAGATTGGGCTTTTTCTTATACCAAAGCTCGTAAGGATTTTGTTTAGAATTCTTTATAAGATAGACCCTATTGATAATGTGACACGCAGAACGAATAGCTTTTACACAAAAATATTTAGGCAAATTCTTGGCATGTAACATAACACGTGCCATCTCTTGAAGTGTACAATTTTTTCTTTCAGCGATACCATTTTGTTGAGGAGTCTTAGGAGCACTAAATTCATGTTTGTAACCATTATAGTCACAATAGTCTATTATACCGGTGTCTTTGAATTCTCCACCTCTATCACTACGAATTCTATTTACTTGAGTGTCCTTCTCATTTTCAATTCGAAGAAGTATTTTTAAAAAAGTTTGAAAAGTGTCAGACTTCTGCTTTACGAAGGCTACCCAAGTAAATCTAGTGAAGTCATCAACCATAACAAGAATGTAACTGTGTCCACAGAGACTAACGGTTTGAGAGGGACCCATTAGGTCCATATGGATGAGCTCTAAGGGGTTAGAGGTAAGGACATCTTTGACTTTCTTATGAGGTGCCTTAATAATTTTTCCTTCCTAATAGGAACCACAGACAATATTAGAAGTTTGATTTTTGGAACTCCTCTAACTATTTCTTGAGAAGTCAGTCTACTAACATTATCGTAATTTATGTGACCCATCCTGTTATGCCATATCTCATTGTCATCCATTCTGGCAACATTACAGATTTTAGAACTATTCATGACAGTATAACGATTGTCAGGAGTCCTGAATCCTATAATTATGCATTCACCCTTTTCATTTAAAATTTTACAATTGTTCTTTGAAAATGTAACAGTATGATCTGAGTCACAAAATTGCGAGATACTAAGTAGATTGACCTTAAGACCTTTGACTAGAAGAACATTTTCAAGAACAGGAAGTCCTTTCTCTTGGAGTGTTCCTTTACCTATGATCTGAGATGATACTCTATCACCAAAAATAACTTTTCCTCCAGCAAAGCTGGTTTTGTTTAAGAGTTTTGTATCATCACCAGTCATGTGTTTAGAACATCCAGAGTCTAAATACCAACTAGAAGATGTGTGTTCAACTTTTAAAGCAGTAATAACAATGTTACACTTCATCTGTGATAATAGATCATCTTTTCTAACCCAAATTGCTCTTGTTTTAATTTTGCGCTTATTTGCTCTCAATTGATAAAATTTGCGAGCATTCGATTGTTTTCGAAAAATGTTTTGCACATGATTTTGAATTTTATGCAACACATGAGCATTTGGTTTAGGAAAGTGTTTAGGAATCCTTCTAGGGAATGCTCTTTTAGGTTTGGTCTTTCTCTTCCTGTAATTAGAGTTTTTGTCTGGTTGTCTAGGCAGAATATAATTGTTTCGACTTCCCCTAGAATAGTTAAAGTTTTGATAGATTGGAGGATTACAGACAAGTTTAACTAGTCTTCTAGCATAGCAACTATCAAAAGAATGACCGTATATATCGCAGTAGGAGCAATAAAGGTTGCTCAAAGTTGGAGTCTCCTTAGAAAAATCTCTAAACATAGGATTTAAGGAATTTTGAGGTTGAACCCTATTCCTAGATAGAACAGTTTTGAATGTAGATTCACTCTTTCTAATGGAGGGGAAAACATATTTAGCCTTAGGTGAACTTTCATGTTTAGAGTAACTTGATTCCCCAATATCAAAATTTTGATGTTTTGAATCAAACTCAGATTTTAGAGAATGAAAGTTTGGGCAGGTTTCAATAGGTCTTTTACCTCCTGACACAAAATTGATAATTTCAAAAGGTTTTGTTTATGTCTTTAAATTGGGGAAAAACCCTATTCCAGTTTGATCATCCGAATTTGTCTTAGATTCAACAACAAGTTCATCAAAACAGTTTGACTTATTTTCAAATTTTATAAATTTTTTGAAAACAATTTCTGTCTTTTCTTTTGTTTGTTCCAATTCTAACAATGTTCCTTTGTATTTTTTCTCCAGAGTTTCATTTGTTTCAGTCAAATTTTTCAGTTTTTGATCAAATATTTTGATTTCACTTTCATGAGTAGTAACCAAAGTGTCCCAAGCTTCCTTAGAAGTGGTACAGGATGAGATTCTTTTGAACTCATGTTCATTTATAGACATAAATATGGAATTCTTTCCTTTGTTATTGTTGCGAGAAACTTGCTTCTCTTCTTGTGTGAACTCACTTAACACTTTCTTAACCCTCTCATTACTTTCTTCAGTGGCTGGTTTAGTAGGTAAAATGTAACCATTTTCAACAATGTCCCAGACATCATCTCCCAAAGTTCCTTAAATGAAAGCAATCATCCTTACTTTCCAGTAAGAAAAATTGGTTCCATCAAAGATAGGAGGTCTGGTCAAGTTACCAAATCTTCCATTCTTCTCGTCTATGTTTGATTTTCAAAAAACAATTTCAGAAACACAGGATCTATTAAAAGAAGTTTACAAAGCTCTGATGCCAATTGAAAATCTGTTACTAAATCCGTTTAATATAAAATTAAACTATTTAAGTAACTCCGAACAGTTTTTTGAAGAAACTCTTTTCTTAAAACCAAATCAAATTAATCACAATATGTGTTTAACAAAAACATATACGAGATCTTTTCAACATTTGTTAACAGGTTTAATAAATCATTATAAAAACTTTAAACTCATCACAACCAAGAATTAGATGAGGAGATGTAGAAAGATTAAGAATAAGGGATTTTTTACGTGGTAAAACCTCACCCAACTGAGGAAACATCCACGACTCCCTCTACGGAGCAAACCAAAAATTCCATTAAAACAAATTATAACAATTACAAACTATATAACACACATGAACACAAGTCAAACCTATACAAGTTTAGGAATGTACCCACTAGTGTCCTTATAACTTCTTTGCAGTTCTGTTTATTGATGTTGTTCTCCCAGTTTGCTAACTTCCAATTTGTTCAAGTTCTTTACGTCGACTCTTGTTCTTGAGATCTTATTACCAACACTTTTAGTGTGGTAGAGTGATAGTGTTTGTGAAGGTTCTTTCTAACACATGCATGCACACACACACACACACACACACACACACACACACACACACACACACACACACTTATTTTATACAAACACTCCTATCAAATTACATATAAGATCTATATGCAGTGGTTTTCTATTTCTCTCTTCTTAGAAAACTTAACCTTATTTGACCTTTATAATAATCCCAGAATCCACGGCTATCTTGCTCGGAAGACGTATCAAGATCTTAATCAATCTCAAGTTTTGAAAATATTTTTGAGATTGAAAATCACCAAGTGCGATTCCAACTAGGTCGAAGGTCTTGTTTCAAAAGAACTAGAAATAAAAAATGTTTTTGTTGATTTTGTAGATAAAAATATTTACAGAAACAAATCAACAAATATTTTCTCAAGATGAGAAACTAAAAAAGATCTATGTGTAATATAACATGCAATGACTTAGATCTAAGATTTCTATAAAAGAAGAAACACAGATCCAAACAGATGTTTAAGTCGATAACAAGATCTGGGAACGAAGAGGTTACAACAACAAAACTAACAAACCAATCACTCAAAAATATCTCAAACACTCAAGGTTGTGTTTGGTATAAACTGGTTTTGAAGGAGGTTATAATTTGAATATAGTTTTGGACGATTTGGTGTTAGGGTTTCCTAACTCTGGTTTCTCTCTTTCTCTTCCCTCTTCTTTCTTCTCTCTTCTCTCTTTCTCACTCGAATGAACAAAGTTGAAAAAGTCTCATATAGCTCAGAGAAGGGTTCCTTTTATAGGAGGCTGAAAAGATTCGAGATATCAGACCAAAATCAAGGGCTAGGATCTGGTCTTGGAGGATTGACCTTGATCCAATGGTTTAAATAGAGGCGGTGATTAAAACGCTTTTGATTGGCTCAAGTTGGTTTGACCAGGATTGTAAAAGGACGCATGCAGATCATCGATTAAAATTAATCCAAAGGTTGAAACAAAACACAACAATTGTCTCACAGAGAAAACATAATTTGGTTCGATAATAGCTTGACAGGTGTAGGCAATTGATTGGTTGTTCCACGCGCATCTAAAATAATTACAAAGCACACCCCATAGTCTCTAGCGTTTTCAGATTCTACCCAAATGAACTTTTAGCCAATGAAACCAACAATCCAGAATAACAGATTGACCCCAAAACTTTTAAAACCAAATTTGAATTAATAAAAACCTTATTTTAAAAGTTTATAAAATTCCCCAAAAATATTAAAAATCAATTTTAGGGATTTAAACACACTCAACATATATACACACACACTTATATGCAATATGAAATGTATGAATGCAATTCTAATGCGTGTGAGTGTTGGTAAAAGTATCTAGATCAATCAATCAAGAGGAATAAAATGGTAAACCAATCTCTTAGGTTCTTTGGTTTCTAGGATTGACACAATTTTATCACAATTTCCAAACTAGATGAACACTTATACAATACAGACTCAAGTGAGTCAAGAGTATAAGGTGCTTCAGTTTTTAGTATTTTAGTTGGAATAATTTCCTAAGGGCATATTGTATAAATTCTTTCATTAAACCTTTGGATGTATTGACTAGATACTCAACTTGCTTTTTCAGGCTAGTTAATTGGCTATAATGTGGTATAGGAGTATGGGGATAAGAATCCTTTTAAAGCTTATAACAGAAGTCTCTAAGATGACCCTTTTTGTTGCAAAAAGTGCACACATAAGGTTGATTTGGAGTCACCTTAATAGGTTGCTTAGTTAGATTTCTCTTAGGTGCTTTAGGTTTTGGAGTGTTCATTTTGATAATAAACTTGGCTAAAGGATCGGATTTAGTGTTGGATGAATCACTTTCATTATAGACTATACCTTTTCTCTCTTAATGACTTTTCTCCTTGTAACTTAGGACTAGTCCGATAAACAACTTCCCTATTCTCTCGGAGTTGTCCTTAAGAGTGACTTTAATTTCTTGAGAGGCCTCGAGATCTTTCTCAAGTTTGATAATTTTCGCTTCAAGTGTCTCACGAATCTCCAAGGAGTCATGGAGATCTTTAGTAACACAAGATAAAGAGTCATTAAAGTCATTCTTTTCTTTACCCACCGAAATAAGTTTCTTGGATAGAGAAATATTAATCGCCTCGAGTTAACTAACTAAGACCTCCTTCTCCCTCAGACCTTTCAACTCATTTTCGAGCATCAGAACCTTAAAAGTTAACTTCTTGTTATTCTTTTGAATTCTTAAAAACTCGGTGTATAGCTTAAAATAGGCAGACTGTAAATCATTTTCATCATCACTATCACTACCAACAAAATCACTTCCTTGTGAATAATTAGATATAACTTCATGATTTTCATGACCAAAAATGTAAACATTAGGATGTGATGTACTTGAGAAGCTTGCGTGACTAACCATGAAAGCAGCGAAGTTGTTCCTAGATGGAATAGAGTCATCGGAGTCTTCATACTCATTGTCACTATCACTAATAGTAGAATTAGAGATAACTTTGTCTTTGCCCTATAGCTTTAGTTTAGTGGGACACTCATACGCTTTATGACCTTATCCCTCACACTCAAAACACCTATCTGAATAATCCCTTTTAAAGTTATTTTTATGAGTTTTCAATTTAATATTTCTTTTGATCCCGATCATTATAGGTTCTATTCGACTTGTTTTTGTTTTCTCAAATTTTCAGTTATGAAGTTTTTATTTTTTCTTTTCAAACATGAGAATTTAATTGAATTTTTTAGCAAATAAGTCCATATCATTAGGAATAGGATCTATATCAGACTCATCAGATTTAGATACTTCCTCCTTTTTAGATTTTAGAGTAACTCCCTTATTTTTCTTTCTTTTATATTTGGGAAACATGTCTAACTCATATGTTTGGAGATCACTTGCAAGCTCTTTAAGTTTTATAAAATCTAACATAATTAATGTGTTAAGGACAATGACTTTCACATTTAAATGATTAGGAAGAGATCTAATAATCAATTTGACTACATGGTTTTTAGGGATCTTATTACCTAAGTTTAAACATGACTTAACTATATCGAAAATTCAGGCATAAAACTCATTGAAAGTTTCACTCTCGTTCATGGTGATAGTTTCAAATTGAGTGGTAAGAATTTGATGTTTGGACACCTTAAATGAAGTAGTTACCTCTTGAGTTAATTGTAGTATGTCCCATGCCTCCTTCGAAGTTTCACATTTCATGATATGACAAAACTCTTCAGGAATCATGACACTAAATAATGCATTTAAACCTTGTAAATTAAAATTACATGGTTTCAATTTTTTTCACACCATTACTCAACACATTTTAAAACAATAACTTCCCTAACTTCAATGGTTGGAGGGGACCACTCTTTTTCTACCATAAGCCAAACACATTAATTATTAGATTTTAAAGAAGATTCCATATGTTCTTTCAAATATACATAGTTATTTCCATCAAACATAGGGGACTAATAGCATTCCATATAACATCCATGAATTATTTAAATAACTTGTAGAAATAGGCTTTACTTCCAATTTTAAATTATTCGACTATATGGATTAGGTTGTAATTCATGAAATATACTCCACAACATAAACACACACAAAAATTAACTAAAGCAATATGTAGGCAGTTGTAATACCCCGTATTTTTATGCTTTCTAAATTTGGGGATTTATTAAATTTAATGTGAGATATTAATTTAATATAAATCCAGAAATTAATTATTTTTAATAATTACTAACGCGATGTGAGTTAGTAAGTATGGGAAAATTGTTGAATATTACTAATGAGCAAAGTAATATATGATATTGGTTCTATTAAATGTCACGAGTGAATAAAATGACAATTTTAGAAATTTGAGTCGGGACGCGCCCGTGTCTTGTCGAGACTAAATGTTGATTAATAAAAGTGAATAAATTATATGTCACCCGTATGGTCATTTCGAGTGCGCCAAAGTGTCCAGAAGGTTCGAGATAGTCAGAAAAGTGTACCCGGGGGTTTAGTTTGTGTCTCGGGGCGTTTTTAGGCTTAATTAGTACCCCGGGAGGGCATTTTGGATATTTTGTAATATTGGGTAATTAAACCCCCGAATTTGCAAGGGTTATATCAGATGCTTAGGGTTGTCTTCTAGGGTTAACACAACCAAAACCAAGTGACGGCCATTGGAGAAGTAAAGGAAGAGGTTACCAAGGATTTCTAGGCCAAAAACTCCTCCGTTTGCGCCGCCGTCACCGCCAAACGATAGATCGCGTGATAAGGATTACAACCACGCTGATTTCAGTCACAAACCAGTGACAAATATTTCTAGGCAAGTATTTATCTCGCTTAATTTCGTTAATGCTTCATTCATGTTAGTTTAGGGTTGATTAGGATGAGTTCTATGAAAGAAAACCCATGTTGGAGATTAGAAAATTTCATGTTTTAATGATATAAATGATAATCTGGAAATCCCCTTCATATGTAAAGGTTTAACCACGGATTTATGATGAATTAGAAATAGAATTTGTGGAGAAAGAATGATTTGAATTAAGTTAAAGAAATTTTTAGGGTTCATGAGTATTGTAAGAATTTGGGCACTTTTAATCCATGAATCTTGATGAAAACTCGCATGCTTTACGTTAAATATTTCCCATTTGGATTTAGGACGTTTGTGGTATAAATTTCTGGGAGTTTAGGAGTTAAAACTTTGGATTTGAATGATGTTGGATGATAGAACCCGTAACTGGTTTTCTGCAGAATTCGTCATACCTGTTTGATCGATCGATCGAACCAGGAGTATCGATCGATCGACGCATCGATCGATCGAGCTCCTGCCATTGATCGATCGACTCCTCCTGGCAGACTCGTATTTCCCTTTTAAATAGTTGAATTCAATTTAAATGAGTAATAATCCTTGGACATTCTTATTAAAATATTTTGGGAGATAAAGAAGACCAGTAGAACCTATTAAAAATATGAAACCTTTAATGTAAGTCGAGATTTACATTTTCGGGAATGTTACATATAAGGGACGATGGAACTATGTATTAAAAAGGGGAGACGCGTAAGGTAGTTACGTTGGAAAATAGATGAGTACCTACTGAAATTACACTTGGGAGAATAGAATCCATGAGTGTTACGTAGTAAGTTGGAATAATCCCTCAAATTAAAGTAAGAGATGAACCGTTGTACGTGATAACTAAATAATGAGAAATAAGGATAAATATCCTAATTATGGGTTATGAGATGTACCTAAATTTGATATGGTAATAGTAGTATATTTATATGACTGTGTATGCATATACTATATACATGTGAAAATCATGTCCGCGCTACTTTCTATCCCTGAGGTTACCGCGCTGGGACAGTCTTATCTTGATGAGACTTTAAAGGGGATATTGACTCATATCCTAGAAGATAGAAATCCTTCGGTACAGGCTATCGAATCGATAGTTCAGACGCTCCTAAGAGACGTGAGGGCATGTGATGACCTCTTATAGACCTGGGATCTATGCTTCACCTCAAAATTGTTTGTGTTTGTGTTATTACAGTTCGAGAGTGATACCGAACTTGTATTTCCCTTAGTAAGAGTGACACGGGGACTGGATATCAGAGTATGCCCGTACCATAATTATTATGTGGGGTTCTGTTAGAATATATATATTATATGAGTATTTAATATATATATTAAATTCTGGAATTTGGGAACTACCTACTGTGTTTATGGTAAGTAAGATATGAATAATTATTTCAATTTGGGAATAAGTGTTTGAAAAGTATAATATATTGCGGAGAGACTTTATTAGTAAATAAGGTTAAATGAGAACTATGTTGTTAAATGAAATGAACCTCTTAAACAGTTGAATTTGTCAGTTTAAATATTACGAGCGACATAAGATAAGATAAGTTAAACCGTTGGGAAGGTTAGTACGATAGGCATGCACATTAGAAGAGAGGTGAGAATTTCTCAAGGGAGTGTCACACTAATATGTTGTTGCATTGGACAGTAAACATTTTAAATACTTGCTAAACAAATTTTAAATCGTTTTTACAATCGGGCTCTGACCCGTTTCCATTTTCTTTTCTCTCTTGTATATATATGTATATGTTACAGGTGCCCAGTCACAGGGGTGTCTTGTATAGGATCATTTGGAAGGAACGCGCTGCAGCTTAGGTGGGAGTTGCAGGCCTCTTGGTTAGACGACCTCATTTCTTGATTCCACTTCTAGCATTTATTTTATCAGTTGGGCATGTGTTGCCCTTTTCCATTATTCAGTTGTTTTATTGGATATTGTAATTCATTTATTTCCAGTATTTGCACTTTGGGATTTATTATTGTCAGGATGTCTTCCTTTGAGTATTAAATGTTGGGTTCAATTAGTTGAATGTTTGATCATTTGGATTCTATGTTTCAGGATAGTTGTTGTGTGATTCTTTAATTGTGAATTCTGAAAAGTTTTAAATGATGGTTTATAAAAAAAATAAAATTTAGAAAGTAATGTCTAAAATGGTTTTGACACTTAGCTTAATTATTTAGGTTGTTTAAATTGGAAAAGTTACTTTTACGAGAGTGATGCTAAGAATGAACCAACTGTTCACCTTGATTTTAATTTAATAAAGGAGTGATCGCCCGATATTTAATTAGGCGGGGTGTCACAGGTGGTATCAGAGCATCAAGTTCTAGTGTCCTTTAGGATCTGCACGACTTATCTCGTTTTCAGCTTAGCGTCTTTGATTTAGAGCCCTAACATTAGGAATGTTGTATTCATCTTTATGCGTTGGAAATTCGTGCTTCTGCGATTTTTCGATGTGAATGTTGAACTTATTCAGATTAAATTTTTTATTTTCAGATGGCCCGTCAGGACGAACAAACTAAGACCATTGGGTAAGTTAATGAGCAAGGACAACTCACACCTTAGGTGTCTCCGAAAGGGGTACCAATCGCTGAATTTGTAGGCATTGTGGCACAAGCAGTTACCACTGCAGTCTTACAGTACCATGAACGCAACATGCAGCTCAGAGGAGGCAAAAGACCTAGAGAGAGTAGTCAATTTCATGTGACAAGAGTTGACAATTATGAGAAGACACCGAAATTTTGGCAACAAACCCTTCAAGATCAAGACGGCTCCAGAGGTAACCGAATTTACGTAGAGGGCCAAAAGCGTCAGGGTCAACAAAGTTGGGGTCAGAATGAAGTCACAAAGAGGTGTTTTAAATGGGGAATGGATGGTCATAAACGTCAATCTTGTCCGAATCAGACTGAGGAGAAACCATAATCCAACCAATGAGAAATTTCAGGATTCTGCTATAAATGTGTGCGACCGGGTCACAGGGATTGTCCTCAACCTGACATCGTGTTTCCGCAAATTTCTCAGCAAGGCTAGCAAAACCAAGGAGAAAGCGAGACTAGTCAACAATGTAGTAAAGTGAGACAGTTTCGAGGGAGGTGCTTCCAATGTGGCAGGAATGGCCATAGGTGTCAGGATTGCCCAGAGAGGAATAAAGCCCCAAGACAGCAGAGCGCTAGTAATAAACCACAGAAGCTAGCTCCACCAGCCATTCCAGCAGCCTCAGTGCAGCAGAGGCAATTATAGTATGGACGTGTCTATAACGTCCACCAAATAGCAGCACCTCAGGACCCAACCGAGATAAAAGGTACGTCCTCTATACCCGGTGCTATGGGTTGAGTTTTATTTGATACTGGGGCGACACACTGTTTTATAGCTACCCATTTTGCGAAGTCCTTAGGTTTATTATCCACAGCAGAGAGCACGATGACGTGTGTAGACTCACCATTGGGAACTGGATCGCTAATTTTCTTTATATGCCGGGGAGTGGGGGTAGAGATTGGTAGCTTGGTATTACCAGCAGACATGTTAGTCTTAGATATGCATGAGCACGACGTTATTATTAGTATGGATTGGCTCGCAACTTACAGAGCCATGATATATTGTTTTGGTGGGAGTATTGTCTTTGCCATTCCGGGGCAAGAGATGTTTGTAAAGGCGATGCCTCGCCCAGAGGGAGGCTCGACCGCTCATTTGTATTACATAGAGGAGGATACCTCTAAAGAGGTTGCGATTCCCTTAGACTTGATCCCAGTTGTTCGTGAGTATTCCAATGTATTTCAGGATATACCAGGCCTATCCCCCAGTCGAGATATAGACTTTGTCATATATTTATTACCGAATACTCATCCTATAGCACGCACTCCATACCGTATGGCTCCGGTGGAGATGCGAGAGTTATGAGATCAGATAGAGCAGCTGTTAGGATAAGGCCTCGTTCGCAGGAGTACCTCAACTTGGGGCGCTCCATTTTTGTTTGTGAAAAAGAGAGATGGTTCACTGAGGCTATGTGTGGACTATCGGGAGCTGAACAAGGTCACGATACGGAACAAGTATCCATTACCTCGAATCGATGATCTGTTCGACCAGCTGAGGGGAGCAACTTTCTTTTCGAAGATAGATCTGAGGTTAGGGTACCATCATCTACGTATTAGGGGGAAGGATGTTCCAAAGACTGCTTTCTTGACGAGATATGGGTCCTATGAGTTCAGAGTGATGCGATTTGACCTCACAAATGCTACTGCCGTATTCATAGACTTGATGAACCGAGTGTTCAGAGAGTTCTTGGATCAGTTTGTCATCGTTTTCATAGATGACATTCTAATATATACACACACCGAGGAGGAGCATGCCGAGCACTTGAGGCCGATTCTTCTGACTCTACGAGAGCATCAGCTGTATGCTAAGTACGAGAAGTGCGGGTTCTAGTTATGGGAAGTACAGTTCTTGGGGCATGTTATTTCTGAATAGGGGATAGCAGTTGACCCGAGTAAAGTGTCAGCGGTAAGGGAGTGGGGACATCCCACGACACCGATAGAAGTGCATAGTTTCTTGGGATTAGCCGGATATTATAGGATATTTATTCAGGGGTTCTCCAAAATAGTGGGTCCATTGACGAACCTGACTCGCATGGGGGTGCCATATGTTTGGGACGATGCTTGTTAATTGACTTTCGACGAGATGAAAGACAAGCTTACTTCATCACCGGTCCTTGCTTTACCTAAGTCGGGCGTGGAGTACCTGGTTTACACCGATGCGTCTTTACAGGGACTTGGGGGAGTACTTTAGCAGGAGGAGAAGGCTATAGCATTTGCCTCTCGCAAGCTGAAGCCGTACGAGAAGAATTACCCCACACACGACCTAGAGTTAGCAGCGGTCGTCTTTGCATTGATGATTTGGAGGCACTATTTATTGGGAGATAAATTTCGCTTATTCACAGACCACAAGTTACTGCAGTACATGTTCACTCAGCGAGAGCTGAATATGCGTCAGCGCAGGTGGTTAGAGTTTGTGAAGGACTATCAGTTCGACATACAGTACCATCCGGAGAAGTCCAACGTAGTTGCTGATGCGTTGAGCCGTAGACTGGTAAACGATGTAGCAGATGTTTGGAAAGCAAAGTGGAAAGAGTTAGGTCACCAGGACATAGTAGCCCGTTCCTTCATATCTATCATGACAGTGACACCCGAGATCATTACGAGGGTGATACAAGCACAGATCGCAGACCCATTTTGACAGGAGCAGATTGTACGACTTTTAGCTGAGGGTGTCGAGTCCTATTCTGTTAGTTCTGATTGGGGTTTGAGGTTTAATGGGAGATTGGTGGTACCAGAAGGAGCAGACTTACGTCATGCAGTGATGACCCAGTCTCACGAGTCCCGATTTGCGATACATCCTGGAGGGAGATAAGATGTACCAGGATATGAGGCGGCAATACTGGTGGAGTGGAATGAAAAAGGACATTGCGGAGTTCGTGTCCAAGTGTTCTACCTGCCAGCTGGTAAAGGTGGACCATCAGAAACCGTCAGGGTTACTTCAGCCATTGGAAATACCCGCGTGGAAGTGGGAGAGTATTTCTATGGATTTTATTACTCGGTTGCCTACATCACAACGGGGCCACGACTCCATCTGGGTGATTATGGACCGTTTGACTAAGGTGGCTCATTTTCTGCCGGTGCGGACAGACTATACCACGGGTCAGTATGCTCAGTTGTTCATTGCTGAGATTATCAGATTACATGGGGTGCCCCTGAATATTGTGTCAGATAGAGACAAAATTTTCGTATCGCTTTTCTGGGAGAGCTTTCAGGAGGTTATGGGTACAGAGTTGAGGTTGAGTTCAGCTTATCACCCACAGAAAGATGGACAAATAGAGCATACTAATTAGACGTTGGAGGATATGCTACGCATGTGTGTCCTTGACTTTGGAGGAGGTTGGGCGCCACATCTTGCACTGGTAGAGTTCGCTTATAATAACTCTTATCAGTTCACGATTGGCATGGCTCCATTCGAGGCTTTGTATGGCAAACCTTGTCGTTCCCCAATGTGTTGGCTAGAGGTGGGGGATAACAAGTTGCTAGGACCAGAGGTGATTCAGGAAACCTCCGCGAGGATTGAGATTATCAGGAGTGGCATCCGGGGAGCCCAGGACAGGCAGAAAAGCTACGTCGATGCGAAACGGTTCTTCCGAGAGTTTAATGTGGGGGACCAAGTATTACTATGGGTATCTCCTATGAAAGGAATGATGAGGTTCAGGAAGAAAGGAAAATTGGTCCCAAGGTACGTGGGACCATTTCCCATTATAGAGAGGGTTGGGCCGGTAGCATAGAGATTGGGACTGCCAGAGCATTTACATCGCATCCACGATGTATTCCACATCTCGTCGTTGAGACGATACCTTCGGGATGATATGGCCCACACCCACATCGCGATAGAAGAAATAGACTTACAGCCTGATAGCTCTTACGAGGAGAGACCAGTGATTATCCTAGATCATAGCGAGAGGAGATTGAGGTCGAAGGTAGTTCCACTTGTACGAGTCCAATGGGAGCATCATAATGTGGAGGAGTCCACCTAGGAGCGCGAGGCAGATATGCGCGAGAGATACCCAGATTTATTCTTACCAAGTATGCCTTATTTTCCGAATTTCGGGTCGAAATTCCGTTATTAGGGGGGAAGTATGTAATACCCCGTATTTTATGCTTTCTAAATTTGGGGATTTATTAAATTTAATGTGAGATATTAATTTAATATAAATCCAGAAATTAATTATTTTTAATAATTACTAACGCGATGTGAGTTAGTAAGTATGGGAAACTTGTTGAATATTTATAATGAGCAAAGTAATATATGATATTGGTTTTATTAAATGTCACGAGTGAATAGAATGACAATTTTGGAAATTTGAGTCGGGACGCGCCCGTGTCGTGTCGGGACTAAATGTTGATTAATAAAAGTGAATAAATTATATGTCACCCGTATGGTCATTTCGAGTGCGCCAAAGTGTCCGTAAGGGTCGAGATAGTCAGAAAAGTGTACCCGGGGGTTTAGTTTGGGTCTCGGGGCGTTTTTAGGCTTAATTAGTACCCCGGGAGGGCATTTTGGATATTTTGTAATATTGGGTAATTAAACCCCCGAATTTGCAAGGGTTATATCAGATTATTAGGGGTGTCTTCTAGGGTTAACACAACCAAAACCAAGTGACGACCATTGGAGAAGGAAAAGAAGAGGTTACCAAGGAGTTCTAGGCCGAAAACTCCTCCGTTTGCGCCACCGTCGCCGCCAAACGATAGATCGCGTGATAAGGATTACAACCACGCTGATTTCAGCCACAAACCAGAGACAAATATTTCGAGGCAAGTATTTATCTTGCATAATTTCGTTAATGCTTCATTCATGTTAGTTTAGGGTTGATTAGGATGAGTTCTATGAAAGAAAACCCATGTTAAAGATTAGAAAATTTCATGTTTTAATGATATAAATGATAATCTGGAAATCCCCTTCATATGTAGAGGTTTAACCACGGATTTATGATGAATTAGAAGTAGAATTTATGGAGAAATAATGATTTGAATTAAGTTCTAGAAATTTTTAGGGTTCATGAGTATTGTATGAATTTGGGCACTTTTAATCCATGAATCTTGATGAAAACTCGAATGCTTTACGTTAAATATTGCCCATTTGGGTTTAGGATGTTTGTGGTATAAATTTCTGGTAGTTTGGGAGTTAAAACTTTGGATTTGAATGATGTTGGATGATAGAACCCGTAACTGGTTTTCTGCAAAATTCGTCATACCTGTTTGATCGATCGATCGAACCAGGATTTATCAATCGATCGACGCATCGATCAATCGAGCTCCTGCTATCGATCGATTGATCCCTCCTGGTAGACTCATATTTCCCTTCTAAATAGTTGAATTCAATTTAAATGAGTAATAATCCTTGGACATCCTTATTAAAATATTTTGGGAGATAAAGAAGACCAGTAGGACCTATTAAAAATATGAAACCTTTAATGTAAGACGAGATTTACATTTTCGGGAATGTTACATATAAGGGACGATGGAACTATGTATTAAAAATTGGAGACACGTAAGGTAGTTACGTTGGAAAATAGATGAGTACCTACAGAAATTACACTTGGGAGGATAGAATCCATGAGTGTTACGTAGTAAGTTGGAATAATCCCTCAAATTAAAGTAAGAGATGAACCGTTATACGTGATAACTAAATAATGAGAAATAAGGATAAATATCCTAATTATGGGTTATGAGATGTA
This sequence comes from Sambucus nigra, assembly GCA_949130495.1. Classification (NCBI taxonomy): domain Eukaryota; kingdom Viridiplantae; phylum Streptophyta; class Magnoliopsida; order Dipsacales; family Adoxaceae; genus Sambucus; species Sambucus nigra. The sequence continues at coordinate 294,074,081 of OX422223.1, forward strand.
CCTAAATTTAATATGGTAATAGCCAGACTTATCTCGATGAGCCTTTATGGGGGATATTGACTCATACCCTAGAAGATAGAAATCCTTCGGTACAGGCTATCGAATCGATAGTTCAGACGGTCCTAAGAGACGTGAGGACATGTACTGACCTCTTAGAGACCTGGAATCTATGATTCGCCTCAACATTGTTTGTGTTTGTGTTATTACAGTTCGAGAGTGATTCCGAACTTGTATTTCCCTTAGTACGAGTGACACGGGGACTGGATAGCAGAGTATGCCTGCACCATAATTATTATGTGGGGTGCCGTTAGAATATATATATTATATGTGTTTTTAATATATATATTAAATTCTGGAATTTGAGAACTACCTACTGTGTTTAGGGTAATTAAGATATGAATAATTATTTCAATTTGGGAATAAGTGTTTGAAAAGTATAATATATTGCGGAGAGACTTTATTAGTAAATAAGGTTAAATGGAACTATGTTGTTAAATGAAATGAACCTCTTAAACAATTGAATTTATCAGTTTAAATCTTATGAGCGACATAAGATAAGATAAGTTAAACCGTAGGGAAGGTTAGTATGATAGGCGTGCACATTAGAAGAGAGGTGAGAATTTCTCAAGGGAGTGTCTCACTAATATGTTGTTGCATTGGACAGTAAACATTTTAAATACTTGCTAAACATATTTTAAATCATTTTTACAATCGGGCTCTGACCCGTTTCCATTTTCTTTTCTCTCTTGTATATATATTTATATGTTACAGGTGCCCAGCCACAGGGGCATCTTGCATAGGATCTTTTGGAAGGAACGCGCTGCAGCTTAGGTGGGAGTTGCAGGCCTCTTGCTTAGACGACCTCATTTCTTGATTCCACTTCTAGCATTTATTTTATCAGTTGGGCATGTGTCTCCCTTTTCCATTATTCAGTTGTTTTATTGGATATTGTAATTCATTTATTTCCAGTATTTGCACTTTGGGATTTATTATTGTCAGGATGTCTTCCTTTGAGTATTAAATGTTGGGTTCAATTAGTTGAATGTTTGATCATTTGGATTTTATGTTTCAGGATAGTTGTTGTGTGATTCTTTAATTGTGAATTCTGAAAAGTTTTAAATAATGGTTTATAAAAAAAATAAAATTTGAAAAGTAATGTCTAAAATGGTTTTGACACTTAGCTTAATTATTTAGGGTGTTTAAATTGGAAAAGTTACTTTTACGACAGTGATGCTAAGAATGAACCAACTGTTCACCTTGATTTTAATTTAATAAAGGAGTGATCACCCGGTATTTAATTAGACGGGGTGTCACAGCATTCTTGTTACTTTCCAATT